>CM037584.1:2455000-3655000 GCA_021018995.1 Chloranthus sessilifolius
GTTTTCTTAATTTTATTATATTTTAAAAAAAATAGCACCGATACAACTCAATATCGGCCGATTCTTATTAGTCCTCTATAGGCCGATACCCAATACCGATACCGAGTATGACACCTTGCGCTACAAAAAATAAGACTATTAGCGGGAGAAACTGTAACTATTAACAAAAGAAACTGCCGCTAATGCCCTTGCCTCTAATACTCTTAATAGCCTTCAATAGTTTTTTTGTTAATAACCGCAATTTTTTGCGACAAAAAACAGCCGCTAATAGTCTTATTTTTTGTAGTGTTGCTTACACCAATGAATGGTAACTTATCTCACACTATTGAAGTGTGATTTTTCATTGTGCCCTGTGGCACACATCTAAAATCAATCCAAATTGCCCAAGTGGCAATCCATCGGTGGAACATGTACTAGCCTACTAGCCAAAGGATCATGCTTCTAATTAGGTGGATGTAAATCATCCGATCAATAAACTTTAATATCGGCCATCAAAATTAAGAACAACTGTTGGTATTAGAGTGAACAGATCGGATGATTCGAATCTTTCAAAAAGTGTGATCTGTGGACCCATAGCCCTTCAATCGATTATATATCACTTTGATGGTATGGCTTTCCAAGATCATAACCCAATAAATGGTGTAAGATCGTTTAGACACCATTTAGTGTTTAAATGGCGGTTAGGAGAATCGGTCCCGACTAAGGGTACTATCCTACCATTAATTAGTTCAGAATTTGATGACCTGTACCTGTATAGTGGTGGAAAAAAAATCCGAAAACTAGGAAAACTAAACCGAAAAACATATATAGAACGAAAATCCAACCGAAACTAATTCAAATTGAAAAGCCGAAATTGGTTTTTGAGTCGGTTCAACTTTGGTTTTGGGTGCCGAAAACCAGTTGAGTAGGGAGCAGAAACCGATGAAAAACCCTAAAAACCGAAAAGATCTCTTTAAAAAAATCTAAGAGAAGTAAATACGAAAAACCAAAAACCGAACCGAAACCAAGTTCCATCAGTTCGGTTCGAAAGTGAAACAGATAAAATTCATTCGTGTTTGATTTTGAAAAATCCGACACCAAAATCAAAATTTTGGTTTCCGGTTTGGTTCGGTATACCAAAATTCCACCCCTAAAATTGTACACAGCCCTCCAGGTTCCACCTTATACAAATTCTAGAGAGTTGGACCGGTGGGGTGTTAGGCCTTACAAGACTGACTGATTGGGTTGTGATCGGGCTTCAAAACAATGGTTTTTATCATCATTGGGTTTTCGAGTATAACAAAGTGGGTTCTTTTCCTTCTCAGAGTTTCTTCAATAGGTTGTAAAGGGCGACGTCGGGCTGGATTTGAAGGTTATCTTTACAATAGCATGGGCCATATGGAATTACAGGAACAAGATCATCCATGGGGAATAAGTGGAAGACAACTAAAGACGCATTAAGAATGCAGAAAACTGGTTGGGCCAATACATGGTGGCAAACAATAGAACTACTGACACCCTACCATCCGGGGAGGCTACCGCTCTTTCTCTGAAATGGAAGTCCCGCAATGAAGAATGTCATTAAGGTAAATGTTGACGGAGTTAATTTGGAACAAAAGCTCTAGAAGGGGCGGTATTGGTGTGGTTGTCTGAAACCACAAAGGAAGATCTTGGCTAGTACGTGCAAAGGGGTTCAAAGGTCCTCTTCGGCGGAACACATTGAAGTCTTAGCTTTCATGCAAGGGATTCATCTGGCTAGGGAAATTGGATATCGAAAAATTATTCTTGAAAGGGATGCAAAATCAGTGATTGAGACGATAAACGATGATAATGATCTATCTGTTGTTGGAAACCTTATATATAATGTTAAGCAAGCGTTGACAACGTTTGAGCATACCTCTTGTTATCACAAACCTAAATCTGTGGCTGACTCTCTCTCTCTAAATTGCATCTACATGAGGTTGTTGGTCGTGTATGGTTGGATAGTTATCTACCATCTATTTCTTTAGCTGTATATAATGAAACAAGCTTTGTTTCATGCGAAACAAAGCTAATCTCTGCACTTTAAAGTTAACAGGCCGTCTGATACCAGCTCATCATTCCTATATACAAACTATAAACAGGGATTTAAAGTCCCAAACATCTGGGCATATCGGGCAAGTCTTGAGCTGATAAGTATCGGTCAAATTGGCCGATATTCCGACAACCTGCTTTCTCTATTTAAAATAATAAAAATATAAAAAATGCAAATTTTTATACTTTGACCAGATGTGGGCTGATATGGTCCGATATTTGACATATTTCACACGATATTTGACCCACCTACAAAAACCGGGTGTATGTCCGTATCGGACATGGCCGGAAGCTAGGGGCATGGATGGGCAATTGCCCCTCCTCAACTTACGAAAACAATTATATTATTTTGAAAAAATTGTGAAATGTTGACTCGAAATAATACAGGGAACCAATCTGAGGCACAAGAAATACCGTTGTCTTTAAATCAATATTTTCCCCCACTACTTTGACAAAGTGGTCACCAACAGATTATCGGTAAACTAGTTCAAAGATATAACGAATCGCTGTGTATTCTTGTGAAGGATTTGGTGAATCCGTTCACACTATCCGAACACTATATATTGCAAGAACGCTCTAATTAAGACTTTCAAAGACATAATCAGAAAGAAGATGAGAGACTCCATTGTGTTCTATTAAAACAATCATTTTAGATTCTTTATTTTATTTCAAATTATGTTTAATTAAAGGAAATTTTTTTTATAACTTTAAAAGGATAAGTATATATATATATATATATATAAGTATATAATTATTGTGTAAGTATATATATATATATATATATATATATATATATATATATATATATATATATACTTATCCTTTTAAAGTTATAAAAGTATATATATATACTTATATATATATATACTTGTGTAAGTATATATATACTTATCCTTTTAAAGTTATAAAAAGAAATTCCTTTTAATTAAACATAATTTACTTAAATGCCCTTAGATTAATTATTGTTCGTTATAATTATTGTGTAACAAACTAAAATAAAATATTTGAATAACAGCATGTACCTGAGTCTCTATAATTTTAATATAATTATTTAATTAAAATTTTAACCTTCTTCAAACTTTTATTAAAAAAAAAAATAGTTCAAATCCAACTAAATTTTATTAGAAAAAATAATAAAAAAAAACAGTCCAACCAAATTTTATTAGAAAAAAAAATATAAAAAATGGGCTAGACTTGGATTAAAAAATTTGAAAACCCAGCCCGAATAAGTTAGGCTCATGCTATGAATTGGGAAGGTCACCTTAACTAAACAAACTACTACTGACTCTTTAAGTGATCCACTGTCGACCAAAGAGACCTGAGCAAGGGCTTGGGCAAGTATATACTGACTGCTCTCTGGGATAGCAGATTTGACCTACTCTGATTTAGAGCAAGCAAAGAGCTGTGTTCAATTGCTCTTGTAAGAGCTACCCCAAACGCAGCTAACTTTTCTCAACTCCATCCTTCGTTGACCAACTTGAACTTTTTATCTTCAATGTTGTGGGCATGTAGCACAAAGAAATTGATAATGTGGCAACCGCGGGCTTCGGCTTCGGCTTCAAATGCAATGGAAGTTAGACATAATATCAACCTCAAGGCAACAGGTTTGAGCCCAACTTACTAATTATATAATGAAAATTTTGAAAGAAAGAAAAAGTTTCATGCAAACTTTTTAAACTTAGAGCATTGAAGGAGGGTGTAATTTATAGAAGAAAGGGGGCTTTAGTTGTTGGAAAGTGGACTGATGGCTAGGATTGCATGGTTGAGACGAGATAAGTAGGCGGTGGATGGTGGGTGAAGCCCAATGCCTGGTCTGCTGGTCAACCTTCTCAACACTCCAAATCCAAGGTTGCGTCCCAGTTTGCCCAAATTCCCGCATGGTCGCACTTGAAAGGTAAAACTAGTAGCGTACGTGCTCTGCCGGTGGCGCGTCCTATTAATTTTTCTCCAAAAACACAGCAATATCTGCGGATTTTGACACTTTTAGGGCTTGTACGGGAGCTAAGGAAATGACTTTTCTTGAGTATTTTTTCATAAAATGACTTTCTTGAGCATTTCCTGAATTTTTCTTCTGTTGTTGAGTTTCTTTGGGTTGTATATTTTCTGAGCATTTTCTGTTGAAAGTGTCGGATGGTTTTCCAAGGAATTTGCTCAAGAAAACTCAGTTTTTGAATTGAGCTACAATTTGTATAGGATTGGTATCAAGTACCTCACCCATACCTCAAGGGCAGTGGACGGATCTAATTCCTTTGACACTTATATATTTTAATGCAATTTATAACAAAAATAAGGACCTTACATGAAGTTCAGTTGTAGTTGCATATAAGATTATCTCCACCATACACATGATGAAGAAAATTTTAGTTGATTCGATTTGAAAATTTTAATTTTGACAACTTATAATTTTTGTTCATAATTTTATTTTCGGTTTTAATACACTCATCCGATGGTCAATCAAATGTTGGTGGATTTTCTTATTTTAACTTTGTTTTGATTGGATTTAGTAGACTGATTCCAATTTAAAACTCTGGGATCAGCCGAATATGATGTACTCCAATTTTGTCAGTCTTGTAATACATATTATAGTCCTATGGATGACACATTTGTCTCTACTATGCACACTAACCAAGTTTAGGTTCCGCAACTATTTAGCTAGGGTCAAAGCGATTTAATTTGGATGAATTTGGGAAAGGTTTGAAAAAAATTAAGAAAAATTTCAGCGAATATAAAACATAAATATTAAAAAATATAAAAAGATATAACTCATTCAAAGTTTAAAATGATGTTTTTTAGCAAGAAAATAAATGCATCTCAAATCCATAATCAGAAGAAAAAAAAAAAAAAAAAAAAAGAACAATGCATAAGATGTTTAAAGCAAGTGTCAAAAATCATACAAGTTCAAAAAAATTAAAAAGATTTAACGAAGACCCATGATTTCAAGATCTTCTTATGCATGGCTGGGATGGTAAAGACCCATGATTCCCATGATCCCTCAAATTATTTATTTATTCATGCTAAACTGAAATCAAACTGATAATTATCGATTTCTAGTTTCTCAAATCGAAATCGAACCAATAAAAATCGATTTTCAAGTAAGTCCCCATCGGTGTATATGTTTAAGACAACATTTCGAGAATCTATTCGACCAAAATATTAAACACATTACCGATTTAAAGTACATAAATTTTGACAATCATCTGATCAATATAATCACTTTGATAAAGGTCATAAATACGTGCGATTGTAGAGTGTGCAAAAACATAGATTGTAGAGTGTGCAAGAAAATAATGCACTTTCTTGATATTTTCTTGAAAAAGTGTAGAACATAAGAAAATGTCATAAATGCTAAAAAAATGAGTTTCCGAGTAACTTAAGAACAACCCCTAGGAAAGTAATTTCCCTCATAAAGTGAATTTTTGGACAAAATTAAGTGAATTTTTGGACAAAATTAAGTTAGCCATTTTCTCGAGAAAATGAATTTATGGCGGAACGGGCTTTGAGTACAAAATGATTTTGAAGTGCTAGGATTCGATGGTACCTAAAGCATGGTGGTGCAGTGACCTTGTGCAAATTTGGGAGCAGGGCATCAAGGTGCTCGATTTATGTACCAGATGAGATGGAAACAACTAGAGTTGGGTGCCTTTACACAGGGGTGGAACGTGGTGGTTGTCGGTGTCACAAGTTTGAGTGCCACGTGGTACTGGCTCTAGCTCGGGTGCAGCATTCAAAATTTTGCACTCTTCTCACCAACCCTCTACACTGCATACAAAATGTAAAAATAAAAAAGTAGAGATTCTCCCATACCCAACGATTGAAATCAAAATCCGATTGGAGCTAACTTAGTTGGAGTTAACCATGCAACAAACTCCAAGATTTATAGGATTTCTGATAGCATTAATTGATCATGCAATTAGGAACCATGCGATGCATCAATAGCGTCAACTAGTTTTATATTGTTTGTGGAAGCCTTATTGTGGATTTTTCCCTTTTAGCTTATAGAACATATGGAGAGAATACCGTATAATATTAACGATTATGTTGCTGTAGGGGTTTGGTAAGGTCCTACCAAGTAGGACTCTAAATTGAGTCCTACTTTATCTCTTATCATTCAAAGAGAAGAGATACGATGTTGGTATTTATCGTGAAAGCCAATAAATATTTGTGACAGAAATTAAAAGAGTAGAAATAGAAATGTGTGGAAATTGGTGAGATAAATGAAATAAGTAAGAAAGAGAAACTGATGTGGAAGAGAGAGAAAACAAAAATCTAAGTATATGTCAAAAAAAGTTTTCTTCCTCCAACAAAATAGCAGCATTATTTTAGATAAGATTTTAGGCAAAATTAAATAAATTAAAATTTTCTTCTTTATTTCACTGAAATAGCAATTTTATTTTGGGTAAGATTTTAAGAAAAAAAAAGTACCAACTATTATTTTTTGAAAAAATAATAAAGAAAAATCTTATTTGATCGCACACAGTATTTTCTTCGAAACTTTTTATAAATATTAAAACTTATTTTTCTTTATTTTTCGAAAGTTTCCAAAATTTACCCAAAATATCCTCCACCGTAATCGGTATGGGTTTTCCCGAGGCCAACGCGAATCGGCCGATACCGATACATATCGGCCAATTTAAAAATAAATAAATAAATAAAACTAAAATCTCAGTCGAATCCGATATGTATTGATGATACCGATACGTATCGGTTTTCGGCATACCTTGCTCATAGGTGTCCTCTTAATTATTATTTTTTCCTTCTAAAATTTAGACATTATGTGCGTAATCACGCACGATCAAACAAAAATTTTCTTTATTATTTTTCTCGAAATATAATAATCGATTTTTTATTTATTTTTGCCTAAAATCTTACCCAAAATAAGGCTTCTATTTCGTTGGAATAAAGAAGAAAATTTTAATTTATTTATTTTGCCTAAAATCTTACCCAAAATAAAGTTGTTATTTTCTTGAAAGGAAGAAGAAAAATTTTGAGAGACCGTCTCCTTTCTCTCTCCTCCACATCAGTTTCTCTCTCTTACTCCTTTAATTTCGATTTAGGGTCCTACTTGATGACCAAACCTCTGTTGCTGTATATATGCATTATCATCAAATATTGATGCAAAAGTCTAAGGTGTCAAACTTTGTATCATAATCGGGTATCAGTCCATGAAGGACGGATACGAATCAACAGATACCGAATTGTATCGGTGCTTTTTTTTTAAAATATAAAATTAAAAACATAGAAGTATCGGCCGATTCTGACATAGGCCCGTATCAGCTGATACCGATACCCGATAAGGGCCCGTATTGGCTGATACCGATACCCGAGTTGATACTTGATACATTTCGGCACCGATATGTGTCAATTTTTTGAAAAATCGATACATATCGGTGCCGATACATATTGGTTTTTCGAAAATCCGATAAATATTACCGATTAGTATTGGTATTGGCCGATATATGATAACATACGCATATCACGTGAAGCCAAAAATGTAGATTTTCAATAAATTTTTCAAACGCTTTCTAAATTAGAATACCCTACATTTATTTTAATTTTTATTTGAAAGGCCCTAGTTTTTAAGCATAGAAAATCCAATTTTTCTGCTGGTGAGAAGACCTTAGCCCCACCTTTTTCCAGGCTTTTTCCCTTTCTTTTGTTTTCTTTGGTTAAGGTCATTTAGGTCCTTACATGCAGCTGGATTCGTTTGAAAAATGACTCCATGCTTCTTAATCCGGTAAATCCCTTAAAACTCTAATTTCACAAAGGGTGCCTCTGTTTGCGAGAACGCATTGTCCGAAAGTCTCCATGTCCCGGATCCTTTAAAATCGTTTGTCACAGAGATCCCCAAAAATGTCCTAAATTCGCATTTGAGCATGATGTATCATATTATATTTAAAGGTCATTTTTTGAATATCTGTGACACATGGAATCAAAAACTAATCGTCTAATAAGAGTATCATGATCTCAAGATCCATTGTGTCGAAGATCGGAATAAAAACCGATCTCCATCATCTGATTTAAAGCAATCAATCATTTTAAAGGGGTCTGAGACGTGAGCGCTTTTAGAGAATACGTGGGTGCTAACTCATGCACTCAAAACGGCATCAGATTTCTTGCATGGGCCTGGCATGGGCTTGATTTTTTGTCATTTCTTATTAAGGCCCGGCCCAAACCCAAGCCCAAACCCTTTATATTGAAGTTGAAGCCCGAGCCTAGCCCATTGCCACCCACTTGGCTCTAATAAGACTAGAAGCAGCTCTCTGCTTCAACAGAGAGCACTTTTATCACTTAATACTAGGGCTCACCGTCTAAGCAAATGGAGCAGGGAGCTGCTTGAGAATGGTTCTTTGGCCCAGAATAGTTAACCTAGACGCAGCCCTAAGTGTGCTACTATTGTCACTTCAAAAATATTTGACCGCACCATAATGACCGAGTCGGAGTTCGGGAATAAATTGGCTTGGAAATAATGGGTTAAATTTGTCAAATTTGGGTCAAATTTGATAATAATAAAATATTAAATTATAAAAAATGTATTAATTAAAAACTTTTAAATTGACAGAAGAAAAACTCATAAAATTATGGAAATTTTGATAAATTCTTAAATAATTCTTTAAATTCGTCAATATACAATTGTTAAAATTTGCGACTTTTACAAAATTATTCATTTTAAAAAGGCAAATCACTAATTATTCATGACTTTTTCAAAAAGTCAGAGAATTCAGTCACTCTGTAGTCAATGAATAAAGTCGATCTATCTATAGAGTGTGGCTAATCTTTCCACTGATGGGGTCATCATCTAGATCAGATAACTGGTGGCTCTATACACCACATGACGGCGGCGAAATGGGACGGCAAGTGTCATGGGGATCACCAATTTTGATGATCAGGTTGGTTGATGTAGAGTCGGTCTAACTAGTATGCTTTTTCTCGTGTGAAGCTCAAATCTGTCTCGTGTGAAGCTCAAATCTGTCTCGTGTGTTAGTGGGGCAACACCTAATATTGACGGATAGCTCTATTTGCACCTACCGAATTTCCAAAGGCATCAACACAAAAAATCATTGACTGTATTTAATCTAACAACAAGATCATTTTTCATCCCAGTCGGCGGCGAAATGGGACGGCAAGTGTCATGCGGATCACCAATTTTGATGACCAGATTGGTTGATGTAGAGTCGGTCTAACTCGTATGCTTTTTCTCGTGTGAAGCTCAAATCTGCCTCGTGTGTTAGTGGGGCAACACCTAATATAGATGGATAGCTCTATTTGCACCCACCGAATTTCCAAAGGCATCAACACAAAAAGTCATTGACTGTATTTAATCTAACAACAAGATCATTTTTCATCCTAGTCTTCAACACAATTGATCTTGATACCACAGGCGTACCATCACACGGACATATTTAATTAAATATATTTTTTGGATCACTTTTTGGGATGTATGTCATGTGACATCAAAATCTGACTGTTTGATGGTATGCCCGTGATCTCAAGATCCGTTGTGTGAAGTATTTGTTGTATTAGGTTTGATCCCAACGCACCAACGCTAACTCACCCGCGCGGGAACCAAATCCGCTCGAGCCAGGCGTGCACTCCAAGAGAGCAATTTTTCGGGTACAAGTCGCTCGAGCGACTTTGGTTCTCGCTTGAGTGACCGAAGCACGGCTCAAAAGGAAAACTTTCGAGTATCAGTTGCTCGAGTGACTTTGATTTTCGCTCAAGCGACCCGTGACATCTAAGTTACGTGTTGATTACATTTTTTAAGCAGTTTCTCTTGAGTTAATAGTAGGACTAGGGACTTCTATATAAGGGAAACTCATGAATAAATTAGAGGGCTCTTGGAGAGATCTTTTAAGAGAATTTTCAATAGAGAAACTTGGGTGAATACCTTGAGAGGCAAGGTGTTGAAGAATTGCTTGAGGATTGAACTCGTTCCTGTGCCGGAATCGTTATTATATTTCGACAAATCTTTTCTCTGATCCTTTAAGGACAACGTCCTAGGTTTAACAGTAATTAATTTTACTATTGAAGATCGTGTTTGATCTTGTTTAAGAGTGCACTAGAGGGAAGAGAGTGTGTGCGTTGTAAACATTCATAAATAGTATATATACTCTAGCGGACGTAGCCTTTGATTGAGTGAACCATGTAAATCTTTGTATTGTGCGTGATTGCTCTTTATACCTTCTTAATATTTTTGCATTCATCGTTATCAGGAGTTCGATAATGTGGGTTGAAGTCCTAATAGTATTTGGATAAAAAATAATCTTCATCGTCTTATTCAATGCGCTCAATGGTTGTCTGCATTAGTGCCCTCAGTGATTCACTTAGGTGCAAGTAGAGCTACCTATATCTTACTCGAAGGACAAATTCAGCTACTACACAATTACCTCCGCTCTTTAAATAGCTAAGTGTACCCACCACTGTGACAAAATTAGGTCTAACGGGAGTCACCTATATCAATAGAGAAAACGCACAGAAGCAAAACTTTTTAATCTTTATGCTACATGAACCAATGTAAATCGTGCAAGTGGCATAAGATGGAACCATAGTCACCTAAGTCCAAGAAAAAACAGGTACAAATAAGTAAATAAAAGATTAAAAAGTTAAAAAATATTAAAAATCGCAATTTGTTGAAAAAAAATTGTAAATTATTTTTAAACTTTGCAAACTTTTTAAAAAATCAGAAACTTTGGTGATTATGATGTCAAAAGTAGGCTTCCAGCCACAAAGTCTGGTGACAAACTATTTTGCTGATTTTAGCGTCCTCAAATTCTATAAACTCATCTATTCACTTATATCAAAAGCAATATGTGATGCAATGATTTTGTTGGCGTATCTGAATTCTAAAGATGGAGTCATGGAGCTGAAATCATGAAAATTGCTATCCACTCCAGCAACCAGCAATCACCCGCAACACTTTTCTTATGTTAGAGAAGGGACATGGGCCCCTTTCTTTTTAGCGACCATTAACTAATTTTTATTTAAGGGAGGTTGGCCTTTGACGTGTCACAATATAACTTCTCTTAACTAATTTTGCTAAAAAGGCTTAGATAGTCTAATACTGTAGTCAACATATTAATATTTTATTCCAAGTTGTAATCTAATAACAATACAAAAGGGTGGTTCAATTTACACCCACTAAAATTTGAGAGCATCCCATTCGCAAATCATTGATTAATTTCAATTCGATGATGGAGATTATTTTTTGTCCCAATTTTTCGTATTATAGATCTTGAGCCTATAGGCATATCCTCAAATGGCTCATATGTTAATTTCATGTAGCACATATGACCAAAAAAGTGACTTACGAATTAAGAGCAAATTTATAGCCTTTGACCATTTTGAATCAAATTATGAAAAATAGTGGAATGATAACATATTAATTTTACATGACACATATCTCAAAAAAGTAAGCTAAAAATTATATATATATATATATGAGCTTTTGACTACTTTGAATCAAATGTTGAATATCAAATGCTTACCACAACTAAAGATGTCGATTTTCTACTGGCAAACAACCTAAAAAAGTGACCCGAGA
The DNA here is from genome assembly GCA_021018995.1 of Chloranthus sessilifolius. Taxonomy (NCBI): domain Eukaryota; kingdom Viridiplantae; phylum Streptophyta; class Magnoliopsida; order Chloranthales; family Chloranthaceae; genus Chloranthus; species Chloranthus sessilifolius. The sequence goes on from CM037584.1 coordinate 2,466,591, forward strand.
ACAAAGGTGTGATAAATTTCAACTGGGTGTCAGATGCTTTGGGGATGTGAGATCCTAAGGTCTAGGGAATGCGTTAATGGACCGATGTGAGTACGATAGTAACAAAGTTCGTATTCGGTAATTTTTCTGCAAAGGATCAGCTTGGTTCAGTTCTTATTCGGTACCAAAGTTAGTGTTCGGTAATCATTGATTAGACGGTGATGGATCTGCTTTCTAAAACAGATATGAGCATGGGAAATAGATGGAAAATTTCCTTCCTCTTTAAAAATGATCATTATAATCATGTTGGATGGCACCACGGTTATCTGATTAATGTATTTAAGTTGTTGTAATTTCAAATTATTATTAATAATAAATAAATAGGAAAGTTCTTCAGTCGGCAATGACGTGGAGGTTGTTAATAATTAAGTCGAGCACTAGAGGTGGCACCATTTGACCTAACAAAAAATTATAAAAACTTACATAAATAGAGGAATGATAACATGCGACTCAGTGTAGTATACTACCTCCAGTTTATCATCTTAGAGAGACGTTAGTTCATATATCTTGATTCAGAAATTCCTCTGGAAGTGGTGCATCTTAGATGGATTATATATCAAAATTAGCTTGATCAAATGGTCCTAATAGTTTGATTGATCGCCTGATTTTGGACGCTGATTACGATGATAGGGAGTAGTCTGCGGAAGTCCATAGATCAAAAGGTCAGAATTATCCAAAAGATGTAGGTTTCTTCCGCGGTTTATACACGAAGTGAGTGCAGTCTTGCAGCCTATCGATTGGGGCATGAAATATATGATATGTGGGGAAATGGTCAAGTCCTATTAGGTAGAATCGGATTTTTAATCTTACCCCATCTGCTGCCCTTGAAAATAAGAGAATCTTGATTGCACATCATACTATAAAAAGTGACAATAAAGAAAGTCAAGATTCTCTGATTTCCAAGGGCAGTGAATGGGGTAAGATTGGAAATTCGATTTTGCCTAGCAGGACTTGACCATTCCCCATGATATGTGATTCTCTATGATATCATACATCTAAACTTTGCAACTTCGAGTTTTTAAACTCTATTTAGTAGTATAAACGCACCTTTTTCGGGATAATGGCCTCTGACGGACGTTTAATAATTTGTGGAGCGCTATGATATTAGTTCCATCATTGTGCTGGAACGGGGTGACCCAAGACCATCCAACAATGCTGGCCTTCGTAGTTTTGATTGGCAAGTTACATGACAGCTAGAGTAAACCCAACGCACCGCGATGGACCATCTAGAAAATGTCAGTCAGATATTTTAGGTGATTTTGCTTTCATGTGGCATAAATCCCAAAAAGTATCTCAAGAACCACATTTGATCAAATAGTCATTCTCGGATCACTTTTAGAGGGATGTTTTTCATATGAAACAATAATCTGACCATCTGATGGTATGCCATGGTCTCAAGATCTATTATGTGGAGATTAGAACGGAAAAAATATATATATTTATTATTTGATTCAACCCAATCAATGATTTTCACCATTGGTGCCCTTAGAGATTCAATAGCATCAAATATAGCTAACCCTTTCCCTAATTTGTCATTAAACAATAGTAGACCAGCTTATTGAATTCCATTCAGAAGCGGAAGTTCTGGTTTGAATCCTACCCCTAGCCACTCACGGAGATTTATCCCTCCTAACCAATCCGTGTGATGTGTGAATGTTGCACGTTCCCGGAGACTTAGTCGGGTGCCCTAAGAGGACGATCGAATACTTCATTATTAAAAAAAAAAAAAAGAAATTATTAAATAGTAGACAAACTCTCTAACGCCGGCAAAGACCCGCTTGTCCCTTCGAAGTCCACTCACAAAACTGTTTGCATGACAACTTAATGGTTTTTTTTCCCCAATTGGTGGCAGCAAGGGGTATCACTGGGCACGGCTAGGTCAATTCGGATCAGGCTTTAAACGATCTGATTATTATTCGGGCCAGGCCGTAGAGCCCATTATAAAAATCAGGCGTACAGACTGTAGCCCATACCACAGTCATGGCAGGCTGTGGCCTGGTCCAACAATTTTTATATAAAAGAACCCATTTTATCGATTCAGGTCAAACATAAACAGGCCAGTTTTTAATCGGTCTTTTGAAACTAACCCATACCCGAGCCTGGTGATTCCATTTATATATCAGGCTTGCCTATCTTAGCCCATTGCGAGCCGGGCCAAGATCAAGCCGGGCCAGTTTCGACTCCTTAGTTGCGTCGGTCAAAATCCCAGTACATACGGATATGTTAATCATTCTCCTTCTCATACTCAGTGTGACTTACTTTTCCGTACTAGCGTTCTTTATGTCGTCGCTTAGAAAATTACTTGTTGACCAAGTACTAGAAACCCTGTCCTAATTGCTTCTTTTCCCGTAATATTATAATGGGACAATGGCTCCTTACAGACTTTTAAACACCAGATCTAAAACCATGAAATTTGCAACTTTTTTCTCACACTATTAAAATGTAATTTATCATTATATCATGTGGCACACATTGTCATCAGTCTAAATTGGACAAGTGACAATCCATCATTATAGCATATCTTAGTAAATATGAATCATTCGATTGATGAACTTTTCTTTCAGCCAATGATTAATATTATAGTTAACATATGGGATTAATCGAATCTCTCAAAAAGCTTGATTTTGGGTCCATTCCCCTTTATTGTATGATCTATCACTTTGTCTATATAAATTACCTACGTACTCGATTATTAATGGTATGAAATTATTTAAATACCAAATTAGTGTTGAAATGAGGTTTAGAAGAGTGGGTCCTAATATAATATAATATAAGAGTCCACACTTTAGTTAGGGCTCATTGAATATAGGGGACAGTTGGCCGCGTAAATATTGTCTGTTTGTCTAGTAGTGTCTGAATTATGTGGTTCCAGCCAAAATTATAATCAAATTTCAGTTACGGCCAAGGGCTATATTAAAAAAACGAGTGGAAATCTCGGTTTTACCATATGTAGGGAATCCCTCCCTAGCATTGGAATGCATTTGCTCGGAAGGGATTGGAATGCATTTGCTCCTTAAGGAGATCTCTCTCTAGCATAAATTTTGGTAATCCCTTGGTCCATTCCTGATTGATCAGCTGTCACCTCGAAAATTGATATGTATCGTCTGCTACCTATCAATTCTAGATGATACATTAGTATGTATCGGTAGATACATATAAAAATATATGGGTCAATAGATTTGTCTGCTCTAAAATTTATACATACGGATTCATATGAAATGTTAAACCATGGTCATGACACCTTGAGAATTGTTTGAACCATGTTTGATATAGACCATTTGAATAGATCTCTCTCTCTTTTTTTCTCTTTCTCTCCCTTGTTAGATATTTAAAAGTTTTATAATTTATATCTTTTCAAAGTATTGTGTCTTTTTAAAGTAGTGTGTCCTTTTCGAAGGGATGCGTGTAGTACCTTTTCATAAAAAAATGGTGTATTAACAAATCGCTTGATTTCTATTTAAGAAATCTAAAATCATTATTTTACACACCATAATAGTCTTCTTTCTTCTCTCAAGTTATGTCTTTAAAAGTTTGTATTAGAGCGTTCTTGCAATATTTAGTGTTCAGATAGTGTGATCGGATTTGCCAAATCCTTCACAAGAATACACAGTCGGCTCGTTATATTCTGGAACCAGTTTGTCGGTAACTTATTGGTGACCATTTTGCCGAAGTGGTGGAGGAAAATATTAGTTTAAAGACAACAATATTTCTCGTGCCTCGGACCGATTCCCTATATTATTTCAGATCAATATTTCAATTTTTTCAACAATTTTAAACCAATATTTGCTTATTATTACTGGTGTCTTGTGACTAAAAGTCGTTTGTATTGAAGGAAATTCATTCCTTGCAATGTCATAAGAAATGGGAATGATTCGGTTATTTTATTTTGAGATCGCTCTATTCGATATGCTTTCTTAATAAGCGTAATGAATGACGGTAAACAAATCACCTGAGGCCTCATGAAATGATTGTATGATTAAAGTAATGTTCATAAGTTTTTTGTTGAGGAATTTTATTCCATGAGTAACTCATCAATCAGATTTTGTATGCAAGGGCAAATCTGTTGATGAGTTCGTAGTTCAGAACCGGATGGTTTTGAATATGGTTATATGTTGAAATAATGTTTAAGGTTTCAAATTTCACTTGAAGTTTGGTGTTATTGGAGAAAATCAAGAGGGCTTCAAATTAAGAGTCAATTTTTAAGTTTTCATCTCCAACGAGATATGTCTATATTTTATGATAAGAATTTTATTTCTTTTAAAAATAAGGATTTTGATTCAATCGTGCAACCCGACATCGAGGTGTCGGAATCACCAGGATAGTGATTGGCTGGTGTTTGCAATGCCGAGATCGACAGTTCCTCACCCCTTCAAGATAGAAAATCATAAATGATGGGTTGCGACCCAATTCTGAAGAACCGTTCTTTTTATGTCTCTTTGTGAGAAGACGACCCATCGTTTTCGGTGTGGAAAGAAGCACCAAATAAGGTCCTTTATACAATTTAAAGAAAAAAGTGTTTTTGGCTAATACACATTTTAATGAGAAAGAGTGTTTGGCTAAGCATGCGACGCCCATGGCTACTTAGTAGACTTTCTTGATACAATATGTTTTTGGTGGTCACAGGAGTCTCTAAAAGAATAGAGAAATAATTTGTTAATGCAGTCATTATATTATGTTATGGAGACTTGTTTAGTTACTAAACTCTTATATTATCAGTCTGCAACCCAAAGTGGGTCACTGAACTTGGTGTTTCCTAATCTTATTTTTCTTGATTTTCATTTATCCTATTAGAATCCTATCAATAGTGATTAATGCTAATATAGGTATTGTGTGGGTATCCTTGTGAATACATGTCTATGCACAATTATATGATGGCTTTAACACTCATGCCCATGGTTCAAAATTTTGGCCGATAATTCAAATTATCAGCCGAAATGTTTCAGTTTCGGCCCCCCACTGAAACAAAATTTTGAACCGAAATTTCGATTTTAAAAAAATGCATGAAAAGGAAAAGATAATAGATTTAGATTTAAAGATTTAGATCATTTAAAAAACTAATTTTTCTTTAAGGGAGTCATGATCTCACAAGAGATGTTAAGGAGTAATCATAAATCTCATTGAGTGTGTTGCTTGAATGAAAATAGGTAGAGAAATGAAGTCACTTCAGGCTTAATTGGTAGACATACCAATAAAGATTAAGTCATACCTTCTATAATTTTCTTGTTGATGCACAAGAAAACAAATGATTTGTGGATTAGACGGAAATGTCTAAAGAAACACTTTATGTGTTGATAATTGTAATTATAAATAATTATGAAAAATATTAGCTTCAAAGAAGAATCGGGATGGGTTTAAAATCATTTACCCAAATAGTCACTTACGATAGGAACCCTACCTAATATTTGTTTAGTCAATATTTAAGTTCAAAGGGAAGAACAAGTTGTAAATCTATGGCGGACAAAGGGGCACTACATTGATGAGAATTAAAATTTCATAAATATCCCATGAAGGGTAGTGTTTTACCTGTAATGGATAAGGGGAGGTTGAGCATTGCTCTTTATAGACGCTATAACACAATGTACTGAGATGTTAAAGTTATAGGGGCATCTCTTATAGGTCTACCTATATAGGTGTGAGGGTGGAGCCGCCTTCAATGAAACATGACTTTATCTCATTAACACTTATGAAAATCAAAGTACTAGCATATAACCTAAATGTGCTAACCAATTTATTTAACACTAAATATATGAATTATGTGTATGAAATAGTTCTAATTTGTCGTATAAGATCGTTAGTTCAAGACTTAGTTTCACTAAAGACCTTGACAAACTTTGAGTTATTTCTACTAAAGTGAAAATTCAAGTCTGTAAGACCATTTTATTTATGCGTATATTTCTAGCTTTGCTCTTATTTCAAAAAAATTTAATAGTGGGGATTGTTAGATATTTAAAACTTTTAAATAGTGGGGGATTGTTAGATATTTAAAAGTTTTATAATTTATATCTTTTCAAAGTGGTGTGTCTTTTCAAAATAAGTATCTTTTTAAAGTATTATGTCTTTTCAAAAGAAGTGTCTTTCCAAAGTGGTGTGTCTTTTCTGAAGGGATGCGTGTAGTACCTTTTCATAAGAAAATGGTGCATTAACACACCACTTGATTTCTATTTAAGAAATCTAAAATTATTATTTTATACACTACAATAGAGTCTTCTTTCTTTTATCTTGTTATGTCTTTAAAGGTCTTTATCAGAGTGTTCTTACAATATTTTATGTTCGGATAGCGTAATCGGATTCGCCAAATCCTTCACAAGAATACACAGTCAGTTCGTTGTATCCTAGAACCAGTTTGTCGAAGTGGTGGGGGCAAATATTGGTTTAAAGACAATGATATTTCTTGTGCCTCGAGTCGATTCCTTGTATTATTTCAAATCAACATTTCAATTTTTCCATCTCTCTCTCTCTCTCTCTCTCTCTCTCTCTCTCTTGAAAGAGATCTCCATCTACCAGCTGCTATAATATATCATTGGCTTTTCGGGGGTAAAGAGCAGCTCTTTCACTCTTTGGCTCCGACAGAAAGCTCTTTTCACATTGGTAACACAATTCCTTGCCCCATTTGCTCTAGTGAAAATTTGTTTTAAGTGCTAAAATTGCTCTTTGTATATTCTCTGCCAAAGCAGATTTTATCTACTCTGACGGAGAGCGGGTAGAGAGCAAGGTGTCAAACTCGGTATTAGGTATCGGTCAATGGAGGACCGATATGAATTGGCTGATGCCAATATGTGTCGACCTATTTTTTTCTTTTTTAAAATAATAAAAAAATAGAGGTATTGGCCGATATCGATACCCGAGTTGGATACCGATACTTATCGGCACCGATACGTATCAGTTTGCTGAAAATTTGATATATATCAGTATCGGCTGATATTTGATACCATGGTAGAGAGTTGTTCTTCTCTTATAAGAGCAAACCCAAATAAATGCTAACCCAAATACTACCTAAGGAAATTGAGTTGTTATTATGTGGTTCAACCAAACACTGAGAGTTTCCCACTATAATTTGAGTTGGTATTAGGCACCCAATCCAAGTGCCCAAACCTCTTATACTATTTGGGATGCATGTCATATGGAACGATCATGTGTTTTGTGTGACTTAATTCTCATAATCTCAAGATCTATGGTGTAAAATATATTGTAGTTAAAGGTCATCTAAAATTGATGATATATTTAATTTACCTGATAGTCGTTAATTTTAGATGGTGTGTAGCTATTTTGAATAAGCTAACAGACCATTTTTCATCTCAATCTTTTGCACACAAATCTTTAGATCATGGAGCAATCATCAGATAATGTACATGATGATTGCACATGACACCTCCTTTTTTAAATATATTTTGTTTACTTATTAAAAAAAAATATATCCCAAAAAGTGGCTTGAGTATAAGTATCACACGATACTTAAACAATTGACTTAATGCTAACTCTTATAAGTTATTATAAGCTATTGGGTTGATATTAGGTACGTGACTCATGCTATTAACATCTACTTTCAAGGCTTCATTCATGTGCAAGCCTCGAAATCAATAGTGCAAAGGCCTTCAAGTGTGTCGTAAAACAACTATTAGCATCTCTTGATCTTCGCTAGCTCCCATTAGAAGAAAATCTTGGCTACGGCTCTGCCTATAGAAAATACCCAATCACCCAATAATATTCATCACATATCCACAATATGAAAGCCTATTGTATTCAATTATTAAATAAAAGAGCTAATATGTTAGAGGAATCATTAATTTTACTCGAAAAGTTGGCCCTTGCATCGAATTTAAAAAATATTTAGTATTTTAGGGACATGGGGCATGTGAAAATGCAGTCTTTGCCATTTGATTTCAAGTTCATGATCTATAAATCATCAGTGCAAAAGATTGGAGCAAAACACGAAATTTATCATATGATCTATTGTAGTCAACTATTGATAATAGCTTTTGACTATATTTGATCACATGATGAAGACTATATTTTATGCTAATCTTTTGTAATTAATATCTTCAAATCATGGCCTACAAATCAAACAGTTTAGATGGTATTTTCATGCAATAGAGGCCATCAAACTTGTAAGTCTTTCGTTTATATTCGGTACAAGGGCCAACTTTCCAAGTGTAAGTAGTGGCTCCTATATGTTACTATTATATATAAAAAATTAAATGAAAATCAACATAATAAATTGTGATTTAGCTTGAAAGGGCATATTGCTCTAACATGCGGGTGCCACGTTAGTATTGCATATGGCTATAAAAGCATCTTTAGTGCTTAGTCCCAACTAGGGCTGCAACAGAGTCTAGCCAGTTTGATAGCTCGGCTCGGCTCAGCCCGAAAGTGAGAGCTTTTGCTCTCTTAAGCTTGGCTCGAGAGTCAGAGGCGAGCTTTTTATTTAAAGCTTGGTTGAGGTAGAGATAAACTAGAGTTGAGGTTGTAAAGCTTAGCCCAGCTCGACTCGATTAATAGTATATAATACTTTTATATATGATAAAATATATTTTATATCATTTTAATTTTTTTTTACTTTTTTCCCCTTATAATTAGATTCATCTAATGGTTACTTTACAATGGATAAATATGTAATAAATATATATTTCTTATGACCGTTTCTCTCTCTCTCTCTCTCTCTCTCTCTCTCTCTCTCTCTCTCTGTGCAGCCATTAAAGCTTTTTCTCACTCGTCTCAATGAATAACCACTAGCACGGTAATTAACCAAACAATCAAAACCTACGACCACCACCGATGCTCTAAATCAATATTTACCACATTAAATTTAAACACCTTCTTCTCCAATCGATCCGTTAAGTCCAAAAGGATTAAGAGATTAAAAGATATTAAGGCTTTCATTTATTAAATTTAATTAAAGTTTTTCTCTATTAAAAAAATGAGATAATGTTTAAAACAACATTAGGAAAAAAAAAATTTATAATAAAACTTATTTAGCTCGAAGCTCAGCTCGGCCCGACTCAAGCTCGATAGAGTTGAGCTAGAGCTCAGACTTTTCAGGCTTGAAGGCCTAGAGCCAAGTTACAGCTCGACTAGTATAAGGTAGAGCCGAGCTAGAGCTAACTCAAGCACAGGCTTGGTTCAGCTCGGTTGAAGCCCTAGTCCCAACCACCTATTGCCAACTCAAAGAAAATTAAACCAAATTGTCAACAAAAAACACCTAAAATTAAGATGGACAACCAAGCACCATTAGTTTAAATTAAGTAGTGGCAAAAACCTTTATAATAGCTATTCACTAAGTTTTGTAATTAGTAAAATAATATAGAGACTAAGGTTGTGTTTGGGATTGTTCTTTGGACGCAAAGAGCAACCCACTTAAAAGACTAGGTTTAAATTACTCTTTCAAAGAAACCCAAATTCAACTTTATCACTCTCTGAAAGAGTTAAGAACACTTACAACCAAATACAATTCCATATTAAAGTATCCTGCACCAGAGCAGAGTGGTGCTCTTTGCCTCCAAAGAGCAATCCCAAACACAGTCTAAGTTCTGTTTTTCTAAGCGCTTTTCCATGAATATATTCATGCACACATGCTCTATTTACACCAACATTGGAGATTTATATACATGCCTTTCAAATCTGATTTTAAATGTTGGTCATATCCAATACTTATCGGCAAATATGTATCGGGGTTTAGGCCCCATTCAATACAATATAGGTTCCCAATTTTACATAGGGTCAACTATTGGGTCATTGTAGGTCAATATTGGGTCATATTTGGCCATATACGATTCAATATGTATCGATATGAATCAGATATAATATAAAAACTGTTAAAATTATAAAATATACAAAAAAATAAGAAGAAGATGAAAGAGAGAAGTAGATAGAAATATAGAAAATACAAATTGACATAAACGGATTATATTGCTTTACACTGTGTTACCGTTAAAATTATAAAATTCAAAAGAAAATAAGAAGAAAATGAAAGAGAGAAGTAGATAGAAATATAGCAAACACAAATGGACATAAACGGATTATATTGCTTTACAATGCGTTACAATACTCTGATAAGAAAGTGTATAAATACTTATTACAAATATAAGTGTATACACTTTACTATTCCCCTCAAATTGAAATGTGAACGTTGAAAACATCCAAAGACATGAGGTCTAAAAGAGCAAATAATGGGAATTACATTCACTAACGAGAAACAATATGGGAAATGGCATAAAAAATATATATGAGAAACTGTATCCGAATAATAAAAGAGCAAAGAAATGGGGAAAAAAAATCTACATAATTAGAAGGCCAAATAAATGTCGGATAAGAAAATCATGTGAATTATTAAAAATGAAATAAAATGTAGGAAATGACAACCACATGAATTTTAAAGGTTATACTGTATCCGAATAATAAAAGACCAAAGAAATGGGGAAAAGAAATCTATATAATTAAAAGGCCAAATAAATGCAGGATAAGAAAATCATGTGAATTATTAAAAATGAAAGAAAATGTGAGAAATGACAACCACATGAATTTTAAAGGCCATAGAAATTGTGAGAAAAGACATCTACATGAAAATAAAAAGGCTAAAAAAAAATGTGAGAAAAGACATCCACATAAAATATAGAAGGCCAAAGAAAATATAGGAAAAAATATCCACATAGAATGTAAAAGGTTATTGAAGACTAAAGTGGAAAATACACATCTACTAAGCAAATCAATGTGGAAAATACATCCATATGAATAAGAAGACACCTCTTACTAAATGTAAAAGAGATGAAGAAAAAAAAATAAAAATTATATGAGTCAATTTCATGTAGAAGAGATGAAAGAAAAAAATATATTTATGAGTCAAAAAACTTCAAAATATGATAACGGAAGCAATGTCGGGACCATGACCGACTTGAATGCATGAAGCTAATCGTGGCTCTGATACCATGTTAAAATTATAAAATACGAAAGAAAATAAGAAGGAAATGAAAGAAAGAAGTATATAAAAATTTAGAAAACACAAATTGACACAAATGAATTACATTGCTTTACAGTGCGTTACAATACTCTGATAAGAAAGTTTATAAATAAGATTCCAAATATAAGCTTGAGCAGATTATAGATATAAGCGTGGGCAGTTATTTAGATAATTACAATTAAGTTACACTCTAATAAAAACTATCCTTTGAATTTTATTTATTTAATATGTTTAGGGTACTTAGCGAAAAGAGGATTCATTTTATAAAAGTTTGGCACTATCATATTACTTCAAAAACTTTTGCGTAATCAGGCTGCACGGATTTTCTTGGTTAAAATTTTTGAGTATTCACAGATTTCAAACTAGTATTCACGGATTTCAAGGACACCGAAATATGATACATCCTGATTATGCAAAACTTTTATGTTTCGATATATTACTGCAAAACTTTATATTTCCAATCCCGTTTTGGTAATTATGCCATATATTTAATTATTTACACAAAATTTTAAACAATTTTTTAGAAAAAAAATGCCTATATTGACCAATTTGGCCAATATTTATCCGATATATACTATATTTAGCCGAAATGCCAATTTGCAGAGGCTTTAAATCCCTGCTTTCAAAGATGCACACCCTAATCTCTGTCATAATCTATTTCTAGGGCAATGCATTCTCGAGTTTTATAGGAGGTAAGCTCAAGGTATCAAAATCGGTATCAGTCTCAAGTATCGATTTGCCAAGGACCGATACGACTCGGCTGATACTGATATGTATCAGCCTATTTTATTTTTATTTTTTAAATCTGCGTCTCGGCCGATACGGTATCCGATACCCGAGTTGGGATACCGATACGTATCAGTTTGCCGAGAAACCGATACATATCACCGATACGTATCGATATTGGCCCATTTTTGATACCTTGGGTAAGCCAATAAATTTCCAATTGGCCCAACAACCAATGCAACCACATGATCATTTACAATGACAGCTTCTCTTCTTAACTTCCCACTATTTCTATCCGAGTACTGGTATTTGCAACTGAAGAATTAAAGGATGGTGATTGTCTTTCGTCCCAATCTGCCACACAATAGATCTTGAGATTATGACCCACCGATGGATCAAAATGCCGGTATACCGATATGTATCGTTCGAGCCCAAAACCGATACATATCGAACAATACGTATCGGTATCGGACAGTACCAGACGATACATTCAATGTATCATCCGGTAAACCCTATATAAAAGAACGATACGAATACGTATCGTTCATATCGTCCACCTCCAATACCGATACGTATCGGTGTCGGATGAAATTTTGATCCATGGACCCACCTATTAGAGTGATTGTGATTATGAGTGTGCTATGAGAAGGGTTCCTAGGTCACTTTTGGGAGATGTGTTCCATGCAAAATCAACATTTGACCGTCTAATAGGTGGGCTATAATCTCAAGATTGATTATGTGGAAGAATGGGACGGACATCAATTTCCATCGTCTGATTCAAAGAAGTCATTGATTTTAATGGGAAACCCATGCCGGCAGAGATTGAACTTTCAGCTGCAAATACAAGTACCTTTACCATCAATGCTTCACAATGTTGATCTGCGCATTGGATATTATGTGCATATAAAGGCTCACACGAAAGGTATATATAATGAACAAGATGATCAGAACCATCGATCTATGTATATGTTGATCTTGTTGTATTATCGTTACGGTCCTCTGATCTCTATCTTATTATCTAGCTATGGTGTTTTAACACATTCGTTACAATTTAATATTTTATTTTGAATTAACCTTAAACCGAGGACGGCCAATGGGCCAAGCTCGGATTGGGCTGGATTGAGTCCTAGCCCAGCCCTAAATCTCTATCAATTTTGAACATGCCAAGCCCTAGCCCAGCTTTGATTGGGCCAGACTTTGAGATTTGTTAAGCATTCTATTTTTATTTTTTTAACAAGGGTACTTCCTACTTCTTAGTTTATACTTGCAATTATTTATTTATTTTTCCCTTGATATTGTTCATATATGATCAAGGGTCCCTACACAAGCGTATATAATGTGTCTTGTGGCAGGTGATCGTGAGTTCAAACCACATCCACTAAGGGCTCAGTACCAATCTCTCCAAGATTTTAGAAAATAAAATAAATGATTTTTTTTTTTACAGCGCATGCACTATAACTTGTGAAAATGGGTCTTTTTTCACGTTTACATCGTCTGTCGAATATCATGATTCACCTTCCAAATATGATGCACTGCAAAATTTTCAAATTTCGACCCAATTATCAAAATGCAAAAGCACCTTTTATTAATTTATCTTTTTGTAGGGTTCTTCATATATCAGTAACTTATCAAATAAAAGAGCCCTAACCGGCTTAGAGGATTAGGTCCGAATTGGACACATTTAAATGAGAGCCCAAGTTCGACCCGGTAAGAGCCTAGACACATTCTATAAAGCAATGAAACATTGATTTCTTTAAGTAGAAGTGACTTTTATTCTAGGGTCTTAGCATTGGCATATAATATAACCAATATAGGTAAGCAAACTTAGATAGATGAGCGTTGAAAGAGAAGCATATAAATAAATAATTTGAAAATTAGTAGGTACGAAGGCGAACGACACAAGGCATTGTAGCTTTCCTAAATAGTTAGCAACACCATACCTTTCCTATCATATATGAAACTTAAGGGAAGAAGACTTCATCTTCTTGATTAGGTTTTCCTTGCCTCTTCATTCAAAAAGGATTTGTTCTTCCTGAGTCTTTGTTCTTCACACGCCAATTTACCTGAGACTTTGTTCTTCCCACTAAAACACCTTCAAATAAATAATAGCCGTGGAAGCAGCTTCTTATTTTATTAATGCCTTTTAGAATTTGGAAACACTATTAATATCAAATAATTCATGTATGATTAGGGGTTATATTTGAAGACAAGGACCATGAATCCTGGCCTGACTATGGTTCTCAATGGGCCTTATTAGTAAGTCGGGCCAGGTGTGAGCTAATTCAAAATGCCCAATTAAAAATTGGGCTGTTTAAGTCCGACCTGAATTCTGCCCAACCAAATCAATCAAATTAATTTTTTTTATATATAAATTGCTGGCCCGGCCTAAACCAACCCAACATTGGTCAGTATGGGATAAGATAAGTAAGCCCGATTCATAAATTGGTTGGCCTTGTCTAGCCCATATATGAGTTAGCTTAAAAAGGCTCAAGTATAATCAGTACGTTTAAGGCTCGGCCCGAACCTAGCCCGGCCTGGCCCATTGAAACCCCTAGGCGTGACACAAAATTAAAAACGAGTGTGAATCACGTTAACAGGGGAAGAATCATTTGTTAGAGTTGGGTGAGAATAATCAATCTCTGTGCCCTACAGGGCCCATCCTTTTTCCAAAATGATAATGCATTTTAGAAGGGTTGGCTACTGTCAAATTGTTAGAGGGACTCTAATTTGTGTCTCAACCAAAAATGTGTGTAACTACACTAATAGATAGGGTTAATATACAGACCCTTCTAATCCACTACAAAAATAACGTGTATTAGCGGCATTTGCTGTTAAGATAATTTTTTATAGCGACAAGACTAATAGCGACAGTTTTTTATAACAACAAGAGTAATAATGGCAGTTTTATAAAAAATAAACTGCCACTAATAGTCTTATTTTTTATAGCGTCAGTATATTTTAATATCAATTATTTTTTTGAAAATGCATGATCAGCCATACTAGAGTGCCTACCCTTAGTAGAGTGCATAGATCGGCTCATTTAAATCTGCCCATGAGTACAAATCAGTTCATTTAAAAACCCTGGGGCAATCCTCACCTTACAAATCGGTTGAGTTAGGCCTATGAAATTCTATATGGTATCAGAGTAGGTAACCACAAGGATGTAAAGAGGCACGTTACATGTGAGGGGGCGTGAGCGATAGTCCTATATCGCTTGAGTATCATGGCCTTGGATTATATAAAAAATTTGGAGCAATCCTCAACTTACAAGCTGATTTTGTGAGGTTGATTATAGACATGTAACATTATTTTTGGTGTTGGAGTGTGTTACTCAATGCAAAGGGCTTGCTATAAAGTTTTGTCCTTTTCCAACTTTATGCAAAAGGCTTAAGCTTAATATAGAGATTCATCTTGTGATTCAAAGCAATCAAATGCCTTTAAAATGGATAATTATCATGCAAATCTATAATTTTGTTTTTAACTGTTCTTTTTAATGGCGATTAACAGCTTTGGATCATATGATAACTGTGTTTTTTTGGATGCAATCTTCGAGATACTAAATTTCTACATGGGATTTTTTTTTTTTTTTTTGATAGAGAAATATCTCTCTTATCAAGTAGCACAATAGATAAAATTTAATGCTTATACACCAACACTTAATTAAATTAATTAAATCACAACGAATTCCATTTCATTTAGTCTTTTACTTTTGAAAAGGGCTACACAGTTACACCCTCCAATTTAATGTCTAAGTGATGTAATTTGGAACCTTTATCCAAAAGGGTATACAGATCCTACGATTAGGAATCCTTACGATACTAAATTTGAGGCACAGTCACATCTCAATCCACTTTTTGGATTGCCAAGATGTACCAATAAAAATGCGCCATGCAGTACGCGTAGCCCGTGGGCCCGTGCACCTGGTACCTGATGGTACACTTGGAATACGACTCTTTGAACATTTTAAAACATGTGCTATGTCCCCTTATAAAAAAAGGCATTGGGCAGTTTAGTCATTATAAGATAACAACAAGCTTATTGAAAAGCGATAATGGTTTCTCACCAGACATTTAAACACTTAATTAGTATTTAAATTATCTTATACCATTAAGGTTAGACTTTTAATCTCGCATTAGTGAAGGGTGATTATCATTATGCCATGTGGCGAACATATATGATCAATCTAAATTATTCAAGTGACAATCTATCATTGGAACATGCCTCAACCCATCTAACTTATGAACTTTAATAACAAACAATAAAAAACAATGATTGATATTAATCAGATAGTTTAAATCTCCCTAAAACCTTATTTCTAGGCTCATTGCTTTTCAATCTACAATCTATCGGTTTGAAGGTATGAACCACCCACATCTTAAACCACTGATGGTGTGAGATCATTTAAACATCAAAATAAATACCATTTTAGTGTTTAAATGACCCCAAGAGAGTAAGGTCCCGTTCAAAATGATATTGATATCTTGTTAATCTTTAGCACCTAATTTTCAGTGTATAAGAAATGAATGGAAAACATTTGGGTTGAAAAGAAAGTTATGTTATAGGCTTCGTCACAAAATTCTCCAAGTTAATAAAATTTTGCCATTTTTGGCAAAATTTGTATGAATAGGTGGTCTCCCAAGATTTAGGCACAATATTTTACTTGATTAATTAATTTTCTGATAATTTTTCTTAACATTATAAAAATTTGAGGAATATTTTAATTTGTTATTAATGCAATACATGCTTTACTCAGATTTTGTAGTATTTTTATTTTTCAAGATGACTTTGTAGTATTTATTATAATTGTAAATTATTAATGCATAGAAATTACATAATAACCTCATTTTATTATTTAAAGGCATCATTAATATCTTTAAATAAGTTAAATATATTTTTATACGTTTAAATAAATTATTATTACTCTTTATAATCCTTGATTTTTTTTTTGAAAACTTTCCCCTCAAATATTTTCGAAATTAAATCAAAGTGACATTGAATTGAATGATTGCCAAATCTTTGTTGCATTAATATGGGATATTGTCACTTTTTGTACTTTTTTTTTATACACATTGTAAAGACAAAGGTGGGAAACAATGTTGAGGACGAGAATCGAATCCATGACCTACTCTCTTAGGTCTCGTTGGGGAGCTGGGAAAAGCCAAAATTCTGAGTTTTAAACTCAGAAAATGCAAAATTTTAACTCAAAATCTCGCTTTTTGCTGTTCGGGAGTTTAGCTCGGTTTCTAAGCTTTGAGGCAACTTTTCGCTGAATGCGACGTTTGCTTTTCTAAGCTTTTTGTTCATGAAAGCTCAGGATTGACAATTTGTTGTGTATAGTTCTCCCAAGGCTATACATTTGATTGTATTTGTAGTTTGTAGTTACCGGTACAACAAATTATAGTTCTCCCAATAAGTTATAAGACAAGTCCAAGAAAGCGAAACTACTGAAACCAACAAAATTTGGCAAAAAATTAGACAATTGTTACTAAAATTGGGTAGCTTCAACCCATCTAATTTTTCACAAGTAGAGTAGAAATGAGCAGGAATTTAGTTAAATTTATTGTTAGAGGTCTAGAAAGGTTATAAAATCAAGAAGACACAAGTTGACGAGGAAACTAGTTTTGGATCCACAAGTAGAGTAGAAATCAGCAAGAATTTAGCTAAATTTATTGTTAGAGAGTTCTAGAGAGGTTATAGAATCAAGAAGACACAAGATGACGAGGAAACTACTGTTGGAGAAGCAAAAATTAGAAAAGGAGAGATGGGTTATGGAGTTTTGGGTGCAACTAACTCCTTTCCAGGTGTATGGGTTTGGGTCTGTAGTGTTCTAGAAATTTTTGTTGGTGGGGGCTACAAATGATAAATATAATGTTAGTAGTGATTTTACTATCGATTTGGAGGCTTCTACATTATAAATTTAGAGGCCTATATACAAAGAAAAGTGTATAAAACACATATTTCATAGAAACTCTAAATTTAAATAGAGGCTTGAGCCCCCACAACCTTCTATGTAACTACGCCGTTGTACGTTAAGTTGAGTGGAGAAACTAAGCCAAATGGTTCTCTAGTTTGGAGGGAGTTGAGAGAAGCCAAAAGAAATTAAAAAACTACAGAAGAAAAAGGAATCGTGAACGCACCTACTCATTTAGCATGCAGGGAAAGTAGTAGCTACTCTACGTATATTTTTTTCTTAGGGGTTGTGGAGACAGTTTTGTAAGTAAAGCTAGAAGTGTGTTCCTGGTCTTGTTTAGTAGAAACAAATTTTTATTTTATTTCGATGACTTTGACTAAGACTTGGGTATTTGGGAGAGTAGAATATTCGTTGTTATCCAACAAAAATACTAATATTAGAAGTTTTGGGTTTAGTGGAATATTAGAAGTTCAATATTTTTAACAACATAGTAGTAATGTTCTAAATTATTGACAATTATGTCAAGAACTCCAGGTTTAGCGCATTCACGCACAAGATCATCAACATCGCGGCCTGCGCCTCCAACTTGACGAATGATCGAAGTAATAGACCTAGATCCTCCTCATCATGGGTCACAACCGCATCGCCTCCCCCAACACTCTTCATTTCCAATTGTGCCTCCTGAGATTCGTCATTGCGTTTAGGCACTAGAAATTCGAGGCTCTTACAAAACCCAATAGCGCGACTACCTTATCGTGTACCACCAGTGCAGCGCATACGTATGTAATTCAACAACCGGGGCTGGCAACTAACCCATTGTTTCTTAGTTTAGACTCAAAGGCCGATGCTTTTGACGGTATAATGGAGTCTAAGGATGAGCCCCGATTCAGAGTCTTTTGTACAGTATATTTGTGAAGATAGTTGGGACGATCATACTTGTTTTCTCAAATAAATGATGACTGCCTCATATTCTTCTGAGGATGAGGATAGAGACAACGCTACGTCATATTCATCTTCGGTGTTATATGTTACTTTTTCTATGTTCTTTTTTACTTTCTATTTTTGTATTTTAGTTTTTCAATTAAGCCGATTTTGAATGTATTAGGCTAATGAACCTTATCATTTGCCATGATATCGGCCCATACATTTTCATGAGTTTCTAATTTCTATTTGATATATATATATATATATATATATATATATATATATATATATAACGTTTTTTGTGCCATAAGTATGTCTCGAAAAATTATATTAAAAAATAAATTTGTCACATAAGTCCAATCTTGCATGAATTGGTTGCTTGAAAATTTTTAGTCAAAATTAACATTTGTATGACAGTAGCACAATCACGGATTCATCTGATTATGAGTTTTTCGGAGAAAAACTTATAAACAATTGAGAAATTAGCTTTTCTGAGAAAAATAAAAAATCAGAGCAACTTAAGAACAATTATGAGAAAAGACAGGAATCAGAATCTGTTAAGAATCAATAGGATTATGAGTCGTTAGGATTCAGAGCTTTTATGAGAAAAGCCAGAAAACACCTGAACGAGGCCTTACATTGGAGGGCGTGTACCAATTGAGCTAATGTTTCTTTGGTTTGTACAACTGTGATACAATTAAATGTTATATATGCCATTAATATTATCTTTTCACCATAGTGATAAATTTTGTTTTTCGGGAATTTTTCGGTGAGGAGTCTTTTCGATATATTTCAGAAAAATTTCAAGAAAGTTTCAGGATTAAAAATAAAATAAAAAATATATATTTAATTTAAAATATATATATAAATATAAAAAAAAAGTTTACCAAAAGATATCAAAATTTATCAAAAATTACTGAAAAATATTGAAAAATCGAAAAGTACCAAAATTTTCTCAAAATTTTCGTTTGACCCCGATTTCACAAAATTTAACCGAAATTCGACGACATATGTCGCTATGCTTTTTAAGTTAAAACTTATATATTTGCATCCTCTTAAACATGTGGGAAAGTAATAAAGTGAACCCAACTTCAATAATTTAGATTTATTGCAGTCATATGTCACGTGAAATAATAATAAAGTGTATTTTGATGGTGTCAGATTAAATATATATTTTAATATTGTATAATTATTTAAATATTTTTTTTCAACTCAGTATATCACGATTTCCGAGATTTAAAATCATGCATTGAGAAAGCATAATTCAAAACTAATTGTCACATAATCTAAAACTAATAGTCTATACCCGGATCGGTTTATTCTAAGTCACGTTGAATATGCTGGAGGTAGAATAAAGAGAGTGGAGCAGTTGAGTAAGATGTGAATGCCTTGTACCGTAACATTTCTCTCTCTTGCGTTTAATTTTGTTTGAAAAGATGGGATGTCTGTTTTAATTTATTAGTTAATTCCTTAGGCTCCGAATAAGCACCAATTTCTCTCTCTTCCTTTTCGATTTTTTCTCTCTGCTTGCTCCTCTTCTGATTCACACTGAGCCACTAAACCACACAACGCCAAATCACTTTTACAATACCGCTCATCGAAGATCGTGAGCGGTTTCCGATTTCACTTGACCCCAATTTTCGATTAAGAGCTTGGAGATGATGAGAAACTGGCGGTTTTCTACGGTACCAGAGTGGATCAGAGAACCGCCGGTTGTTTGATGGAAGCGGTGTTTCGAGGGCTTATTCGCTCGCGTATTTGTAGATGGAGGCGAAGCTATTGAGGAGATGCCATGTTACATTGAAGCCTTCTCTGGTCTTCATTTTCGAAGTAAGTTGATTTATTCACTTCTCTACTATTGAATTTTTATGCTATTTTTTTGGGCTACTGCGATAGTTGATTTAGGGCTTAGCGATTGTATTTTAGGCGAGGAAGATTTTTAATTTTTTAATTTTTGGTAGAACTGTGTTTTAATATGATTTAATAAAAGAGGGAAAGGAAAAAAACTTTACTTTTTTGTTGAGATTTTAAAGTTTGGTTCTTTTTGGTTGATTTGATGGTTATTTAGAGATTTTGCTCTTCTAGAGTGAACTGGAGAAGAAATGCTGGAATTTGTCTTGGTTTTTCGGTTTTTTATGGAACAAGGGTTTGATTTGAGCTAGTGTGGGTGGAGAAATTAGGGTTTGGTTTTTTAAACAGTAGAGATCGGTCGTGGTTTTTAATAAGTTGATATGGATTGTGTATGAGTTTAGGGTTTGGTTTGTTTGGTAAATGTCAGGACAGCGGAGATCCCTAATTTGTGGAAGTTTAGGTAGGGTTTTCTAATCTATTTCTTGTTAACTGTTTCCTTAGTTTTGTTAATTTTTGGTTTATTTGTTTGGTAATTTGTTTTTTTTAATGAAAGTAGGGCCTTTTCTGACTGAACTTGAAATCCTAATTGAAAGCCTCTCTTTGTTTGCTCTTTGCTTTAGATTGTATTGCTTCTGATCTCGGTTGGGGTCACTAATTCCGAGCCCCAAGAAAACCGGCTACATTGGCAAGGTTTGGAAGTAGGTAAAAAAGATGTACTCTCTCACTCTTGCATCCACGATCAGATACTCGATCAGAGGCGGCGCCCTGGGCGGACTGAGTACTCGGTTACACCTCAAGTCTATGAGCAATCCGATTTCAGGAAAACTCATCGTCACAAGGGAAGGTCGTTGCTTGGCATTTCCTTACCGTCTGATGCAAAACAGCCGATCAGAATATATCTGAACTACAATGCCGTTGGCCACTCTCCTGATAGAGATTGTCGAGGTGTTGGAGATGTTGTGAAGGTGAGTGAATAGGGGTTGAATCATGGGTTAGAATACCGTCTGATAAAGGTTCTTTATTGGGAAATCAGTGCACTATTTGTATGATTCAAATATATATTTATTTACATCAGTTTTCTGAATTTTTTCAAAATTTAAAATTATCAACATGATTGTCCATTATGCTGTATACATGTTCGATTCATATTACTTTCAAATTTATATTATTTTATATTATCCATAGCCAAATTTTAAATACTTACATGGAATGGTAATTTAACAGTTGGTTTATGGCCACGGAACATAAGTTTTTGCATTTTCTTTAATATTTGTGATTATTCATTTTTCAGCTTGGTGAGCCTCCTGTTACTTCTACCCCTGGCGTACCTGCATGTAATCCTCATGGGGATCCTCCAGTTTTTGGGGACTGTTGGTATAATTGTACATTGGAAGATATGTGTGGGGAGGACAAGAAACATCGGCTCCGTAAGGTTATTTTTCTTACCCACCAACATTTGTTGGTATAACCAATCATGTTTCTTTGTAATTGACTAAATATGTGTTTACTAAATACCTGTATTCTATGCCTTTCTAATGCATGTGAAAACATTTCAGCTTGATTTATGTTTACACTTTAGATTTGCAAATAATATAAGAACATTAATAATAGTTATATACTTTTGTCTTAAACTAGACGCTACTTGTCCAGAAATGTACCACTAACTCACATTCGTTAATCTCAACCCCCCAAAAAAAGCCTTCAAATTTCAAGTTCTATTTACTGCAATGTTCCTTGTCGACCATCCACCTAATAATGTTTATGGAATCAGCTTTCATACGAGTTAACTGGAAAAAAATTGATTCTATATAATCAGATGCCTTGTAACTGCATTTGTAATTACTCTTCACTTGAGATGCATGTGCGGAACGGACCTGACCAAATAGGCTTATTTAATCACATCTTCATTGTCGCTGATAATTCCTCCACCAGCTAGACCTGGATTCTCTTGAGAGCATCCATCGAAGTTTAGTTTCAAGAAGCTTAGTTTAGGGAGGCCTTTTCACTTCTTTATCGTTTAGCTCTTCTTTTCTACCACAATAATGATATAGATCCGAAGCCTGTACACATCTGTATTGTTTGCACACCAGAGTCCACTGTATGATGTAGCCTATTGTCTTTGTGATGAGATGTTGTGTTCCCATGATTTTGCTCCTAAAACTTGGGATTTTTCATTTCTTCCACTATTTCCATGTGATAAACTAAGGGATGCAGCTTCCACAATATGTCCACATTGGCCCTAGGAGAGAAGTCAAGGAGCTTAGCGAGTTAGCAGCATAGTTTAAATTTTCTCAGTATCAAAGCCTGACAATACAAACCAAGGATTAAAATTTCGGTTTCGGGCATGACCATGCCCGAAACCGAAAACCAATAATTTGGCTGAAATTTTGATCCCCATACAAAAAGGACCGAAATTTCAGTCCAAAATTATGTTTCGGTGGGGACTGAAACCAAAATTTCTGTCATTTCGGCTGAAATTTTGATCCTTGATACAAACCATTATTGTTTGATGCAAAATAATGTGGGGTTATTTTCTCAAGCGTGTAGCTAAATGCAAACCATGCCTCTTGTCAACCTGGGCCTATTTGTTGGATTGGGCCAATTGTGGCCATTTGCTTGCCACGTAGGTAATGTTATTTAATGCGTTAGGCAAGCCTAGACCTTTTTCTTATCTTTGAAAATAATATGTTATATATAAATACATATAATACACATCTATTACATTAATCATTAGAAATAACATGGTTATATCTACAAAATATTCAAAGCTAAATATACATAATACATGAGTCAATAAAAAAATAATGAATGCATTAATGACAAATGACTATCCAGGTATCCATAATCCATTGTGTTAATAGTTATAAACTAACGTAACATAAGACATAAATGCCTTTAAATAATGCAGTGAACTACAAAGTGCAAATATATACATGATACATTATTGCTAGTGCACTGGATCCCATCAAAACTACGCAATTAAGCATCTTCGGCCATAGCAGTACTAGGATGGGTGACCTCTTGGGAAGTTCTCATGTTCCACCCCCTTTTCACCAACGACAAACCTTCAAAGTACTGGATTTAGAGTAGAGCAAGGGAATTGATTTAGGTTTTGGAGAGAGAGATCTTGTGGGAAAGAGCCGTTTGAATAGCGGTTCCCTAAAATTTATAGCTTGGTTGTGCATAAGAATGCGACGTTTGAACAAATTTGGGAGAGTGATCGAAGTGAATCATCATGGGACATACTGTTAAGAAGGAATTTGAGGAGGAAGAAATGGACTTAGTGGAGATACTGGAGGAGCTAGGGAAGGCGGAGAGTGCTCACGCGTGTAGAACTATGTAAACTGGGTATGTCACTTCCGAAGACTTGCCTCTTTTAGGGAGATTTTGAGGGGTCTGTATAACATATTTTCCGCAGATGTTGTTTTGCATGTGAAATCTGGGTACCTTTCTTGTGAGCTTTGGGGTTAATGTCTGCCTGGATGATTCGTGTGCAAAGGTTTTGGCGAGTTGACAAGAAGTTCCTCTCTGTGAAAATTTGGAACTCCTTTGAAAGGCGCTGCCATTAGCAATCTTTTATGGTATTTGGAAAGAAAGGAATAGGAAAATCTTTGAAAATAAGTTAGATATTTGTAAGAAGATTGTGATTTTCATCCTAGAGGAGTCGCTTAATTGGTGTGTGGTTTCCCCAAGGTGCACAACTCTATCGACTGAGGAAATATTGAGATAATGGAAACAACTGAGGCCACCGTAGTGTCAACTAGATGTTATTGTTGGGGCCTTGGGAGAAATTGGGTTGAGCTACTCTATTTTTTCTTTTTGATTTTGTTTCTACTTGAAATTATGGCATTGCACTAATAAAAAAAAAACATAACCTATAAGTCGACAACCACATCCATAATCCAAAATAAATAATAAAGCATAACTAATACATTCCCACAACAAAATATCGAATATTAAAGTTTTAAAATCTTCTCATATTCTCATTCCTCCTCTCTCTCCTACTCTGATGATGCCATCCTACTCTGATGATGCCATCCCATCATCATCAGATTTTCGTCCTCCACATATTGCTCTTCAGTTTATTCAAAATCAACCGCCTTCTCATCTATACCTGCCCCCCTATGACTGTGACTATGATGATGATCTTGTATGTAGCTTTAAATCTGTGAAATCTACTTTGATCATATCAACATCCATCCAAGTAAGATCCTCTCTCTCGAAGCCTCGTTGGTACATCAACTTCCCTCGATCCACTCGTTGCTATCACTTTTCTCAGTGGGGACGATTGATACCTTTGCATTTCATAAAACGCACATGTCTTGTCATAAGAAAAACATAACACGCATGTATGCAAGATGCTTCAATTCCTTTTGCTCCAACCCATTTCTCTTTTTTGTGTGCACCTACAAATATTAAGAAATAAATATAAATTTAAGCACATCATGTAAAAAGATAAAATTAATATGTAAAGCAATTATACTCCTAAATAAGTACATAATTAAATAACACCATGTCATTTAGCATTAAGTAGTCTGTTCAAAGTTGTTCCACTTTTGCTCATAGCTTGATGCACTACAGGTGAGGTAAGAATCCCAAATGCTAACTTTCGAAGACGTGTGTATCACTCCCATAAGTAACCTGCATTTAGCTGCACATAAACCTAAAGAAATATAATTAAAGGAAAACACTAATAACAGAAGAAATTGTTTAATTTAATAAAAAAAATTTATTTACTAAGTTGCATTGGTGTCTTTTAACGGATGGCTAAGAAAAATCCAAAGATGCTTGATGCATTTCTATAACTAACGAGTTTCTTAGTGATCTCATCTTTTATGGTGTATACACTTATCAAGAACAAACCTCTATGCACTCATAGAGGCTCCTCTTTACCTTAGAGTTGTGTAATGTATTAAATAAATAAGTATTTACTGAGTAGCAGTATTGTTGTTTAACGGATGGCTATGCAAATTCCAAACATGCTTTGAAGTCCGGGTTTAAATACAAACCTCTTTACCTTGGAGTTAAAGTTCGGATTTAAATACAAACCAGCTGCATTTAGAGGATGGTATTGGTGGACATCCCATCTGCTATCAATTATGCCCAATATTGGCTAATATCTTCTCTCAACCTCAGTAACTGCAAATATAATATTCTCTTCTTATCCACGGCCTCAAAAATGCATTGCGAGTTAGCATCACTATCCATCTCCTGAAGCACTTATCAAAGGACCAGAGATTTTTAACGAATTATAACATTATTCCAAAAGTGGTCTGCAACACTATCTCACAACCCTTTTTCCCATCTTGGTTCTTCGACTTCATCCATGTCTCAGATGTAAATAGTCCTCAAAAACTATTTTTGTGCTCTTGCTCACTTGACAACATAAGGAACTTGTTGCAAATCGAGTGGCAGATGGCCTCTCTATGCCCCTTTTCTTGTTGAATGTCCTCATCATGTGCAAAACTTGTGCACTTGGAAATTGCTCATTTCACTGTAGTCATCTTACCTATGATGCTGATGATGACTGTAGTCATCTTACATATACCAGCCAACATTAAATTTAGGCAACGATCAACTGAAGGAGTCCAATATAAATTAGGCTGCTTAGTGCTTAGCTTTCAATATCTTCCCTGCTGCTACATAAGTGGACCCACTGTCTGTAACAGTTTTTTATTCCACCTTGTTCATCATCTATCGGTCAAATCAAACAACTTACTATCTTTGATATGGGCGGTTGCATCAATTGATTTCAAAACAAAATTTTCCACTAGGATAATTTACCAAGAATTTAATCAGTCTGGGTTGCTTCCGATCCACCCACCTTCCTTTCCCAATCTTGCTTTTGTTTCTTTAAGGATTTTTGTGCAAATTGAACTTCTTTTTCCAAGAAAGTTTTCCTTGATTATTTGAAACTAGGAGGCTCATAACTTAGCTAAATTGCCCACTAGCCTCTATCATTGTTTCAGAACTAATTAACTGTACGGTATTTAATGAAATACAGGCTTGATAGAACTATCGCCCACAATTTATTTTCAAACTTTTTTTCTCATCCTTCTTGTATCTAACTTAGCTCATAACTTAGCTAAATTGTCCACTAGCCTCTATCATTGTTTCAGAACTAATTAATCGTACGGTATTTAATGAAATACAGGCTTGATAGAACTATCACACAATTTATTTTCAAACTTTCTTTCTCATCCTTCTTGTATCTATTTTCAGCTGTGATTTACTTCTCCTTCCCCTTCCCCTTCCCCTTCCCCTTCCCCTTCTTTCTTTTTTCTACAACTTCTAGATAGGTTGTAACAATACATCCATAGGTCTCTTCTGTGTTGGCCGCCTTTTCCACAACAATAACTATTCTTCACCTTTTAAATCCACAACATTTTTCATTTGAAGTTTATTTCTCTTGCATTTCCGTTAACCTATGATGGCCATTAGGCCTAATGCTTTTGATAGCCTTAGTCTTCTATTCTTGCTTTGATAAACATCTATGAAACTTCAATTCTCATCTTTAACATCCGCCAGAGCTTTCTAACATCCAACGGCATTTGTATCAATTCCGAAAAGATTTTGTTTATGTCGGAAAATGCCTCCTTTTGTGTTTTTCCTATAAAAATTGCAAGTCATGGCTTTTTTGTCTATGGGATTGAGATTCTTCCCATATTCCTATCCTGGATTAGCTTTTGTACTCATAGAAGCAGTAGAAGATGTGATTAATATAAAACACAAAAAAACCCTACTTGATGAAAATCTCCCAAATCTTCATACTTTTATTTGCTCTTCAAATGAGGTTTATATGCTCCTAAAAACACTTCAAATGATGATTAGAGAAGAAAACAAAAGAAACAAAAAAATGAGGTTTGGTATGATTTGGGTGAATTTTGGGTTCTTATTTCAATCCTTAAAAAACCAAATTTCTAATGGTTTTGATCTGCAAGACTGCAAAATGGCATTTGGTAAGCAAAAGCTAGTGCTCTTAGGGTTATGCAAGACTAACCCAGAGGTAGCCTATTTAAACAAAACGAAAAATGATCGAGATGCCTTCATTTGAGGGCATCTTGGTTTATAAAAAAAATTTGCGAGCCTAGGTGATCGTCGAGGCTTGCCTTTGTCTAGGTGTCGCCTAGGGCCTCACCTACAGTATGCGGGGGCTTTTGATAACACTGCATGTTGATAAAGTAAGCTATTGCACTTTCATTATACGCCCCACATGCAATATAGTAATTATAATGTTTTGCCTCGATGACGTGGTTGGGTGATAGAGATGATCCACTGTAGGAACAGTTTTAAAGTGTCATCCATTTAAAATGCCTCTCCTTGAGGCTCCGGGATTTCGTCATAAAACAACCCCCGAACAAAATGGGTCTGCACATCTTCATTGATGTTCCTTAGTGTTACCTAGACACATGGCATGAGTTTCAAGGAGTTATAGATGTTTGGCTCGCCAATTTCTAAATATTCCAATATGGCGGCACTAGCTTAAGAAAAATAAAATTAAAAAGAAAAGACTGTTTATAGAAAAAAAAATTGAAGGAAAATCTTAGAGAGCTAATTGAGATATGTAATGAAAGATACATAATGTATGTCATGAACATAACTAAAAGTGTACTATATTATACAAATTACAATCTTTTTCAAGGACCCAAGCTTTTCTATTTTATAAGTTACTGAACTGTACACAATATTTTTTTTAATAAAACGAAGGTTTATTTTATCGTGTCAAAACGAGGAACATTTTGATGGTTTTATGTGATATTTTTATTCATGTCTAGAAGTATCGTGCTGTGGTAAGGAGTGTCCAAGTGCCACTAAGTGTCGGCACGGCAAAAATTCAGAGGTAGAAGCGACTAGGTAACACTGGGGCTCCTCATTTCACCCATCCTGATTCTATGATCTCTCCTGGATCATGAGATGTATGTTCAACCCACCCTCCCTTTCCTGACGGGCCTCTGCTCATTCTCATACCAAATACCTTCCCATATTCTTACAATATTCTGTATATCATGGTAGATTTTTAATAAGTTGCACAAGAAAAATGAAAAAGGGTAATTTATTATTGGAAGCTACAACTTGCACACGAGATTTGTACCATGGCACATGGGTTAAATGGAAAGACTTGGTATTTTTGGAACCTGTGCCATGTGGAACACCATCTTAAGCCAGCCATGATGTGCAGATCTTTGATGCCAATGACTGGCACAAAACACGATCTCTATCATCTGATTCAACAGTCAAAGTGTATCATATGATTTAATGGTTGACTATGTTAAATCAGATGATAGAGATTGTGTTTCGTGCCAATCTTGGGCTTCAAAAATGTTTTCGTCATGGCCTTCAAATGGTGTTCACAAGGCACAGGTCCCAAAAATACTAAGTTTTTCCTTTTAACTCATGTGCCACAGTACAAATGTCGTGTGCAAGTTGTAGCTCCCTTTATTGTTCCTATTTGGACAGTTGTTTATTGCTTAGGCATGATATACTTGTTGGGTAGCTAATTTATGATTGTTATCTTTAAAAAAAAAAACAATAAAAAATTCTCTGGGTTACTAATTTTTCAAAGTACTCTTGAACAGGCTCTTGGACAGACGGCAGACTGGTTCCGAAGAGCCCTAGCTGTTGAGCCTGTGAAGGGAAAACTGCGGTTGAGTGGATATTCTGCATGTGGCCAGGATGGTGGGGTACAGCTTCCACGGGAATATGTAGAAGGTATCTTTGCTGGTGTTTAGAATCATTTGGGGTGTGAACAATTTTGTTGCTATTTTTCTTGGTTTATACGAATTATTTTATCTGAAAGTAATCAATCATATTTCTTCTTTGCAGAGGGTGTTACTAATGCTGATTTAGTCCTTTTAGTAACTACAAGACCTACAACAGGCAACACTCTTGCGTGGGCAGTTGCATGTGAACGTGATCAGTGGGGCCGTGCAATTGCTGGTAAATTTTTATTTATAGTAGTATTTTGCAAGGATGATTGATAATTACTTGTGTTGTGTGGTACAAATATAAATTATTAGTTAATATTAGAGTTCTAAAAGTTGGCGAGTCGGCCGAGTTATCCGAGTCACCAGGATTTCGAGTTGAGTCCGAGTCGAGTCAAGATTTCGCTAGGATGATGCAACAAGGGTTCATAAACCACCCTTATATATAAAATAGTTTCATGAGATAAGGTTTTATTCCCATCTTTTTAAAAAGATTAACCACCCGTTTTATCAACATATCTTTCCATTTTTTCCTTATAGCATATTTTTCGCGTTTATAAACTGTGGTTAATACTAATGATGGGTCTATAATTTGGGCAGGGCATGTGAATGTTGCTCCTCGTCATCTGACAGCTGAAGCAGAAACTTTACTTTCAGCTACTTTAATACACGAGGTTGGTTGATTTCTTTGCCAAACAGGTGTGGTTGCAAAAGATTCAGTAGTTTCCATTGTTGTTGTGATCGAAATTTGTGCTTTTTAGGTCATGCATGTTCTAGGTTTTGATCCTCATGCCTTTGCACATTTTCGGGATGAGAGGAGAAGAAGGCGTAGTCAGGTAATTTGTGTTGAATTTAGATTCCCTGCTTGATCTAACATAGTGGAAGTATGCTGTTTTTTTTTTGGTTTATTCATGCATTAGATTTTAGTTGTACACTATGTTATAGGGTGCACGATGTGCACTGAACAGGTCAATCTGAATTTATGTTATGGTCAAAGCTTGGGAGATGCACATTGCACAGATATTTGGTTTCACTAATTCCGTGAATCTGAACTCTACTTAATGTTAGGCCAAGAGATCAACCCATAATGCTAGCATCAGTTTGAATGAATTTTTAACTGGTTAAATTTCAAGCAAAATTTAGAATGCCATATTGGATCTAACATTATATCACATTGCATTCTCAGTTTACTATTAGTCCATTAGAGTATCATGTTCCCTCATCCTCTATTACAAATCCTTTTCACAAGCCTAACGGAAATATTAGATGATTTGATATAAATAATCAATGGCTGGTAAGGTAAAAGAAAAATCCAACATCTCCAATAATTTGCTGGTGGCTTTATTCCAAAGTGGTTTTATTTTCTTAGAATTTTTTTGGATTAAACCTAGTTGCTCGTACCTCCTATATACGTTGAACCGATTTTCATGACTAAGTTCTCTGCATAAGCATTGTTGTCCTGAAAATATATGTACTGAAATTTTCTTCTCATAAATATTTCTATTAGTGTTTGAGTGTTTGACCATGTTTAATTTAAGGTATAAACTTGTTGATGGCTTTAGTATTCCTGTCCTTTTTATTTTCTTTAGGCTCCGTACTCTTTTTATTTATGGATTGATGTTTCTTGTATGGAGAGAGCATTCCGGGTCATGTTGTCACCTATTTGACACTCAAATTCTACTCTTGACAGTACATCTGATTTTATTTGCAGGTCACTGTACAATCTATGGATGAAAAGCTTGGACGGATGGTGACCCGTGTGGTCCTTCCACGTGTCCTTATGCACTCAAGATACCACTATGGGGTAAGTTGATAACATGTTTACATTAAATAATTAGGATTTTTGTCCTTATGCACTCAAGATACCACTAAGGGGTAAGTTGATATTAAATAATTAGGATTTTTGTATCTGTCAGTAGTATGATTATCATTACAGGAAATTTTTTCGTTTTGTATGAGTTATATTTCTGAAAATGGTAATTATGATATGTTTTTCACAGTCACAAAGTCAGGAGTTGACAATAAAATCGGCAAGGGTCTAAGTTGGAAAAAATATGTCAAAGTCGGAAAAAATTGAGGAAAATAAAAAATAAAAAAAATATATATTATGATATTCAAGTTAAAAATAATTGTTTGAATGAACAAAATAGGAAAATCCTAAAGGTTTTTTTAATGAAAAAGTTGAATAAAATAGTACAAAATCTAAAGGATTTTTTCCTCTTAAGTGAAAAAAAAAACCGGACCACATCACAAAATCACCAATTAATTGGACAAGTCGTGACTTGGCCGATTAATCGTCGATAAAGTCGGGATGACTGCAAGTCACTGACTTTTTCCAATTTTTTTGGTTTTTCATGTACAGGCCTTTTCCGAGAATTTTACTGGTTTAGAGCTGGAAGATGGGGGAGGGCGGGGTACATCTGGTATTACATTTTGCCTATGAAGTGTTATCATAATTGTGCATTTTCCACCAGTGGTTGCATTTTGTAATTTTTTCATCATCCAATACACATTCTATACTCTAATTGCAGGATCTCACTGGGAGAAACGACTCCTGATGAATGAGATCATGACGGGATCAGTGGATACAAGATCAGTAGTTTCAAAAATGACATTGGCATTGTTAGAAGATAGTGGGTGGTACCAGGCTAATTATAGCCTGGCAGACCGCCTTGATTGGGGCCACAATCAAGGGACTGAGTTTGTTACCAGCCCTTGCAATCTTTGGAAGGGAGCATACCATTGCAACACCACACAGTTGTCTGGCTGTACATATAACAGGGAGGCAGAAGGGTATTGCCCAATTGTAAGTTATAGTGGTGACCTGCCACAATGGGCTCGCTACTTCCCCCAGGCAAACAAAGGTGTGTCCTTTTCTAATGTGCCAGCCTATACGTGAAAATACTATTTTCCTTGTTCCGATGTGTTAGCTGGCTGGGCTAATGTTTTGGACAGATTTACTTAGGTATCTTATATTTATTTATTTAATATTATTATTGTTTTTATTATAATTACTGTTATTACTGTTATTTTCTCCGATTAGTAAGCTGGGATCAAACCTGCAACCTCACAGTTTTAATGTTATCAACCTTCCATATGAGCTCCAGGCACAACCCCTGCCTTATATTCTTTTTGGAAACCCCAATGATATGTTTGATTTTCGAAGTTCCGAAATTTCTCATACAATTCAGAGAGTGTCACTTAACAAATATTCCATGGCTTTCTGTAGAATTATTTTTCGTATTAAGAAAAGGAAACAATTAGAGTTCGTTTTATGGCAACAATAATTAGACGGATAAATCTGTTGGCCTGGTGAGTGTTTAGTAAATGATGAACAGATCTTCGGCCAGAATCTATGTGCTTGATGTTTGATACGGTTAGAAATTGAGTTCTTGCCCGAAACACTTCGTTGCGTGGACTCCCTTCTTTCCAACTAGCCAACCTAGTAATTTTATCACATCCTTTATGTGACAGATATCAAAATTTTAAAAAGTAAAGGAAATATAAAACCAAAACGACTTTGCAAATGATGTGACAACTGCGAACTACCTTATAATAAAGACTCAAAATACCCTCTCTTACCATCAAGGTGGAAGAAACAAAATCTCTATGTCTTGAGCATAATCATTGATTTTTCCTGTAATGAACTCTAAATGTCCCTGAATATCATTTCCTTCAGGAGCATTCCAATGGAATCTCTAATTTTCTAGCAGCGTAATTGTTGATTTTATGACTGATGCCACTTTTCAAACAACTGCTCTACTGGAATCTCCTTTTATCAATATTGAACTTTCAGTACACTTTGTGAAAATTGTGTCTCATCTTTAAGATTTGAACTATTTTGAACAATGGATCTTGGTTGTTAGCTATTCATGTAGCATTCATAATTTGCTAACGGTTAATTTGTAAATTCTGTGTTAGACTTTGAGAAATGTTTTACTAATTGCCATTAGCTCGGGGGTAATGACGGGTACAACTGATTGACATTAGCAGTGTTGCTAGCTTGCTTCCTCCCTGGGTATGTGATGAGTCATGCCTATTCAAGGGAAATTGACAGTTGACACTAATTCAGATATATGGCTCATGTCTCATAGTAGTTCCTTTTTATTTGACTGAAGCAGAAGTTTGCTTGATAGCTTCTCGTGGTTCATGCATATAATTTCTTACTACAATTCAAGCTGGAAGATTGGGAATTTGGCTTTGAATCTGTGTATCAAAGGAGATTCATATGTTGTAGGGTACCTCTGTTCTCGCCCACACAATCTCTGAGGGCGCCTACATCTGAAACCGCCTGAAACCTGTTGATTGCTTCGAATTAAACGATCTAGATAGTTTTTCACCCCAATCTTCCACACAATGGATCTTGAGACCATGAACGTACTATCATTCGGTCTTTTTTTCATTCCACCTCGTACAATCCCCAAATATAGAGAGCAACTACTTGCACACGAGACGAAATTCCACATGACACATCACGCTCAAATGGCATTTTTTGGGGATCTGTACCAAGTGGAATAAAAAACAGATTGCTTTTGATTCCACGTCGTATGGATCCCTAAACAATGCCGTTTGAGCGTGATGAGTGTGCCATGTGGAATCTCGTCTCGTGTGCAAGTAGTTGCTCTCTATTTATGGGGATTTGTATGAGGTGGAATCAAAAAACCCGTCTGATGGTACATTCATGATCTCAAGATCAATCGTGTGGAAGATTGGGGAGAAAAAACGATCTAGACCATCTTATTCAAAGCAATCAAGGGATTTTAGGCGGTTTCGTACGTATGTGCCTTAGAGATTGCGTGGGTGCAAACAGAGTTACCCTATGTTGTAAAGCCTTGTCGCCTTAATTCCTTGTTGATCAAGTTTTTGATAGCATTTCAACAAGGTGCCAAGTCTGAAATGGTCCCGGACTTTGTTGAGTACTTGACCTGGCAGTCACTTGAATTTTTTGGATTACTCGATCAGGGTTATTAGGCTGTAATTTGGAGTTCTAGTGTGTAGTCTTTATTTGCTTAATGAATGATCCTTAAGAATTCATTTTATTTTGATATACAAATAAAGAAGAATTTTGTAGTTTGTATGACTTTGAGACCTTTATAAGCTCTGTATTGACCATTGTTGTCGTTGCAGGTGGGCAGTCATCATTGGCTGATTATTGCACATATTTTGTAGCTTATTCTGACGGCTCATGTACTGACACAAACAGTGCAAGGGCACCCGATAGAATGCTCGGGGAAGTACGAGGAAGTAGCTCTAGGTGAGATTTAAAGAAATAATACAATATCTCGTAAAGATTCACAAATGCTTATTCATCTGCAGTATATAGGTTAATGGTGTTTTCTTGTATAGATGTATGGCTTCTTCTTTGGTGCGAACTGGGTTTGTTCGGGGATCTATGACTCAAGGGAATGGATGTTATCAGCATCGATGCATTAACAATTCATTGGAGGTAAAGTTCCCGGGTTTCAATGTCTCCGTGTTCTATAGCCTTATTTAATAAATATCTAATAAGTTCTCTTTTAAACTTTTTGACACACTGCCTTTTATTTCAATCTGTTGTAAGATTAAGAAACAAATGTTTGATTGGCATAGCCATTAAAGGAATTTCGTTGTCATAATTTTTTGATTTTCCGTTGGACAATCTCCAGACTGTTTCTGGCTTGTTTTTTTGAGGGTTTTCTTTTGGATAGATATTGTTTGTTCAGTCTTCACCATTGGAACATGATAGCATACTGTTAGTGTTTGTTAGTGATTGCTTTAGAAGATGCAATGGTTTAAGGTTATTTATGACTTTTCTCATAGCGGCATAACAATAGTAAATTTTGAAATCAAATTGTGCTGTTTTTTATTAAGCTAGTCCGTTGGCTAGTTAAAACGTTGTCTATTTAAGGCTTATATCATAGCAATTGTAAATTCTTTTTTACTAGACTTAGGTAGAAGTTTTTTACTGTATCTTCTATGGGTAATGGATGGCAGGTTGCGCTCATGGTTTAAATCTCTGAAATTGAGAAGTATCGGATAGGGTCGATACAGCGTGATACGAAAAGTAGTGTTTAAATGATCTTACGCTATTAAAATATGCATTTGATCTTACACCATTAAATGACATCTCACTGTTATGCCACATGACACATATCTGTGATCAATCTGAACAGTACAAGTGGCTGTCCATCAATGGAACATATATCAATTAATGAATCACACCTATAAGACGATGCAAACCCCCCGATCATTGAGCTTCAATATTAGAAGTTAAAACATAAGAACAATTGTAGATTTTAGAGTGCACATATTTGGACAAAGCATGATATCCGTTCACGGGGTCATCACATAGATTGGATACAACCTAGGATTATATCAAAATAGTGCACATGGTGAGCCAAAATAGCGCTACGTGTACAAAAATGACGATTCATACACTTTCAATTATGAACTAGCATAAGATCCTACACAAATTCATCCTTGGAAGGGTTAGTTTCTCGCCAGCGTCTTCGGGCGAGACTTGGTATGATTATCGTCTCGCCCAGCCCTGAGACGCAAAACATATCACCCGTGACGTCTCATTTCAAGCGATATTTAAAACCACGGTTGTGCTAACATCCTCATCCTTGCTTGTGTGCATACTTATAATACGATAACAAAATACTGCAGCGTTCCGGCAACTACTTCAAGTCCAGACATTTAGTCATGTTCATAGTCACAAAATTGGCTAAATTTTTGAAAAAATCGCACATAATTCGCGAATTTGAGGTTCTTCGAATTAATCCTGTATTATTCTCGATGTTTTAAAAAATTCGTGTGCTTTTAAAAATTTGCAAATAAATCACGAATAATTCCCAATTTTTTCGATAAATTAGGATTTTTTAGTATTTTATTTTTTTCTTTTTAATCTTAATTTTTATTATTTTTTCTCTCTGATTTTTCTTCGAATCTTTCCCCGAATTTTGCCATATTTTTCGAGTTTTAACCTTGCTGAATTATTACCGACTTGGTGACTATTGCGTTTCTGCCAACTACTTCATTCTAATTAGTCCACATATTTTACTAATGCAGTTTTGGTCTTCCTGTTTATATAGGTTTCTGTCGATGGGATCTGGAAAGTGTGTTCTGAAGCTGGTGGACCGGTTCAATTCCCTGGTTTCAATGGTAACAGCGTAGTTTATTCTTTTGTATATTGAAACCATTGTTAATTTCTCTGATGTTGAGAATTGTTAGTTGTCTTTCTGCTGTAGGGGAATTGATTTGTCCTGCTTATCATGAACTCTGTGGTACTGCTGTGCCAGTGCCCCATAATGGCCAGTGTCCTGCTTCATGCAGTTTCAATGGAGACTGTGTCGATGGAATGTGCCAGTGCTTTATTGAGTTTCATGGGCATGACTGCAGTAAACGTGAGTTTTAACTACCTTGTAACCATATTGTGTTGTATACGTCTATGCAAAGTGCCAAAATACAAGTACAGGTTTAATACGGTGAGCGAGAAAGTCGGAAAATGGCAAAACGCGGGAAAAATTGAAATGTAAAAAAACTGTAAAACACAGAAGCAGAAAAAAACTGAAATCGGGAAAAAAGAGAGAAAATGTTAAAAATTTTAAAATAGGTTTTAATACAGTTTTTTAAAAATACAGGAAAAACCTTTAGTACGCTCATTATATGAAAATACATGAATACGGGTATTATACGTATGTAGT
Source organism: Chloranthus sessilifolius (assembly GCA_021018995.1). Lineage (NCBI taxonomy): Eukaryota > Viridiplantae > Streptophyta > Magnoliopsida > Chloranthales > Chloranthaceae > Chloranthus > Chloranthus sessilifolius. Next base: position 2,503,380 of record CM037584.1, read on the forward strand.
ACGTTGTGGTAAAAAGGTGTATTATACATGTATGTTTTTTAAAAAAGCCGTATTTTGTCACAATGCTTCTATGCATGGGTGTTTCTTTGTGTGCATGCTTGGTGAGGGGGTACAACTTCATTTTTCGTAAGATAAAATATTCTCTTTGAAATGCCAATCAGAAAATGTAATCTGTAATATACAGTAATTGTGTCTTGAAATTTCCGGACCTTGCTAAGATCACAGAGCACCTCTCATTTATTTGAAGTGATTGAGATGCACAAGATATATCAGCAACAATCCCATCCTAATAATATTAATAATTCCTATTTGCGAGAACTAAATCTCATGGTTTCTTAGATTTTTATACCGTCTTTGCTCTGCATTTTATGGTGCATCAGGCCTCTGTAATAATTTTCATGTGTATTGAGTTTTAAACCAACCTTCCCTCAAATTTCAGGGACTTGCCCTGGCAATTGCAATGGGCATGGAAAGTGTCATTCAAATGGTATTTGTGAGTGCGAAAATGGCCACACTGGAATTGACTGCTCAACAGGTATTCTCGCCTTTATATTCTTGAAGACTTTTAATATATTTAGGCATTTACTCGCTTGTTAATGTATTCTATAGAGTGATCTATAAAAACACATTAGAATCTAATACTGACCAAATTGATGATTGGATGGCTTTGGATTTCAGGGCTTTTTGCCCTCACTCATCCAACAGGTCTGGTTAACTTATGGGACATTATGTCTTTGCATTCCAACATTGTTCAACTCGTATTATTTTTCAGTTGGTGTTGGATTCACCTATATTTAGCATAGGAAAATGTCCAGTCCCCGCAAAGAATGATATTATGTTTTTTATTATTCTGAAAGAGTACATAGTAGAAAATTTGGGGCTTCATCCATGTCGTTAAGGTCTCAATGTAGTCACAATGTCGGGAGTCGGCAATAAATCAGCAAGGGTAAGTCAAGAAAAATTGGTCAAAGTCTGTCAATGTCAGAAAAGTGGCAAAAAAAAAAAAAAAAATTAAAAGAAACATAAAAAGTATATCATAATATATTTCAAGTTAAAACTAATGATTTTAATGAACAAAATAGGCAACACCTAAAGGTATTTTATGAACAAACTGAGCAAAATAGTACAAAACATAAAGTTTTTTTCCCCTCAAGTAGAAGTGAAAAAATTAAAAAAATTGAACAACATCACAAACATCACCAGTAAAGCGTCCGAGTCGCGCTTTGGCCCATTAATTGGACAGAGTGGGGTCTCAAAACCACTCTGTCCCAAGACGACTCCTCAACACAGCCATATTTATAACACTTTGATATGGATATGCAGCTGTTTGCGACGAGCAGTGCAGTTTGCATGGCGGAGTTTGTGACAATGGAGTGTGCGAGTTCCGGTGTTCCGATTATGCAGGCTACACATGCCAGAACAGTTCTATGCTATTACCTAGCCTTTCAATTTGCGGGGAAGTGCTAGTCAGGGATGCAATTGGGCAACACTGTGCTCCTAGTGAACCTAGCATATTGCAGCAGCTAGAAGCAGCCGTGGTCATGCCCAATTACAACCGCCTGATACCAGGTGGACGGACTTTATTTAGCATCCTTGACAATGGTTACTGTGCTGCAGCAGCGAAGCGACTAGCCTGTTGGGTAAGCTCCTCTCTTCTCTCCTCTGTACTACATAATTTCGTGGAATTTAGATTCTTTTATTATTATTATAGTGTTATTATCCTGTTATCAATGATATTAAAAAACAAGACATGAAAAGGGAAACAGAGACTAGTGATGTTAAAATTTTCCAAACTGAGGAGTAGCATGCCTTATATCCATCGGGATTTCAAGCAAGAAAACGAATAGAATTTTCCAAATCACATTTAGATGTATCCTACGAATAGTAGTGATCAATAATGTCGATCTGTATTTTTTCTGAGCTCAGGTTAGGATTTGTAGTTCATTTAGAGTCTCATGTCATGATACATTGTAACACCATAAGGCGATCGCACAAATACTCACCCTCCAAAATATAAAATAACTCAAAGCGGACTACAACCTTATAGCTAAGGAATAGGAAATTTTTTGGCACCAAAAGTCTTGTGTTTGTTGGCTTAAAGAAGGTAATAGGAACGCGGCCTACTTTTACACTTTCGCCAATTCTAGGAACTGTTGTAAACTTGTAACTACATTCCCCACCTTGAGGTGGAAGGGCTGCACATTGAAGATCAGGAGGACATTGGTGAGGTTATGGTTGAATATTATAGTTAGCTCTATACCAATGTGGGATGGTTAAGACCTACCCTCGATGGCTTCTCTTTCTCATCCATTTCTGAAGAGGAAAAGACTGAAAGAGTCTTTATTTAAGATAGGATTAAAGATAATCCCTTTGTTCTAGTGGGGATTGGGCATTATAATCAGATGGTTTCTCGATTCAATTTTTAAGTATTGGAGCCTTCTGAAGTTTGATATTATGGGTCTTTTTATGAAAAGGATTGATAGTGTTTAATGTCACCTTTCTAATTGTAATTCCTAAGATGAAAGGGGTCATTTCTCTTGATGATTTCCAACCGATTAGCCTCTTAAGTAGTCTCTACAAGATCCTCTGAGAGGTTCTTGTTAATAGATTAAAATCTCTCCTGTGGTTTATTTTTTCCACTTTTCAAGGAGCGTTTGCTCGGGGTCACCGCATCATCGACCTATTGGTGATTGCCCAATGGCGCCCATTATAAATCTAGTATCCCTAGTGCGGCTGTTAAGCTCTACATGGAGAAGGCTTATATCTGCTTTGATTGGGATTTTCTCAATTATCTTCATAAGTGGATGGGTTTCGATAGTAATTGGAGAAAATGAATGAGTGTGTTATGGTACGCCGTCTTTCTCAATCATTGTCAGTGGTGCTTCTCACGGTATCTTCAAAAGTTCTTAGTGCATTAGGCAAGGTGATTCCCCATACCTTTTCAATATTTTCAGTTGGGGCCTTTACAAACTTGGTGTAATCAAAGGGTTCGAAGCATAACTTGGGAGCCCACCCATCACCCACCTTCAATTTGCCGATGCCATCCTTAGTTTCGCCTATTTCCCTCTCTATTATGAAGGCGATACTCCATTGTTATGAGACTTGTCAGGGCAAAGGGTGAACATAGGCAAAATTTTCATCCTTGGTGTGTGGATGTATCAAGTGGAAATTTCAAACCTTGCCTCACTTCTTTTGGTGGGAAGAGTGACTTGCTTTCTTCCACATACCTTGGCCTCCCCTTATATGTTGCTCTTTGGGATCCCATTGTCGAGTTAATTGATATGACGCTTGCAACACTGAGCTGTATGTTCTTCTCTCTGGTGTGCCGATTCATGCTCATAAACATAAAGGCCTCTTTGGCCAACCTCGTGATTTATTTTGTGAGTACATTTTAATTGTCCCTTTTCCGTCTCAAGGTGCATTGAGAGCATACAAAGCCGTTTCTTTGGTGTGGTGGAGATATTAAGTATACAATCCATCTCATAAACTTCGACGTGGTTTGTTTCCCTAATATTGATGATGGCCTTGGTATTCGAGATATTAAGGATATGAATGCTTCTTGGCAAATGGATTTGGTGGCTTGGTTCTAGCAAATGAGCATTTATGGGCTTCAACCGTTAAGGCTACATATTGCTTGTCTAATTTGCGTTGGATCAATTGTGGGTCTAGTAGACATCGAGATTCCGGGTGTGGAATGGGTTAGAACCTTGTTTTGAAGCTTTCTTCGATGCTCTTTGGTTATCGATGATGGCATGCCATCAAGTTTTGAACTATTAAATGGCATGGGCATTCTACACTCCTCTCGGTTTAGGAGTCTGAAGTGTGGACTGCTTTGTTGATGATATACCGATTTCTCTTGTTTTTAGTGTTGCTGCTGGAAAGAGGCAATGGATCCTGACAGCGTCAGCTGGTTTCTCTGTCAAGTCCTTTCTCCCGCATCTCTCTTGTCACCCCCCTCATCGAGAGGCTTTGGATTGCTTTATGGATGGTGCTATTTCTTCCTAAAATTTTGATATTCTGTTGGTGTATTGCCTGGGGCAGATGTAGACCTAAGATCTTCTTTTGAAGAGAGGTGTTCATGTTTCTGTCTTCTTTTGCTGCGGTGCGACTTTGTATCCTCACTTTGGGCCAGCCTTTTAGTTCGTGTTGGTGTGGACTGGTGCCACCCAAGAATATGTGAACTTATAGGAGTGGTTTCCTGGCCCTTCGCAGGTGAAGGAAAGGTCCTTTGGTCCCTCGCTATTTGTGTCTTCTTCCAGGAGTGTTGGCTGAGTGTAATACTTGCTTCTTTAACTGCCAAATGACAGCCGCCGGTGCTTGTTTGGAAAGCTCTTTGGAAATTGATGATTGAATGGGCTCTAGCTATGCCCGGTTTTGAGAATTCTGTGTGTGTGATTCTTAGGGATTTTGACCTCCTTGCTTGATCTCGGCTGAGCTCTCTGTTTCTGTCTTCTTTCCAATGTGCATGCCTTGGAGGAGTTGGTGGGCTGTTTTATTTTTCTCTCTTTTTCTTTATTTTTCTTTTTTGATTTTGTTCTCATGCTAAGTGCCTTGCTTAGTGCGATCCGTATGTTACTTTCTTAGTAAAATTTCGTTTTTGCCGATAATATATATATATCCTCCCATGGAGGACTGACCGTCCTCCAACCTTCCGCGTGGAGCTCCACGTGGCACCCAAAACACTTTTTCGGTGCCACGTGGACCTTGGGTGCATTTTCTTAGATCATCTTTGAAAAAAAATAATTAAAAATTGATCTCCACCGTGTTTATTTTGAACCGTGAAATGTGGACCAATGAAAACCGTCAAACTTTGACTTGTGGGTTAAAAATTTATTTTTCAATTTTTTTTTTAAAATATTGATCTTAACTGTCCACCTGTGCTCCACGTGGCACCCAAAAAGTATTTTGAGTGCCACGTGGAGCTCCATGTGGATCTTGGAAGATGGTCACCGTCCTCCATTGGAGGACCTAACCGGCTCCCATATATATATATATATATATATATATATATATATATATATATATATATATATTATCGTCTTTTCCCTTTTTTTCTACAAACTAATACTCTTCCACAGAAATCCCAAGATGTGGGTTTCTTATATCAGTTGATGATGAGACTCATGCGATGATTAAAGTGAGTGCATGGGTTGTGCGACTATTGTTGTCATTTTCTGATCAATATCTGCCTCTTTTCTGATAATTTTTTGGCTCTTTAATAAAATTTCATTTCTGATAATTTTTTTTGGGGATTTATCCATTCATACTAGTGGTCAAGCTAATCCTGTTATATCCTATTATGAGTTAGCATTTGGTATTTGAGAAAATAGGATAACTTTGATTTTCCTGGAGTGTTAAGTAGCTATTTATCCATTCTATCCATCTACAGATGCCATTGATAAGGCTTAGTTTAATTGTCTTATTATATTTAAAATGAATATCTGTGATTATTACTGGGGTTGCAGATTTCTATACAGAGGTGTGACAAGGATGGAGACAACCGGCTTCGGGTGTGCCATTCGGCATGCCGGTCATACAATGCAGCTTGTGGGGCATTGCTCGATTGTTCCGACCAGACTCTCTTCAGCACTGAGGAGGAAGGAGAGGGCCAGTGCACAGGATACGGAGAAACACGACCGTGGTGGGCCCGTCGTTTCAAAAGCCTCTACTCCTCGTAGTTGTAGTCCCCACCGGAAAAAAAAAGGAAAAAGAAAAAAGCAAGTCTGTAAAATATGTTGTCTTGTATTTTCCCCCCATTTTGTAATTTTTCGTAGGGTTTTTATTGAAGGTGGTGGTGTAGTAGGGGTGTAGGTTTTTCTTCTTTCCAGGCCCAAAATCCTTAAAGAAGGATTGATTGTTGTGTTTAGTGAGTTGGACTTTGGAAGGCTAGAGTCCAAGTAGAGGTTTAAAAAAAAAAATCGAGGAAAAGAATTGTTGACAAAGTGATTGGAGAGGTTGGTTGGGCAAGGTTTATAAGGAAGAACCTTGTCTCTGTGTACCTACTTCACTGGTTCCCCTAATTGTAATCCCTTTTTTTTAGTGGATGTCTCAAATGTGTGTTCTTTATAGCTGATTCTCTTTAATGTCTTGGTTAAATGCTGGACATTGAAATATAAAACAAAGGGCTAATGGTTCTTGAGAGACATTTAAACATCAAACTGGTATTTAAGTGATCTACACCATAAAATAAGATTTTTTTTTATGGCACACCATTGTATAGTGATTTATCATTATGCCATGTTGTGCATATCTGTGATCAATCTAAATTGTCCAACTGGCAATCTATCAGTGGAATATGTTAGAATCCAAAGAAGCATGCCTGTAAGTGGATGTAAATCATCTGATTGATGACTTTAATATCGGCCATTAAACCAAAATTAACAATTGATTTTTTGGTTCACAGATCGGGCTATTTAAATCTCCTTAAAATACCTTTTTTGGGCCTGTAGCAGTTCACTCTACGATCTATCCCTTTGTCGGTATGGATCACCCACATCTTAATCTATAATAATCACTGGTCACCCGTTTATGATAGAAAAACATCACCCTTGATGTCAAGCCTCTGTCATGTCTGAGGTAACCTATTAACTAACCTATTAACCCTATGCCCAATCTTAGGGACAATCAGCTTGGTCTACTCAAAAGATCTCAACTGTTTTGATACCAACTACAATGCCCGTGACCCTGCCTCCAGCCTATAGTGGTACATCGGGATCCGTGACCCTGCCTCCAGCCTCTACTGGCACTTTGGGATCCGCGAACAACCATTAGATTCAGGGTGCAATGAGCATGGCTGGGGCATTACAATCTCAATCTTCTCGGGAATATTTCCCTTCAGTAACTATTAATGTTAAAAGCTCACGAATTGGATGGTTTGGATCCTCTTATATTGATCACAAATGTGTGTTACACTGCATAATAGTGAAGTATACTTTCAAGGTGTAAAAGATAAAAAATATATTTTAATAGTATAAGATCATTTAAACGCGTTTTGCATATGATGCCATTTCGCCGAGACACAAGATCTGCCCTAGCTGATGATAAGTTACGGATTTCAGAGATTTTAAACTATGGTTGTATCTTGATGATGAGGCCCGTTGCATTGTTTGGTGGGGTTGGGTCCAAGCTAAGCACAATAAAGTGCACGACCTTTCATTATTACATTTTCTGCTCAATTTATGATGACACCATCACACACCACCTATTATCATTATGAAGTGGCCACAATGAATGCTGGCAGAACTAAAAAGATGGCTAAATTAAATTACTACAATTAAATTTGGGCGGTCGTTTAATCCCCCCCAAATGATCTTTAATTGATCTTATTCCATTAAAAACCATCCTTTTTTTTTTTAATCTAACAACATTAATGTATGCTTTACCAGTCTAACAGGCATGACCCCCATACAAAATTTTGAACCACATACAAAAGTGACTAAAATTTTGATCCCATATTATTGCTTCGGTGGGGAGTGGGGACAGAAGCTAATAATTTTGGCCAGCCATTTCGACAGAAATTTTGATCCTTGGGTTTCTCGGTGGATGAACTCTATGATTCCGTGGGTGAATCTAGAGGTACTCTTCATTATATTATCATCCAAAACCTTCCAACCGGCCCCGCCCTCACATGATCGATTCAAAATGAGTGGGGCATTCAATCAGTGATCCACCTGCTAAGCATAAGATCAAACACTTTTTCAGATTATGTGGGTCTCTCCCCAAGGTGTTAAAATAGAAAAAATAAAGGACAGACTACAGAGATCATTGATATATGCGTCATATTTATCATTAAATAATAATTAGAGAATTAACTAGATAAATAATAAAGCCCATAAACTATCGGACAAATATACCTGACACTTACACTGAAATTACCAATATATAAAATAAAAATTCAAATAAATACACGATTTCCCAAAAAAATTATTAATAAATATTTCCTACGTAAAATGGCCAAAAAGAGAAAAACGTATCGGGGATTCACAACTCACGACCCGGTGGGGCAGAAGGTGATGACGTAATCGGACCCGGCACAGGTACACGTGCTCGACGCGTCGTCGTATGCATAGCTATAAGCAGAAGGGCACGCGTCTTTGAACAGCTGCGAGTACTGAGTGGGTCCGCAGGTGTCCGGGGTTGAATGGTTACCCGTGCAGCAATACACGGGCGAGTCGAATGCGGCACACGCGCTCTTGCACGCCACCACGTCTCCCGGAGCCGTTGTCACCCTCAATTCCTCGGGACAGTTGGCGTTTAGATCGGCCAGGCAGCCCGCATACTGGCAATCGCCGGTACCTCCGTACGGCCTAACTCCAATGCCAACGTTGTAACCGTCAACAAGGCTGACGTCATAGAAATCCTTGGCGTTATCGCTGGTGCCGCCGAGTGTGAACTCAGCGAGGGTGACCGGTGGAGAACCACCACCGATGCATTGTAGTGCGCCGCAGTCGCCCGTGGAGCATACTCCTGTACCGGAGTCCGTGAAATTGCAATCGGTGCGGCCCCAAAAGCGGCCGGACCAGCCGGGTGGCGCGGAGAAGGTAGAGGAGGAACCGGCCGGAAGTTGGAAGCCTCCGTTACCGATGACGGCTGCGCCATTACCGGATAAAGTTCCCGGCCAGACCGTGTAGGTGCACCGGTTTTGTAGCACGAACGTGGTGGCTGATGCTGTGTTACCTGCGGTTGAAATAAGTGTTTGTTAGAGGCTGAAAAAACTTTAATTTGACTAAAGTCTAATATGCTTAGGAAATGGGAACTCCTAAATCTAGATTGGAAGGGTTGGGTTCATGTAGCGTAATTTTTCATCCACTTGATGGAGAGGATCGGATGATACAGATCTACTCGGTTAGTAATAAAAAACATTTCTAAAACTTTCTGCTTCACTAATGCGTACAACTTTTTTGGAGTATCAGTTAACAACTTAAACAAATGGTATTAGAGACACTACCACCTATTTCAACTTTTTTGGAGTATCAGTTAAAACCTTAACAAATGGTATTAGAGACACTACCACCTATTTCGTCGGATAGAGTAATAACAAATTAACTCTCGGCTCCCCTAATGCTAGACATTTTTTGAATATTGGTTATAAACTTTAAACAAATTCAATGCTATCTAAATGGTTATCTAAAAGATATAAAGAGTTTTAAACTGAAGACCGAATCGAAAACTGAGGGTCTCGAATTGGACTGAACCACATCGAAATCCCACACAAATCAAACCAAACCCCAAATTCAGCTCGGTTTCAATTTGTGTGGCTCGAAACCGAAAACCGAGGGATGGGTTGTGTAAACCAAAAAAAACTGAAAAAAGCGGGAGAAAAAAAAAAAACAGAAGAAAACAAAAAAAAGTAGGTTACACGGAACCGATCCCACTCGGTTTGGTTTTTGGTTTCAGGAAAAAAAAAAAAAAAAACCAGACCCATCGGTTTAGGTTTGGGGTGTACAGAACCGAACACCAAATTCCAAACACCGAACTTGCATCCCTAGAACCGTTATACCGTTTTTGAGGTTCATTTTAAAGACATTTCACCATTTTAAATCACAAGAATAGAAATGTATATTTAAAAAAAAAAATTCAATATTTTCTACTCACCCAATATTTACTTTGGGCCCTGTGCATTTAATGACAAAATAGTGTCACATGCACCTAATCAAAACTCTGGTCCAATTAAAAACCAGTTGGTTCCTCCATTACCTAAACTGACTTCTAAAGATGTAGAGAGAAACACCATAAAAAAAAAACATAAAGCCAGACTTCAAATGCATGTAACATTATAATAAAAATCCCGAAATTTACCCTTACTACCTTAAGAAGAAGACAAGCAACCGGTTTAGGAGATTTTCTAATGGTATGGTAGGGTCTTTGACATTTGGGCTAACATATATGTCTATTAGAGATTTAATGGTGTTGATCAAATATTAGAGAAGAGAAAAATCAGTAGGACAAGTAAATTTGAAGGTAGGAAACATAATCACAAAAGTAATTGAACCGCAAAAGAAGCATACCTATTAAGACAAGTGTGAGTAGGAGAGGAAGCTTTCGCCAAATCGCCATCTGCACTTTGGAGAGGAGGAGAGATGAGACTCCTGATTTCTGTGGTTTACAGAAAGAAGCAGTTGTCGTTCTCCTTTAAAGATGCACTATTTATAATGCAGTTTTACGATTTTCTTATCAACTTATAAATTTTACCTACTTTTGGCGTTTATTTGGTTTTTTTCGTCGTACCCAACGAGAAAACGGTGAGCGATATTTTTTCTTTTAAATATCGGCCGCGTTGCAATGGCTTAATGTTGAAAAGTAAAAAAATACTTCGTTTCTTCTCATTTATGCTTTTCTCACCGTTTACCTACCCCACCCATTTTATCATTTTCTTTATTAGCCTTATAAATTTGTCTTAAAAACTGATCTGGTCCGTCCAATCTGACCATGATTCTAAACGAAGAGTCAGAAATTAAAAAGAGGTAATTAGTTGTGAGACAGGTATAATTAGACTTTAACCACCCCGATGAACGCGCATAACGGCTCTCTAATTCGAAAGCCACGTGAGAGGGATTACGTCATCACACGTGCCGCATAGCTGTTTCCTCGACAAGGGACTAACGAGACGTGACGTAACCCACGCCTGCCTGTCTAACAGACCATGTGACCCTGCTCTCAGGCGGTTGTGGGCACTTGAGCCTCAAAACCGGGTCTCTTCTTGGGGTTGTTTCTCACGGGTTGTGCACAGATACTATACGGCCCACTAATAGGTCCGTTGAAGAAGGCTGTCAATAGGGCCGGGCAAGTCCGTCAGCCCACCTAGCCCCACCTTAAAAACCAAGGGGTAAGGCTTTAAAATAGGTTAACAGGGCCGGGGTAGGGTCTCAAAGCCAATGTCACTCTACGCATCAGGCAAGTAGGGGATTAACAAATTTTATTTAACATAAGAGTCTTCGAATTCATGGTGAACATCCATGCATTCGAGTCTGGCGTGATTGTGGGCACCAGTTCAGCGGATCGGGTGCCACGACAAATGATCCAAGGAGAATTAAGTCCATTTGAAAAACAAATAAATAAAAGGTGTGGATATCCAACTCTCCAATATATAATAAAAGATAAAAAATCATTGTACTAGGATGTGTGGGGCAGTACCCAATCTTTGATCAAAGTTTTAAAGGCATTTTAGAAAAACAACTTTTACAAATAAACGTGTTAGCAAAAATTTCAAAACTTAAACGCTGTAAAAAAAAACAATGCTCGCACAATTTTTTGAAGTTCTGTGATCCGTGAAAACATTGTTTTTAATGAGTATTTGAGATTTTACGGATCTCTGAACTTCAAAAAATCGTGAAAGCATTGTATTTTTAAAACGTTTAAGTTCTGGACTTTTTTTACTTAAAAAGTTTGTTTTTTAAGAGTTTTTTCTAATTTTCCCAAGTTTTAACCATCAAGCAAACTATTTTTAATTTTTACTTATATAGATCACATGTCATATGGCACAAGATCTGGTATTTGACTCCATGGGTTGATTCTTGCATTCAAATATATGTCCTTTGTATTGAGGTGTCGGCACTTTGATTAAAAAAAAATTAGCGAAGCATTGAGGTGCCGATGCCTCGATAAAAAATAAATTTTTTTTTTTAAATTTTAGCGAGGCATTGGCACCCTAGCGCCGGGGTGCCAGTGCCTTGCTACTAGGGTGCCGGTACTTCGCTGTCGAGGTGCTAGCACTTCATTACCGAACGATCACATTTTTTGAGTAAAATATACTTGAAAAAATAAGTCTAACACTTTTTTGAAAAATTAAAGAGAAGAAAGAGACTTTAAAAAAGCCACGAATGACGGCTGAAAGGGTATTTAATTTTTAAATTATTTTAAAAGTATAACCCTAATTAGTAAAGTGAGATCCATACCACCCATTATTTTACAAAAAGGGCGTTATGTGTCGTGCCCATATCAATTGGCGTAGAGATATTTCTACGCCTGGGCGCATATCCCGGCCCTCATATATATATATATATATATATATATATATATATATATATATATATATATATATATATATGCTTCTTACAATCAAATTATCAAGATAAATGGTAAATATTACAATTACATTCATCAAAAGTATATATTAGTAATTTATTTATTTATTTATTTTTAAAATTTGAATAGATATATAAAGAGATGTCTTATAGTTTTATTTTCCCTCATCCCCTTAAAAAAAAACTAACAATAAAAAACATAGCTCGACACCCTACCTGACCTCTTTTTGACCTGCCAAAGTTAGGGTTAGGGCTAGGTATACCAAAGCTCTTCTAAGTTTGGTCCAAGCTAGGGCCTAGCCTTGGCTCCTTTGGCCGGGCTAGGTTTTATCGGGGCCCAGTGCTAACCAGGCCCACTGACAACCCTATCCGTAATTTTACTCAGGTGCATAGTCACCCAAGTCGGGATTCGGCAAGGTTAAAAGTTGGAAAAATCAAGCAAATTCGGTAGGTTCTGAAAAAATTAAAAATTATATTAAAATATATATTTAAAAAAAAAAATCATTCATGCATTCAACAATCGACTATGCTTGAACCATGTGATTCAGGTCGTGTTTTGTGCCAAACTTTTGGACCAAAGGCTTTTAGATCATGTCCTTCAAATTAAACGGCTTAGATGATATTTCAATGTTGCACGAATCTCCAAACTACCAAATCTTTCCTTTAAATTGTGTGCTTGGGCACAAATTGTATTTGCAAATAATAGCTCCCTAAGATATTGGGTACCTCTGTTTGGACATATGTTGAAACACATTGACTGCTTGAAATCTGATGATGGTAATTATTTTTCATCTCAATCTTTCACGCAATAGATGTTGAGACTACAAAAAATAAGAGACTATTAGCGTTAAAAAAACTGCCGCTATTAATCCTGTCGTTATAAAAAATTGCCACTATTAATCTTGCCGCTATCAAAAATGGCCTTAATCACAAGTGCCACTAAAACACCTTATTTTTGTAGATCAAAATCTTATCATCGTATAGTCAACTTTGATTTCACATGGCCTTGCTCCCTAAAAAAGCCCTAAAAATAACGGTTGACTGTGATGTGTGCCATGTGAGTTCAGGCCACTTTTTAGAGATCCGTGCAACATGGAATAAAAAATTCTGTCTAATGGTGCTTATGGTCCCAAGATCCATTGCATGGAAGATTGGAGTGAAAAGTGATCTCAGTCATTTTTGGGGATACGTTATGTGAAATAAAAAAATGACCGCCTGGGTACGCTCATTGTCTCAAGATCCATTGTGTGGATCGATTGGGGTAAAAATCGATCTCTATCGTCTGATTCCAGTGGCACCGTATCTTAATTATATTTCTTTTCACACCCATTGCTGCCATTTGTTGCAGACAACTGAGGGATATCGAAAGATCTTAATTGAGTTTCAAGGGATTTTAACCCAACAACTACACGTAATGAATAAGGGACGGGAACGCCAATTTACCGATCAAAAATGCGTAGGGAAGGGACCAATGATGGTAAAATGAAACCCACCCTGTCCTGGTAATGGCAGGATCTTAAGCTTTGTTTGGGTTAGCTCTTATAAAAGCAGAAGCAACTATCTGCCTGCTCTCCGTCAAAGCAGATAAGATCTACTCTGGCAGAGAGTAGTTTATTACTTAAAACAACTCCTTGCTAAAGAAAATGGGGCGAAAAGATGTCTTATCAAATGTAAAAGCAGTTATCTGCCGGGGCCAAAGTGCAAAACGCAACCTTAATGTTACCTCAAATCAGCTATTAAGAGTAGGGCCGTCAATGGGCAGGTCGGGTCAAGTTGGGTTGGACCAATTTTGGTTGCCCAATGAGTAACGGGAAAATACCCGACCTGTTCTAATGGTGCACCCTGACCCGATCTGACAGAATGGCTCGAAGCGATATGCTCGGCCAGACCGGAAAAGATGACTCGGAAAAGAGGTCGCGGGTTTTTTATTTTTATTTTTATAAATGCCACGAAAGGGCGTTTTACTGTTACACTGGGCTAAAAGTTTAAAAACTCCTAAAAAGTTATCCTCCCAAACAAACAAAATAAAATGGGAGTTTAATTAGACCCCTTTTGGTTAATGAATTATGATCATTTTTTTAATGAATAGCTAGATATTATTAAACGATGGAAGAGAATGGAGTGAGGAAGAGCTCAGACCCCACTCCCAAAGAAATAAAACGAAAAGGGAGCTTATCCAATGCCTTAAGCCCCAAAATTGGCCCCTCATCACAAATTTCTACTAAACTAAGAACAAAACCAGTACTGAAAATAAAAGGTGGCTATTTGCTTGACATTAGAGGTTGGAGAAGAAGCTCTTTTGCCGAGAAATTTAGTAGTGAGTTATATTATGAGAAGAAGTTTACATACTGGAAGACATAAGGGTGATGGTTGAGGTTCATAAAAAAAAAAAAGAAAAAAAAGAGACCAACTCTCCCGACGATCATTTAAGCACCAGAATAGTATTTAAATGATCTTACACCATCAATGGGTTCCTAAGAATGATTGTTACAGTTGGAAAACACCAAAATGCAAAAATTATAGGGATCAACGGACAAAAGATAAATAAACACAGCTATTTTTTATTTTTGACTTTTATTTTTTTCACTTGGTATTGGAATTAAAAATTAATATATGAGCTAAATTAGATAAAAAAGAAGCAACATTGGTAAAACAAAGGGCTACCTATGGAAAATGTATTTTCTCTTGTCCTCTTGCAATCGCTTGAGCCTTTGAATAAGGAACATTCGATTAATTACATTTAATATCAGTCCCTGATCTCATCGATTATGTTAATTGCTGGAAAAAGTAAATCGCGTTGCTAGTGGATATTACCTGTTGATGAAGCATCACTATTAAATCATCCTTATCTTGGACTCTATCAAAGCTGGGTGTCCCACTAGATCAGGTATGTCGCAATCTCTCCCAAGTTGATGAAAAGTAGAGATCATCAGATTGCATATATTTGTAGTATTGAGGGAGATTGAACTTGTGGATTAGGAGGTGAGGATTTTATTGAGCAAAGAAGAAAAATAAAAACAATGACTGATAAATGAAGAAGAAGAAGAAGAAGAAGAAGAAGAAGAAGAAGAAGAAGAAAGAGGTAGTTGAAGATAGGACGATGGCCGGCCTGATTGCATGATCAGAGCTAGTCATAGATCTGTATATTGTCATAAAAATGAAAAATAGCACATTTCTTTCTTCTCGACCATTGTCCGGCAACCACCGACTGCCACGGGTCTTGAACCACTCCTAATCCCTTCTCATCTTTCCCCCAGCCATCAATTCAAATGGCTTGACAAAATTGCCTATAAACAGAGGCTCCTTAGAGCCCTGTTAGACAGCAAACCACAGACGCCTCTTTGGACCCACTCACCTAATTGACACAAGATGATCCCTCACCACCTATGAAGACTCAGACCCACATGCCACCATATTGGCCGGTTTTGAGCTTAGGTCCCCGCCCTGGTTTTGTTTTTGGCATGGGCTTAAGTCCCTACCCAAAACTCGTCATGACATGTAGCGTCCGCAATCACATATAGCCCAAGGTCAGGACTTTTCCTTATCCGATGTGGGACTATTACACCACCTCTCCCCAAAAACTAAAAAAACAAAACCCTCCTACCTATTTCCAACCACGACTAGCCCTTCCTGGCCTGTTCCAATGCCCAAACCGCCCGGAACACCAGCTGGTATATTGCTGCAAACAGCCCGGAACACCAGCTGGTATATTACTGAGCATGGAAATGATCATATGAATCGGGTCATCCATAATTTTGACCGTATAACCGAGTGATCGATGGTATCACTTGAGTCACTATATCCGTCTGATGACTTATCAATAATTTATAGGGGAGGAAATTTTTAAACTTGTGAATTTGGTTCCTTCGAAGAGTTGTGGAAAAATTGATATGATATGACCTCACCGTCATGAAAACAAAAGAAACCTAAAAAGGCAAACCAAGATTTCTTCAACCTTAAATATTGCAAATATTCTAACTTGTGGTTCCCTCCACAAACCAAGATTGTAAAAGGTGAACTATAGATGAATTTAAAAAGGAAATGCTCTTAGAATTGGCAAAAATAGATGATAATAACAATAGTTTAAATATCATTACTGTTTAACATTGAAATGTGCGGGATGAATCCTATTATATGATGTGAAAAGAGGCAAAAATGATAAAAAAAAATGCTATTATTATTATTATTTTATTTTCTTGCTCAATTTCATCTTTTGATTGTTATATATCATGGGGAAAGGGTTTAATAATTGAAATTTCCACATTTTATGATGAATAAAGTATTAAGTTGAGGGACCTCAGCAACCCCAAATTGTTGTCAATAATAATAATAATAATAGTAGTTAGGGGGGGGGGGGGGTAGCCAGGTACTTGCTCCCAATAGCAAGAGACCTGAGTTCGAATCCCATCCCCTCCTTGAGGCCACCCTAGGGATTTATATCCCGTGCTGACTCAGCAGGTGCTAATTTGGGCGCACGTGCCCCTGGGACTTGGCGGGTGCACTAAGAGGCCCGGATACCCAGGTCTTCAAAAAAAAAAAAAAAAGATAGTAGGGGCCGACTACTTGCAAACGAGATTTGTGTCATCTAACCTGTCTAATTTGATGGCCCTGATTTAATATTGGCGGTGTTGAATTAGATCATAGAGATGGTGTATCATACAAATCTTTGGCACCAATGATGGTTACGTTTATGTCTTTGACATCAATGATTTGGAGGCCCTGATTTAATATTGGTTGTGCTGATTCAGATAGAGAGAACGTATCTTTCGAATCTTTGGCACCAATGATCTTTACATGATGTCCTTCAAACCAGACCGCTTAAATGGTGTTCCACAATGGCATAGGTACTGAGAAGAAGATCATTTTGATGGCTTTAAATGGTGCATAGGCTAGTTTTTGTAGCTCCCTTTCGTTGAATATTTTTCAGTTTTTGTGATGTATTGCCTCGCTAATAGCATCACTACAAAAAAATAGATTATTAGTGACAGTTTATTGCTCTAAAAAATTGTCGCTATTAACAAAAAACTATTAAAGACTGATAGCAACAAGGGTATTAGTGGTAGTTTTTGGCTACCGCTAATAATCTTATTTTTTGTAGTGCATGTTCATTAATTCAACAAGTCATAGCCAAAATTATATTGATATGATGTTCTAAGTTCTAACTACCATCTAATCAATTTATGCCAACTGGTGTTGGTTAAAGGTCGTGCTTTCTTTATAGGTGTAGTGGGTAGGGATGCGGAATACAAATATATTTGGTTTACCGATTCGAAATCGAAAATGTTTATTTTTGGTTCAACTTAGCCTGAACCGAAACCAAACACAAATGAATTGGTTTTATTTTGGTTCGATTTTTTTAAAATATATTTTTTGATAATGAAACAAAAATATTTTGGTTCAGTTCTTGCTCTTTTTTTATGTATTTTTTTTGGTTTTCGGGTTTTTATTTAAAAAATTGGGTTTTGTTAGGAATTTTACCTTTACTACGAACTCCTTATCTCGATGAATGCGGAAAAAATATGAAGATGCAAGCAAAAAAAAATAATCACACACAACACAAAAAGATTTATGTGGTCCACCCAATCGAGGGCTACGTCCACGGGAGTATATGCACTATTTATGAATGTTTACAACGCACATACTCTCTTCTCTCTAGTGCAAACTCAAACAAGATCAAACACGATCTTCAATAGTAAACCCGTTGTTAAATCAATGACGTGGTCCTTCAAAAAACAGAGAAGAGATCTACCGGAATATAATAACGATTCCGGTACAAGAATGGCTTCAATCAGATCTTCAATCCCTAAGCAATTCTTCAATACTTTTTATCTCAAAGTATTCTTTCAAGTTTTCTCTCTTGAAAAAATTTCTCAAACAATATTTGGAACCCCTAGAGAAACCTTCTGCAAATAGGCTCCAAACCTATAGAGAAATAATATTTGGAAACATGGCTCACAAATCTTCTAAACTTTGCAAGTATTTAAAACACTTCCAAAATAGTCGAAAATTCAAACTTGGGGATCTGAATCCGCCCTGAAATCAATTGATTGATTTTCCCAAACTCAATCGATTGACACCTGTGGTTGGGATTAAACTTTATTCAACAATCTCCACCAAAGTTTCCATCCCTAATCACGTCACCACCCAAAGAGGCATCAACATCTTCGACAAATGTTAATTAAATTTGGACAATGCCTAAACTTATTCTGTGTAACCGGCTTTGTCAACTTGTTCGTTGCGTTCTCTTTCATATCGATCTTCTCAATCGATATTTTCCTATCTTCTTTCATATCTCTGATAAAATGATACCAGACATTTATATACTTTGTTCTAGCAAGAAAGACCTGATTCTTTGCTAGATGAATGACACTCTGACCGTCACAGAAGATATTAGTGTTCTCATCAACCTTACCAAATTTACTGATCAAACCTTTAAGCCATGATGCTTCCTCAGCCGCTTCTGTAGCCAATATATACTCTGCCTCTTTAGTTGACAATGCAACTATCCCTTGGAGCATTGACTTCTAACTGATTGCTCTACCTGCCAAGAAGAACATGTACCTTGTGGTAGACCTTCTTCTATCAAGATTACTAGCATAGTCGAAATTTACGTACTCGTAGAGATCCAACTTGCTTGTATCTCCACCTTCAAATATCAAACCATGTTTAGTTGTACTTGTCAGATATCTCAATATCCATTTCACTGCAAGCCAATGTTACTTACCTGGATTTGACATATACTTGCAAATCACACTAAAGGCCTGTGTTAAATCTGGATGTGTACTCATCATGACATACATCAAACTCCCAACAGCATTTGCATATATAATATTTTTCATGTATACCCTTTCTTCATGTGTGGATGAACTCATCTTTTTTGTGAGTTTAAGCTAGAGGAGTTGATATAGGTTTGGTATCACTCATATTGTACTTCTCAAGGAACTTTTGGATAAAGGTCCTTTGAGTTAGCCAAAGCCTTTTCTTCTTACGATCTATCGGGATTTTCATACCTAGGATCTTATTTGCGGAACCAAGATCCTTCATCTCAAACTTCTAGCTCAAAGATTGCTTCAGCATGCTGATTTCAACCTCGCTTCATGGTGCTATCAGCATATCATCTACATAGATAATTTGGAAGATTCTCTTCCCTTTACCATACTCTTTCCAGTAGACACAACAATCATACTATCCCCTGTAATACCTTATGCCAAATATATATGAATCAAACTTTCTGTACTACTGCCTACTTGAGACTGTACAAGAATTTTTTCAATCTACAAACGAGTGATTCTGACCCTTTTTCTTCAAAGCCTTCTGGTCGTCTCATATAAATCTCTTTTTGAAGATTTTCATGGTGGAAAGATGTTTTCACTTCCATCTGTTGTTCTAGTTCGAGATTTTTCTGAGCAACGACTGCCAATAACGTGAGAATTGAAGTGTGCTTCGCAATCGGAGAGAATATTTTATTATAATCGATGCCCTCTTTTTGAGAAAATCCCTTTACAACTAACATTACTTTAAATTTCAGAGTTTCACTCTTATCACCTTATTTTTTTTGAAAGACTCCTTCACAAGCGAGAACACTCTTTCCTTTAGAAAGTTTCATGAGATCCAAGTCTCATTCTTTAAATGTAACTGTCATTTTTCTTTCATAGTTAACTGCCACTTTATTGCATTTGTATCCACTCGAGCTTTTGAAACTGTACTTGGTTCCCCATTCTCTATGATAAGTGCAAGTATTAAAAGAACCATATCCTTAACTTTTCAGGACACTTGTTCGTCCTCTCTGACCTTCTCAAGATAGCCTGAACTAGAACCTGAGACTGCAAGTCTTGAGAAATTGTGCCATCATGCTCTATCTCAGAGTCTTCATTATTTTTCTCATTTTGCTCATGCCTTTCAACATCTACTTGTACCTGAGGTTCATCATATGACTGAGGTTTGTCTTCCACCTTTTTCATCGAAAACTCATCTTCGTTGAAAGTAATGTCTCTTTCAACTATCACTTTGTGAGATTGTGTGTCCCACAAACGATAACCCTTGACTCTTTCATCATAGCCAATCAAGGAATGCATAAGCAGCATATCTAACTTTTTAGATTTTGGATCTAACTTGGATTGTTCATACCCACTTTTTAGATTTTGGATATAACTTGGATTGTTCATTTTCCTTAAGTAATGCATAAGCAGCACATCTAAGCACCCTCAAGTGAGAGTAAGTCTCGTGTCTTCCATACCAAATCTCATCTGCAGTTTTTGAGTTTAATGCCGCTGAAGGCGATCGGTTGACCAAGTAACATGCCGTGTTCACTGCCTCTGCCCAGAACCAATGACTCAAGCCGGAATAGTTCAACATACACTGCGCTTTTTCTAATAGTGTTCTATTTATCCTCTCTGCTACACCATTTTGCTAAGAATTTTCAGAAACTGTTAAGTGCTTAATAATCCCTTAATTTCACCGTAAACTTTGAACACTGATGACAAGTATTCCCCACCATTATCTGATCTAAGAATCTTCACCTTTCTATCTGTCTGCTTTTCAACCATACTTTGCCACTGCCTAAATTTTTGAAACACATCTAATTTTTTTTAATCGGATACACCTAAATATTTCTAGAGTAGTAATTTATGAATGACACAACGTATTTGGCTCCACCTATTGAAGTGACTTTAGCTGGTCTCCATACAACTGAATGTATACAATCAATCAGCCTCTTCGAAATATATTTTTCAGTAGAGAAATTGACTTTCTTTTCCTTCCCGAAGATACAATATTCACAAAATTTAATTTACAAGTATGAATTTCAGAAATTGCCTTGTCCTTTTTGAGCTCTGTCAGTCCACGTTCACTTATGTGACCAAGCCTTTTATGTCACAAATCTGAAAGATGATTAGAATCTTTTATAGCTGCAACACCATTGTCGCTGATTGTGTTACCTACTTAAGTGTACAAAATTTCCATCTTTTCACCTTTCATTAACGTCATAGCACAACGTACAACTTTTAGTTTTTCGAATTTTAGGATGACTTGACATTCTATCTCATCCAATGCCCCCAACGAGATTAATTTTTTTTCAGATCAAGCATATATCTAACCTCAGAAAGAGTGTGAACACAATGTCGATTTTAAACTATACCCTTGCAAGTGTACAAGATCGGGTGTAGCATGGTGAAATCAAGGGTGTCGAACCAACAGAGAAGCGTGAAATTTAATTAATTCCTAAAGAGAAAAAGACACCCAAGGAAATATCAAGGGAGAGTGTTTGATTTGCCAAACAATTACCACACTATTCTAGATGCAATAAGGGAAAAGTAATCTATGCAAGAACAAATTCTGATAAATAAAAGGACAACTTGAGGAATAATCAAGAAATTTGGTACCCTAAATTTATAACTTTTCTACCATTAACTTATAATTTCATAACACATCAATCACACCATCATTTATCTAAAAGAAAAATAAATCGTAAGAAAACGCGATTATTGATCCGGCATACCCTATCTAAAAACTATGACTCAGCCTATCATTGTAGTATGAATCATGTAAAAAGTATAGCCTATCTCAAAATTTTAAATTACGACAATGAGCAAATAATCACTCTACAGCATAGATTAGCCTGCAGGTACAGATCTAGATAGAATAACCAGTTTGTGGTCGTTAATAACCTAGGTCAACGATCATAATTGAGCATTCAAAAGATATTCAATTAAACACACTTTTTAGCAGAATAATTTCTTGATGAAACTAAGAAATTGGGGAGTTAATAATATAAACGTTACTTATCTGGGGATCGCATCCTCCTTGAACAAATGTTTTTGCCGCTCATCCTTGGTGTGCAATCTCGTTGTAAACTCGAAGCCATTCTCTTGAACATGCACTTTTTATTTATCACAAAAATCTCTTTGCAATGCTTTGGTTCCTAGGTACAAACTAAGCTCCAAAAATTATAAGAAAAATTATTATAAAAACCTAAATACAATTTATCGAGAGAAAAAAAAAACTAAAAGAAAAGAGGGAGTAGAACAAGAGCCAAAAAGTCAACCTAACTCAAAGTCGTAGCTTTGTTTTTGTAGGACCTGACAAGACAATTTTCATAATAATCTCAATCGATTGAGAGTCTATTCTCAATCGTTTGAGTCTAAATTGACTAAATTCGAATTTGAATTTGAATTTGAAGTGGAGGGAAAAAGCTATCCTTCTTGTCCATCGATTGAGAATTTATTCTCAATCGATTGACACATAGGTGTAAGATCTTCATTCTTCTAATGGATGCTAGGCCAATCACTTGTTTTCACGAATTTTGATGCTTCTGCTGACCTCTTGATCAATTGTTCTTGTGTAACCTTTAATTATTTCTTTTTATGCTCTTTGAAGATTCAATGATCAGAAATAGCTGCAATCACTAAAACTATATAACAACCATCAGATGCTTTCATCGGATAGCTAAATATAGGAATTAAGGTATAAAATATAGTTATATTTCGGCACCGATCACACTCCCAAACCTACACTTTGCTAGTCCTCGAGCAAAGATAATAAAAAAAATAACTAACAGTTTAACAAATAAAATGAATGCTACTTTGGTGGGGAGCACGATTGCATTTAACCTATGCAACAAGCCATAAAACCTCTAGGTGATCCCTAGTGGAGGAGTGGTGTCTCCTGAAGGTTTTTAGTGAAGATACCTACAAACTTCATAAACTAATGAACTCTAAAATTATAGTCATGCCTTTTAAATAGTCAAATGTCCGTAAATACTTTTAAGATGCTTCTGGTCATGCTCATTTTATTCATGCTTATTTAATTCAATTCATTGTTTTTCCAATAATTCATGATTCCTGCCCAGAGTGTCATGCTGTTATCATTGCTAAAATTCTTTCATCTGAGAATAAGTTTAAACTAGAAACCTTTAGATCCCATGTCTAGACTCAATCTTCACCATAGGTATGCACTCAAAATAAAATCGCTCTGATGAGTAATCTATATTTTCATCCTTATGTGAGATGGAGTGGCAACACAACGTAGAAAAATCTCACATGTTATAAGAAGAACGGTGCATCAAAGAATTAAAAGAAATTTCATGAGGAAAGATATTTGCATCTTAAACATGCATATACCAAACACCATAGATGTGACAGCCCGGATTTCGGCACCCCGAAACCCGTGCCATCAGCACGGTCATCTTGACCGTGCCCTTTAGCTAAGCACAAAACACTGGTATATCAAGCATCAAAGAGTATAATAAACGAAATTGCGAAATTTAAATCTAGATTAATTAACTTCCCAAAAGACAGTTCTACCCTCATGCCTCTGCATGAATGGAGAACCGATCCGAACCATCGATGATAGAAATCATCACGGATGGTTCGTCCCAAAAGAATAATCCCAACTCATTATATACATGGTTTTAAACAAAATCAAGGCTTGACATACCAAGCCGTACAAAATCTCTCTAAAGCCCTCAAAGCGACACAACGGAGTCCTCTAGAAAAAGTCCTCAGGAGGTGGCTCCAATTCTTCGCCGGCCGCAAGGTCCGACTCGCCGGGATCAGCGTCTCCTGAAGCCGCGGTAGCTGCTAGTAGTGGACCTGCGACATATAGTCTATAGGGTGAGCTACATCCTAGCTCCATAGGGAACAAACACGGTTGAACATATAAATTATAACTCACATATATTCTATGATATGTCATGCATGATGTGTCTATGCAGTTATTGATGAAAACAGTTAAAGGCATTTTATTTTACTGTTCATTACTTATGTTTTCATTTATTCATGAATGATGCTGAAAAGGCCTAAAACAAAACTTAAACTTTCAACTTAAGTAATCCCCGAGCAATATAGCATCGAGCCCCGATGAGATACCTTTCATCGTCATCTATATAGACAGTTTAAACGTATTCCCTGAGAATACAAATATAGTACCCAAGCCCTTTTCCCCTGGGGATTGGTGGCGGGGCTTCACTTGTCTCAAATCAACACCCCTGGGGTGTGCTTACTATGTACGGATAAGCCTCCGCACTGGCCTACGATTTCGCCGCCGTATCGGTCACGGATATCCTGCCGTGTCAGTCGTGGATATCCCGCCACGTCGGTGGGGTAACCTATCAAACCTCAAATAACAAAAATATCGGTGCCTTACATATAGTTATTCACCGTGTAAGTGTGCTATCTTATATCAGTTAGGCCCTGTCAAACATGATTCAATCATTGGATACATCCCTGGGATGTATCCATTTACTTGCATCACACATGATGATCTCATCTCTTTACTTCTTCATCCCCTGGGGATGGCTTATTAGAATTACTCTTATGGATGTCACACGCACACACACTTTTCACAATTCTTAAGCAATTAAACAATTGAATTGAAATCTATATCATTACATACATGCTCTTGTAAAATAAAGTACATGTTCAAGGTGTTCCCTACCTCAAGTCTTCATTTGATCATTGCATCAAGGTCCCACGTGGCTCCTTGTGCACTAGTCCACACGTACCACCTATGGTACCACATAACAGGTGAAACACATCACAAAGGATGCAATAAAGAAGGTTTAAGACCCTCCAAGAATCTTAAAGTCAAACTCCAAGGTCAACATAAATTTTCTCAGTCGATTAATCGAACTCCAAAATCGATTAATCGAATCTGATTCGATTAATCGATTTCTAAAATCGATTAATCGAAAGTCAATATCGATTAATCGATTCTCAAATCGATTAATCGAGATTTTCATTCGATTAATCGAAATGAATTCGATTAATCGAAATTCTCTGTTTCGCAAAGTCGATTCTCAATTCGAGTAGTCGAGTTTTCATTCGATTAATCGAATCCTAATTCGATTAAGCAAAATTCTCGAAAGTCTATTCTCAATTGAGTAGTCGAGTTTTCATTCGATTAATCGAATCCTAATTGATTAATCGAAATTCTCGCCGCAAAGTCGATTCTCGATTCAAGTAGTCGAGTTCTAAAATCGATTAATCGATCCCAAATCGATTAAATCGAAATCGATTAATCGAAATCCCATTTCGATTAGTCGATTTCCCTCAAGTCCTTTCCTCCAACCCCTGGGGTCCACTGGAGGTTCCCAGTCGATTAATCGATACCCAAATCGATTAATCGAAATCCAAAGTTGATTAATCGAACTCCAATTCGATTAATCGAAATCGGGTCCTCGACCTTTCAACTTCACAGCCAATTTGATTAATCGAAACCCAATTTCGATTAATTGAAGTTGTCGATTCAAATTTCTTCAATGTTTCTTCTCAATCTTCTTCCATACTTTTTCCTCTATTTTTCTAAGCCATTATCCTATGATTCTAACCATTTTCAACTACAACTTAGTCTCTACGATCTATGTATTTTATTCACAAAAATTTACCTTGAATCAATCTCAAATTGATTTCAAATCAAATGGTTGGAAGGCTAGGGTTCCAGCTTTGGCTCTAACAGATCCAACCCGTGTTGAATCCGGCTTTTATCGCTTGAATCCCCCCTCCAAATCAGTTGCAATAACCCCTCTCTTCACTTCCTCTCTCTCTCTCTCTTCTTTACTTCTCTCTCAACCACCAAAAATACACATTTAGGGTTATTAAACCCTTTTATCCCTTTCCTCACGTGTGTGTGTTGAGCACATACACCGCGATAGGTGTATGCGACTTCACAATTACAACACACACCACATAGACATTCAATTTGTCACATCTCATCCGTTCATCACACCTCATGCTAAATATTGGACTTCCATTTGGTCAAACCTATGACCGATCGGGCACGGATCCCGAGGTCATAGTTTAGCGTGATTTTTTGGGCTATTACAATAGACATTATGCTCTCACTCTCCACAAGACATTTACCATTCATGATTGGATCATAAAGGTTTTTTTTTTTTTAAAGTTATAACAGGGCTCGGGTAAAGGTTAAGAAAGAAAGGAAAAATTAGATTCAAATTTCTTTGAGAAATCGAAAAAAGGAACACAATTGATTTTCTGATTTTTCACACTTTCTTTTTCGAATTTTTCAGAACCTTTTCCTTTTTATCACTTTTCTCCTTCTTTTCTTTTTCTTTTTAACATCACCTTTACATATTTATCTACCTCTTGCGCCAAGATATATTTTCTTTTTCTCTCCCCTTTTATATTTTTCTGCCATATACACCTTGCAGTACTATTGTCATGACTCTCTATTTCCTTTCTTGCTCTCATCCCTAACTTCTCAAAGATTGAAGAATAAGATTTTCCTTTTTAAACTGGTATGAGGTATGGTTGATATAGCTTAACAAGGAATATTTTAGGGTAAAAATCATTCAATTAAGGCTCAAAGGAGGTGGAACAAGATAAATCAATATATGGTGAGATATTTTGGGCACAAACGAGTCAACGATGGCCTTTGATCATCTCCTCTCATGATGGTAATGATGCCTATTTGGCTTGAGTTTTCACACAATGTGTTCTAGTGTAATGATATAAAACATGCGAAATTGACAAATCAAGATAAAGTATATGAGATTTCAACAATTAAGAATGAAGTTTAAAAGATACTCCGAAATTTTTCAGCACTCGTCAAAACGAGGAAGAAGTTCCAAAGCTTACTGGGTTTTAGTATTTCTTTGGGATTTTAGGATTTTCAAGTTCTAGACTTAATTCTCAGATTTTGGAATTACAGCATGGTGATGGTGCAAGATTTCTACTCATGGATTATGAACATCATTATTCGACTTTAAAATTTATGAGCATTTGTAAAACAGTCATGGTATGATGACAATTTCGTTATAAATTTTCGATCATTAATAATTTAAGGGCATGAGACCATA
Organism: Chloranthus sessilifolius; assembly: GCA_021018995.1. Taxonomy (NCBI): domain Eukaryota; kingdom Viridiplantae; phylum Streptophyta; class Magnoliopsida; order Chloranthales; family Chloranthaceae; genus Chloranthus; species Chloranthus sessilifolius. The sequence continues at coordinate 2,530,215 of CM037584.1, forward strand.
ATTCAGAATTTTTGAGTTTACCAGTTAATCGATTGACTCAATGACATCAATCGATTGACTGATGTAAGCTTTCAAAAGGTTAAAGATTATGTTGTCAATCGATTGACACAAGAATGTCAATCGGTTGACATTCCTTAACCTGATGGATGCATCTAGGCTGATGGTTATCAGCCAATCGATTGATTTCGAAGTTTCAATCTATTGACTGCTACACTTTTCAACTTCGAGAACAACCCTTAAAAATATATATAAATATATACTTTTCTCAATGGTGTCTTTTTTTCCTTTTTTTGAATCTAATACAAACACAACACCCCCAAACCTGAATTTTCCAATGTCCTCATTAGATTGATTGTTGGAAAGTGTATAAAACCCCCAAACCTTTTAAATGCAATCGAGGACCAAAAAGGCGGAACAAGTGAAAGGTATTGTGATTTGAACAATAATATTCAAAATAGAGATATTTAACTAAATTACTTTTATTGAAATTTAAATTTGACTACATGTAATGAAAAGAGAACAAAAACTTAATAAAAATAACCTAATCTAAACACTAAAAAGAAATAAACTGGAAAAAACTAAAAATCTAAATCCTAAACTAGTCCTATTCCTTAGTCATCATTAGAGATAATCCCTTGCTTCGACTTCGGAAATGCATAACGCCACATCTCTTCAGTGATTCCGACCTCGCCGGATGGTGGTATGGGAGCTTGTGGTGGTGATATTGGTGGGGTAGGAGGCGGCGGTACGAGTGGCGGTTGCGGATTCAATTCCGCCCATAAGTAGGTTGGAATCAAATTCGTTGCCGGGTCCTTTCAGCTTCGACGGAGCGAGCAAAAGTTAATTTGACTTCTCGATTTGATTCTAAGTCAAGATCAATGACTTCTTGATTTGATAGATCAAAAGGTTGTTGTGGCAACTCTTGACGTAATCTTTTTCTTGCCAATTTTGCCAATTTCTTGACTGCCAATCGAGTACGGTATCGGATTGAAGACATGGCGTGAAGATAGAGAAGATGATTGATCTTCTTGACTGACGGGATGCTTTTAAAAGAACTAACCTACAAAGGGCCTAAATAGAGAAGAATTTTCTAAAATACGGACTCTAAGGATGAAAGGAATTTTCCTAAAATACGGGCTCTAAGGACACGACTCAATCTTAGATTTTTGGAATGAAAGAGGCAATTTTCCGGAAACAAACATCAGTCAATCGATTGACACGTGATGTCAAGAGTGTTACTTGGTACACGACCAAAACTTGCTTTTTAAGATAAGACTTTTTGATAAAACATGAAGTCAAAGCAAATTCGGAAATTTTCTGTTCCTGACAGAAAGTATTTTCTGTTCACCAAAGTGTCAATCGATTGAAATTGCTTCCTCAATCGATTGACCCTACCCAATGCAAACTGACAGAATATCAATTCGAAAAATCCTCAAGCATTGAATATCAATTGAATGTAACAATTGATCGATTGAAAAAGACTTCTCAATCGATCAATAGTTATGAAATACTTTTCGAGAATTTGGGAATTAAAGTTCTCAATCGATTGATATTTTCATCTCAATCAATTGACTGATGAACTTATGCACCAATCCGAGAAAACACAGAAATATAATGCACTAGAATACTCCGATTTTGATTCAATCAATCATGATTTGATTACAAACATGATCCCATCAACTGTGACAGCTCGGATTTCGGCACCCCAAAACCTGTGCCATCGGCAAGATCATCTTGACCATGCCCCTTGGCTAAGCACGGAACACTGGTATATCAAGCAATAGAAATAAACTGAAAATGATAACAATAATTGCGGAAATAATTCATTATTTAAGTACTGATCAATAGACGGTTCTACCTTCATGCCCTTGCATGAATGGAGAACCGATCCGAACCATCGATGATTGCCAATCATCATAAATTGTTCGCCCTAAAAGAATAATCCCAACATTTAATTACATTGTTTAACGAAAACTAGGCTTGACATACCAAGCCGTATCAAATAAGCTCACAGAAACTCTCAAAGATGCACAACGGAGTCCTCTAGAAGAAGTCCTCAGGAGGCGGCTCCAACTCGTCACCAGGCGCAAGGTCCGACTCACCAGGGTCAACGTCCCCTGAAGCTTCAGCAACTGTTAATAATGGACCTACGACGAATAGTCTAAGGGGTGAGCTACATCCTAGCTCAATAGGAAACAAAACACAGTGAACATATAAATTAAAACTCATATGTATTCCATGATATGCTTATGCATGATGTGTCTATGCAGTTACTGAGAAACAGTTGAAAAGGAATCACATTTTACTGGTGGTTTACATATGTCTTTTAATTAATCATGAATGACACTGAATAGGCCTAAAGCAAAACTTAACCTTTCAACTTAAGTAATCCCCGAGCAATATAACATCGAGCCTCGATGAGATACCCTTCATCGTCATCTATATAGACAGTTTTAAACATATTCCCTGGGAATACAAGTAGTACCCAAGCCCCTTTTCCCTGGGAATTGGTGGCGGGGTTTCAACTTATCTTAATTCAATACCCCTGGGGTGTGCTTACTGTGTACGAATAAGCCTCCGCACTAGCTTACGGTTTCGCTACCGTATCGGTCACGGATATCCTGCCGCGTCAGTCGTGGGTATCCCGCCACGTCGGTGGGGTATCCTATCAAACCTCAAATAACAAAAATATCAGGTGCTTTACATATAGTTATTCAGCGTGTAAGTGTGGTATATTATATCAATTAGGCCCTATCAGACATTATTCAATCTTAGATACATCCCTGGGATGTGTCTATTCACTTGCATCACACCTGATGCTCTTATTACTTCACTTCCTCATTCCCTGGGGATGACTCATTATTAGATGCTCTTATTGATGTCACACACACTTTTCATAAAACTTTAAGCAATAAAACAGTTTTCAATTTGATTCTATATCACTACATACATGCTCTTGTAAATTAAAGTATATGTTCAAGGTGTTCCCTACCTCAAGTCTCTGAAAACTCAAAGCATCAAGGTCCCTCGTGACTCCTTGTGCCCACGATCATACGTACCACCTATGGTACAATATAACACATGCAACACATCATTAAAGATATAACAAGGAAGGTCCAAGACCCCCCGAAAATCTCGAAGGCAAACTAAAAAGTCAACAAAATTTAAGTCAGTCGATTAATCGAACTCCAAAGTCGATTAATCGAAACTGATTCGATTAATCGATTCCTAAAATCGATTAATCAAAATTCAAAATCGATTGATCGAGGTCCCCATTCGATTAATCGAATCCCACACCGATTAATCAAATTTCTCTACTCTATCAATTCGATTCTCAATTCGAGTAATCAGATTCCCAAAATCGATTAATCGATCTCAAATTGATTAATCGAAATCCGAAATCGATTAGTCGATTTCCCCAACCACTTTCCTCCAGCCACTGGAGGTTCCCAGTCGATTAATCGACACCTAAATCTATTAATCGAAATCCAAGGTCGATTAATCGAATCTCAGTTCGATTAATCGAATTCGGGTTTCTTTGACTTTTCAACTTCTTGGCAAAAATCGATTAATAGAAACCCAATTTCGATTAATCGATTTGGCCAGATTTAGCCCCCCTTTGGGTTGTTCTTCCAAATCTTTTTCATTCTAATTTCTTTCTTTTTCTAAGCCTTTCTCCTATGATTTAACCCATTCCTAACTACAATTAAACTCCCATAACTTATGCATTGAATTCACAAAGATTTTACCTTCAATCAATCTCAAATTGATTAGGTCAAGGGGTAGGAAAGGCTAGGGTTCCAGCTTTAGCTTGAACGAATCCTTCGTGTCGAATCGGCCTTTTAAATGCTTGAATCCCCTTCCAATCACCCACACTAACTCCTTGCATTAACTATGCTCTCCTCTCTCTCTCTCTTCTTTACACTCTCTCAACAACCAAACAAAAGAAAAACTAGGGCTATTAAACCTTTTTTATCTCCCCTCCAACCCGTGTGTTGAGCACATGCACCAGAAATAGGTGTATGTGACTCCAGATTAATCTCATCCTCAACACATTCACTTAAATTCTCACATCTCATCCGTTCATCATATCCTACGTCAACTGTGAACTCCTACATGGTCAACCTATGACCAGTCGAGCACGGATCTTGAGGTCACTGTTTAACGCGTAATTTTCAGGATATTACATCAACAAAATTAAATTAACTAAAAAAAAATCCTATATCTAACCAAACTACAATTCATCAGACAAACAAAAGCAAAATAAACATGAACACACTAATAAACCAAATTAAAAACAAACACTAGAAACAAACACACACTAACAAAAATAGACTAAACATCATCATCATCATCTTCAGGATCTCCTTCTCCATCCATCGCCACTCTTGCTCCTGCGATGAAGTCTTCGGCTTGCCTCGGGAACGACTCTCGGGCAATCCGCATGAGAAGGAAACTCTGAAATCGAGACCGTCGATCCATACCTCCCACCGTTGTACTCAACCCATTCATCTGCGCCTCAAGGCGAGCTACTGCTGCCTCGGTGTTAAAATCAAGGACCTCTTCAGGACGAGGTCGTCGGATGCCGCCACATTGGCATTGTGCGGGGTTTGGTCGGGGCGGAGGAGGTATTTCATCGACTGGTGGTGGCGTGACATGTAGAATGGCTTTGATGCTTTTGTCCCAAATGTTCGTACCTAGTGATAGAATTGTATATCACTCATTTCTTCATCGTCAAAAATCGGGCACCCAACTTGATCCAACAAATGCATTACATAGTGCGGAAAATGCAAAAGGATGACTTCTCGCTTTTTTGGTGGAGTGGTGATGACGATGTCGCTGTGACACCTATACATTTCCTCAAGCATCAGACCCGACGCGTCGAACCAATTATTTGCGTGTGCCGCATAGAGTGCTAACACTCGATTCTTTATTCTTTCACTCTTAGTACCATGGGGTAACAAATTGTTGGACATAACAAAGTCCCAAAACAGAATATCCATTGGTAACACAGCGCGCTTCGTCGACAATCCCGACCCATGCCTTCCACCACACATGTTGTTTATCATGAGCTCCTGACTAAGATCGATGGCCGGATCAATATGGAGGTTCATTGGGCGAACTGCGTAAAAGTTGAATGCACATGTAAGATCAGCGACGTGCAGATTGTACGACCAGTTGTCGATACTCAAGTGAATGAAGGCAAAACCCGTCGGAGATAGTGGTGCCGATACCCACTCCATATTTTGGTAAAACAATCGTATGATACGTAATGAGACATCAATAGGAGGAGGAGCAAGCAACATTTCCAAATGCAGGGCCTCGATGAATACGATTGAACGTGCTGCTTCGGCGATGTGACGATACTTTGTGATATGAAAGAAATTCTTAGTTTGACATTGGCGGTTCACGTACTCATCGTTTGGGATGCGGATGGGGTTGTTATCAGGACAAGGTGGTCGGTAGATCATTGGTTTAGGCGCCGCCATTTCGATCGTTTGATGAGAATGAAGCGATTGTATGCAAAGCTCGGGTTGGAGGGAGATTGTACAGAAGGGGACCACGGGTGTCCCCATTATATATTCTTCTTGTCAATCGATTGAGTCATGTTCCTCAATCGAGTGAGACCGATTGACCTCCACTACGCCGCGTGAATTTTAATGGGGCATTTGGAACGTGGATGCGACGTGATACAAACCATTCATGCACTCTCAATATCGATCGATTGACACAGTGGTTTCAATTGATTGACACAGGCCTTTTCGAAGAAAGTCGCGACGTTTAGGTGCCTTGGGAACTAGCGGAGTTAAGTGGTATTTAGGTCAATCGATTGAGAGGTTAGTCTCAATCGATTGATATTGAAGTGCCCCTTGACTTACCCGCCATCGAAAAGATGTGTCGATTGACACTCTGATTCTTGAAAACTTCCCATTAACTCGAGGTACTGTCAACCAATTGAGATTTGAGTTTTAATCGATTGACATCATAGATGTGCCGATTGGTCTGGCACACACATGATGAGGTGAGATGATGATGATTTGAGAAATCAATCGATTGACAGTGCAATTATCAATCGATTGAGCATTGTATAAGGTCAATCGATTGACTTTTCTGAAGTCAATCGATTGAGAAAGACTCCCTATTTCTATCACAAAAAAAAAAATTAAAACACACTGGGTTGCCTCTCAGGAAGCGCTGAGTTTATGTGTCAACAGCTCGATCGCTTCTTTTTTACATTGTTGGCTCAATGAGATCGATGACTTCAACCATTATTTGGGGGCTCGGTTCAAACATCGATTTAAGACGTTGACCGTTTACTTTTAGGATTCGATCATCCTTCAAGTCTTTAATCTCTACGGCACCAAATTCGGATGAACGAACTAACCTGAAAAGGCACTTCCCATCTTGATCGTAACTTTTTCGAATGAAATTTTAGCTTTGAATTGAACAGCCAAACTCTTTGTCCTGGATGAAATTTCTTTCTGGATATTAACTTATCGTGAAGCCTTTTGGATCTTTCCTTATACAATCTAGCATTCTCAGATGCTTCATAACGTAACTCATCGAGTTCGTTTAGTTCCAGACGACGGTTCAATCCAGCAAATTGCATGTCAAAATTAAAACGTTTGATTGCCCAAAAGGCTATGTGTTCAATTTCAACTGGGAGGTGGCAAGCCTTCCCAAACACAAGCCGAAATAGAGGCATCCTGATTGGTGCCTTGAATGTTGTCCTGTATGCCCAAAGAGCATCCGATATATGAAGAGACTAATCCTTTTTACCTGTTCTGACAGTCTTTTCCAAAATCTGTTTGATTTCATGATTCGGCACCTCAACTTGACCACTAGTTTGCGGATGATAAGGTGTTGTCACTTTGTGAGTGACTCCATATCTCTTTATTAAAGTTGTAAACTGGCGATTGCAAAGCGTGAACCACCATCACTGATGATAGCTCGGGGTATCCCGAATCGGTTGAACACATTCTCCTTGAGGAACTTCACTACCACTTTGTGGTCATTTGATCTAGTGGCTATAGCTTCCACCCATTTTGAGATGTAATCTACAGCCATCAAAATATAGAGGAACCCAAATAACGGGAGAAATGGTCCCATAAAATCTATTCCCCACACATAAAAAAATTCAATAATCAAAATTGGGTTAAATGGCATCATGTCTCGTCTAGAGATATTCCCCAACTTTTGACAATTTACACACCTCTTGTAATATTTCATTGCATCAGGGAAGATAGTGGGCTAGTAGAATCTACTTTGTAAAATTTTTAATGTCGTTTTTCGTCCCCCAAAGTGACCTCCACAAGCCCCATTATGACAAAAATTCATCACGCTTAATTGTTCTTTTTCGGGCACACATCGTCGGATCACCTGATCAGAGCAAAATTTAAGCAAGTCTGGTTCATCCCATAAGTAGTGCTTCACTTGGGAGAAAAATAAATTTTTATCCTTTTTTACCCCACTGCAACGGTATTCGACCTGTAACCAGGTAGTTGACAATGTTAGCAAACCAAAGAGTTTCATTTAGAGCCGCATGGATAATCATCAACTGTTCATCGGGAAAAGTGTCCCGAATAGGTTCTGCAGAAGACGTTGCCTCATGAAGTATACAAGACAGGTGGTCTGCAATCACGTTTTCAACTCCCTTTTTGTCTTGTATTTCAAAATTGAATTCTTGCAGTAACAGTATCCATCGGATCAATCTTGGCTTAGTGTCCTTCTTTGCCAACAAGTACTTAAGCGCGGAATGATCTAAAAAGACCACGATCTTAGACCCGAGCAAGTATGACCAATGTTTATAACGCACACACTTTCTTCTCTCTAGTGCAAACTCAAACAAGCTCAAACACGATCTTCAACAACAAACCCATTGTTAAACTAAAGACGTGGTCCTTCAAAAAACAGAGAAGAGATCTACCGGAATATAATAACGATTTCGGTATAAGATCGGCTTCAATCATATCTTCAATCCCTAAACAATTCTTCAATACTTTTTCTCTCAAAGCATTCTTTCAAGTTTTCTCTCTTGAAAAACTTTCTCAAACAATACCTGAACCTTCTGAATCCGCCCAGAAGTCAATCGATTGATTTCTCAAACTCAATCGATTGATTTTCCCAAACTCAATTGATTGACACCTGTGGTTGGGATTAAACCTCATTCAATAGGTTTCTCATCCTACCTCTCCGATTTTCGATTTTTGGGAGCCAAAACTGAATCGCAACCGAACAAAACCAAAATCGGTTCGATTTGGATCGGTTTAAGGGCTGGTTCGGTTTCCTCATTTTTCGATTCGGTATTGGGCTCCGGGTTAAACCTTCCATCCCTATAGGTCGATATCAGTTGAGATTCTTGCTCAACGCTTACCTTTTCCTTTTTTTAGTGAATTCTGAAATTCATCCAAAAAATAAAAAATTCTTCACATGACTCAGGTGTGTTAGTTTGTGATAGAAATTGAAGAGGTGAATCAAGATGAACCGATTAGATATAGAGATTAAACATAAAGAAGTTACTTTCGTAAACTAGTCGAGAAAACTTCCACTGAAAAATAATACAATTAATCAAATAAATTAATCTTCATATAAAAAAATAATTAAATAAATTGATAAATAAATTTTTTTATAGGTAAGATGGGCTTGAACTTATGACCATTATCATCATCATCATCATAGATGTTTATATTTAGCACTAAGCTCTCTCTTTAACTATGCACTCCTTTATATCTCTTCTCATGACTTCCATGTAGGCCAACACTAGTCTTCCTCTTCTCCTACGTCTCTGTGCTTGTAGAGTCTCAACCCCCTCATATAGGGTCTGCTTCTGCTTGAACCTGCGACCTTAAGGTTTGCAATATTGTCAACCTTCCATTGTGGTACAGGGCCTAAGCCCCTAATAATAAATAAAAGTAGACGATGGCGGGATTGGGTCACGAGGTAAAATAAATAAAAAAGTAGATGACGACGGGTTTGGATCACGAGATACAATGCATGGGATCCAGGGCCGGCCTTGGGCCATGGCCCAAGAGGCGGCCGCCTCGGGCCTCCAAATCTTGGAAGTGTTTACCATTTAGTTGTTCTTTATAATTTTTAATGTATTGAATTTATCTAATTGTTTAGTTGGTTAGGTAGCTAGTGTTGTTTTATTTTTTATCCACCAGGTTATAAGTTCAACTCTTCCCAGGTCCCATATTTGCATATTTTAATAATGGGTCATGCATCGGGTCTCGGCCCTTAAAAACTATTGATTCCTTCGAATGAGGGTTTTGATAATGGGTCATCGATCGGGTCTCGACCCTTAAAAACTATTGATTCCTTCGAATGAGGATTTTATATCTATCTTTTACAAAAATGCAGATCTTTAGATCATGGCACACCTATTAGACGGTCAATTTTTTATTCCATGTGTTACAAATCCACAAAAAATGTCATTGAATCTTATGACATACATCACGCTCAAATGTTATTTTATGGCCATATTTAGGGATCTATGACGTTGAATCACAAACCAACTGTTTGATAGGTGCATCGTGATCTCAAGATCTATTCAGTGAAAGATATGGGTGAAACACGCTCTCCATCATATGATTCAAAGGATTCAATGGTTTTCAAGAGGTCTGGGATTTGGGCGCGTTTAGAGGTACCCTTATATATATATATATATATATATATATATATATATATATATATATATATATATATATATATATACACACACACAAAATTTTCTTATTAAATAACCCTAATTTAAAATAGCAATTTCAGAATTGTTAAAGTTTCATTTTTTGCAAATGACTTATTAATTTTGATCTATTCGATGAGACTTATCTAATGAACCTATTTTTGAAACTTTTTGAAACTATTAAAGTGCTAAAAAATGATTGTGAAAGATTCAATGACAGTTAAAGTAATAAAAGAACGTTAAAATATTATTGGTTAGGTTATTCGATCCGTTGGCTACGTTTTACTATTTAGTTTTCTCTTTTTATGTTGCATTTTTCTTTAAAATATACTTTCATTAATTGTTAGTTACATTTTCAAATTATAAACAGTTGAATGGAATATGGAGATATTTGTAATCTAAAAGTGTGACAATTTGTTTTTAAAGATTAATATGTAAGAGGGGCCCTATTTTAGGAACTTCCCTTGGGTCCCCCAAATTCTCAGGGTTGGCCTTGCTGGGATTCTTAAGAAATTGAATAGATTATGAACATCAAGGATGCAAAGCCATGATCCTCTTAACGAAGGGCAATTTATGATTCGGAGAGAAAATGAGTTAATATTATATATTAGCGTCATGAGTAGGGTGAGGGTGAATTACTTCTAGAGCCGCCCCAAGAGGTGTCAAGTGGGGCAGCAGACATATGCCCCCCGATTTGCTTAGGCCCCGACCTACATATAAGTTTAAAAGGTAAATAAATAAATTACATTACCGATAAAACTATCTGAAGATCTGACCATCTCATAGGTGTATCAAGATCAAAAGATCTATTGTTGTGAAAGTTTAAGACGAAAAACGATCTCCATTGTCTAATTTATGAAAGTCAATGGTTTTAATGGTGAAAATGTGTGCTTTTTCCACAAAAAAACTGGTGCAAATACGGCTACTCCATAAGAGCGATCACACTTTTTCGCACAAATTTTAGGAGAGATTCTCTACCATATGGGGGACTAATTTATGGAGAGATTTCTCTCACAAAGGGCTTTGCTATTGTGAATTTAAACTTAGTCTCGTAAGGTTTTAGGCTCTAGTAAAATTAATTAAAAAAAAAAACTTTATACAAAAGAAGATTTGAATTGAGAACCTATACCATCACAAACCACTAATTCAACTCCTAAAGTGGTTTACTAAAATAGGTTAGAAGATAAAAACTTTAATTCATATATAAAATTAAAAAATTAAACTAATGTCATGCATCCTAGAAATAGTTATTCGCAACTTTAATTTTTTTTACTATAAAGAACGCACACATTTCCGCCATTAAAAATCGTTGACTGCCTTGATTTAGATACTAGAGATTATTTTTTTTCACAATCTTCTATTCCGCATGGCACACATCCTTGAGACAGGCTATAGCTATTATAAATTTTTTATTATTAGTATAGTTAAGCCCGGCCCGCTTAAAACTCAAGTTGCGATTGGAGTTGTGAGCCATGTTAATTCTTAAGTGTAAATTAAATAATGACAAATTATTAAAAAAAAAATTATTGGATATCATGTAAATCTAGTGGTACTGTCAATTTTAGATGACATTTGACTCCATTGAATGTAATGATTGCTTTTGTTTTAATCTTTTATAATATAAATTACGAGGCCATGAGGGTCAAATCATGAGTGATTGCCTTCTTTGCCTAATGTGAGCACCTTATTGGCTGCAAGGGGGTATAATCTAAGGCTCATAAAACAAAATAGGTAAAATTTGGCAAGTTGGGGGGAAATTTTAGAGGAAAAAAATAATAAAATCATAATTTTTAAGAAAATCCTGAATTATTTGTATATTATTCCGAATTTCAGGAATTTTTTTAAAACACACAATTGCTTCAAAAATCGTGAATTTGGTGACGTGTCAAAGTATGAGTAACACTCAAATGGTTCCATGGAAAGGTGAAAGCAAGTTTTTGATAAATTTTTGCATCCAACTCAAAATTAATTGGCTACGAGTAGAAGAGCACATGAAATTATAAAGAGAGATACAAGATTATAATTTACCAAATGTGGGACTAAACTTCAACAATTATGAAAATCGATATTTCTATAGGGTATCAGTCCAATCTTGGACTGATAAATATCGGTGATACCACTACTAATAGAGAATATTTAAGATTGAAAGGAACATAAACATTGTAGATGTGTATTTTATATTTTAGGCATGATTGATTCATAAATATTTGGATTAGCATCTTAGGACTAATTTTAAATTTTAAAGACTCCTTGGAGATCTTAATTAATTGTATTCACCTCTATTTAAAGAAGCTTTTCTCCATTAATAAAATACAGAAAAATCATTATCAAAATGTAGTCTTTAGAGTTTCAACAGCTATAATATTGTTGATTACCGAAACTTTTTTTCAAAAAAATAATAAAAATGGATTGCATCATGTAGTATTTGTCGATATCAAGACAATATCAACTGATGTTGACCCGTAGGTCCGACAACAACACTAATACCTATATCAACCTGATACCTGTATCAGTGACTCACAAAATCGATAAGTTTAGTAGTGGCAGAGTTTTGATACCATGTGTTTCGGTAGTTTCACTCAAGTTTTATGAAATTGAGAATCTTGAGACATAATAGATCTGACATTATCGATTAAATTTAGTGAAAAATATTTTTAAAATGGCTCGTTTTTAAGTGGTCCAGTAATAAGACAAAATTATCTTAAATTTTATTTGAAACAACTTATAAATGACGGTATAGTGGTTTTACCATTAAGCTAGATTTTTATTTTAATAACTTTTTGAAAAATTTACATTTTTTTAATGTTTCTTGAAAATGTAGGATGATTTTTTAATCAGAGGACATACCATTTACAACTAAAGATTGGGCCGTTAAAATCATTGACCGCCTTGAATCAGATGATGGAGCTCGTTTCTTATACGAATCTTCCACAAAGCAAATCTTGAGATCATGATCCACCTATCAGATGTTTAGATGTTGATTTCGCGTGGAAGTTGGAACACAACCCCAGAGTGGCCATAATCATGGGTTTACCATGAGAAGGGTTCTCGGGTTAGTTTTGGGAATGTGTTTCACACGGAATCAACGTTTGGTCGTCTGAGAGGTGGCCCACGATCTCAGGATCTGTTGTATGGAAGATTGGGATAAAAAATGATCTCCATCGTCTAATTTAAGGCAGTCAACATTTTAATTGGCTGTAAATAACGCACCCTTTTAATAATGAGTTTGTCTATGGTGAGTGTCCACATCCTGGGTGGACTCGGCAGTCCAAACATCTGTGTGAATCTATGGGGAGTGTCCACATCATCGTGGGTGGACATGGGCCATACGGCAGTCCAAACGTCTGTGTGAGTCTATGGTGAGTGTCCACATCCTGGGTGGACACGATAGTCCAAACGTTTGTTTGATTGCATTATGTGTACAGATTTTCAATAAATGAAAATTCATGAATGATATAGAGATTAGAGTCATTTCGACTACTTTACCATCGACGACCAGATTGTACCGAATTTAAAAGAAAGACTTGCAAGTTTGGCAACCTTTACTATATGAAAACACCATTTAAGCCGTTTGATTTGAAGGCCATGATTTAAAGATATCAATTGCAAAAGATTAGAACAAAATATAATTTTCATCATTTGATTAAATAGAGTCAAAGGCTATTAAATAATTCAACAGTTGACTACAATAGATTATATGACAAGTATCGTGTTTTGCTCCAATTTTATGTACCAGAGATTTATTTATCATGAACTTCAAATTAGACGGCCCATATTACATTTTTATATATCACATGTCTCTAAAATATTAAGTTTTTTTTTAAATTTAGTACAATCACTTGAAAAATATGTACAAGTAATGGCTCCCTTTTAATAATTGTCTCATTATTGATTTAATATCATGATGCAACGCGTGGGAGGTTTAATATAAAAAGGTCGACGTAGACATGGAGCATAGCCCTAAATGCTTACACATGCAAGACTTCAGATCCACTGAAGATGGGCCTTAAAGCTCTAATATTTTATAATGGCTTATCAAAAAAAACTGCTCGACTTAAACCACAGCACTACATTTAATATGGGTCACTAATCTGAAGTTCTGAACACATGTTACTTGTCGTGTGATGCGAAGGATCCCATCCATTTTTATTTATTTTTTGATACGGGCTAACCATCCATTTTAATGTGGCGTTACCTCTTTGAATCACACTATAGGGATATTTTTTTTAATATATGTAATTTTCGACCCTCTTCATATTGGTCTTTTTTCTATGGCACATGTGGAAAAATAGTGCCACGCTCCCAAATACATGGAGTCAGTCAAATTTAGACTGGGAGCGAGTTGGTGACCATATACAAAATTACAAACTCCTTAAATAAATGGAGGCTCATAAACAACCAATAAACATAATAATAATAGAAATTTTATTAATTAATGGATATCATCATCATCATCATAGCCTTATTCTATTTATTTGAAATTGGCTTTGTGAGTCCTATTTCTCCACTTATTTCTAATTAGCGCTAAGATCTTTATAACTTCGTTATCTTTAATATTCCTTCCCACGTTTACAACTAGGTCTTCATTTGTGTTCTTCATATTCCTTTCACACAAGGTCTGCCCTACAATCATGAGTGGCATCATGGCCAATTGTTTGAACGTAGATATAGATGGGAGGTAACAGCATCCGACTTATTTCCCCACGTGCTTCTTATTAGTGTTAAACTCTCTGTAACTTCGTAATCCATCATATCACTTCTCACGGCTTCCACCAAGGTCTTCATTGGTCTTTCTCTTCTTCTACGACCTTGGGCTTGTAAAGTTTCAATTCCTCGTACATGGTCTGCCTTACAACCACGAGTGTGTAGTAGCCAATTGTTTGAATGTAGATATAGATGGGAGGCAGCATCATCCAACCTATTTCTCCACCCATTATTTATTAGCGCTAAACTCTCTGTAACTTTGCATGCCTTCATATCCCTTGTCCCGTCTTCCAACTGGGTCTTCACTAATCCTTCTCTTCTCCAATGTCCTTGTACTTGTAGAGTTGCAACCCTTCCTAGAGGCCCTACAACCATCAGCTGTGTGGTAGCCAATTGTTTGGATGTTGATATAGATGGAAGGGCACAACATCCTTGGTGCCTGCCATACCATAGTTACCGAGTTAGAATTCAGGAAACATGTTAGCAAAGAAAAACAGAAAAAATAAGTAAAATTCAAGAAAAAATAATTAAAATATTTAAAATATATTGATAAATATAATGAAAATTTTGGAAAAAATGATTAAAAAAAAAATAAGCGCATTTAAAATGCAAAAATTGTGACAGTTTAAAAAACAAAGAGGTTTCTAAAAAAAAAATAAAGAGGTTTTTTTTTTTTTGTAGATTCCTTCTTAGTGTGAAAAAAGATAGGTGATTTTGAGAGTCGGCGTAGGGAAAGGAAGATTTATGGGAGGGGGTGGGAATGGGGGATTTAATGCCTTTTCATCTACTCTTTTTTACGCTTTCAATAAATTGATCCTTTGGGGGTTGTTTTTTGCTTTGAGGTTTCGATACTCTATTGTTCTCTCATTGTTTTTTCTTATTTTAGGGTTAGAATATGGGAGCTTTATCCTCTTCTTAGTGAGAATCTTCTTTTTTGAGGAGATCGCCTATATGAAAACTTTTTTACAATCCATATTTATTTCTGAAACGGTTTTGGCCACGGGTTTTACCGAGGTATTGGTGACTTCGCTGGTGCGTGAAGCCATGAGACATTGTTTAAAAGCTTCTGTTGAAACGATGTATGAAACTTTTGGTCGGTTGTTGTACCCATTTTTAATGTGGTGGGAGTTTTTGTAAATCTAGAGTTTGCCGATGGTGGTGGCGTCTCTTCGAGTGGATCTTCAGTGTCGGTTACCGACGGATGTTTAGGATGATAATGGATTCTCAAATTTTTACCTTACTTGAAGGTCCTTGAATTCTGTATTGTTATTAAATGGATCTTAGATGTAATTCAATTTATTTTAATGTTAGTGATTGTAACTATAACTCATTGGATTATGGCCCTCTACTCTGTAACCGTCAATTTGAAGTTACTTATTTTCCAGTTTGTAACCATTCTCCATTTCTAATGAAGAGGATAAAAATTTCATCTCAACAAAAAAATAAAAAAATAAAATCAAAAATTAATTTTCTTTGGTTGTATAAATTAAAGGCTCCTTAATAATCTTATCGTTCTGAGATGAAAAAGGTGGGATTTTAGAATAGTTCTAGTGTCATTTGACTAAAATGCCCTTAAGATTAAATCATTCAATGGTTTAATATCAGGGCTCTTTAGTAAAATGCCTTATATATATATATATATATATATATATATATATATATATATATATATATATATATATAGTCATATAATTATATATTTAAAAACTAGGTCCAGCCCGGTCTGTGTGTTGGGGTACCTAGTCCAAGCCCGATCCGATTTAACCCGGGACGGATCATGCTTATCCGGGATGGGTCCTGAGCCCGGCTTACACACAAAAAACCTGTTATTTTCGGGCTGGGCCCGGTCTGTAATCTGGGTCAGTTTGCTCCGTTAGAGGGGTGAAAAAAAATTGAAACCCGAAACCCGAGCCTTCCGAACCGGATCGAAACTGATTGAAAAACGATACCGAACCTATTTGGCCTAGTTAGGTTTTGGTTTTGGTACCTAAAAACTGAAAACTGGCCCGGTAGGGTGAAAAAATCAGAAAAAATGAAAAGTTTTTAAAAAAATGAAAAAAGAATGAACGACAACCGAAACCGGAATTGAACCAAACCGACCGAAACTGAAATCGGATCGGTTCAGTTTTGGTTTGGGGGGGGAGGTTGAAAAGTTCATTAAACGGGGTTCAGTTTTACAGAAAGCGACCCGACCCGAAAACTTAAATTTCAGTTTCAGTTGGGTTAATTAGCCGAATCTGCACCCCTACTCCATTAACAGCTCTAACTTCATGTTCAGAAAAAAGAAAAAGTTTAACTTCACCTAGGCATTTTTCTTAAGCCTTGCATTTAAAAATATGAGGGTCCAATAGAAGATAAACAATTAAAAAAATATAATCTACCGGATTTAATTTTTTTGCATTTTATTACCCTCCCAAACTGTGGAAAACAACAAAAAAACGAAAACAGGTCCCACATTGATAACTATGTGCCATAAAATTAGGTGTCGTAACTCGTAAATAGCCTTTTTAGTTGGCTGGGTTGTGAACCTGTCGTGGCCAACTGATGTAACCGGCTGTCTACTTCCTTATATGTATTCTCAGATCTCAACATCTCCAACATTTTCAAAAAGAGGCTACATACAAATTTCGTTTTAAGAAGCAGAACCTAATTGTAAAAGGCAAGTGGTTACGTGCACACAAATCCGTGGAAGTACACGTTTGACCTTTTACTGAATTAGTGCTCAACAATATCTGTGAAATCCCACGGTTGTCAGAGGGATTGATTGACCTGACTGCCAAACCTTCTTTGTAGAAGTAACCGTCAATATTTCGGTCTTCCCAACCTTTTCTCGGAGAATTTCGAGTCAATATTTGAATGCCCTAAAATACAATTTCAGAAAAAATAAAATAATAATAATAATAATAATAAGGGAGACATTACTTGCACATGCTTTTCAAGTGATTGCACCAAATTTAAAGAAAGATATGCAAGTTTGACGACCTCTACTATGTGAAAATATCATTTACTATGTGAAAATACTATGTGAAAATATCATCTACTATGTGAAAATACCATCTAAGCCATTTGATTTGAAGGCCATGATTTAAAGATATCAATTGCAAAAGATTAGTACAAAATATAATTTTCATCATTTGATTAAATTGAGTCAAAGGCTATTCTATAATTCGACAGTTGACTATAATTGATCATATGACAAGTATCGTGTTTTGCTCTAATTTTATGTATCAGAGATTTATTGATCATGAACTTCAAATCAGATGACCCATATTAGATTTTTACATATCACAGGTCTCTAAAATATCAAGTCTTTCTTTAGATTGAGGGCAATCACTTGAAAAACGTGTGCAAGTAATGACTCCCTAATAATAATAATAAAATAATAAAATAATAAATAAACAAAAATTAAAAAAAATGTTAGAATGGCACATTCTTTTGACTTGTTAATATGCTAGAAGAAAAAGACCAACGTAAGCGTCAAACTACCGGTTCATGGGTTACCTTTATTTACAATATGAGATTCTTTCTTCTCAATTTGAATTTCACAAAACCGTTGATTCCTTTGAATCAGACTATAGAGATTATTTTCATCTCAATCTTTCGCACGAGATCTTTAGCTCATGGGCCAAACATGACAATCAAATTTTAAATATACATGGCAAACATCTCAAAAAGTGAACTTGATCACAAACATACCATCAAACCTAGTTTAAGTTTACTTTTTGGTAGGTGTGACACGCGAAATATATATATGACTGTATGATGGTCCGTCTGATGGTAGGCTTATGATCTCAAGATCTATAAGAATGGGACGAAAAATAATCTCATTTGTATGATTCAAAGCTATCAATGATTTTATCTATGACTAGAAACCTAAGTTAAATCTAAGTTAAGAGGAAAGCATCTCGAGTTGTAAATGTAGGTCCCCCATTTAATACAAAATGGTTAGCAGACCTTTTAGGCTTCCAAATAAACAGGCCCACGAGAATCCAGCCTTTTAACAGGCTATCATATTTCTGTCAACAGCCTGGGAATAAGACCTGTGTGGTTACCTTGGAGCCATTATCGGCCGCGTGCTTCAACCAGCTCTGCTTTGTAAAGGTGAATAATATGAGAAAGGGTACCACTGTTCGCACCTACAAGTTCATTGAAAGCACCTACATCTGAAATCATGGATCAAAACGTATCGGTATTAGACTCGAACGATACATTCGATACATTCAAATGTATTGAATGTATCGAATGATACATTCAATGTATCGTCCGATACAGACCAGTACCGATACGTATCATTTTGGAGCTCGGACGATACGTATCGGTAACCCGATATTTTAACCCATGTCTGAAACCCATTCAAAATCATTGACTGATGGTATCAGACAATAGAGATGGTACTTCACTCCAATCTTCCATTCAATGGATCTTGAGTTTTTTTAATTCATTTGACACAGATCTAAAAAAGCCAACTTTAACATTACATCACCTGATTGTAAGCTCATAGTCTCGAGATTCATTGTGTAGAAGATTTGAGTGAAAAACAATCTCTAATTTTTGTCAGATATCAACCAATCAATGGCTTTCAATAAACATATAAGTGCGGATAGACGTACTCTATGAGAAAAATCCTAATTCTACTGCTCTATGCTTGAAATAATACACTAAAAGCTACAAAATTTACATGCTTGCAACACACTTGGTTATAAAATTTTATTTATATGATACACCTTGGAAGGCGCCATTACTCGCGCCAACTTGTGCTATATGAAAACGTCATCTAAGCCATCTAAACTAAAGGCCATGGTCTAGAAAAGCTATTGGTTGAAAAGATTGGCATGAAATACAATCTCCATCATATTATTCAAGCAATCAAAGGCCATCATCGGTTCAACAGTTGACTATGTTGAATCGCATAATAGAAATTGTATGTGAGGCCAATCCTTTGAAGGGAAGATATTTGGATCTTGATCTTCAAATCAAACAACTTAGATGATATTTTCATGTAGCACGGATCCCAAAATTGTGTCTTTCTTTTGAATTGTGTCCTCGGGCCAACTTTGGGTGAGAAAGTAATGGCTCCCTAATTTAATTTATTTTATGGGTATCTCTCTTCACGCCCTACAAGAGTACCGAAGGCTCCTACGTCTAAAACCTACAGAAACCCATTGACTGCTTGGAACAGGTGATGGAGATCGTTTTTTATGCCAATCTTTCACCCAATGGATCTTGAGACTCAGATGGTCAATTTTTTGTTCCTCATGGCACATATCCCACAAACATGGCTCTAAAATCTCGTTTGAGTATGATGTGTGTCACATAATTTTAGGGCCACTTTTTTTAGATTTGTGACATGTAAAATAAAAAATTGATTGTTAGATGGTACACTCATGATCTTAAGAACCATTTTATGGAGGATTTGGCTGAAAAATGATCTCTATCATCTAATTACAGGGAGTCGATGGGTTTCATTGAGTTTTTGACATAAGCGCCATCAGTAATCCTGAGGGTGCGTCAATAATCCTGTGGGTGCAAATAAAGGTACCCTTATTTTATTAGATTTCAAGAGGCTGACTAACCCTATCAACACCTATAGATGACTCAGGGTGCCTATTCAGAGCAGGCTTTTTATTAAAAGATGAAATTCACATTTTCTAGGGACATTGAAAATTGTAAACGTCATTTTAGGAGAGGAATCTCCTTCCAAAAGGTGTACAATAATGCTTTGGACTGTTTCTAAAGGTGCCAAAATCGCAGGATATTTTTTCTTGTCTACGAATGCTTTCCCTTGGCTGTGTTTGGGTACACGCCGTCGAGCTAAGAGCAGCTCCAATAAGAGCATCTTTTTTGGAGTGATCTTTCAAAGAGTTTTCTTGCGGGATTTATTATTTGACAACAATGCTCTGCTATTTGATAAAAACAACTCCTATTCTAATGATGTAAGTAATTGACCAAAATGACCCTAAAAGTATTCAAGAGTACAATTTTAAAGATTTATTAGGTGGAAACTAGTGATTCATAACCAAAGTAATAAAATCGGTATAGGTATCGGTCCTCTCAAATCGGCTTTTATATATATATATATATATATATATGCGCGCTATAGTGAGAGAGAAAGAGAGAGAGATATTACCCTTTAATTTTCTTGATGTTGGTGAAGAAGAAGATGAAGCGTAAACAACGTGTAGGATGTTTCGTAGGACTGATTGTTTTGGTATTTAGATTACAAAATCGTTAGGAAATAAGTCTCTGTAAATTTATTTCCTTCCGTCAAAACTCTCCGCAAGTGTTCTTTAAAAGAGCATATTCAATCTGCTCTTTTAAAAACTGCATAATCGGCTCTCTGCTCTCTGTAAGAGTCGAGAGCGACTCTATCCATACTAACTCTTAGGCGAGCAAAGAGTGGTTCTTTTGCTTAAAAGAGCTAACCCAAATACAGCCCTAGAGTATTGCTCTTGAGAGGCCTTCCGGGACCTTTAGAATCTAAGGCAAATAATCCAAAAAACTGCACGTGAGATAATAATGACCTCACGTTCTTAAAATATTATCTCCTGCAAGGTTTAAAATATCAGCCGATTCTAATGGACGGACCATATTGCCATTGTATATAGGCTAACTTCTTAAAAGTTCCGAAAATTGGCATTGAGGGAAGGAAAATTTGGGAGAGTGTGACCAATGCCTATCACATCGTTTCAGTGGTCGACATAGTTACCAAGTTAGAATTTCGCTAGAAAATAGGCAGGCGAAAAAAATGAAAAAAATAAAAGTGAAAAAATCAGTAAAATTCGATAAAAATAAATAAACAACGAAGCATTTGGGAAAAAAGTAATGGGATTAAAAAAATATTTGTCTCACAAAAATGTGTAATTTTTGAAAAAAATTCATACAAAATGCATTTAAAAAGTAAAAATCAGGATTTAAAATAAAGAAGTAATTTTCAAAATAATTGAGTTTTAAAAGTGTTTCCAATGTTTCATGAAAAAAAAAGCATTTTAAATGAGATTTTGTTTAAGAAAGAATATTTTGGCAAATATGTTGGTGGGCGTAGAAGCAAGGTATAAAAAATTGGCCGATGCCAATATGTATCGGGTATCGGCCAACCAGGACTTTTAGTTTGTTTTTAAAAAAAAACAAAAAATTAGCTGATATGTATTGGCCTTGGGCAAAACCAATACCCTAGACTTTTGATACCTTGCCTAGAAGTTCACTTGCATAGGAGATTTATGAGCAGCAAATCATTGAAAGGTCAATTCTGATTTGCAAGCTTATAAATAGTTGTGCATCTTTTTAGACTTAGACCATCTTTGACGAAAAAGGTCGAAGGTAATACTGACATGCATGCTTTATAAATAATTGTGCATCTTTTTAGAATTAGGCCATCTTTGACGAAAAATGAATGCCAAGGGCCAAGTATTGCTGTGCATCTTCTTAGACTTTGAATATCTTATTAATACCAACCATATTGGTGGACGATAGAAGTTCACATTCATACAAGCAGACCCAGGTGCAAGGCTGATCATTTATCATTTAAAAAAATTAAAATGCTGATCTAATAATAGTGAATAGTTTAAAAATTTACCATTCGTTTTTACACTGGATCCATCGAATATATTATTTAACATTGTTTTTTCTGAAACACCTATTGAAGGGTGAACCGTAAGCTTGATAAGAGACACTTGGGTATTGGGTGCTATTGGGTGCGTGGCACTTGGAATAAAAAATTTAATAGAATGCTTATGATCTGTACATCCATTGTGTGAAAGATAAGATGAAAATTGATCTCCATCCTCTGATTTAAAGCAATTGGTTTTTTATAATAGGTTCTCCCTAACTCTCTAGATTTCGAATAGGGCTATCACCCATCTCTTTATTCTAAAAACCCAAGGGCACATGAGCACGAGCTGGTGCTTTTTTCTATTTTATTTTCTTATCGCACCCAATTCTGTGTGACAAGCTAATTATTGAATTAATATTAAATATTTGTTTAAAATAAAACTTTAAAATTTTATTATAAAATTCTGTGTGACAGGCTAAAGAAGAGATTTATAGAATAAAATTTTAGAGGCATAAAGACGGAATTTATACCTAAGATTTTATTTTTTAAGCTTTATAGCTAACCAAATAATTATTTGTAATTCATTTATTAAAAAATATAAATTTATATGATCAAATTAATAAATAATATTAAAACTCTTCATATCCCTCGTGAATCGGGTACACTTGATGCTAGCGAATTCCTAATTGCAACTCCAAGAATTAGAATCGCGCGAATCAACAAACTAATTAGACTAGGGCGCATAATAATGACTTAAAAAGGTTGAATCTATCGTATCTCAAATGATGACTTCAACAGCAAGTTAGTTTTCAATTAATGTTCAAATCGCTCACAAAAGAAAACAAAATAAAAATCTTTCGTACCGAACTTCCCTTGCACAACAAAACAGCTTAACAAAACTCCAAAACAATGTCGTTGGTTGAGAGGAAACGGTAGCCCCAACGCAAATTTATTGCCCAAGCTTCTAACCATTTCCTTTCTTCCTCGTTGCACCTCATCTCCCAACACAACCAAATATCACAAAAGCCCATTTCAAAAAATTAAAATTAAAGGCATAAACAACAAAATTCAAGTATAAATCTCATCAAACTCATATATGAGATCCTATAAGAAAAAGGGGCCTTTTGAATTTTATCCCCCAAAGTCATAAACACTACGTAATTAAACATTAACCACATAACAACAGCCCCAAAAAAAAAGTTAGGAAAAAAATTAAAAAAAAAAATAATAATAAATAGAAAAGAAGCCCACCACTATTAAATCGTCCCTATTGATCTTTCTTCACCTCCAGAGCAGCCGTTGACTGAGTTAACGAATCATCGTCAGCACAACCCAGTCTACTGGTCTTCCAGAGCCGCATCTTCACATAAAAATTCAAAAAGAGGAGCAATATGGTCCCATTGAGTACCGAATTGAACACCCAAGCGCCGATTCCGTTACACCCACCCTTCATAAAATGCAGCAGCAGCACCCCAACATGGCACACAAGGTTGCACCCAAGCAGCACCACTTGGCAATTGACGACGAACGGGAAACAAGCTCTCGGGAGCCCGATTCCGATCCAAAATCGGTACGCGTAAACGACCGAATAAACCAAAGTCGTCAATAAAATGGCGATCACTTGAAAAGATTGAGAAAATTCGAGCCAAAGAAACGACATACATATGAGGATTGATTGGTGGAAAAGTCTAAAAAACGTGAGCTTTCGACGGCGGAGGATCGAGAAGAAGGTGCGAAGGAGATGAAGGAAACGAGAGAGGTAAAAAGCGTATGACCAGAAGAAAACGCGGCCGGTAGGTCGGGTCCCAAGCGGGAAGCAGAGGAGCCATTGAAGAGGGGTCTTTGAACGGCGCCAGATCCAACGTGTTTCACGGATTTCAGCAGCAGCGGAGAGGAGTGTCCCAGAGAAAATGGCCACCGAGATCAGGGACATCGCCAGGCTGTGGATGGCCGGGATCGGGCCGAGTGGGACCGGCCGGCGTCGACGGAAGATGAGAAGTACGAGGTGGAGGAAGACGGAGAGGGTGACGTATGCGGTAATTGAGGTGATGAGGAAAGACCACGTGGAGCCCCACGATTGGCTGTGGCTCCAACGGAATCCGATGATCGATGGGTGCTGTGAGAGCCAATAGTTTAGGCCCTGACCGATGGTTCCCATCTAATCTTTTGTTTATTTTGAACCCAAAAAAATATATATATCAACAATGAAGAAACAAAAAAATTAAACTGACATTTGAAAGAAAAATTGGAAGCTAGGGATTTAGAGATTTAATCTAACGTTCTGTTTTACCTCCTCTTTTTGGGTTTTTTTTTTGGGGGGGTTTTCTTTTTTTTCGGGGCGGGGGGGGAGGGATTCAGAATGGAGAGTGGTGATTCTTGATATTAATATAAGGAGCAGGAGCAATGAGGGTTGAAGGGCAACAAAGAAGGCGGCTGGGAGGTTAAAAGGGTGATGAGAGGAGAGGTGAGATTATATAGATTATTTAGATTATATATTATATAATTATATTATGAATAAAACGTGGAGTGTTTTGTTTCGTCAAATGGCTCCTGTGATATTTATCATTGGTTTCGGGATTCGTGTTTGGTCGTTGCCGTGGAATTGGCGTTTTCCACGTGTAATTTCGCCCTTTGTTGTGCACCAATTATTTTTCTGTTTTCCTTTTTCGTGCGATTGGAGGACTTGAGCTCATGAATCATGACATACATTTTAACTCTTAAGGCGAAATGGTGTTACTACCACACCACTCTATGATACGACACCTCATTTAAATAATGAAAATAATCTGTTGACCTTTTTCAATCAGGCGATGGAGATCATTTTTTCAGTCCGATCTTTCACACAATAGATCTTAATATCTTGGGTCTACTATGAGAAAGTCAAATGTTAATTTCATAAGACACACATCACAAAAGTGGACAAGAATAATATTTGATGGTACGCTATGATCATATTCATTGTTTTTTAAATGTGTGTCATATGGAATCAAAATCTGACCATAATGATAGGTCTATAGATCTAAAGCGGTAGGAACACCAACTCTTTGGTCCTGTCTTTAGTAACCGTCTATTTTCAGGGTTCTCCATTTTTAATAAAAACGATAAAAGTTTCATTTAATAAAATACTTTATTTTCACATGGTATAAGTTGCCCTGCCTGTCCACCAGCGTGCATGACGGCCATATTGTGTGGACCTAGCAACACGTGCAAACTTAAGATAGATCTTTTTGTATAGGTTAAGAATTAAGAGCCTACAGATCAGCATTGCATCTCAACTTCATCTGCAGCAGACTGTTGTGCTCCTCCAATTTAAACCTCAAGAGATTTGTCATTGGTGCTTCCAAAGACGCTCCTCATGTAATCTCTACACCACGAGAAACCAGGCGTCATCATGACCATTAACACACTTAAATGTCAAAGTTGGGCACTGCCAATATTTAGTACAAAAGTACATTTCCTACATCTTATATATGGCAATGGTCACGTCCAACTGATTGAACCTGATTTTGTGTTCAATTAGATTTGCAGCCATTAAATAAGAGAGAATTTAACTTCTATGGTATTCATTGGGATTACATGTGGTCAAGATTCTCTTCATCCAATAGCTGCAAATCTGTTTGAACACGAAATCAGGTTCAATCAATTAGATTTGATCATTGCCCTCGTGTATGATCTTCTTAATCTATAGGGAGGAACGGATTATGTACAGTAGGTCGCGTCGGATCTGGTTAGTGTCAAGCTGATTATCTAAATCCTCAAAAAAAAATCCGAGCCCACCCATTTATTGAATCCCTCAAACCGATCTAACCAGATTTGAAAAAACTTTAGTTGGGTTATGGAGGGTTGGGTTTGGCAACCTAAGCCAAAGTATGAGGGTGTTAGTTCAATTCGAGCTGCGTTGGGTTCGGGTCAAGTAACCTCTGCCTAACCCAGATCAGTTTAATAATTGAGTGTGGATTTTCAACCAGACCTGACGGGTTAGAAATCTGAACCCACACCCAAATACTTTATTGAAGGCGACTTGAGTGCGTCTTTGCCAAAGATGGGGTTTGTCTCTATTGGGCTTCTTCCATAATGTGGTCCATGCGTGGCGCTGACGGAATTTTCAAAGATGAGGCCAATGTAGGGCCATTTGAGCGCGTTGCTCAATATGGTACCTTCCTGCTTTTTAAGGAAGTATATATATATATATATATATATATATATATATATATATATATAAAGTCTTCTTTTATCTTTTTTCATCCTCATAAATAGTCGGCGCTTCTGGAGGCTTGACCTATTTGACAAGGAGATTGACCCAGTTGTGGAGGCTGGCACTTGACTCGGGCAACCTTAATATCATGCAATCCAGTGTTTTGTTTCAGGGGAAAACTTATAAAAGGTGGACAAATTTTGGTAGACAGCTTATGGGGTGTGGTGTTACTGACTGCATTGCTTGGGCCCCACTATATATTTATCCAATTACATCATGCCACATAAGCTGCCTGTAAAATTGTCTATTAAAAATTGATCACTGTATAACACTGTCCATTTCAGGGCTACCAACATGACTCTCCAGTTCCTCCCTCCTAACTTATGGCTACCTGCCCTATAGAGGTGGGAGCAGTGACGGAATCAGGATTCTCATCTAGATGGGGCGCAATTCGGTTTAATTTGGATGGCTTGAAATAGAAAAAACTCAAGAAAAAATCGAAAAAAATGCCCTAAAAATAAGTATTTTAACTAAACCGAACCAAATCGTTTCGGTTTCAGAAATTTTTTTTTAAAACCGAACCGAATGGGTTTCGATTCGATTTCAATTTGGGCACCAAACCGAACACTGAAAAAATTGGGTTCGATTCGGTACACTGAACCGACATCTCTAATATCTCATGAAAAACTGCAACTCACATTCAAAATTTTAACAAATATTTGGTTGAAAATACAAGAGAAATAAAGACTAATTCCACATACCATACTTTTATCAAAAAAATAAATAAATTTTCACATTCCATACAAATAAAATAAAAGAGAAATATCCAACATTAACGTTGCTAAATTGCTATAAATTTAACAGATACCTTGGCTTTGAGGGATTGACTTTTTGAAAGTTTTTGACGACTGAGATTATGCGTCGGAGAGCAATCGGAGTCGGAGGCCTCCCATTTGTAGAGATAACAGCTAAACAGAGGAAAGGCATGGCCGCTTGGGTTTAGCGAAGAGAAAAGAGAAAGAGGATTTTCTTTTTAGAGAGAGAATATTGAGAGAACAGAGGGAGCGGGGAGGGCGTGGGTTTAGAGAAGAGATGGCGTGTGTTTGGATAGAGAGAACAGAGGGCGTGGGTTTAGAGAATGGATGGTTTAAAGAGAGAAAAGGGATAGATAGAGGGATTGGAGAGAGAACAAAGGTATAGAGAGAGGGTTTAGAGAGAGAAGGGAGGGCGTCAGTTTAGAAAGGAAAGAGATAGAGAGAGGGTTTAGAGAGAGAAAGGAGATGGAGATGGAGATGGAGATGGAGATGGAGTCATGGAGATAGGGTTTAGAGGCGTGGGTTTAGAGAAGGGGTTTAGAGAGAGAAAATAGAGATGGAGATGGAGATGGAGATGGGGATTAGAGAAAGAAAATAGACAAAGAGAGAGTTTAGAGGCGTGAGTTGAGAGAGGGCGAGAGAAGGGAGGACTAAGTTTAGAAAAGGGAGTTAAGTTGTATATTTAAAAAAAGGAAAAGAAAAAAAAAAAAAAAAAAAAAAGGCTTTTTTGGGTTTCAGTGGGGGTGCTCGCCCTCACTAACATCTATGTGGTTCCGCCACTGGGTGGGAGTTGGTTTATCAAATGTGCTCTCTAGTATAAGAGCTCTCAGCCGGAGTCTAGAGCGGCTACTTAGGCCCTACCCTATCAGCATGTTTTGCACCCAATACATTAGGCATGAGTGTGGTTCATGCTCCGTGTGCTTCGTGCATTAAATAGAATCTTATTTCGATTTTAACCCATTAGTTGTATCCATAAGACGATTGAGACCAAAGTAACAAATTGGGACTCAATATAAGGTGTCGGTTCATGGAAGACAGATACGTATCGCTGAGACGTATCGCTCTCAACCGATACAATATTGATACCCTTCATAAAAAAAAAATTATGATGCATGTCTTAGACTTATAGTCCCAAAACTATAGTTTAGATATTTTTTTTATCGAAAAAAAATGTTATTAAAAAAATAAAAAATTAAAATTAAAATTAGTAAATATTGACCAATACCTGATATGTATCTATCGATACTGTACGGTATCGGCGAATATTGATACTTGATACCTATACTGGTCTTAGGATTTTCGTTTTTGGTTAAATGTAATCCACTGCTGAATATTCAAGTGGAGATTATGATCACAAACCAGTAATTAATTGTCAAACACTCCCTAAACAGTATTGAAAAGATGCCAAATGGCAAAGTTTCACATGGCTAATGTTGCCACGTACCCAGGTAGTTGGTTACGTGACTCACGTCCAAGCTACTATTTTTCACGCATGAGCTTCTAGAATTTGTTTGAGATACATATCTCTATGATTCATGCTCGTTCAAAACTTCAATTCCTTTACTTGAATTTGTAAGGGTCACAAGTCTAGAAAATTATCTGCGTGAGATATCTATCACTATTAATATATAAATGGCCACTATTATATGTGAGGTAAGTTTTGTGTAGGCAAAGTGTAGGTGGCCGATGTGTGGCATGATGCAATTAACTATAAGTGTAGTGGGGCCCAAGTAATAAAGGTTGTTGTCTACATTTTGCCTATATAAAACTTACCCGCCATTTATAATTTTCCTAAATAAATTAAGGCTTTCAGATTTCCAACACTTGAAACCCTTATGGTTGCTCGTGAAGGAAAACTTAATGAAATAGAAAATTTCGATACGTCTCTTTCCTTAGTCATTAGATGACGAATGCCTCTTCCACAAGTATTAGCTCATTAAAAAAAAAATATTAATATTTTGCTAAAGATGTATACACTATAAAACTATGGTATTAAAAATCGGCCGATCGATATTGGTAAATCAATTATATTGGTATCGAATTGATACCTTTAATTTCTTTTTTCTTTTTAAATAGGCCGACACGTATTGGTAGGGCTCTCAATGGGTCGGGATAGGGCTGAGCTAGGGTTCAACCTGGCCCGACTCTATCCGGGCCGGGTCCCAATTTTTTTAGACCGGCCCTAACTCGGGTTGTGATGTGTTCAGCCCAAGCCTAACCCATAGCGAGCCGGGCCGGGCTTGAGCTTTTTTCTGGGCTTTTAAAATTAATAAAATTTGGTAAAATTTTCAAACTAATTTTCAACGAGAGAGAGTTTGAGGGAGTGAGACTTGTTTGCTTAGAGTTGGGACTTGAGATGATAGAAATTGCGATAAAATAATAACCTTATTTTAGGGTTTTTATTTATGAAGTTAGTACCGATTGGGATTCCAACTGCATTTTTACTTAAATGTCATTGATTTTAAACCTTTCAATAGTTTAATCTCAGGGCAGTTAATTAAAATGCTCTTAACTTAATATATATATACTTTTTATTTTTTTATCTGGGTCAAGTGCAGGCCGGGTGTTGGAACATTCAACCCAAGTCCGGCCTGGCTTAATAAAATATACCGTTTTTTCAGGCCGGGTGCGAGCCAAAATCCGGGTTGGCGCGGCCATTGAGAGCCCTGTGCAAGTAATGACTCTCTGAAAATTTCCTCTAAGAGGGAATTTGTAGAACCATTTGATCATGTGTTTTATGTAGGGTGGCAAAATCAGTATCGGATTCGGTTATCAGTCTATGGAAAACGAATACGACTCTGCCGATACTGAGAATTTGGCCGTTGCACATAATTTAAAAGAATGACTTGGTATTTTTGGGACTTGTGCCATGTGAAAATATCATCTAGACCATATGATTTGGAGGCCGGGATCTAAAGATCTTCTATCATATGATTAATGATTCAACACATTCAACTGTCAAATTAGATAATTGCCTTCAACTACATTGAATCATTAGATAAAGATCATGTTTCGTACCAATCTTTAAATCATGGACTTCAAATCGGACGGCTTGGATGATGTTTTCATATTTCACAAGTTCCCAAAATGCTAAATTTTTCTTTTAAATTATGTGGAAGGGCCAACTTTTACGTGCGAGTAATGGCTTCCACATTTTTATTTAATCCTTTAAAGTTAGTATTTCTTCAATAAGTTAATCAACGTGGTATATTTTTCTTTTAATTATTCTTATTGTGATTAATGGAGGGCGAAGCAGTGGCTGGAACTATGCCTTAAGAATTTTTTATCGTCCCTATGATTGGTACGTGTGATGTGTGTTGCTAAGTACCTAGGAACTTAATTGTATGCTGTGGTTGCAAGCAACTAGAGACTTAATTGACTTCCCGAAGAGGCCTGATACCTTGTTATTAAAAAGACACTAATTATCATAGACAATGCATGAAAGAGAAGGAATATAAGACACTTATTCAACATAAATTTCATGGTCCAAATTTAATCATACGAATCAATTTTAAAAGGATTAAAATTTTAATTTTAAAAAAAATTCAAAATAATTACTGAACTTTCACCCATTATCAATAACGCACCAAAATCATTGATAATATCAAATAAGCACTCAAAATATATTTAAGTTCATAAACTAAACTCCTACCGTCACCTTCCGCTAACAGTTTAACGAAAAATGCTGAGTTGATATACAGCTCAACAAAATAGCTTACGTGACATCCAACGTTTAGGTGCATTATTGATGGCGGGGTGAAAGCTCAGGAGTTATTTTTAAATTTTTTCAAAGCCAATTTTTCGTCACGTTTGGTGCCATGCATGCTATTTTGCTGAGCTGTATGGCAACCCAGCGTTTTCCGTTCAACTGTTAACGGAAGGTGACAGTACGAGTTTAGTTGATGAACTTATTGAAGAAAAAATACCACTTTAATTAACTTATTGAAGAAAAAATACCACTTTAAATGAAAACATCTTCTAAGCCGTTCAACCATTATTGATGATGGGGTGTAAGTTCATAGTTGCGCTTGAGGTGTTTTTGAGGGAATTGCATTGAAAGTGATGTTGAAATTACAATGAAGAAATTGATTGTCTGAACATTGCTGCAATACAAACGAACTTTACTGCTCCCATTGAAAAAGGGATTTTTGAAAAGAACATTGCTACGATTTTCAAGAGGGCAGAAAGCCTTGTAAAAAAATGAGCCGTTTTTATAGCCGTCGCTTTTTGCTCCTGTACTATTTCAGTGATACGAGGCACGACTCTCGTAAGTAAAAAAAAGTACCTGCAAAATGTACAATGTTATACGCCCGTCAATTACTACGCAACAAATGAAGGAAGCGCGTAAAAATTTTAATCGTTGCAACAAAATCTCCCACTTTGCATGTAATTTTCTTATATTACTCTGGAACGGACGTGCTTTAAATGATTTTCTGAGAGTTACCAACTATTTTTTGTGAACACGTACTACGAAAATTGCATTGAAAAAACATTTATACAGTGGTCTTAGGGGTCACTCAATCGCCCTTAAAATAAAGGTATAAGAAAGCTGGTTATAGAGATTTATGTAACAACGTTTCCTTATAAAAGCGTTTAAATGACCCAGAGACTACAATAGAGATTTTTTTTATATCTAAATGTTAAGAGATGAAAAATAATTGCAAGAATCCATCAAACATGGGTGACCTGTTTTCTTTGAAAATAAAAATGGACCATTAACCCTATACCAGCTCTTAATTAATCTAGATGATAGTATAATATTTGTTTGGTATGCGACAGCCATTGATGACCAAGGGTGCCCTGTGCACAACTTTGCTCATCTAATTTCAACTTGGAGAAAATTTGTGTCACTTCTTTCGTATAAGCCTCGTTGGACATTAGTAAGGAAATTTTCTTTGTTTTTAAAAACAATTTACACTAAGGGCCTGTTTGGATAAAAATTTGGGAAACGTGGGAAAGTAAAATAATATTTTTATATTTTCTCATGGATACCTAAGTTGTAGGAAATCATGACATTTTTTTGTTTCCCTTTGTTTTTCACTGTTTGGATAACCACGTTGCTAGCTAGGAAAATACAAAATTAATCAAATCCTGTGTTTTGATACATAAGCAGAAAATTATAGAAAAATAACATATCTTAACAAAAAAAGTAACCAAATAACTAAAAAATTATATATGTATTAAGTTTTTTTTTTCTCTTTATATATATTACTGCATTGCTCTAGTGGTAGACTTGGTGCTTTGTTAAGGTTAGGTTCTAGGTTCAAGCCTTGTTACATGCAATAAATCATTATTATTTTTAATTAATTATATTAGAATTAATTATACTAGAGCATATATATATCATATGTGAGTATATGAGAGAAATTTCTACAAAAATAAGTCCGTGCAACACCTAAATAGATGGAGGGAAGCTTAAAAAAATAAATACCATAAAAAAAATTGTTTGAAGATTTTTGATAATTTTGAGTGGTCAAGATAATTTTG
Organism: Chloranthus sessilifolius; assembly: GCA_021018995.1. Taxonomy (NCBI): domain Eukaryota; kingdom Viridiplantae; phylum Streptophyta; class Magnoliopsida; order Chloranthales; family Chloranthaceae; genus Chloranthus; species Chloranthus sessilifolius. The sequence continues at coordinate 2,562,650 of CM037584.1, forward strand.
GATAGATGAGAATCCACTAATATAAATTAGGACCTCTAAAGCTTAGTAACAAATTTTTAGTGGTCATAATGTAGTTTTGCCTCTAATTTTTGGGGATGTGTGCCATATAGAATCAACATGTGAAATTTTTTTGTGGTATTATGAGAAGAGTCATACGGATGAGAAGTCCGAAGGTTCGGAAGATAGAAAACCGAGGGACCCCCTCGACATTTTTTCTGGAATTTTGACGGAAAATGTGAAGATAATTTTCGACCCTTTGGATGTCATCCAAACAACGGAAATCTCGATAATTCATTTGTCGCAAATGAGTTTTCCCTTGTTTTCCTTAAAACCAAGCAGGCCCTAACATTTTTTTATTTTTAGAGATACACTTAAAGAAAGACTATGTTAGGAGATCCCTTTTTTTTTTTTTTTCTCTCTCTCTCTATTATGACCATGCAAGACCAGCACTCCTATACATAATTACTTAGTTCCCTGTTCCACTCAAATTGAATCGGGGTTCACAATTTGCAATTTGTTATTATTAAGCAAAGCTGATTCAATAGGGACATCATGAGTTTTAAAAGTATTTATTAAACATATAACTATAATATTTATATTTTTTAATAAATAAAATGAAAATAGCCACGCTATAAAACATAAAAAACATAAAGTCTTTGATTCAAATCCCTTATTTATATTTTACATTCTATTATAGACAAAATATTTAGCATTAATCAGTCAATTTATTTGTCACACCCAATTAGGGTCAATTTAACCAATTCACAATTCGGTGGGTAAATGAGGGAATTAACATATGTCCAAATAAAGAGAAAGTTAATATAATAATGTGTTACTAAAGATTAAATTTCATTCTTTGATAGGTATTATAAAAAAGTTGGTGTGACTGTTAAAGAAAAGAACGACTAAAAACTTGGTAACAGGTCTAAGGCCTGATATGTAGGGCAGTAGGGGTTTCCGTAGGTCAAAAATGGGACTTTTGCAAATTTTATACCTCTAGACATTAAACAAACCCAAACGATATTTTAATTTTCGGGCATGCAAAATCCAAACCAAGCAGATGATTTTCTATTTTCGGGCATGCAAAATCGAAACCAAGCCAATTGAGAATTGATTTCAATTTTTTTTATTTTCTGTTTTGAGACGATTTTGGTCCTTTTATCTATATGATCAAGCCTCAAAAGCTCACCTCTCTATTCATGTGGAGGCAAATCGTTGCAAATAAATTAAAACAAAATAAAACAAATAAGGCCATTGTTAATGCCGCCACTTTACTAATGCAAAACGACTTTAAATCAGATGATAGAGATAATTTTTCTACATAAGAAGATGCTTATTTTACATGACACACATTTTTAAAAATGAACACATTTGATGGAGATGTGTGTTAGGGGTAATCAACATCTGACCTTCTCATGATAAGTTTATGATCTTTTATGATCTATGTGAAAGATTGTGTCACGACCCGAAATTCTACCCCATCCCGAGGGCCTAGAATTCCGAGTTATGACCCGCACATATCCCGGATATGCTAAGCGGACATACACCTAATCAGAGTTCTCGCGCAATAATGGTTCCACAAAATTCGTAAGATCTAACAAATAGGGTGGAATATAAATGTAATCATAAATACTGAATAAGTGTAATAAAATCATAATCCGCCAATAAAATGATAATGAAAGTCGGAGACAAATCCGATAAAATAAACTATAAAATCTGCAATACTAGTATCAATAAAACTCAATACCAAGTCCACAATGATCAGTAACCGGCACTCGAATCAAGATCAGCACCGTAGTCCTCCTGATAACCGGCAGCGTCGCCCTCCAAAGGCTCCTGGTACTCAACGCCCGCGGAATCAATGAAATCAACGTCGGCGAGATCTAGATGGCCAGCGTCTACTCCACCATCGTAATCACCTGCAACTGTTAGATTATCGTGGGATGAGTTTACTCAGTCACGTAAACTCAGTGGGATACACCACCAATCCACCCCATACTACTCAGGTGCATTGTGGGTGCATCTGGTGAGTGATAAACATAATATCTCAAAGCAGATAACAAAAGGAAGATAAAATCACGTGCATATCGTAAAACTCATATCATAAATGCAAGACCATGATCTAGACACTCGTATCCTAACGTACCTTACCATATCTCATAAGATATTATATCATGTCTTATTATCATTCTCGCACATACGTACATACGTACGCATGGCGTAACTAACATACTAGTGAAATCCTAAACGACTGTGCCGTAGTCATTGCCGAGCCGAGCTACTATGGGAGGGTCAACATAGTATCATACCACCATATTATAACGCCCTCGTGTCATACTCATACTCCACCACCCAGCCAATGGGGAGACATAATGGCCAAACTCACTCATAACGCACTCATACTCATAATCTCTCCTAGAGATCCGTCTTGACTGAAAGACGTTGTTGCCCTTACGGTGGCTACGCAAGGAACGGCACGTACAGAAACTTAAGTTCTTTATCTTTTGCTGGCCTACACAGCGATGTCTTATTATCGTACTCGTATCATAACTTATCTTATCTCATACTCATATCTTATCATACTCTTATACTTAATCCTATGACAAACTATAGTGAGGCAACTTTCCTAATTCACGCTTCCCAAGAAAAAGGTTTCGTAGTAACTTAGATGTACTTCGTGTGATAGTTTATACTACCATAGAGGTGTTGCATCCGTACATGGACGCTAATATTCTGAGTTTCACGTGACCGTAAAAGAAACCTTACCACAGCTAAAGGCCCAACGCCCGATTCTCGTATCATATCTCATATCTTATCCTCTCGTATTAAAACTCGGGGTGATAGGATCATCATCAGATATGCCACCTGCAAGTTACACTGAATTCACACTCATCCGACTCGTCATGGGTCCCATTCCACCATGAGTTATAAGGCATGTGAATACGGTGTATTCCTCGCTTCGATACCATCTCGGCGAATCACCACGCCCAAGTGTAGGCATGATGTCATACACTCTCGTACTCATGATCTAACATATTCTTAACTCGTATAAATCGATTAAGTTGTAAATACAAAAGTATCACACATACAGAACGGTTTATACTTAGATTTTGATTATGCTTATATTTATGTTTATTTACATACCACACCAATATAATTATAGAATAGAGTTATAAGTGTGATTTCGATAATCGTAAAAGTCAGAGTTCGATTTCATAAAGACATCGAAGTTCTAACACTTTGTATTATCGAAGAGGTCGCATTGAAGCGATAAAATTGATATATATATATAATAATTAGATAATTAAATTAAATAATATTTATACTTATTAAGTTATGATTTATCATGACCATCGATCGAAAGACCTTAAGATATAATATACACAGGAACTTTGGTCATGAGAATTAGAAAATAATCTTAAATTCGAATAGCCTTGATTCATTCAAAATTGAACCCGACGTGTTTCTCTATTTTGACCTCTAAAAAGTCAGATTCGGGAAATGACTATTTCACACAAAGTTGTAAAGCTCGCTGTCTTCTTTCCAATGCCGCAAGAATCGCATTAATCCGAGGTCGGAGTAAAAAGTTATGATCAAAATACCGAGACAGATGCATCAATGGTCGCGAGGGCGGGTTCATGGACGTGAATTCGGGTTCGTAGCCGCAAGTTCGGACCCGAAACTTTAAGTTGGTATAATCTATTATTTATTTAAATAAAATAAAAATATAATTTAATTTTTGGGCTTAATTAATTTTAAATAAATAATAATATAAACTTGTAACAATAATATATATTATTATAGTCTTAGTAGAAGGATAAATTTATACTATATAGATTTAGAAATAAATAATATCAATATGATATTATGTCAATTAAGTCAATCTATCAAATTTATAAGTATTAAAATTTAATTAATTTTACAGACATAAAAGAGGAAGTAAACATATTAAATATCTGGCACTCTAATATAAGGTAGAATATTAACGACTCAAACAAAATAATTTTTGAAAAGAAAAGAGAAATAACATATAAACCCAATTTACAAAATATATAACTTTCGAGAAGATATATTAAATATAGATCTATTAATTTATGAGATATTTGGGTTTAAATAAGATTTTTAAACCCCGTCGATGTGATCGAACGATCCCACGCGATTTTAATCGAGAAGAACAAGATGGATTGATGGGTACCCACCTTGAAGCGTGAACGGAAGATCAACGGCGATTCGGGTTGAAAAGGTCGATTCCCCAAGGCATCGACTGAAGTCTCGAGAGAGAATAATTTCTTATTATAGAGAGGAGAGAGCTTTTAAAGTTTTATTTATAATGGTATAAAATTTTAGGTAAACTCTAATTAACACTTTTCGTGGGAGATTTAATAGAATAGGAGATTTTTACACGGAATAAGAATTCATACGTAACTTGGATAGCTTGAGAAAAAGTTTCGTTCCAGCGTTTTGTATAAGCACCAAACCAATTGGTTATACCCTTTGACTTGTTTGATCAGTTAAAATGGGTATAACTTTTTATATTCTTGTCAGAAATCGTCAAATTATATATCGTTGGAATCGTATCGACGAGCACTTCGCAATGAGTCTAATTTTGATATGGGAAAAATTAGAAATTTTTTATTTTAAAAGGTGGGTTTCGATTCTGATGTGGAGCGTTAACACAGTACATAGTGTGGTGCATCATCTAACACCGTTAAAATAAAATCTAAAAATCTGGGTTGTTACAGATTGTGATGAAATAAGGTCTCAACTTAGCATTGGTATCGGTCCATTTGAGACCGCTAAATATCGGCCGATATGAATACGGTATCATATTTTTTCTATTTTTGGAAAAATAATATATTTATATCGGTCTAAGTATTGGCCGATACCGAGTATCGGCTAATAATAATCAGTGAATGTAGGCATTGATGTTTTTTCGTCATCGACCTTTCCAATTGTAGTTAGAGAGCTTAACGGTTTGAGACGGACGGTGCATGGGTTGGGTACCCAATGCTAACCGGGTATGGGCATTTGCCGTTGGATGATGATCCAACGGTGGAGGTCTCGTTGCAGTTGAGAAGCTAATAATATTCCCAAACAACTCAAATTCTTTGAAGTTTCCTTTTCCTCATCCATTTCTTCATTTTTTCCTCCAAATTTCTTTTGGGACTCGTCCGAAAGTGCCACCGACTGCTCTCATTGATCTCTCTTCCATCCAGGTGAGCAATTATTATTATTATTATTATATTTTTTTTTCCTTCATCAGATTCATCTGTCCTCTGTTACTAGATTTATGTTAATTTTTTTCATTCGGCTTATAATTAGGGTTTACAACTTTCTTCGATTAGATCTTGTTTTTACTAGAAAAATTCTCCATGAGATTTCTTGATTAGGGTAAGAAACCCTAACGGCGTTTCTATTTATGTTGCAGCGGTGATTTAATCTGAGTATTTTGATATTTTTGACCTTTTAAAAAAAAATATTTATTTCGGTGGTTCTTCTTGCACTTTGAAATTAGGGTTCGTATGTCTTATTTCTGAATCCAATTCGCAAGGTAATATTAGGGAATCGAAATGTATATTTTGTTGATTTAGGGTTCACATGATTTGCAGGCATTAGAGCAAGGTTTAGTAGGGTTTGGAAATGTCCAGCAGTTTTACGGAATCTACAAGTTCATCTTCTGGTAACAGCGATGCGGCTAGCTTTGAATGCAATATATGCTTCGAATTGGCTCAAGACCCCATTGTAACTCTCTGTGGACACCTTTACTGTTGGCCTTGTCTTTACAAATGGATCCACATTCATTCCCAAGCCCAAGAGTGCCCAGTTTGTAAGGCCGTCGTAGTTGAGGAAAAGCTAGTCCCTCTTTATGGAAGAGGAAAGGTACCTTCTGATCCGAGGTCTAGATCGATCCCCGATATCAATATTCCCAATCGCCCGACCGGGCAAAGACCCGAAACCGCCTCTCAGCCAGGTCATCAACATTTCCCTCATCATCATCATGGTTTCGGATTTATGGGGGGTCTCGGTATCCCACCAATAGCCAGTGCCAGATGGGGAAACCTGACGTTATCTTTTGGTGGCCTTTTTCCGACTTTGTTCAACTTTCATATGCACGGTGTCCCAGATGCTGCCGCCTATGGATCCACTGGGGGATTCCATTATGGGTATCCAAATGCATTTCATGGAGGACATGCTCATGGTATTCCCCACCATTCAAATGTTGGCCATCAGTCCGATTCCTTTCTGAAGACGATTTTGCTTATCGTTGGTATTTTTGTGATCATGTCGCTTGTCTTGTGGTAATGGTATAATTCGTGGTTGTTGATACTCTTAATTGAACTCGGTATCTAGGGTTATGGTTCTTGAAATGTGCTTGTAAAATCCTTAAACTTAATTTGTGTGCTAGTTTAATTTTCTGGAAATATGTAGAGATACATAATTTATGGTTCTTGTGGCATGTATGAAGATAAAACAACACGGCCTGTGTGGTAAAATCCTGCGAGAAAAGTTGAAAGCTAGTTCTTTTTCGAGAAATCAAATTAAAATTAAAATGCTTCAGAAATTTAATTGAAGATGTTTAGAATCAAAGAATGGCATACACATCACTTGTATGGGTTGATAAATGTGATGCGCTTTTAGTCCTTTATGAGAATTATTTTCAGAATTTTTCACTTGTGGCAATTGTGTGTATAATATAGGACACAGGAATATGAACAAAAGCATTTTTACTTTTCCTATACCTTTATATTCTCTTCTTCTGTTTCTTTTGTTTGCATGAAATAATGTAAGTTAACCTATATTCATATTTATTTAATATTGCAAGTTGCCAAGTTGCGACCTTTATATTTCGGTTTTTGTTTTTTTTGTTTTTTTGGTTTGCTAACTCAACAAGTGCGTTAAGAGCCATTTTTATATTTTCATGGACATAACTGGGTTTCATTTTTCCAAACTCCTTTGGGTTACGTGCAAAATGTCCAATTGCACTAGTAGGGTTTCATTATTTCATAGAGAAAGGATAGTAGGTAAAGGTAGCTTCTTCTTTACGTGAACTTAATAATTTCATCTATAAAATGTTAAAATCATTGTGGAGGCCATGGATTAAAAATCTCAGAATTGCAAGACATTTCCTCCATGGCCAAGGCAGAGATGCTTGTGTCTTGATAAGATGCTATGATATGGAAAAGTTAGTTAAAATATTTAAAATTAAGGGATGATCAACAAAATATGCGAAAGAGGTAGATCAAGAATAGGAACCCAATTAAGGGATGATTAACGAAATATTGGAAGCTGCAGTAAAAGAAGCCTTAGCAAAGATGAAGAAAGAAAAGCATTAGGACCAGTTGCAATACCTATATATGTTTGGATTGTGTTAGAGAGAATGAATTGAGTTGGTTGACTAGATTATTCGTTACAATATTAAAACGAAGGAAATGCCTGAGGAATGAAGGAAGAGTATTGTGGCCAAGAACAAAGGAGACATCCAAGATTGTTCCAATAATCGAGGTATTAAACTAGTGGGCTATTGGGATAGTATCACAACGACTAAGGTAAGAATAAAATGTATATTTTCCTGTTGCGACAACTTATGGAGAAGTTCAGAGAGAGAATGGAAAACTTGCACATGGTCTTTATTGATATGGAGAAGGCTTATGATAGAGTGTTGAGACAGATAATTTGATGGATTGGTGGACCCTAAGGAAGAAATGCATCACATACCTATATATTGAGATTATCCAAGCCATGTATGAGAGGGTGGTAACTAGTGTATGCATGTGGTGTAGAGATTTATGTGAGTTCCTTGTTGGAGTTGAGTTGTATCAGAGATCTGCCTTGAGCCCTTTTTTGTTTGCATTGATCATTGATGCGTTAACTACGAACATACAAGCAGAGATTCTATAGTGCATGTTATTTGCGGGTGACGTAGTATTAAGTGGACAAACAAGGAAATAAATAAATAATAAGTTGGAATGGAGTGAAGAGATTTGAAAATTAGCAGAACAAAGACGAAATACATGGAGTGAAATTTAATGAAATAATTTTTTTTTAGTACCCAATTACCATAGGGTTTGCTATTTAGGCTCTACTTTACCACATGACACAGAGTGTTGAAGAAAATTATGCAACTCACATCACCAGTGTTGTCTGGATCTTACAGTGTGCGATTTAGGATTCACTCTTGAATCTTGCACTGGCCGAATCTTATACAATGTAGCTGGAATCATATAAGATTTAAGTAAATCTTAGGATTGAGAGCTGGAATCATATAAGATTTAAGTACAATTTAACAGTATTGCAACCTTAACGACGCAGGTTCAATCCCAGCTTACCTACATAAAAAAATGGAGTTAACTAAAGTTAAATCCAACTATTATATGGATCTTTCAACCCTCAATTAATATTTTATGAATATGATGGTTCACGATTCTATTCAAGATTCAATTCATTTAGGCTCCCTCTACCAATTTTCAATTTAATTCGATTTCTACAGCATTCACAAGAAAATTGGTTAATGGAGTGTGCAAGCCACGACTAATGGTGAATTAGTAGATTTGCCTCTATGGGTGGTAAGTTTACATGGAAAAACTTTCAATTGCCTCTGACGCTTTTTGACGTAGTGTGGGAAGAAATAGTAAAATAAAATTCTGAATTTATTTTATATGAGATACATTTTCCGGCAAATGATCTAACAAGAAGAGAGAGAAGAACACCTTGCACTAGGCTTCTCGAGCACCAAAATAAGACCCGTGATTTCGCACGGAAAATAAAAATTTTCATTCACTAATCTTAAAATTTACATGTATATATAAATAAGGGGAAAAAAATATGCTAACTTCCATTTAGTTTTCCTTGTACACTTGGACTCTTAATATAAAACTTATTTGTAATAACTATCCTTTTACCGTCTCTACATTAAGTATCACAAGAGGCGATCTCGTGAATTATGTTTCATGCGATCACTTTAAGTGATCGCGTGCATGGCATTAAACTCAGTATCGCTATTGGCTATCGGTTCAATTACGGTATTGGCCTATACCGATACATATATGTTGATATCAATACTGATTTTTCTTATTATTTAAAAAAAAAATGTCAGTATCGGCCGATACTGGCATATGTATCTGCCAATATTGCCTGGTATCGGTTTGGTTAGAAATCAAGGGTATCGTCCGATACTTGATACCAGCGATGTGTTACATCCATGGTTTTAAAATGCGAAAACTCGACTTGACTCAGAAGTCATATAAATAGAGTTTACTCAGAAATTCGTTTTGAGTTGACTCGACCCGACTCGGATTATTTTATATATATATATATATATATATATATATATATATATATATATATATATATATATAATTTGACCAAAAAAAATAAAAAAGGCTTTTCCGTTATGTCATGTGGCACACATTTATGATCAATTTAAATAGTCCTTGTTGTATTCATCATTGGAACATGTCACAGCCAAACAATCCACCATTGGAACATCAAAATGGTGTTTAAATGATCATGCACCATTAATGATTTAAAATGTTGGTAATCCATATCGTCAAATTGATAAATAATACATTGTGGGCTCAAATCACAATTTTTGAGAAATTTGAACCAACTAATCTGTGTACTCTAATCCAACCGTTGTTCTTAATTTTTAATGGCTGATATTAATATCCCCCAGTCAGATGGTTATATCCACTTATAGGCATGAGTCTTTGTCTTTGAGAAATGTTCTAATGATGGATTGCAGCTTAGATCATTTAGATTGATCACATATGTGCACACGTGACATACTAGTAAACCACACTTTAATGGTTTCACCTCCCTCTCCAGACCGTCATTTAACCCAAGCGAGTCGAAGACGGATTCTTGTGGTGAAAGAGGAGTGGAGATGAGATCTTAGGGTTGCTGAGCGGGTCTTCTTCTTCTTCTTCTTTCTTCCTCTTCTTTTTCCTTCTTTCTTCTTCTCAAGGGTTAGGGTTTAGGGGTTTTTGCGATATAGGATTATGGTTTTTTTTTTCCCGTCTGTTTTTTCGAATGGCTCGAGAGGATTTATGGTCGATAGTTTGGGAGGCCTGGGCTTTATAAAAAAAAGAGGATTACTTAAGTACCCTTTAAAATAGGGAAAAACACCCGCCTATACCCCAATAAAATAAGTGAATGAGTCGACTTGTCGGGCCAAGCCGACAAACTCGGTCGAGTTTCTGATTCGACTCGGCGAGTCGACCGAGTTTTATGCCTATTTGAGTCTCTCAACTAGTCGGCTCGAAACTTGGTTGAGCCGAGTTTACTCGCCCGAGTTCCAAGTCGACTCGTTGAGTTTAAATACATTGATTACATCACGTTCACGACTCGAAATCCTATGCTCTGCATGAGGGGATAGAATTTCGTGTTGTGGCTGACCCACACACATTTCACTGCGTTAAGTGGACTTGATTTATCTTCTATAAAATTTTGGGCCAAAAAGTTTGTGTTAACATTACCTAACATGTGAGAAACTGCTAATTTCAATTTTACATTTAACTACTTATCATTACCATTGTACAGTAGTTGCTGAGGATTACTTTCATTCCAGATATCTTAGGACTATAACTACACCATCTAAACTATGACTAAGGTATCTATCAAGTAAATGAATTAATATAATGAGAAACTAATAATTCTTTGTTGAAATTCAGGTAATCACTATCATAGTGAGTCCCTTATTGCTCTAATTGATCCAAACTAACCTGCATTTTTTTTTTTTTTTTTGGGGGGGGGGGGGGGAGGTAAATAATTTGAATAACTTACTGGAAAAATTTGAATAACTTACTGGATACACAAGGGATTAGCTCCAATCTGGCACAGTGCCGTGCGAGGATACATGTTTGTGCATCTCAAAGCTTTATCTGAACAATATATCAACAGATAAACAAGATAAGCAACAATGATACTAATAACATAGATCCAGCGAATACCGATGTAAAGACAGTAGCATGTTTCATACCATAGGAAATAAAAGAGTATTATCCTGTCGTGCAATGCAATGAAATAATGCTCAAATTCTTTCCGGACTTGTCAGAATTTTCTTCACACACACACACACACACACACACACACACACTCACACGCACACGCACACGCACACGCACACGCACACGCACACGCACACACACGCACACACACGCACACACACACACACACATCGATTGCTTGTCAATAACTTAAAATAAGACTCTGAACCTTAACCATCCTAAGCCTTTTGTGCTTAATTAGTATCAACGACATCATCGTTTACTAGAGTTAGTAAACCACCACCGAAGACAGAGGGAAGTGCTGTAGTAGTTCCCTAAGGCGCAATGCACTTGTCATGTCATGTCGTGAAAAGATGCTCCATGCAACCAAATGGGATATTCACTCGTGTTACAAAACAGTAGAATAGCAAAATATCCCATCGGAACCCGCATTGGTTTAACGACTTTACTGTTCTCACAGACGCAGTGGTGATGTGAGTCACGACCTCTATAGTTAAAATTTTCCTTAGTATCATGCCGGTCTTTAGTGATATACCTTTTCTGTGTACCTTTCATTAAGTTTCTTTATCGGTAATTCCAATTTCACCACCATCGCTTTGAGCACCATGGTACCTGTACTTCCGGTATCAATAGTGATGGTACACGACTTTCCTGACGTACATTTCATTCGAAAATATTGGTACACAATCAACCTTCATTATCGTCACTATTTGGTGTCTCAATTACCCGGGAAGTCATCAGCACCTCTCTATACGTCTCTACTTCAACAACAATTTCTTCCGCACCCTCTTCATCATAAATGTGTTCTTGACCGTCATATAAAGCAACGAACCTTGGCTCATTCGTACTCGTTTCCTCATTTGGACCCGTTTCCTTATGTGTTTTACCCCTGGTTTGTTATGCTAAATTTATGTGTACTTTGGCCGACCTTTAGGGTCATTCATAGGACCTCTGTCCCTCTTTACTGCACTGAAAACACTTGATTCATGCACTAGAAAGCTGCCCAATTGCTGTATTTCGCCCTTTTCCCGTTCCATTTGTTGGAGAAGACACCGGTTATGTTGGTTCATAGATCGAAGGTTTTCTGAATGTACTATAACTCTCTTAATCTTCATTCCAACGACGATTGCTGTCCCTCTTTTGTTGTTCTTCACCTTTTGAAGCTAATCAGTAGACTTCATTGATGCCACTAATCGGATGTAAATTAATTACATCTTGAAGATCTCTGATATACGTAGCAACGATTTGATCCTCTGTTTTATTCAAATTGTTACATATAGAGAGTTGGTGTACTCATCCATGTATTTGAACACAATTTTCGACCCTTGTTTAGGTCTATGGAACCTTTGAAAAAGGTCCGATTATAATCCAATGGTAGGAATCATTTACATAACTTGTTTTGCATCTTTCCCCATGTAGTTATCGGCCCCATTCCTTCTCTACATCGCTTCTCCTTATGTTGCTTCCACCACAATTGTGCATGGCCTTTTAATTGTAGGAAAGTAAATTTTACTTTCCGATGCTCGGCCATGTCTTTCCACTAGCCGACTAGCCGTGGAATTGATTTACGAATTCCTCATTTTTGTTTGATTGCAACTTTTAAAGGTTGAATGGAACTGATGTGGGGTCCACATGTGGAATTCAATTCCATGCTCACATGTCAAACTATGCAGTTTCAATTCGACAACTCCATCGGCTGAAATGCCAAATCCAAGGGCATTTTTCCATTTCAATTCATTCTATCATCCTTGTCTATCACGACACAAATGTGCTTCGATACAATCTTTGCTCAAATAGGACAAGGAGGAAATGGGACTAGGGTAAATGTGTCCTCTCTGGGAAGGGAGCTCGGTGGAGTTGTAAATAGGACAACACAGATAATAAATGCTAGAGAAGTAGCATATATTTACACTGAACATGGTTAGATCATTGTACAATCTTGATTGTGGCTATTTTGCGGCAGGTGACCTCTTTGAAGAGGATGCCATTTTTAGTATCCTTTCATAAGAAAATAAGGGCACTACTCACCACAAGATTACAGGCCAACTATGGAATCCTACTTCCATTTTTTTAAGCTGGCACTAGGCAATTGATCCATTCGGTCTCAACAATGAAGTGGTAAATCTCCTCCTATTAAATGCTCGGCCATGTCTTTTCACTGATTTGGATGCTCATAAACAGATGTGCTCTTAAGATTTGACCACTTTTATGGAGAATGGCCAGAAGGAGTGAATCTCCTTATATTAAAATGGTCAAACTTATACCTTCACTTATTTGTATGCTCATAAGAAGTTGTGTACTTCCTAGGATTTGACCACTTTATGGAAATTGACCAGTCCACACCTGAGAATTGAGACTCTGAGAGCAACCGACTATATTATATAGGTCAGTCCAATGCATCTTGAATATATTAAGGCTGCAACCAATGATCTTCAACCACTTTAGGAGATGTAAGCATCACCTTTTGTCTAATCAGTTCTTTACCAATCCATCAGCTTCGATCTGGTCACCACTGTCTTCATCCCCATAGGACATATACAGGTTTCCCTTCCTCTCTTTCCTCTTCAGTAGCCCCCCCCCCCCTCCTCAATCATATGATTCCGGCACGTGTCATTTTGTCCTTATGGGACTCGTAAGACCGGTGTCTCGTTGCCTAACACCTAAGGCTTAACTTACCCTGATTTTCTCTATGGCTCTATCGCTCTATGGCCCTATTGTTGGTTACTCTGACAATTTTTGAGCATGTGCAAATAGCATTGGGAACTGTCCTAGGGCATTGTGACTCTTGCCTAAAAACTCCAATCATAATTGTTAAAGGCGTTAGGCGGGGTCTAGGCGACATATCCTCCCTGTGAGCTTAGTGCGGCCTAGGTTGGGCTTAGATGGAGCCTAGGTGATGGGGCCTACTTATGCTGCAAATTTTGGATACTTATATAAGAATCTGCAGAAGGAACCATGATAAATGATAAACATATAAAGAAACAAATGATTATAAAATCTGATTACTTGTGAAGTATTAACTGTTATGTAAGATTATAGGTTCAAAGAGTAAAGTAACAACTAACAACTAGCAAATGATAAGTGAAAAACTAAACACAGAAAATCATAAGGACATCAATTATTTTGAGAACATAATAGTTTTAGTCTTTGGATTTTGAAGACATCTATTTGGTCAATGATAGTTAAATGTAAAATTAATTTGATATAGTTGATTTTTTTTTTTTATACTTTCAAAATAGTAATTCTATCCAATTTGTTCTGATAGATCAATATTGGAAAAATTGCGTTCTTAAGGGATTGGATCTTTGCTCAGTGGTGATTCCCTCAAGGATATAGTTTGAGGTCAAGGGTCTAAATCATTATCTATATTTAAGGATTTTAAGGATAAGGTTTCATGGGATCATGAGAGATATGATTATATTTCCAAAAAGGAGAAAAATGAATCATTTCTATAGCTGGGTGTTAGGGCTTATCACTTCATTTCATACCCTTGTCACAGTCCTGGATAGGCACTCTTAGAAGTCTAGCATGCCTCCATATGTTGCCAAAGGCGGGCGTAATGTAAGTGGGCTATGCTTAGGTGGTCACCCTCCTTAATTGAGGCCTAGGCGCTAAAGCGGAGGCCTAGGCGCAATTTTTGACAACAAAGGCCCCAGTTCCTGCTTCATTCGCTGAAACATTTTCCCTCATTGTTCCTTGAACCAAAAACCCATGCACAGTTCCTACGAATTGCCTCTTCTGCTTCAGGACCAACTCCTAAGCATCCTCTACATCCTAGATGTGTTGCATGCTGATTTTCTCATATTTCTCACAAATATTTGATTTTAACTCATTTTTCTCTCAGAGCTTCTGTCTCGTGCAACTCTACCTTGTCCGCTAAGTTATGGAACTCTTCAGTTTAAGTTATAACATCCATATCATGTTGCTATAAATTATTGCATCTCTAAGAAATTTTGATGCCGTATCATGTTGACATAAAAATCGAATTTTTAGATGTTTCTTCATCTTTGTTCACGAAGTTGTTTTCTCCTTTCCTTTTCAAACCTGTCAAGACTGTGATGCTTGGAGACCCACCACCACCAAGCGACATATCCTAATTCCCACAAAACAAAAAGCTACCGATTTTGTGTTCAATGAATCAGACACTTCAAATAAATAAATAATCATGTCTACCTTTTTGAACCAATTTAAGGCAAGAGATATGATCAAACCTCCATCAAACTCGGGGATTGCAAATGGTTTTAGATGGTCTTTGCATTCTTCACATCACTCTCGGTACTGCTTCGAATCATCTCGATCACGTAAATCATGCCCCACATCCTTCATGATTTCCACGATCACATCCGTGCCCTCGGCTACGATGGGTATCACTCCTCTGACAGGTTCAGATAGTTTCTTGGTCACTAGCACGATCTCGGCCACCTTAATCAAGCTTGTGTCGTTCCGGATCTTCAGTTCTGTGACTAGCTGATGATCCTAAACCTCTCCCAACAAATGAAACGTTGATCGCTTTGCCTAGATCAAGTCAAGCACGATTTTCACCTTTTGTGTGGTTCAAGCAATTGTAGAAAATTGTGGCAAAACTTGAGTGACTTGCTCAAGTTGACCCTTTATGTTTCTTCATGTTGATCTAATCGTGGAAACAGATCATTGTGATTGTTCTGCATCTTGGAGGGAATCTTGCTAGTATGATATCCTAAATTCGAAGAAGGTGGAACTTGCTCCGATTCCAAACTGATATAAGCCAAATAGAAAAAATGAAATGCCAATATAAAATGGGTAGAGAACATGCACTAATGATACCCTGAACTAGAAAGAATAAGGATGATACTTAACTATCTGAACTCTGAAGTACTGTTAACTAATTTATGAATCGAGGATAACTAAAGGACCCTTACTGTGCTGGAAAAATAAACAAGTGCTGGTCTAAACCTTTGACAAGGCAATTTGAGAAAGTCCATAACATACTTCACATCTAAAAATTGTGAAGCTGGTGATAATAACGAGATCATCAACGTGACAACGTTTTTAGGGACCCCAACTGCACCAACCTGTACCTGTGGTCCTGAACTGGACCCCTCCTATTTGGATTGGTGGTTACTATAATTTTGTGCCCAAAATGCCCGTGTGGTCTCTTTTTCTCCTGTGTTGAAACAGGCCTTTATCTTTCCTTCTGATTCTGCCTTTCATGCTTCTTTAGCTCTATTTGTGCTTCCAAACACCATATGATGGCTAAGGTTGACAATATTGCAACCTGGATGTCCGGTTCAATCCCAGTTTACCTATAAAAAAGATGGCCATGTCCAAGGTGACCCGAGGGTGGTGCATCAGGGACTGAGGGGCTCTTACTTGAGCCGTTTATGAACTGGGGCTATCTAGGAAATCCCAATCATGATTGATTTCGGCATTGAACCAAACTTGGCGTTCAATCAAAGTTATCATTAGACGCACAACTCTCCCATATCTAACTTACCCATTTTTGGTATTTTCTGCCCTTCTGTCTAGGTGATCCTGATTTGTGCTTTGAAGGCGTTCTTTGATAAAAGTGTCGGTTCTTTTTTATGAGATTTGTTTGGCAGAGTTTGGTAGGTGTACAGAACAGGTATCTCTTCTATATCTTTTATATTCTTGAAGCCTGAAAGAAGAGTTCCCTTAGGTATATCAGGTTGCTTTGAATGAAAGGGCGAAAGTGAGTACGATGTTCAAAGTGATAAATGAAGAAGTCGTATGGAGTATTTGTATGTGAAAAAACGTAAAAGATGATGAAACTGAGAGTTTGCTTTCTTTGTTAGCACTACTGAATTCTATCAACAAGAACAGGGTGAATAGGGAATTAAGGATCTTAGGATTTGGGCCCAAATTTCCGAAGGCTTTTTCTGTGTGAAATCCTTCTACCAGTTTCTGTGCAGGCAACCCCCTGGTCAGTCATGTCTTGACAAAGATGTGGAGGATCCGATTCCCTCCAAAGGTAAGATTCTTTCGATGGAGTGTGAGGTGGGATCGAATCCTCACCATTGATCAGCAGATTAAAAGAGGAATTCGTATGAGGAACCAATGTGTATTATGTTTTCAAGAGGAATCTGTGTACCATCTTTGGCTCCATTATTGGGAAGAGATTAAATTTGAAGGGATTGAAGGAGATTTTTGGGGCATCTCTGTACTTACTGTTATCTGGGCTATCTTGCTGGAGAGAAATGACTGTTTCCAGAAGAGTTAGAAAGCCAATTCACATGATTATGAAGGCTGTTCGGGACCTGGTCATGGATTCGGTTGGATCCGGATGAGCGACACGAGGAGGGTAGAAATTATCTTAATGAATAGGAAAGCCTTGCACGCTGATTAATTTTTCCTCCCAATGAAAACCAGTGTGCTTGGTCTGACCTGAATGCAGCCCTTAAGGATACTATTTAATATGAGGTGTGTGATAATGAGTTACTGACAAAGGGGCTTGCCTATTATGTAGGATTCCTATGCTACAATTATGTCGACTGAATCCAGCACTTCTCTTAGACCTGGTTTGTGAGCCTTTTTCTAATTTCATTGTAAATAGGAAATTTTCTAATCAACTTTAATTTTGTACTCAATATTAAATTCAAAGTTACTAATTCTCTCTCTAAATGTTGTTACTTGGGACTTTTGGTTTACTTAAATTTTTTGAATTAAGGACTCGATGTCTTCTTCGAGACCATTGGAAACTTTAGGAGAATTGTAAAAGCTAGGTTGGTTGACTAAGGGGATTATACTTGGAATGGTATATACGATGTTCAGAATGCTGTGTTGGATTTTAGATGGCCTTTGAGTGGAAGCTCGAAAAATGTGCTATTAAGGTTTAGATGGTCTTTTTCTTTTGTGTATTGAATTATGGTTATTGCAAGTTGCATCCTCTGATATCAGAGGTGGTGTGCATGAAAATAGTGATCAGAAACTGCAATGGCTTAAAGAGTTAATGGTGTTTGGACGCAGAGTAAGGAGTATACAGATGGTAGAATATTTTCAAAACTTAAGGGGAGCTGCCTTAGAGGGGTAGCGCTTGAACGGTACACCAGTGCCGAGATCACATGCCATGTGTCATGTGATCCCAAAATTAACACTTGTTTTGGGATCATTAACCATGTGGCATGTGATCTAAAAAAATATATAGTTAATTTTACGAGTGTTTTGACCCCAAAAATATGGTCAAAATTTGACTTCTGCCCCATTTAATCTGGTGCATTGAAAATTTCCAATTTAAACCACATTTTAGAAGGTGGATAAGTTGTATATTTTCTTTTTGGGAATGGATCTGATCGACCTTGTGCACTTTGCCTTGGTGCACTTAATCTGAATATATATATATATTTATATTTGATAGGTAAGCTGGGATTGATTGTTCGACTTGGAGGTTGCAATATCGGCTACCTTCCATTAGGCTACAGGCTCAATCCCAGCATCCTTAACCATAAAAGATCTATTTAGCCCCAGAAGGGGCGGCAAAAATTCCAGTTTATCTTATTAATATTTTTTCTATCATAAGGTAAATATTTCAATTGGTATATTGGGTTGATGCTTTCTGTAGTTAGTTACTTTGGAGATGTTGACATTTCAAAATTTCAGACATAAGACAAACCACCAAACCACCCCTGATAGCGAATAGGAAGAAATTCAGTTCTCTTGAGTCAAGTTAAGAGGGCACAATCAAGTTCTCATTTTATTTGCAAATATATTGAACAAGCCAAGAGAGAGCGGTTTCCTCTTATATGTTAGAAATATAGTGGATCCGTGTCAATTTTATTATTTGTTTTGTTTCTCGTTATCTAAATCAAGTGGGGTATATTATTGAGCTGGAATGAGCATTTAAATTGGAGTATGATGTGAGTTCAGAATTCAGATCTTCGGGATTTAGCCCCCCTCCCCCTTACATTGCATTTATCTTCAATATTTGGATGAATATGTCTTCAAATAAGTCAGGCTCCTTTTCAGTTGTCTAGAGATTGGTGCACCGTCATCAATTATGATGCTAATTAAGCTCTGAGCCATCATTAATTTTTCTGAAACTGCGAACTAGCATGCTAATTTTCTTTGAAAATGTCAAATGTGGACACTAAAATATTGATAGGTAAATACAAAACATCATAAGATACATAATCAAGCTTACGAAGAACATCATTAGCTCTTTCAAAAGCTGACTTCTTCAAATGCTAATGCTCCTTAAAATCCATGGAACTCATCTTATGACCAGAGGTGGTGGCTAAAAGGCTATTTATAAGCTGGATCATTTTATGATACCCAGTGAGAGTCAATTCCCCCTTCCAATAATAATAATAATAATACTAATTAGCATATCTACTCAAGGCAATGGTCAAATCTAACTCCAACCAGATCCGTAGCCATTGGATTTGAGAGGATCTTGACTACTTGTCATCCTATGAAATAGGACATAGTGGAAGATTTTCTCATATCTAATGATTGCAGATCAAGCTGAACTCGAAGTCAGGTTCAACGAGTTGGACCTGGCCATTGGCCCTGTTAACTAATGTGGCCCATTAATAAGTTTTCCTTGATCAACGGGCATGGACACCAATCGATGGCTAGAGTATTGGTGCACCATTATCAATTATGGTGCGAATTAAGCTCTAAGCCATCATTAATTTTCTCGAAAGTGTGACGTTGATTGAACACTACTTTTTTACTCACCGAGAGCATTAGTTTGGGGAGAATACATTGGTTATTAAAATAGTGCTTTAACTTATTAAATAAGTAACTTTTAAGGATCCCACAAAATTTTATAGTACTATTAGGCAAATACAGGACGATGGTAAGGTGGTCGAATCAGATTTCAAGTTCACCTATATCTACAGTCCTTGACAATAGGAGAATCTTGAATTCACCCATTTTTATGGCCTGCAGATGTGGTTGAACTCGAAATCCGATTCAACCTAGTTGGACGAGACCATTCCCCCGCAAAACCTAGTTGGACGAGACCATTCCCCCGCAAATATAATAGATCCCAAGATAGATAGCTGGCAAGCTTTTAAAGAACCCATAACACCATAAATCCTGTCAAAAGCTGAGTTTTTAGTTGTCAAAGCTCCTAAAAATCCATGAAAGTCACTTTTGATAGAATGAAAAGGCTAAACAACTGTTAGTAATAAATTTGATAGTGCCTTATGATGCCAGCAATGAGTTGTAGGGACTGGGGAATACTACTTTTCTTGGGAATGTCAAATGCGCACACTAACCTCTCTTAATTAATCAAGATTGGGGTTGGGGAAAATACACTAGTCACTAAAGTAACAAATAAAGTTATTAAATAAGTAAATTAAAAATAAAAATAAAAGGATCCTACATAATTTTATAATATTGATAGGTAAATACAAAACATCACAAGATATGCAATCAAGCTATTAAAGGTCCTTTAATATCATCAATCTTTCGAAAGCTGATTTTTTCACGTGTCAGAGGTCCTAAAAATCCATGAAAGTCAGTTTATGACAGATGTGGTGGCTACAGGGCTATTTATAATTCGGCAAGGTTAAAATTCAAAAATATCTGGCTAGTTCCGGGAAATATTCAGAGAGAAAGAATAGAAAAAAAAACAAGATTTAAACTTAAAAAAAATTGAAAATATTAAAAATCACAATTTTAAAAAATTTAGGAATAATTCGCAAATTTTTTAAAACACAAGAATTTTTGAAAAATTTACGAATAATTCGTAGAATGTTAAATTTGCGATTAAGGTTATGAATTTTAACTTTAATTCGCCAATTATTTTTGAATAATTCACGAATTAAAGGCCCATTGACTTATTTTTTAGGAGAGATTTCCTCTTTAAACTATGATTGGAAAGCTATCCTTGATCTTGCTTGCCAAAGGAACAATATTCATAAAAAAGATATCTTTATTTCCTTCTAGCATGCACAACTCTAAGCAAGAAACAATCATTTAATGACTACATATAACAAAATCAAACTTATTGTAAAGAGTTGGTTAACGTATCCCACCCGAGCATCAACCACCTTGGTTCAAATGTCGCTTTTCACGTCATGTGACATGCGATTTCATCAAGCATTTTATCACCACATCTATAGAATAGAAGATAGAGATGAAAATTATCTCCATCACATAATATAATATTTTTTCTTACATCATAAATCTTTAGATCATGGTGATCAAATGATATGGTACACTTACACTTGATGAAACTATGGTCCCAAAAAGTGACACATGAACTGACTCTTGGCACTTGGGTCAGGTACCTAATTCAATTTACATTATTTAAGATTTAGAGAAGCTATATTTAATTTATAACAGAAAGTTAAAACTTACATGTAAATCAGAATTGGTATAAGTTAACCTATAGAGTAATTTGCAATTGTAAATGGATCAATTTCTTTAATAAAAATGGTCAAGCCAGTCAAAGTATAGTTATGATCATGCAAAATAATGAAAGTCCAAGTTTGACCATGCTCGCTTAAAGCCAATATTTATGGCATACAAATCAATAAAACAACACAAGTACGAGTTTGACCATATTAGAATAAGGATTTTGACATGTTCACACTAAAGAGTAAACAACTCAGTACCCAAAACCTAAACACTAGAGGTAAAAGGATGACTAGGGCTGTCAACGGGCCAACCTTTTGATAGGGCCAATTATTTAACAGAAAAATAAATAAATAAATAAATAAATAAATAAATACGCTCGAATCCCGTCCGCTTTGTAAATTGGAATGGGCTCCACCCATGCAATTTCAGGCTCAGATATATTCTTAAGGCCTAAACCCGACCTGAATCGGGCGGGCTAGAGCTAAGCCAGGGTTTTCTAATTAACTAGATCAGGTTCACCTAATTCAGGCTACGTTTTGATAGGCCCGACTTTTTAAAACTGAAAAACCTATGCCCAAACTAATTTGTAACCAGGCCGCTCTCAGACCGTGTAATTTCAGGCTTCGGAATTTTTGTTATGCCCTAACCCAACCTGAATCGGTTTGGGTTTGGGCTAAGGCTGACCTATTGACAGCCCTAAAGGTGACAAAAAATGACGATTACTTATCAAAAGGGCAATGGTCATGTCAAATCAAGTCGAATTAGATTTTGAGTCCAACCACATCAGCAGCTTTAGGAATAGGAGAATCTTGACAGCACCTCATCCTATAAAAAGTGAAAATCATAAAAGTTAAGATTTTCTCATATCTATGGCTGCCAATATAGCCTAACTCGAAATCCCGGCTCAACCTAGTTGGACCCAAGGGTCAAAATTTCAGTGAAATGATCGAAATTTCAGTCCAAAATTTTGGTGCCCGCAACTGAAATCCAAAATTTTAAATTTTTGACATAAGATCCAAAATTTCAACTGAAATTTCAGCCAAAATTTAGGATTTTGATTTTGATTTCGGCCATGCCCGAAACCAAAATTTAATCGGAAATTTCGATCTTTGGTTGGACCTCACCATTGCCCCTTACCAAAATTAGGCAACCCCTTCTTTGAAAATAAGGCGAAAGGAAACTTTTAGGATGGTGCGTCATAAAGTTAGCTGTGTGGGAGGCCTTCTTTGACTCCATATTTGTTTTTGGTAGGCTGTAACCTGTATATGAGGCATTAAAAGACAGAAGAGCTTGGATTAAATGAAGAAAATAAAGGCTCTATTTTGACTCCTATAATTCCATGGACCAACCACACGCTGACATATAAACTAGATCCAAGCATAACCGACCTTTTCTTCTTCTCGCAAGTCAGAACCTCTGCCACCTGCCATATGATATGACAACCATGTGCTCCGCGCTGGCCTACTTTTTTCCCCGCCCTTTTTGACTCAAATGTGCGGGTGGCACACGGTCAGTGATGTGCCGGGCACCTAAAATCATCCTCCCAATTACTCAATTAACTCCATCCTTCTAATGTGTTAATTTATCAATAACTTAGCTTTGATTTCTGAATGTTTGAAAAAGATGGTTTAATGGTGCAACTTTTGAGCTGAACCCGTCTATGCTATGGCTCCACTTGTGCACCACGCATAATGCATGGCCCCATTCACCTAATACCAACTTCCTTTTTGTTTGTTGGACCGGAAAGAATCATAGTTACTAAAATCGGCATTATTTCATAAAAAGTTAGAATCACATTTACAAAAAATATACATTTTTATGATATATAATTTTAGCATTTAAAAAGTATTATTTACGGTGTTTTTTTGGATATTTTCTTTATATTTATTAAAATATATTTATTTCTAATATTTTTAAATAATTTTATACTTACTGTAAATTTTACCAAATTCTCACTTTTTATACTTTTTAAACTTGTCCTAAAGAATTTTTTTTTATTATCAAGTTTCAACTTGTTGACCATGGGAAGTACTATCCTTAGTCGTAGTACCCGCAATGAACACTTTTATTCGTCAAGTGATAAAAGTCAACTTTCTTAGCCCACATTTTAACATATTATAATTAAGGTTTTGAATTTCTTATAAAAAAATATAAGGTTTTGAGTACTCCTTTAGCTATCAAAGCCTAGCAACTTTTGATTTAACAAAATCCTTTAGGGCCTTGAAATATGTGATTGTAAGCTTTGACAAGTTTGAGTTCTTAAAAATAAAAGAAAATATTTCATTGGCACGTGGAGAGTGAGCAAGGCACCGACAGAGAAGAGCCAACGGTTTCATCGAGAAAAAGATGAGTCAACATATTTATCAAATTCCGCCATTTTTTTTTTAAATTGCATTATTTTGAAAATTCGTTCCTTCCACGATTAAAACACTTTCTTTATTTCAAAAAATGCAATTTTTGTGTTTTAAATGCATTTTTTTGGCCATTTTTTTTGTGATAAATTCAATAATAAGAATTAGATTAAGAGTTTCAGTAACCGGGTCAAGTGAATCCGTCAATTCCATTATTTTTTTCCTGATTTTACCCATTCCGAATTTACCGATATTTTTCTTTTTTTTCATTTTTTATCTTGCCATTTTTTGCCCGATTTCCGCCTTGGTAACTACTCTCATGTCTATCAAAGAGGCATTAGCCCAGTTGGTAACCTCCCTCTATTGTGAGGGAGGAGGTCGTGAGTTCGTTATTCGTCCTTCATGTTATTTTTCATCATTGTCTTTATAAGGTCTGGATTGGGTTATGTTAATTAACCTTCATCACTGTAGTTGGTGCTTTCTTAAGTTGCTCTTTAACTGTCATATGTGTATGCGTGTCTGCTCCTCGGTTCTTGAGACTGTCTCGGCTTAAATGACCGTATCACAAAAAAAAAAAAAAAAAAAAAAAAAAAAAAAAAAAAAAAAAAAAAAAGCTACTCCCATATCTCAGTCTTCTTAATGAATTAAAGCATTCGTCACAAGGTAAAATGACCTCGCAATATCCGCCGTTCCCCTTTCACTTTCTTTTCTACTGAGATTCGTGAAATCAAATTCACATGATTGTGTACGCGCGAGGCGTTCCACTGGAAGCAATCCACACAGGTAACAACGACACCTGGCATTTTCTATATTGTTGAAACCAAATGGTTGCGGTTTAAAATCTCTCGAATCTATGTATTGGGCTAGGCCGATAAGTACCGATATGTACTAAGAAATATTGGCAGTAATTTCTTATTAACTTATGTGTTATTTTAATCATATGATTTGAAAAGAGGTAGCTCTGTTAGTTCCCAGTGGCGTGGCACCATTATCTGATAGGAGATCGCGGCGGCCCCAAACGATCAAAAAACTCTTTTAGGCCCTTTAAGGACTGAGCATTTAGGCCTAATCGAGTCTTCACATGGGACTATCATCAAAAAAATCTTGGCTTCGCCATTGTTAGCACCTATCGAATTACTAAGGCCAACTATGTTGAAACCGTTGACTCCCTATCAGATGATGGAGATCAATTTTTCACACAATGAATCTTGAGACCTTGGGCGTATTATTAGACGGTCAATTTTTAATTTAATGTGGCACACATCTTAAAAAATGACTAGACGGTCAATTTTTAATTTTATGTGACACACATCTTAAAAAATGACTTGATAGTCACGTGGCAAGCATCATGTTTAGGTGCCCAAAGTAATTCGGTGCAGTCATGATTTGAACTATGAAGATTCATTTTGTTAATAATTTGGATGAAAAATGATCTCCATCGTTTGATAAGCAGCCAATAATTTTTTGCCTAAGTGCCCTAAGTAATTCAGTAGGTGCTAGTAGAGCTACCCTTCTAAAAATACCTTGCGATTTTAAAATTCTCAACATATGGCCAATACCTATTTATACTAGATAGAACTTTGAATCAAGGATCAAAATATCGATTTTGTTTTCGGTTTTGAGCATGACAGAAACAAAAAATTTGACCAAAATTTAAAATTTCGGCCGAAAATTACCCTTTCGTATATTATTTGACTGAAATTTTTGGTCAAAATTTTATTTTGGTATGGATTGAAACCAATAAAATTTTGGCGGATAATTTAAATTATTAGTCGAAATTTTGAATCATGCTTTGAAATGCTTTAATTATGAGGCCGAATTTTTTTATTGCCTTTAGGTATATAATGGTATGACCGTCCTCTTTTATGCAATGTGGCACATGTATTCAACCATTCCTAAGTATTTCAACTAGCAACTCATGATGAACCGGGAACTTACTCTCACACAAATTAGCAACTGTATGGTACCCAATCTTTAGACAAGTTTCATGATTATAATTATTTGACAGGTGTCATGATTATAACTATTTTTCAAAAAATGTGTATAAAATTGTATAGTCAATAATATCAACCTTGGTGAGAAATAAACAGTAAATATGATTTTACTGTTCATTTTCTGGGCAATGAACTCTTTTGATTGCATGATTTTTTATTTTTTATTTAAGTTTTTTTTAACAAAATAATTGGGATCCGCTCTTATCAATGACTATTTGGTCCATGATACCATATTACCTTTACCCTTAAATAATTTATATCATCTAAAACCATTAAAAATACTCGATGAGTATTCCGGATGGACACTTCAGGTGAATGCATGAAGTGGACCAGGGATCAAAATATCGCTTTCAGGCATGATTGAAATCGAAAATTTGACCAAAGTTTCAGAATTTCAGCCGAAATTTTTATAATTGGGCTGAAAATTCAGTGCCAATTATTATTATTTTTTTTTACCAATAGATTGAAACTGATTTTGAAATAATCGTCCGATAATTTAAAGTTATCAATCGATAATTTAAACTTCCAATATTTTAATCCAACCATAATAATAATTTGAATCCGATATAATTTGGCCAATAATTTAAATCATTGACCGAAATCAAATTATTGGCAAAAATTTTGAAACATAAAGTAGACTACCATCTTCTTGTGTTGGATTGATCAAAGGGACATGGCACATGGTGTAGTTGGGCTAAAAGTGGTAGGTACCAAACGCTAGGTAATGGATTTTGCTTCTAATGCAAAATTTGGTGGTTGAAATGACAAGCACCTAGTGTGACGCGACCTTGTTTAGCTGTATGTCGAATGCCAAAGCTAACATATGCAATCGAAAAGGATATTAATTACTCTATATACTAAAGGCCATCCATTAATTAGTGGGGCATCGCAAATTTACGGGGCCAAAAATCGAGCACTGAAACTAAAAACTGAACACCGAGGGTCCTGAATTGGACCGAATTGCATCGAAATTCGACACAAATCAAACCAAACTGAACCCCAATTAAGTTTGGATTTCGTTTGAGTGGCTTGAAACCGAAAATCAACGGATAGGTTAAGTAAACAAAAAAAACCTTGAAAAACTTGAAAAATCGAAAAAAATTGAAAAAATACCTTAAAAAAATAAAAAAGTAAGTATTTTATCTATTCCGAATTGAATCGGTTTCAGTTTCGGTCTTAAAAAAAATAAATTGAACCAAACCTAATGGGTTATGGTTCGGTTTCGGTTTGGGGTGTACTGAATCGAACACCGAAAAATTCGAGTTCAGTTCGATTCGGTACACCGAACTTGCATCCCTAACAGGAAATGACTTACACCTTGTTTTTTTCACACTATAATAAATGAGACTATTAAGCAGTGGTAGTGACAATTTTTTACAGGAAAAAATTACTGCTATTAACAATAAAATTATTCAAAGTTATTAAGACTATTAGCGGCAATTTTTTGTAGTATTAAGAGAATGTTATACGGCATAGACAACTTAAATGTACTACATGGCATAAAAAGAGACTCCATTTTCGGAACAACACAATGGGAGAGAGAGAGAGAGAGAGAGAGAGAGAGAGAGGAAATGGATTTCAGGACATCACATTTTATTACGTTACTAAAAATTAATTATTCTTTTCTACTCTCTTAAAGAGTAATGTGAAACACATCTTAAATGTTATAAGTTGGGGTCGGTAAATAGCTTAGCTTTATTTTTTTATTTTTAATTAATAGCTTAACTGAAAGGTTCAAATTACGCAATAATCGTCAGGTAGAAGGTTATATCTTACCATACCTACCATATCAATTCTACATAAGGACATATATATTAGGCATGGTTATGCCGTACTAATATTTATTTATACTCAATGTGTACAAATGATTTCTCAAAAAAAAACAAAAAAAGTATACAAATATGATACTATGTATCCTCTAATCTTGGATCTAAAACTTTTCATGTATAAAAAAAAAAAAAAATTTTTATATATATCTGTGATCAAAACATAAAAGTAAAAATTCCATACATAACGCATGTATGCTTTCAAATATTTAATAATACGAGTCCTCATGAATGAGAGAGCAGCCACTGCCATAAGGATAAAAAAAACTAATGTGAACACAACGACTTTTGCATCCTACTTTGGCCGGCAATTTCAGCGAAGCTGGGTTCAAATTTCTAAGCCTATTTAAAACCCACAAAACCCAACCCTTGTCTCTCGCTTTCTCTCTCTAGGTTCTAAACCTAGACGCAGACAATCATGTCTAAAAAATTCAAAACAACCTGCAGCAACCCTCCTCACATTCTCTTCATCTCTCTCCTCTTCTTATCCACAACCAGCAATGCCACCCTATTCAGAGAAGCCCCTCAATTTTACAACTCTCCCAACTGCCCATCGATCTCGGAAAATTCCATATGCCCCACTAACGCCATCCACGTTGCTATGACCCTCGACGCAGCGTACCTACGAGGTGCCATGGCCACAATCCTCTCGGTACTCCAACACACTTCGTGCCCCCAAAACGTCCAATTCCACTTCGTCACTTCATCGTCCTCAGCGAATCTCCACCGCACGATCGCCGTGTCCTTCCCGTATCTCCAATTCACTATTTACCCATTCGACGACTCGACCGTATCGGGGCTCATATCCACCTCCATACGTGCGGCATTGGATCGGCCGCTCAATTACGCGCGCAGCTACCTCGCCACCATGCTCCCCCATTGCGTCCGCCGAGTCGTGTACCTCGACTCCGATCTGATACTCGTGGATGATATCGCAAAACTCGAGTCAGCTCCACTAGGGGACTCGGCGGTTCTCGCAGCACCCGAGTACTGTAATGCCAATTTCACCACTTATTTCACGCCGACGTTCTGGTCGAACCCGATGCTCTCATTGACATTCGCCGGGCGCAAGGCGTGCTACTTCAACACGGGTGTCATGGTCATCGACACCGAGCGTTGGCGTGCTGGTGACTATACCACTAAGATTGAAGAGTGGATGGAGCTACAGAAGAGAATGAGAATTTATGAATTGGGTTCGCTACCCCCTTTTTTACTCGTTTTTTCCGGTGATATCGTTGCCGTTGATCACCGATGGAACCAGCATGGACTCGGCGGCGACAATTTCCGCGGTCTATGCCGGAATCTTCATCCTGGTCCGGTCAGCTTGTTACATTGGAGCGGAAAAGGGAAGCCTTGGGTTCGCCTGGACGGGAATCGGCCGTGCCCGTTAGACGCTTTGTGGGCACCTTACGATCTGTTACAGACGCCATTTTCGTTGGACTCGTGAGTATTAACTTATTGGATTAGCTACACGAGCCGTGTACCGTCAGCGGGACCAGCCTTAGTCCGTATTCAAGATTTCTAACCTGTGTGCAATCCATGATGTGGATCAACTTCTGAACATGCAGACGGACTGCTATTGGGCCGTGTATTGCCGCTGTACACGGGTCGTGTACTACTTCAATATCTTTGGTAAAAACGGCCCCAGTCATTTCAATTGACGATTCAGCGATGAACACCACTAAACATATGTTGTGACCAACACCCAATACCACTTCTTCCCTTTGGGTGGGTTTTTTAAGCGATTTGAGTAACTGTAAAGAGTATAGAGGCTTGGAGATAAACGTTTTCCTTGTTTTCTTTATGTATTTGTTTAGACGAACGGAAAATTAATGAAATCCTTTTACGACTTTTACTCCTTTTTCGTAGGTTTGTGGGTATTGATGAGTCAATGTGCATCGGTGTCTTTAATTTTTGTAGGGTAGAGGAAGCCTGGTACTAAGGACCTATTATACTGGTCCCACATTTGTTTGATAAGGCACCCCAATCACACGATCCCATGCTCATATAACATTGCAGCTCCATGATCATAACTACTGTAAAAAATTAAATCTAAATAATATTAAATCACACAGTGAACAATTTTAACCATACCAAAAATGAATAGTAAAACTACATTTGGTTACCGATAAAAAAAATCATATTTAGTTTAACAATTCATTCCATTTTTCAGACAACTGGCACCATTGATCTTAGAATGCATTCGAATGCAACGCTTAGGGCTGCATCTAGACTCTAGACCACGTGGGTAACATGTAACACTCATCATGTGGATCGAGCATCACAACAACTTCGAGAAGATAGATCAAGTACCATCCAAAAAAAATTAGGTATGACCCTTTGCATATCTAATGTTGATAATATGATTAAAGATACCAAAATTCAATATACCAGATTGGGTGGGCATTATCTTATCTTAGACTCATCATATGAATGGAAAAAAGTTTTTAAAAAGTAATTATTTTTTTATAAATCATATGCCACGTGGCTAATCAACCCAAAACGGAGATATTTTGGATTGATCGTCTCATGTGACATGCGATATAACACTCAATTGCAGCATTTTTGGATTGCGCCGGGGCACATATCCCCCCATTCTTATTATTTTTAATTTTTTCACAATAATTGTGATTTTGACATTGCTCCTTTACGTGACATTTAATTAATCTTATGATTGAGTAACAAATTACAACAGATTAATATAGAATCAAGTTAATATCTATTAAGACCAAGCTACCTTTATCCTTTTTTCGAAAGCTAGGCTGAACTCGAATCATTGGAGATTACTCGTTACAACTTGCAAGCTCTCAAGAAGTCTAAAGTATCTTTAAATATCTAAAAGTTCCTTTTTCTATTGATATAGATAACTCAAAGTTTGGCCACTATACTGTCCTGGCCCCACTAGTTCATCTAATATTAACTCCCAGAGACGTAGAACTTAAGGATCAAGATTTCTGCCGAAATGACAGAATTTTTAGTCCAAATTATCGGTTTCAGTTTTCACCGAAACAATAATTTGTACTAAAATTTTGGTCATATTTTTTATGGAATTGAAATTATTGGCCGAAATTTCGGCCAAATTATCGATTTTCGGCTGAAATTTTGGCCAATAGTTTGATTCTTGGTAGAACCAATGTTCATTGTAAGCACCCACTGGCGCTCCCTACTCTTCTGCTCCACCCCTACAATTCAAAGCACATCAATCTAATATTTAATACTCTAGTACTTTTTAAGTTAAATGGGAAATGACTAACCTTTCCATATGTAACCCACTATTAGGCGATGTCTTTTGATGGTCTAAGCTACTAAGAAAAATTACTCATTGAAAGTGTTGGATATTTAAAAGTTTATTAAATTTATCTTTTCAAAAGAAGTGCCTTTTTAAAGTGGTGTGTCTTTTTCGAAGGGATGCATGTAATACATTTTCATAAGAAAATTGTGTATTAACACACCACTTGATTTCTAGTTAAGGAATATAAAATCATTGTTTTATATACCACAATAAAGTCTTATTTCTTTTCTTTTATTATGTCTTTAAAGGCTTTTATTAGAGCGTTCTTGCAATATTTTGTCTTCGGATAGCGTGATCGGATTTGTAAAATCCTTCACAAAAATTCACAATCGATTCGCTTTTTCATGAAACCAGTTGGTCGGTAATTTTTTGGTGACCACTTTGTCAAAGTGGTGGGGGCAAATATTAATTTAAAGATAATGATATTTCTCGTGCCTTGAACTGATTCCCTGCATTATTTCGGATCAACATTTTCAATTTTTCCAATAGAAAGATTTGAACTGATACTCTAATTCATGCACTCAATACCAGTAAGTTATCTTTAGATCATAATCTTCAAATCACATAACATACATGATGAAACCCCATTCCACATTTCTCAAATACTAACTAATGAATCAAATCATTTGGCCCACGAGTTGGGCAGTTAATATCAATTCTACAATCATACTCCAAGGCGGAAGTGATTATGCATATCTATGCTAAGTACTCGAAAATTGACTGCTTTGCTTATAATATTTGGATACTCTCCCCATTTGATTATATTGTTTGGATAATGACTTTTCGGAAATTGCAATTCTATTCCTAGTATGGTGAGTAACTAACTTCCAATGGAATTTGAAAACAGTAACTTTGGTCAAACTAACTTCCCATGTGATTTCAATTCCAGATGTGGAATTGAAATCACACGAGACCCACTTGTGAAATTTACCTCCATTAACTAATTCATTTACATATTATTTGTAATATTTAGTCGTACAACTTAAATAGTAGGTTCACAGGATAAATCTGTTTCGCCTTGAAATTTGAACTCACATATTATGAAACATAGCATAAAGGGGTGTGTCACTGCTTGTCAACCGCACTGGAAGCTTCAACAAATTCATCTAATCTAGAGGTAAAAGAGAAGCGCACCCACTTCTCATCAACTGCTCTGCAACCCTATCTTTGCAGAAGCTACATAGAAACATCTAATTTATTTCTCCTACTAATTAATTCCATTACTTCCTAGTATTAGAAAGATTCGATCCCTCCACCTTGTCGGCAGAAAAGGTGGCTGCTTTTTTTTTTCAAAGTGCGGGTGGGGACGTCGGAGACGCGTAGAGGCCAGAGTGGCATTTCTTTCGCTAGTACCCTAGGCGTACGTAATTAATCCTTTTTTTATTTTCATGAGGGAGTTGCTATTAGATCTAAATTAAACTCTAGATCCTTTTCGTTTCGGGAGGTCGTAAGTAAGGTGTTAAATCGGATATCTGTATTAGGCATTGATTTGCTGAGTACCGATTAGTATCGGTATAGGCCAATAGCCGATACAATGAATTTTTATTTTATTTTTGAGAAAAATCTTAAAAATTTTATAGACTTATAATCATAAAAGTATCATAAAGGACCAATATTTAAACAACTTATTAGATGTTATTTTTTTAATAACAAAGAATTTTTATTTTTTTTTGTTTAAATAAAAAATTTCAAACGTGATAGGTATCGGCCGATACCTAATTTGTATTATGACAGTACGAATTTTTGCACTCAGAAATCCGTGTCGTCGGATCACCTATAAGGCGATCCCGGAACTCATCGAACACTTGGTACAGCGGCACACTAAGTGGAAACAAAGCAGATATATTTAACTTAACAGATAAAGTCATCATATACAGCAAAAGAAATTTCATTCATATTTTCAAAACATATCAAAATAACGGTTCTAATTTTCATGCCAAAACCCATCGAATAGAGAACCAAAAAAAACCATCAGTGATGGACAATTATCACCAACACAATAGTTTACAAAAAGAATAATCTGTCATTTAATTACATGTTCATAATCTAAAATAAAATTATTGGACGTACTAAGCCTTACTCTCACAAAACTTGAATTACACAACCCCAATCTCCTAAGGGAAATACTCCTCAGGCGAAGGCTCTGACTCCTCCTCTGGGACGTACTCAAGATCCTCAGTACCAGCGTCTACACTTTTACCTGTGACGCATAGTCGAAGGATGAGCTAACATCTATGCTGAATAGGGAAAACATCCATAGCATGCTTAAAATCACAACACACATATATTTCATGACATATATTGTACATGCTTAAAATTGAAGGCTTTCAATGTAATAGACATTTGAATCGAAATGACATTTATTTAGATGCAGATTTTGATCACATGTTTTTCAAAACTTATTATCAAAACAAAGAAACTTAAATCAATTAACTT
This sequence comes from Chloranthus sessilifolius, assembly GCA_021018995.1. Lineage (NCBI taxonomy): Eukaryota > Viridiplantae > Streptophyta > Magnoliopsida > Chloranthales > Chloranthaceae > Chloranthus > Chloranthus sessilifolius. The sequence continues at coordinate 2,595,860 of CM037584.1, forward strand.
AAATACAATATCGAGCATATATAACATCAAGAGTCACATATATACTGATGGGAATCCCGACCATCGTTGTTCAATGAACTATTTTTCATGATACCAAGCCCCTGAGCTACGTTAACAGGGTCCATTTGTGCTTCATATTGACCGTTGGCCGACCCACAGATATGGATAGCCCGCCGTACCGGATACACAAGGAATTCGTTTTACATAAACCTTAAATGAAAGTGTGAAGTCTAACTTATAGTTTATCATCGTGAAATGCAATATTTTATAACTAGGTTTGGAGTTTGAAAAACTCTGAATTCACACACACACATAAGTACGTGATTCACACACACACACACACACACATTTTCATATTAGAATCCGTATACAAAGCTCATGATTTTCACACTCATACTCATCATATCACAATATCCATGCTAATTGTATCAAATGCACATGTTATAGTATTTTTCCTACCTCAATTCGAAGTCACGCGAAGATTTTCTTATCGAGGCGACATTCCCATAGCGTCCCCTCAATCACAACCTAGAACACACCCATTTACTTTCTATAAGTCAAAAGTCATGGAAAACAGGAAGCCCCAAAGTCTCCATGAGCTCATTTCCTCAAAAACTGAAATTTTAAGAATCTAACCAAATCGATCGATCGATCGAAATACATTTTGATCGGTCGATTTCCTTAAAAAACCTACACATTTCTCATGCCATAATCCAATCGATCGGTTCCCAAATCGATCAATCGGATTCCAAATTGATCCATCGACTTTCATTTCGATCGATTTTCTTCAGAAAACCACATATTTCTGGCACCACAATCCAATCGATCAGTTTCTACATTGATCAATCGGATTCCAAATCAATCGATCGAATTCAATTTCGATTGATCAGTTTTCTTCAGAACCTCCTAACACACTCACTGTTTTCACAAATCGATCAATCAGTGTTCAAACTGATCGATCGGTTTCACAAATCGATCGATCAAATTTCATTTCGATCGATTTCTCCAGAAACCTTCACATTTTTGCTCTGACAAAATTTATCGATCGGATACTTATTTCAATCGATCGGTTTTGTCAGATTTCTCATACACACGGGTTTCAACTTCCCAAACTCATTTTTTTCAAATTTAACTCATATTCTTCGAATTTTTCACCCACATTCTAACTAAAGGCTAACATAACTATAAATCATAACTTAGTATAATTCTCAAACCTTAAAGTGATTGATTCCTTGATCCACGAGCTTACGCCCAAGCAAGGGTTTCGAAGTCGAAATTTCATAATTATCTTCGATCTCAATCCATAGCTTCACGCATAGGCTCAATTCTTGTACACACAACACACCGGAAAAACAAATCTAAGTCTCTCTTCGTCTCTTCTCTCTTCACACCCAAATTTCTCAACAAAGAAACAAAAGGAATGAATTCCTTATCAAGTTAGCTTTTATACTTAAAATCTTAGTGTTAAGCCGATATATCGTACTTCGGTGTACCTCACCTCATCACATGGTTCTTACTATATCTAAGTCTTTCTTTTTCACTTAAGATTTATTCTAACTCATTGTTAGAATTTGTACTCAGTTGCGTGACCTGTCGGACACGCATACCGAGGTGGACTATTCGAAAAATGAAAATTTTCGGGACGTCACATGTGTCTACCAATTTTGTGAAATATTAGCTGATACCGACACCACCCTGATATGTATCAAGGTAGTATTGATATCAGTTGGCCAAAAATCATCGATATCTTGATCATCAATCGATATATCAAGATTACCTTACTCCTAATAGTCTTGAGTATTATGTTGTGAATATTTGACAAATCACCCATCAAGTGACTAAGCATCATAGGAGCACTTTAATATAAATGGTATTGTTATTTGCGACTAAAGATTCAACTTTCACAACTAGGGTTTTCACATGTGAAAACTATTGTCCACCTTGAATCAGACGGTGAAGATCGTTTTCTCGCTTAATCTTCCGTGGAACTGATCTTAGGCCATGAGTCACCTAGCAGACGGTTAAATGCTAATCACATGTGGCGTAAATCTTCAAAAATGATTGTGACCATGAGCATAGCATGAAAATAGGTTCTGATCGATCTTGTTATGTATATTAAAATTATGTTTAAACTCAAGTCTTAATTTATTGAAAGCGTACAATGAAAATCATAGTATTAGCATACGAGCGTTTCCACTAGGAAGTTTATTTATCTAATTACTTCTTATCTATATCTTCTATTTAAATTCTTGTCTTAAAAACTTATATTTATCTTTAAGATCTAATCTACTGGAGAAATATGAATAAAAGAATGGTTTCTAAATCTAAAGTGTATAAAATAAATCCTAAGTCTTTTTTCTTCAGATTAAGGTCGTCAATCCCAATCTTCAGCTATAAGATATTTACGAAAATAAACATTACCATTACACCATATCTCTAGTTACTTAGCATTAGTCGTCAATCAAGTCTAAGATCCTATCAATACAGATTTAGTTTAATCAACAACTTCTTAAAATCTAGGCGTCAATCGAACCTTAGAAAACTGAAGATGGAAAAGTAAAAACGGTTACACTAATATGTAAATTCTAACCTGAGTTATTAATTCAAATTAAAACTTGAAGATGTTTACAAAGTTATAAATAAAAGAAAATAAAATATAATCTAGAAAGCAAATAAATATATCTTTCACCCCTCAGCCGTAGTCGTCAATTGCTTATGAGAAACTAGGATATCTATATTAATTTTCAGCACTCAATTACAGTTGTCAATTGCTCTTGAGAAACTTCTGATATCTAATCTACTCTAACTATTATACACTACTTTGATCGGAAGAAAATCCAACCTCAGGCATCAATTGATGCTGAAATTCTTCGATGCTTTTTCCTATACTAAACTCTTTTATTTATAGATCATAAGGAGTCGGTTTACAAAGACTTCTAATTCTAATAAAAGAAAATTATTAAAAATAAAAGATTCCTAATAAAATTCTAATTCTTAATTTTATCTTCCCTTGCTTAGTTGGTAGATGTGCTTCTGGATTGTTCTCTTTTATTTCAGCAACCGAGATTTTCTAAAGCTTATCTTCATCAATCTTCTCAAATCCGTGATTCACCAGACTTCTAATCTCATATATCTTCTAATTTTGTTCATAACACAATAATATGCACATGATCAACAGCAACAACAACGGTAGGAAAACTTCTTTTATGGGAAATCGCAAATCATAATTTTTCATTTTCTTCTCTTTCTTAGAAAATCGTTAATCACAAATTTCTATCTTTCATAGCTTTCTTATAGTTGACGATTCTCTGGCTTTCAGTAGGCAGAAAACGTCTTTTTCACTCAATCATCTTTCTTATTACTTTTTGAGTTTATTTTGATGGATATTAATACTTTTACTCTATTTTACTAGTTATCTCTAATATCTGCACATCATCAACTTCTTAGTAACAAACTATGGCCTAACATCACTAAGTTAAGAATGATAAATTCTGTGACTAGTCAGGTTCTTAGGTTAATTTTGGAGATGAATGCCAGGTCAAATCAACATTTTACTATCTTATAGGAGAAATGATCTAAAAATCAATTCTATAAAAGATTGGGCCAAAGATGATCTCCATCGTCTGATTCAAGGCAGTCAACCATTTTCACATGCAAAAACAATAGTTCCCAATACCAAATCTTCAACTGAAAATTTGGTACACTAATATGAAGTAACATTATTTACCCCCTTGTGAATCTGTGACTTCACGTTATCTCCTCCGGCTAGCATGCAGTGACTACTTTGAATCAAACGATGGAGATTGTTTTTCATCTTAATCTTTTATACATGATCTTGAGATCATAGGCGCGCCATCATTAAATCTATTTATTATTCCACTTGGCAAACATTCCAAAAAGTGACCATAAATTGTTTGATACATCACACTCAAATATAATTTTAATTAGGGTCACTTTTTTGGGATGTGTATCATGTGAAATCAAAAGCTGATTGTCTGATGGTTACTCTTTTAGTCCTTGCCTTATTCTTTTAGACCATGCATTATCCGGATGGTAAATCACATGCTAGGTGACATGAAAAACGCAAAACAAAACCCTTTTTGGGTTTATCAACCATGGGACGTGATATAAAAATAAAAATAATAATCATTTCTTTGACTTTTGGCCCTCTATTTGATAAGTCATAAGGTGACGCTGATGAGGTGTGAAATATGATTTTATTTCATACCCTAAAATCTACATTTAGCCACTCGATGAAAGCTATTTAATATATTATGTATAATTTTAGTGATTTACAGGTCTGAAGATAAGTTGAGCATAAAATAACCTAAGAGCTTAGAATATAACGTCAAATTCATGCAACCTTGGATCATCTAGAACTTATCTCGACTTGCAGCTCAATTTTGACCTTTAAAACATTAGATTTGTGAAATTGCTAAAATACCAAAGTTGTAGAGCTCGTTGTCTTCTTTCTAACGCCGTAAGAATCGTCTCAATTCGAGTTTGAAGTAAAACGTTATGGATAAAATACTGAAACTATGTATGTTGAAGAGTTGGGCCACGTTTCACGAAAATCTGGGAAAATCGATGAATCGAGTAATAGACTCGATCAATTGAGTTTGGACCGAATCTTTATTTTTTTAAAGCCGAAAATTAGTCAAAATTGAGGGAAAAAAGTTGAGTTTCGAAATTAGACCATATTTAAGAAAAAATTAGAGTTAGGGTCAGGGTCTCTCCCTTTGGGGAGCCTTTTATTTTTCTTAGTATTGTTCTTTCCATTTCCTAGTTTTAGGTTCTAGATTAGTTTAATTTCTGCATTCGAATAATCATTGTACCTGTTAGATTAAAGTTTCTGTTGAAATTGTTGAGGTATTTTACAGTATTTCAAATGTCATTTAGTAGTTTTGTTTTAATTATGCCTTTTATGTCAATCATGTGTGGCTAGTTTCATTGAAGATGAGGATTTAATGAATCCCATCAAGGTATTCATTTATAACAGTACAAATTTGTGGTTGAGATGTTAGATTCGTTTAAGGGCACTAATGTTATTATTGACATGGATATAATCTGATTGCGGTCTGAGATCTAGAAACTAATCATTCCCCATGATATCAGCTCTGTAATGATGATTTTATCCTAATTATTGCACGTCTCAGGGTTAAGTTCTACTACTATCTGAGGTGTGAGTGTTAATCATACACTCATGGGATGTTAATCATGCATCTTCGTGATCTCAGATTTGCAATTTAGAACTCATGTGTGTTTAGGGTTAGTGCTCCCACATGGATATCTTTTGAGGATCTCATATCTTAATCCACAGATTTGTATTGCATGAATGGTAATTTTATTATCTGTTTAAATTTCAATTTAATTGTTTAGTGTTTATCTCATCCATCAAACTCTCAGACTTTTTTAACTAGTAAATACTGTGCTAGATCTGTGATAAGTCTTCGAGTTATTTGCTATTTTCTCTTTTAAATTCTCTAACCAATCTTCGTGGGAACGATCTCGTACGTTGCACCCACTGACTACATCACGATTCGTGCACTTGCGAGCAAAACAAGATTAAAATCACAACAGATGCCCAACCAATTTAGTGGATTAATTTTGGGTACCTTTGACTACATTTTCAATGTTGGTTATACTAATTCTTTGGGTTGTACCTGATCATTTTTTTCGAAATTGTTGTGGCCCCCGATTCTCGTGATGGGTGCCACCTGGTACTTATCTGATGTGGACGTAGCCCTCAGGACTATATCTCAACCCGAGCCTCTTATATTTTAGGGCATTTTACAAAACAGCGTCCTGTGCCATTTTTTATTACCAGAAAATCAAAAGTCGCTTTTTCTTCTGAAACAATGCTCCAACGTACTTGAAACAGGCAGCCATATATATCAACTATCGTAGGGCACTCATCAATTTTAATGAATAATTATAATGCTGCCCTTGCCAAACAATTCTCATTTAATTTTTTTTTACCTTTTTTATTAGGCATTCGACACGTGCATAGAGAATGCATACAAATACTGGCCCGTATGGGATGCATTTTCATAATTAAAAAAAGATTTGACCTTTTTTTATAATAAAAATATAAATGGGCGCATTTTCGTACTTTTCACTATATTTTATGCACCGTCTACATAAATGCCCTAAGATTGGAGGCATGGTTTCAAATATCGGCCGATCTCGATCCGAATCGGTTTTGGCCCAAATGATCCCAAATTCTTGGGTTGGATCATTTGTACATGAGTATCGAACCTGAATCGGTTGGATCGCTTTGGATCGGCTGATACCGAAAGGTCGGATCGCTGATCCACCGATCCCTGAAACTTATACATATAAAGATTATATTAAGTTCTACACCGAATAAAATTACAAAATAAACAAAATAAAAACCTTCTAAAATTTCAGCGTCTAATGCTAGGGCTCTTCGGCTTCCTCTTGCATTGGGGCTCTTTTTATTGAATTTGGAAGGTGGGCTCTACGGTTTCCTCTTACATTGTGGCTCCTTTTGCTGAATCTGGAAGGTGAGCTCTTCGGCTTCCTTTTGCATTGCGGCTCTTTTTGCTGAATCTGGAAGGTGGGCTCTTCGACTTTCTCTTGCATTGGGGCTCTTTTTACTAAATTTGGAAGGTCTTTGGGTGTTTCACTACTTCACACAATCAGTGATTTTAGTGAGACAAACGGTGAGCATGGCTTCCCTTATATGCAATGATTTTTTATAAATCTGAAATGCAATAATTTTTTTGCTGCAATGATTATTTTTGCCAGTGTTCTGTCTCTACATCTAATATTATCAAATATATATAACAAATATATCAAATGTATATTGTCTACATCTTACATTATTATATCTAATATGCAGTATTTTTTTTTTCTTTGTTTGGCCTACATTATTATATATATCACAGATATATCAAATATATATATGACATTAAATATATTACCTATATATAATACGTATAAAAAATATATTTATATTATAGATATATAATTATTGCAATTTTGGCCCTCAAACTTTTTGGGCGTTGGGATCGCCCGATCCGATCCATCGATCCTGATCCGGATCAGTTTTAAACTGACCGATCCGATGACCGAGACTGATATTTGAAACGTTGATTGGAGGCATTAATTTTGGGCGAAGTATAAATCAATTAATACCTTGTAATAATATATGTGTGTCATATGGGCATTATGTAGCCCACAAGTGTCGGGCGGTTGAACTGTTATCTACTTATCTGAAGGCAAAGAGGAGGCAATTACTCTCGTCTTTTAGCAGTTTGAGTTTTTTCGACCAACCTTCTTCCTTCGTAAATGACGACAGATCGCGGCATGGCCACCTCAATTTTCGGCCATGTGGCCCATTTTTTGAGATGGTAGTTGCAATGAAGAGTTATCTTGGTCAAAAGAATCTCATTCAATGAAGGATTTGAACCATCTTTTTATTTTATTTTTATAGATCAGATCTGAGCCATCCGATCGATGCACTCTCAAAAGGACAGTTATAATCATATATCCTTATTATTATCCTTACTACTATATAAGAGTACAAATAATTTCTGTCAATTTTAGTGTTTTCATATTTTTAGTAACAAAATACTCCTAAGTTAAAATACTCCTAAGCTACTCCATCTACCCTCATTTTCTTCCTTATGTATCCCTATCCTTACTACTATATGAAAGCTAAAATAGTTTTTCTCAATCTTTGTTTCCACACTTGCCCCTATATACACTCCTAAGCCGTGACAATAAAATTAAAATGGATATCATTATTTACCATCCAAATAATTGTAACTTCATCTCACCTCTTTTAGTTTGAATATATTGATCACTTTGAATCATACGATTGAGATTATTTTTCGTCTCAATCTTCTATATAGTTGATCTTGACATCCTGTTTGTATCATCAGGCGGTTAAATTTTTATTTCACTGGACACTAAAAAAAGTGACTTTAAAATCAAATGACATACATCACTCTCAAACATGATTTTATATCATTTTTTTAAAAATCGACGGTATAATAATACTCTTATGATACCAAGATCATTTAGGTAAAAGATGGGGATAAAAAATGATCTCCATCTTCTAATTCAAAGCGGTCATTTCATACCTACTAGAGGATATTGATGAGGTCACAATTTTAAGGGTTGCAAATAATGATACCCAAATAGAATCTCTTTTCCAATGGGAATACGCTAAATAATGGTATCCAAATAAGTTATCTTTCTTTCCTTATTTTTAGCACCTTCAAAGAAACCCATAAAGTTAAGAGAATTAACAATTTTACTATAAAAGTTATCTTTCCTTCCTTATTTTTAGCACCTTTAAAGAAATCCACAAAGTTAAGAGAATTAACAATTTTACCATAAAATATTTGACTTGCTTTAAATTATATGACATAGATCATATAAAAATGGCCCAACAATTAAATTTGAGCATGATATATGTCATGTAAATTTAGGGTCATATTTTGGGATTTGCACCTTATGAAATAAAAAAATGACCGTCTAATGGTAAGCCAATGATATCAAGATCCCTTATGTGGAAGATTAGGCCGAAAAATGATCTCCATCAACTAATACAAAGAGTTAATGATTTTTTGTATAGGTGCCCTCTAAGATTCCGCGGGTGTTAATAAAGCTACAAAATAATAATTTACTGGAAAGTTGAAACCCTCTGAGCCACGATTAATATATCCCTGATCAAATCTTGTCACCTTACCTAATTGGATTGGAATTTCGGCCCAAAACTTACACTCATATGTATGTTGGTCGTAAGACTTAGGGGGACACTTAACTTTATATGACTTAGATAAGCATATGATACTTCTACGTAGGGCTCTCTACAGATTGACTTTTTTATTGGGCTAGGTACTAAACTTGGGTTATTCGGCTAAGTCAGGCATGAAGTGTCAGACCCAATCTATAGGTATAGTTGGGTCAGGTTAAAGAACAATTTAGTCGACTAAGTTTGAGTTACAAGATTTTATATAATAATTAATAATAATAATAATAATAATAATAATAATAGAGTGTTTTCAACCAGGTCAAGTCACGTGTCAGGTTGGGTTGGGCATATACACTTGACCCTTCAGGTTAAGGTCGGAATAGGTCCCAGGTCGGGTTTGGTCGACTAAGTTCGAGTTACAAAATTTTATATAATAATTAATAATAGTAGTAGTAGTAGTAGTAGTAATAATAATAATAATAATAATAATAATAATAATAATAATAATAATAATAATAATAATAAAATAATAATAATAAAATAGAGTGTTTTCAATCAGGTCAAATCAGGTGTCAGGTCGGGTTAGGCATATACACTCGACTCTTCAGGTTAAGGTCGGGATAGGTGTCAGGTCGGGTTGGGCATATACCCTTGACCCTTCGAGTATTAGGTCGAATCAGGGTGCACCATCAGGCAAGGTCAGGTCAGCATGTGCCATTTACTAATCGGACAATCAAACCTTTAACACAACCCATTGGCAATCCTACTTTTAAGTTCTAAATTCTATGCTTATTTTTATTTTTTAATATGAATAATATGAATCATGTGGCTTTAAAATGATGGCATGCATATAAAATTAAGGTTAGAGATTTTATATATGGGACACCATGTACTGATGCATGGTGCAAGTGATTATTATACATTTTCTGTCGCATTTTTCAGTTAAATTTTTTATTTTGGCACCATGTGTAATGCACATGCATTTTTATGAGATTTATAGTTAATGATTCTAAGTTTTTAATTATATAACCAATAAACTGATTGAATGTCAAATGACATGAGGTGGTCTGCCAATTGCATGAACCCAATTCTTGTACATGTTCTAAAAATTAGTAAGCTACATGGCTCTTTGTCCTTTTGATGGTATGCCCATGATCATATTTTCGTGTGTCACATGGTTTCCAGTTATTTTTTGGGATGAAAGATTAAAACGAAAATCGAACAGTTCTATTTATAATGATCGAATTTTTAATGGTACTATAACCGATAACCATTAACTATTGTGAATCAGAAGATGGAGATCGTTTGTCGCACAATCTTTCCTATAATGTGTGAGATCATGGGTGTACCGAAAATCAACTTTTTATTGCAGGTGTTGTACGTTTCAAAACGTGGTCGAAAATCATGTTTGAGCATAATGCCTGTCACATGGTTTTCAGTTACTGTTTTGGAATGTGTGTCACGCAGATTAAAAATTGACCGTCTAATGGTATACCATATACCTCAGGATCATCATATAGAAGATCCAATGGGAAATCAATTTTGAATGACATCATAGCCGAATACCATTGACTGTTTTGAATTAGACAATAACGGTTGTTTTCGTCCAAATCGTAGATATTGAGATCATGAGTGTACCTTCAGTTAATTTTTTATTGCATGTGGTACAAATATAACATCTCAAAAAGTGATCGAAAATCACATTTGAGTATGATGCGTGCCCCATAATTTTTAATCATTTTTTTGGGATGTATGCAATAGAAACTATAAATTGACCGTTTGATGGTACACCATTGATCTCAAGCTCCATTATATGAAAGATTGAAAAGAAAATTGATCTCTATCATCTGGTTCACATCAGTTAATGATTTTTCGAATGTAGTGTACTTAGAAATTTGATTGGTATAATTAGAGTTATCCTTTAAAGGAAAGACTTGGTATTTGGAGGACTTATGCCAAGTGAAAACTTCATCTTAGCCATCGGATTTGAAGGTTATGTTCTAAATATGTTTAATGCAAAAGATTGGTATAAAATAAAATCTTTATTATATAATTCAAAGCGGTCAAATATGGATGAGATGATGATCATTGTGTTAAGTCATATGATAGAGATCGAAGATCTTTAGAATATGACATTTAAATCAGAGGAATTCGATGGTGTCTTCACATTTATATTAACATGTGCAACGCACGTGCACTTTTACTAGTTACTATATAAAAGCACAAATGACCAAATATTTCTGTCAATTTTAGTGTTTTCATATCTTTTAAGAACAAAGTACCCCTATATCACCCCATATACCCCTAACTTTCACCTTATCTGCCCTTTCCCATGTTTTCTCCTATCTTTCCTCTTTATAAAGAAGTCGTCTTTTGTCCATATACGAAAGCCTATAGTCTCCTAAAATAAAACCCCTAACATACCCAAAATATTCCAATCCTAAAAATAGAACTCCGAACATACCCAAAATATTCCAATACAACCCGTCTGCTCAAAGTAAAGCTGCTAGGGTAACTCAAAGGCCACCTAGCTAGCTAAGCTTCAGTTTGCAAAATATTATCTTAATACAAATCAAACAGTAGCTTATAAGCGCCTAAGAAAAGCAACGCCTAAGAAAAAGCTTCGGATCAAATGGTGGAGATCATATTTCACCTAGATCTTCTACAAATGACCTTCTGATTTAAATTTTATGATCTAATGGAGCCATTACTTGCACCTTGAAAGTTGGCCCTTGCACCGAATTGAAAGAAAGACTGAATTTTAGAGACATGTGACGTGAAAACGCAATCTAGGCCGTCTGATTTAGACTTTATGATCTATAGATCTCCAATGCATAAGATTGGCGCAAAACACAATATTTATCATATGATCTATTGTGGTCAAATATTGAATTAGATAATAGCCATTGATACAATTAATCACACTGTGAAGATTATATTTCGAAGCTAATCTTTTGCAGTTGATAACTTTAAATCACGGCCTTCAATTAAAGGGCTTAGATTTTGTTTTCTCATAGCATAGGTCACTAAACTTGGAACACTACAAAAAATAAGGCTATTAGTGGCAGTTTTTTGTTAAAAAATCTGTCGCTATTAGTACTGTTACTATAAAAAACTGCCGCTATTAATCTTGTCGCAACTAAAAAATGTTTTAATAGCAAGTGCCGTTGAAACCCCTTATTTTTATAGTGGAAGTATTTCTCTAAATTCAGTACAAGGGCCAACTTCCCAAGCGCAAGTAATGGCTCCTCTAAGCAAATACTGTCATAATACTACACGGGTACCTCTGTTTGCGCTTGAAAGCGCCCATGTTGCAGACCCCTTGAAAACCATTGATTGCTTTGGATCAGATTATGGAGATCGCTTTTTACACATATCCGAAACAATCAATGGGGTTGTGATGTGAGAGCTTTCAGATAATGCATGGGCACAAACAGAGGTACCCAATACTATGTAACAACCTGCACACAAGAAGTTGGCCCTTGCAATTAATTATCAAGAAAGACTTGACATTTTGGAGGGGGGCTTTGGGGGGGGGGGGGGGGGGGAGGATAAAGGGGCTTATCTAAGCTGTCTGAAACAATGGCCTTGATCTATAGATTTAAGATGAAAAATATGACAACAAAGATAATATTCATCACATCATTAAAGCTATCAATGTCACTGTTTGACGTCTTGAGTCATATGACAGAGGCAAATTTGTGTACCGATCTTTTGCATCATAGATCTTTAGATCATAGCCTTCAAATAAATGGCATAGATGGTATTTTGACATGGCACAAATCCCGAAATATCAAGTTTTTATTTTAAATTATATATGTGCTAGGGCCAACAACTTCTCGTGTGCAAGTAATGGCTCTCCAAAGGAAAAGGATACCTCTATTCACGCCTACGAAACTATTGATGGGCGCCTACACTATAAACCGTTGGTTGTGCTGAATCAGACGATGGTGATCATTTTCATTCCAATCTTCCACACAACGGATCTTGAGACCATACACTAAAAACATTTGACTCTGTTGAAGCATACGATGATCATTTTTCATACCAACCTTCCACAAAATGGATCTTGAACCATGGGTGTACGTGCCATCAATGGTCAAGTTTTTATTTCATGCAGCAAAAATCTAAAAAAGTTTTCCCTTAAATCACATGGAACACATCACGCTCCAATAGATTTAGGGCCACGTTTGGATCTGTCACTTGGAAGATTGGAATGAAGTACTGTTACTACTATTATATAAAAGTAAAAATAGTTTATGTCATATTTTCATACCTAAAAATCCCTAACTCATATCTCATAGCCGCAAGTTCCAAGAACCCCGAAAAAGTTTCGAAAACCCAAAGACGGAGTTCTCCCTAACTCCCTAACTCATATCTCATAAATTAGGACTCTGTTTCCTAACTTCGGACTCTATATAATTAAAACATGGTTTCTCATCTCTCCTCCTATTCTCTTTCATCTTCTTCCATCGAACAATTTCTTCTGCTTCTCCCTCTCCTCCCCTTCCTTGCAACTCCTCTGCCGATCCAGTAAAACCCACCACTCCTTTCATGATTTCGTTTCTCTAACTGTTGCAGTCCACAGCTTTGAAAACCTTTGGCACTTCTAAGTTTGATCAGCATGTACCACCATTTCTGTCTCTCTCTCTCTCCCTTTGAATTTTTTTATTAAGCTAAGCAAAGTGTTCTGCCACAAAACCAGAATCCCTAGATATGATCAGCAACAAACCCTAAAATGATATAATATTAAAGAGGAGACACTATCAATTTATGATTATATTAATAATTTATTGTTATTATTATTTTGATTAAGCATAAAAAAGAAAATTTTTGTGTCGAATGGGCAATACGATTTGAGATTATATCAGTTGGGTGATTGATATGATTATATCGGTTAGATGCATTGGCTTGTTCATCTTCTTTAATTAGTGCACATGTACCTCATGTGTATTTATTATGATCTCAAAATAATCAATCTTGAGATTATAGGCCTACCAACTGACGACAAGATGTTAATTCCACATGTCATAAATCCCAAAATTTGAAAGCGATGATAGAAGTACCATCAAACCTGTTCATAATCACTTTTTGGGATGTGTGTCACATAGAATCAACATCTGATCATCTAATAATAGGCTCATGGTCTCAATATCTATTGTGTTGAAATATTGGAACAACCTCTATTGTCTTCTTTAAAGCAATCAATTAATTTTCCTTTGTTTAAGTGAAGTGATTGTAACGTAAAGTAGGATGGTAGTAACACCAACCTTTATTTATATATTAGTAAATAATAAAGATTATTGATACATGGATAACATTTTGATTATCATATAATACCACATGTTTGCAGGCTAACATAGTCGTTATATTAGCCCTAAAAGTTAGAGGCATAAGGTGTGACTAAACATATTTCGAAATTTCAAATATTAGAATACCTACATATATATACAGAATTAAGAACATAATTAGAATGAAAATTTCCCTCTAAGAATGCTTATAATATTTCATTCAACTAGAGAATTAAATTCTCTTATGTTAGTTTGATTGAGCGACTTATGTTAAATTGTGCCTCAAGTGAGACAATCATTACCCTATTTATTTATTTTATTTTAGTGTCAAAACCTTTTAATATAAAAGTCGATCATTAGTTTTTTATAAGTATATTCAATTTTTTTTAATTACTATAAAACATTAAATGTCTATTTTTTTATAATAAAATAATAGTATTAAGAAAATTGAAGATATCTAATAAAGTGATAACAAATAAATAAAAATTAACAAAATCAAATTTATTTAGAGTGTTCACGTGCATTTTTACTAGTATATATATATATATATATATATATATATATATATATATATATATATATATATATATAAGACTTTAAATTCCTAGTTGCAATCATAATAAACCTGATTTCTTGGTTCGTTAAATGTTTCAATGATGGGCGGACCACTTGAAATAATCTCAAAGATTGGTGTCATTTGGCATAAAACAGAGCTATCACGACCAAGGTATCAAACTCGATATCAGTATCAGGTATCGGTCCAAAGTCGATACGGTATCGGCAATTTTATTTCTTTTAAAAAATAAAATTGTATCAGTCAGTATCGGCTAATACCGAGATAGTATCGGCCAATGCTGACCCGTATTAGTTCGATATCGTTATTGATACCACTCTAATACCTGTATCAAGGTGGTATCGACTCTTGATAAAACTGATATATATCGCCAATAAGTATTGGTATCATCCGAGTTTTGATACTATGATAGATCACGACCCTATCGGCACTGAGCAGTCTCTTTGTCTCTTTGCTTTGTTTATTTCAAAAGAGCGACTCTCCTTACCCAAGAGTCTCCATCACGACTCGTAGTTTTCAGCCACCGAGTCTAAAGTTGAGTCTAACTTCTCACTAGGTTTGACGCCCACCAACTCTATTCTGTAGGCTCTAATGCCCATTAATCATTTGGTACCTTTAGTTACAACCAACATTCTTCCTTCTCAACCTTAATTGTAAGTACTTAAATGAAATCAGGGACTCCTTTGAATCATTAGATGAAGATAATATTTCATCCTTATCTTTCACAAAACTTATCATTAAATGGTCTGATTTTGATTACACATGCCATACATCTTAAAATATGAAGTTCATGGACATAAATCAATTGTGGTTCTCGAATCACTTTTCGAGATTTGTGCCACCTGCAATTAAAACGTGACACTCTAATGGCAGTACCATAATCTTAAGATCTATTGGGGCTAAAAATGATCTCCATCAGCAGTCAATAATTTATGCACGTGAAACAAGATGAAAGAATCGAAGGTTAAAAATAGGCTGGTGTTACTTGCACACCACTTTATGTTCTAAACAAAAGAAAATGATTTATGCACGTGAATCACTCTTCTTCCCAACTAAATAAAGGATATCATTAGGGTTATATGATATTTGTAGAAAGATATTTTGATAATTTTAATTATAAATGTTTCTCTTGTTGACCGAACAATATTTTGGAGACTTTTTTGTGTTTTCAAATCACCCCTTTTCCATACAAATTGACCAAATGACTTATGTTACAAGTTAAAGGCAATTTTTTTTCTCAAACTTTCTCAAGTACGACTTTTTGGACGAAGCTTTCAAAAGGGAATAGGCTTTCCATACATGCCTTCAAAGTATTTTATGAGTAAATGGGCGCTTAAAGCATTATAGGGCTATCAATGGATCGGATTGGCTCGAATTTTATCCCCCATCCCGCCCGAAATAACATGCTTTTTCGGTGTGTAAGCCCAACCTAGGACCCAACCAAGGCTAAGCATGATCCTACCTGGGCTTGGACTAAGTACCTGAACACCCGGCCTGGGCTCTACCTGATTTTTATATGTATAAATATGTAGTATGAAATTATAAATTTATAATACGTTTTAGTTAAGTAGCATTTTAGTGAAATGCCACCAAAGCTACTATAAAAAAGTCACATCTTCTAAAAAACGTGTTATAGTAAAAATAAGATTTAAAATTGTAAGAATGCTTTGATTTATATAAAAATTTGATTAAAAAAAATGGTTTAGTTAAAAAGTTTGATTTAAAAATTAAAGAGCCTGCAACCAGGCCTGCCTGCTAGGGCAGAATTGGGGTGAGTATTTCTAGGCTTGGGTTAGAGCCAGGCATATAATAATACTAACCTGTCACGGGCAGAAACTGGCCTGGGTTTAACTCTACACGGCCCATTAAGAGTCCTAATTATGAGCAATAGCTGATATATTACGAAATCCTTTCATTAGTATAATTTCCAACCGATGAAAGGATGTACGGGCAATGGGGAATGGTCCAAATTTGATGCTCAAAAGGCCTCCCACTTCATACCGTAATCACCGAGTCGGAATTCAGGAAAAAATCGGTGAGCAAAAAAATAAAATGAAAAAGACGTGAAAAAATCAGGAAGCATTTCGAAGAAGTAGTAGAAATACTTAAAAAATCAAAAAATAAATATGTTTTTACAAATATAAGAAATTTTTTGAAAAGAATTCGTAGAATATGCATTTAAAATGTAAAAATTGTGATTTTTTAAAAATACAAGTATTTTTTTTTAAAATACATTTTAAATGTATTAATCATTATAACATTTGGCCTTGACCTTATGACAATGCACAAGGAAATTAGGACTAATGGATGATACTATGAGAGCTTTGAAGAGCTAATTAAGATGAAAAGAAGCCCTTTCCTTTCTTTGAGCTCAAAATAGAAGAAAATGACATCAAATTAAGTCATAACATTCCTATATTAATTGGACGGTGGGGCTAACCGACCTTGGGCGATTGGGACATACGACTAGACTAATGGTGTTGCTCTTTGGAGCATCGATTCTACTATTCTATCTTTTACCCTTTACCTCTCTCGTAAACGATTTTATAAATTTATTTATTTTAGTGTTTAATTGGAAGACCCTTCTACCTGATCAACTTGCTTATCAGAGGAAGAAAAAACCAACATAAAAATAAAAAATAAAAAAAATAAAAATTTAAGGATAACAAAATTCCAGTGGACCTTCAATTAAAAAATTAAATAGACAAATGAATCCTCTTGTAATATGGACTTGATAAGTTATTTGGTCCTATTCTCGGATGAGTGGGGATCCAAATCCGGATAAAAACAACAGACCTGAGGCTGTATTAGAAAATATGATTCACTGCCAAAGCTTCCAAAATGTTGATCAAGCTAGGGAAGCCTACAAGGGATGGCTTAATAAAAGAAAACTTTGAGTTATAATATCAATATCACTTTTATATTTTGATGCACGTTTTGACCTGAAATCGAACCTACCAGAAATCCGATTAGGACACGATCCAAACCGAACGGATTTTGGTTGTGTTCGGTTTCAACATTTTCGACAAGTGTTAATCAAGTTTAGGTAATGCCCAAATTTATTCTTTGTAACTGGTCTAATCAACATATTCACAGCATTCTCTTTGATAAGTACAAGTGTTAAAGAGACCGTGCCTTTAAACTTTTCAAGACATTTCTTCATCCTTACTGACCTTCTCAAGGTAATCTGAATCAGAACAGGTAGATGGGGCTGCAAGTCTTGAGAAATTGTGTCACTTTCTCATCTTACTCATGTCTTTCAACATCAACTTGTGCCTGAGGTTAACCAGATGACTAAGGTTTGTCTTCCGTCTTTTTCTTCGGAAACTCATCTTCTTTGAAAGTAACATCTCTTTCAACTATTACTTTGTGGGATTGTGTATCCCACAAACGATAACCCTTGACTACTTCACCATAGCCAATCAAGACATACTTTTTAGATTTTAGATCCAACTTGGATCGTTCGCTTCCCTGAAGCAATGTATACGTCGCACATCCAAATACCCTCAAATGAGAGTGACTCTCGTGTCTTCCAAACCAAACCTCATTTGCAGTTTTTGAGTTTAATGTTGCGGAAAGCGATCAGTTGACCAAGTAGCATGCCGTGTTCACTGCTTCTGTCTAGAACCCATGACTCAAGCTGGAACGATTCAATATACACCGCACTTCTTCTAGTAGTATTTTGTTCATCCTCTTAGTCACGCCATTTTATTGAGGATTTTCAAGAACTGTTAAGTACCTAACAATCTCCTGATTTTCACAATAAGTCTTGAACTCTGATGACATATATTCTCCATCATTATCTAATCTGAGAATCTTCACCTTTCTATCTATCTACTTTTCAATCATACTCTGCCACTGCCTAAATTTATGAAACACATCCGACTTATTTTTAATTGGATACACTCAAACTTTTCTGGATTAGTCATTTATACATGACGCAAAGTAGTTAGCTCCACCTACTGAAGTGACTTTAGTCGGTCCCCATACATCTGAATGTATATAATCAATCAGACCCTTCGAAGTATGCTTTCCTGTGGAGAAACTGACTTTCTTCTGTTTCCCGAAGATATAATCTTCACAACAATTCAACTTACAAGTTTGAATGCCAGAAATTGCATTATTATTTATGAGCTCTGTCAGCCCATGTTCACTCATATAAGCAAGCCTCTTGTGCCACAAATCTGAGAGATTCTTGAAATCTTTTATAACCGCAACACCATTGTCGTTGATTGTGTTGCCTACTAAAGTATACAGATTTACTATCTTTTCACCTTTCATCAAGGTCATAGCATCACGTACGACTTTTAATTTCTCAGATTTTAGGATGACTCGACATCCTATCTCATCCAGTGCCCCCAATGAGATCAGATTTTTTTTCAGATCAGGCACATGCCTAACCTCAGTAAGAGTGCGAACACAACTATCAAACATCTTGATTCTGATAGAACTGATACCCACTGTATCACATACATTGTCATTCCCCATCATAATCGTCCCACTATTGGCTATCTTGTATTGGTCAAACCAGTCCTTGTATGACACATGTGATACGATGCCCTTGAATATAGGATCCATCCACCATCAAACTGACTGGAGCCTAACAATGCACACAATAGATCTTCACCAGAATTTGACTTAGCAACACTTGCCTCTTTTGAAGTCCCTTCGTTACCCTTATTTTTATTCAATCTTTGTTTGCAATATTTGCGAATATGTTCAGATTACTTACAGAAATAATAGATAATATCCTTTCTATCACTCATAGATTTGAACTTGTTGTTTTCTCTTGTTGATTTATTATCCCCTCTGAAATTTTCTCTTTTGTAATCATGGTTCTGACCCCTTTCGCTCAAGAGACTAATTCCTTCGGAGTCAGATTCAGACTGTTTTCTCAATTCGTCGGAAAGAAGTGTTGCAATCACTTCTTCAATGATAATAGTATATTTACCATAAATTAATGTGGTAACAAGGTGCTCATAAGATGCAAACAATGAGGTGAGCAAGAGAAGTACGAAGTCTTTTTCTTTAAGTTTTACTTTAATGCTCAATAGTTCACTAACTATTTTATTAAACAAATTCAAATGGTCATGAATACGCATACTAGCCTTCATACGAAGGGTGTAGAGTTGCTTCTTCATGAAAAGTCTATTAGACAACGACTTTGTCATGTAGAGAGATTTCATCTTCTTTCATAAATCTACGGTAGTCTTCACATGAAGAACGTTGTACAGAACTTCATCGAACAAACACAATCGAATAATGCTTACGGCTCTCTTATCTATAGAGATCCACTCTTCATCGGATGTCTCTGCCTTCTTTCCCATCTCCTTTCCAAGTAGAACATCATCAATGCCTTATTGGATAAGGAGATTTGTGACCTTGACTTGCCATAAAGCAAAGTTATTCTTCCCCGAAAACTTCTCCACCTCGAATTGTGCATTCGAGACCTTCATTGTCATTGTAGCGTAAATATCGCTTTGATATCACTTGTTAGAAATTCTACCCACTCTACCAAACTCCCTTATCACGATAAATGCGAAAAAAATAAGACGATGCAGGCAAAAAATAATCACACACAATATAAAAGATTTATGTGGTTCACCCAATCGAGGACTACGTCCACGGGAGTATATGCACTATTTTATGAATGTTTACAACACACACACACTCTCTTCTCTCTAATGCAAACTCAAACAAGATCAAACACGATCTTCAACAACTAACCTGTTGTTAAACCAAAGATGCAGTCCTTCAAAACAGAGAAGAGATCTATTGGAATAAAATAACTATCCCGACACAAAAACAACTTCAATCGGATCTTCAAGCCCTAAGCAATTCTTCAATACCTTGCCTCACAAAGTATTCACCATAATTTTCTATCTTACAAACTCTCTCAAAGCTCTTTGGAACCCTAGAGAAACTTCTGTAAATAGACTCCAAAACCCTTTTGGAAACTTGACTAAAGAAATCTTCTAAAATAGCCAAGAAATCAAAATTGCAGATCTGAATCTGCCCATAATCAATAAATTGTCTCCCAAACTCAATCTATTGATCTCCAACAGTGAGCAAACTGAGCAACTGAGCAAACTATTCAATAATGCTTAGATTCGATCGATTGACTCTCAGAGCTCAATCGATCAATTTCCACCAATGCGTTGGGATTAAACCTTATTCAACAAAAAATATATATTAAAAGAGTGAATTTGGATATTTTTAAAGAGCAATTTAAACATGCTCTCTTAAGTGGGCTACTCTTTGCCTCCAAAGAGCAATCCCAAACACATCCTTAATTGCCACCAGTGCATTGGGATTAAACCTTATTCAACGAAAAAAATCCGAAATAAAAAAAACATACATTAAAAGAGTGAATTTGGGTCTTTTTAAAGAGCAATTTAAACCTGCTTTGTTAAGTGGGCTACTCTTCGCCTCCAAAGAGCAATCCCAAACACAACCTTAATTGCTCCATTAGCGTTTTGTCTAAAACTCCAATGGGGAAAAAATAGAAGTTTACTTTGGGATAATCTTAATTTTTCACCCATTATCACCCTTTACAAAATATAAAAAATAAAAACTAAAAACCATCAGTTGCCATAGTCCATGGGCGGACGCACATAGAGACTGGGGGGGTCCCCAGACCACCCCCCAAACTTTTTTTTTTTCCAAAAAAATTAGATTTGATTTTCAAAACTTTGGGTTTTCCTAAAGATCCCCCAATATTGCTTTATAGAGACCCCCAATAAGTTTGGGTTTTTAACTTCCGTAACCATTCTCTCTCTCTCTCTAAAAAAACCCTAACCACTACCCCCGACCCCGTAACCCCTTCTGTAGCTAGAGACTTCACCCAACTCTCTCTACTTTTGGCAGACAGCTGGGATTCCCCGGCGACGGCCTTGGATATAGCGAACCCCTGTCAGCCAGGTAGGGTTTCTCTCTCTCTCTCTCTCTCTCTCTCTCTCTATCTAGCAGCGCCCAAGTGAACCCATTGAGTCGAAGTGGAGAGTAAAAATTCTACATGAGGGCGATATGGCTGATTCCAACAACGTACATGCTAAGAAACTTGACGAACATACGAAGACAATGATAGAGAGTTAAGGAGATTTGGATAATCTACCCTGTGTGTTTTTAGCTGAAATCCATGAGATGGGCCGATCTTAATGAGCTTTTAACTTGTTAAGCTCTTAGGATTTTAGTATTGTCTATTGAGACCCCGACTGAGAGACTCTTCTACAGCTATTGGCAATGGAAGCAACTACCAAGAAGTTACAGGAACCTTCAAATACCAAATGATTCCTCTCTCTCTCTCTCTCAGCTGGCAGCGAGCCCCCCACAACCCACTGTCCCCTCTCTGGTTCTCTCTCTCTCTCTCTAAGGTCTATTGGTCTAACAAAGCCCTAAGGATTTTTTGCCTAATGGCCCGCCCTATTTATATCATCACAGGCACAGCCACATGGGCCACATCCCCCTAAACCCTAAATCTCTCTCCCTCTTTCTCTCTTACTTTCAATACTCAATTCCTAACTATTCTTTCAATTTTTTTTTAGGATTTTAGTTGGATACTTGGATTCATCTGTCAGGCGCACCGCGCGCATGGTTCGGATTTGTCGGAGCTTGCATTTCGTTTGATCACACATTCACACTAGATTGGAGGTAAAATTAATTTTTTAATTTAAATTTAATTTAATTTTATGTTAATGAGTTAAAAATATAGTGATTTTTAATGTGATATATGAAAATGTAAAATCTTTATTGGTATGAAAATATGGAAATCCCTAAAGCCCTAATTTTTTATATTGAATAGTTTTTTACTGGTTCAAATCACATGATAGATGGTGTTTTTTAGTTTTTACTCAAATTTCACACGATAAGTATTTAGATCATAGTATTTAAATTGCAGTTACAAGTTACAACACTCATGGCAAATTGACGATACTATGCAGATGTGTCCCAAAAAATTGACCCTCGACCAATTTAATGATGATAGATTTTCACATGCTTGTGCACTTGTTAAGTATCTAATGCAAAAATTAAGGCACCTATTGAGTATCTAATGCATGGGATTGGCGAAGATCGGATTGAAATGGGATATATCATAGCTGGTTGGTTTTTTGCACTTTTAGGCTTTTAAATATATAGTACAAGTTTGATTTTTTTATTTTTATTTATTTATTTATGTAATTTTGGGATGAATCTAATCTAGGCGACATATTTTTTTTAATATGAAATATTTACTAGATATTGCTTGAGATTTATTTTAAATATTTACTTGAGATTTATTTGTATTTACACTCATTTCTAATACACTCATGACATTTATTTTCGTTAGGTCATATTCTTCCTTCTTGACCATTGGAGCAGTCATGCATAGATACTTTAGAAGAAAGGTTAACATCATGCCTCCTACCGTAGAACATGCTATGGTTCACCCCCTCCTATCTTAGAAAATGAAGATATGCCAACTGCCTTGAAAAATAATGAACATGAACAAACCCAACTTGGCTCAAAGCGAAGTCAGTAGAAATTGATAACGTGTCTACTCGTTTAAAAAATATGAACTTGAGCACGGGGGTCCTAGCTCAATGTGAACTCATATAGAAAATGATGATACATCTACTACCTTAGAAAATGATGAGCATGAACAAGTCCAATCTAGCTCAAAGTGAAGTCATGTAGAGGTTGTTTTAGCAAATCTTTCAACAAATCCCAAATTTCGTATTCCAATTTCAGTGTACCATCCTAATGATCAAGAATTAGTTTGTAAAGCATATTTGCAAAAAGGTTCATGTCAGCCTCATAATCACACATTTTTTCAGAGAAAAATATCAGGAAAATCACGATGATTTCAACCTAAGTAGTTTAAGATATATGAAAGTTGGTTAGAATATAGCATATCAAAGGAAAAAATATTTTGTTTATATTGCTATCTTTTTAGACCAACTACAGCAATAGGGGTGCAAGGGGGTACTGACTGTTTTACGATTGAAAGGTTTGATAATTGGAAGAAGCCTGATAAATTTGTGACTCATATTGGAGGGCCCAATAGTTCTCACAACCTAGCTCATCAGAAGTATCAAAATTTGTTGAATCAAATCAACACATTGAGAAACTTTTTCTAAGAAAGCTGATAAAGACACAATGGAATATAGAATCTATTTAACGGCATCAGTAGACTGCGTTTGATATCTTCTTCTTTAAGAATTACCTTTTTGTGGAAACAATGAATCAGCTGTTTCAAGCAATCAAAAAACTTTCGTGTACTCCTACAATTTCTAGCCGATCATAATGAAGAAATTAGAGTTATCGTATAAAATAATGCTCTTGGTCATCTCAAAATGATTGCACCTCATATCCAGAAAGATATTGTAAGTGCAATTGCAAGTGAGGTCACAAAAACTATTATTGAGAATTTTGGAGACGTCGTATTTGTCATTTTGATTGACGAACCTCGTGATATATCTATTAAAGAGTAAATGACCGTTATTTTACGTTATGTAGATAAGAGGGGATGTGTAATTGAGTGATTCTTTGGAATAGTACATATTACGAAAACCACCGTTGTAGCACTGAAGGATGCGATTAATGCATTATTTGCCAAACATGGATTGAGTATAAAGAAATTACGTGGACAAGATTATGACAGTGCCAGTAATATGAAAGGGCAGTATAATGGACTTAAGACGCTCATAATAAAGGAGAATGAATATGCCTATTATATTCATTGTTTTGCTCATCAACTTCAATTGACACTTGTTGGAGTTGCAAAACGTAACATTGAAATCGGGACACTCTTTAGTGTGGTTTCTGTTGTGGTTAATATTGTTGGAGCATTTACCAAACGCTGTGATATTCTTCGAGATAATCGAACTACTATAGTCATTAATGCAATTGAGAGTGGGGACCTTTCAACTGGGCAGAGTTTGAATCAGGAGACTACGTTAATACCAGCCGGTGATACATGTTAGGGATCACACTATAAGTCATTGATAAGCAGCAAAGTCTTGTTCTCTTCTGTGATGGATATACTTCGGATTGTCCGAGAAGATAGATCAAATTATGATCAAAGAGCTGCAGTAAGGGGCCTAATAATCTCAATATACTCTTTTGAGTTTGTATTCACCTTATATATAATGGAAAAATATTGGAAATCACATATGATCTATCTGAGGTATTATGAAAACAAGAACAAGATATTGTGAATTTCATTGATCTAGTTAAAGTTGCTAAGGTGAGATTGCAACTAATGAGAAACGCCCAATGAGATTCTATTATCAAAGACGTACCTTTATTCTGTAACAAATATAAAATCAGTGTCCCTAACATGAATGATATGTATGAAGAACCAGAGCGACTGCGACGCAGAGCTGAAGAAATAACATATCTACATTATTATAGTGTTGAATTATTTTATGTTGTTATTGATCAACAACTATAAGAGCTTAACAACCGTTTCGATGAAGTGAATACCGAATTACTTCTTTGTATGGCATGTCTAAATCCAAGTAATTCATTCTCAACTTTTGACAATGAAAAATTAGTTTGGCTTGCTGAATTTTATCGGGTTGAATTTTTTGCAATGTCTCTCGCGATTATTGATAATCAACTTGCGACTTATTCTTAATGTACGCTCCTAAAGTGAGTTCTCGAAGGTGGACGAGATTAGTGGGCTTGCTCATAAAATGGTTGAGAAGAAAAAAGATATTTTATATCTACAAGTTTACTTGCTCATAAAATTGGCATTAACCCTACCTATCGCCACTGCTACTATTGAGAGTGCATTTTCTGCTATGCATATTATAAAAAATAGACTTCGAAACCGAATGACAGATGAGTGGATGAATGATTGTTTGATCACATACATTGAGAGAGACATTTTTGATAGAATTGAAAATGAGAAAATGCTCCAATGCTTTCAAAATATGAAATCTCGTCGTGAAAGATGTCTTTATTATAATAGTAGAATGACTTTTTGGAGAGATATTTATCTTTTTTTATATTTTATGATTTTAAGAGAATTTTTTTATTTTTTTATAAAATAAAGAAAATTCTTTATTTTACGATTTTTCATACTGTGTTTGCCCCTGCCAAAGTCCACAAAGTCAGCCCTGTACCTGCACAACCTATCGTGACCTTCTCTTTTATCAGTGTTCAATCATTCTCTGCTGCCAAAATCATCCTTGAACTCATCGTCATCGCATCCAACTAGAGATTTAAAGTGCAATGTATCCCGACATAAAGTGGCTGGGTCACATGCCGATACGTATCCTATATGTATCGGCCAAACCTGTAAATATTCAAATACCTTTTGTATTTTTAATATATATAAAATATAAAAAAATTAATTCGAAAAGACATTTTTGATATTTTGTCCGAGTGTATATCCGATACATATCAGCCAATATGACCTGATATGGTCCGATATTTGACCTCATATAAAAATGAGGTGTATGTCCGTATTGGATGGGGGCCCAACCCGATACATATCGGCTGATATATGGCCGATATTTAAAATCGTGCATCAAACATCTATTTTTTTTTTGAATTATTATTAGCAGAGGGTGTCTCAATTTTGGGCTTGGACTAATTGTTATGGGCACCATAGCCCCCACCATGCCATGAGTATATCCCGATTTACTCACATTACGTGATGCTATCTATCGTAAAAGAGGAGTCGTTTTGAACTCACAATTAGGAAGGATTTGATTTGTAATTATACTTATTCCTAATCTTTTCAAAGTCAATAATAGGGAGAGGAGAGGACCCCCCTCGGTAGAATTCCATAAGCCAAGCCTAACTCAACCTTACAAAATTGGCTTGTGAGATGAGGTTTGCCTGAGGTTTATATATATATCCCAAGGCTATGACCCCAAGGATCAAATAGCGGTTTCGTTTTCAGTTTCAGGCATGACCGAAACTGAAAATTTGAACTGAAATTTCACTTTGAGTTTCGGCCAAAATTTTCCCTCCATACTTTTTTTGATCGAAATTTCGGCTCAAATTTAGTTTCGGTGGGAACCCAAACCGAAATATATGACTCTCAACCTTGCTTTAACATGCAAAGATATGAGTATGGAGTTCCGCATGGATCTCCGAGTCCACAATGGGGCCGGGTGCATATGCCGAGTCCACAAGGGGTCAGACATCTAATAATTACGACTAAAAATTTGGAAACCGCATAACAAAAGTTAAAAAGCTACAAGCGATAGAAGAGAAGAGCATGCATTAGCTGAAGGTAGGGCTGTCAACAGGTTGGGTTAACCTGACACTTGACCCAATCCGACCCGATATTTTATCGGGTCTGGGGCATGAGACATCCGACCTTCGGGTCAGTTCAACGGAGAAGTCTTGTTGGGTCGACCACACCCCACCCGATATTTTATATATGAAAAGTATAAAAAATAGGCCTTTTAATGGGCTTTTTACAAAATAGCATCATGTGCCATGTTTTATCACAAAAAAAAACAAGCGTCACTTTTTCTTCCTAAACCGTGCTCATACTTACCTGAACTTGGCAGCCATACATATCAATTCAGATAGAGCATTAATTAATTTAAATGAATAATTATAATGTTGTCCTTGCTAACAAATTCTTATTTTAAAAAAAAAAAAAATTAGGCATTCGACACGTGCATAGGTAATATGTACGAACACGGGCCTGTATGAGGCGCTAATTCATAATTAAAAATATAAATGAGCCTTTAATAAAAATATAAATGGGGCGCATTTTCGTATAGGGTCGGGTCAGGTTTTTGGGTCAGTTTTTCGGTTCTAGTGGTATTGAATGCATCATCAGGTCGGTTTGGGCATTTGATATTTTCTTATTGGGCAGCCAAAATTTTGGCCTGACCCGACTGACCCTTTGACAGCCCTAGCTGAAGGTGCCCTCTAGCAAAAGGTAGGTTGAGAAATGAGAAGTCCGTTTCAGATTATCAAGACCACCAACCACGATGCGTGCATCGATATCTTCTGTTGGATAGCTAAAACTATGTTTGAAGTATGACGATGGGTCCCCGGAAGAAACAAGAGTATGAGGTACACCGACAGCATCAAAATTCAAACAATTTAGACAATAAAAATTTAATTGTGTTTCCTCAAATCGACAAACAACTGAGTAGTTGGGCAATCAACCATTTCCATATCCACATTAGACTATTAGAGATCCCCACAAACAAACAAGTCCGTCCAACGCCAAAGAGCTAAGCTGAGCTTGGGCAACAAGTGGCACTAGGACCAAGCCACCAAGAAAAACGCCACTAAAGGATGAAGAGTGACACCTAGTGCATGTAAGCCAATTTGGAAACTTATAGAAGAATGGGTTTTCCTTCTTCTAATGGGAACAAAGAGAGAGCATTATATAAGTAGAATGGGAGTGGAAAGAGAAAAGAGAAGTTGTAATTAATCTATGGAAGGAAGGGTTTTAGAGTTTTTAAGTATGGGAAGATTGGGTTATAAGTGGTGGGATGAATCAAAGAAGGTGTGGCTTATAGCAGGGCCAACAATATTGACAAGTGTCTTCCAGTTCTCTATTGGGTTTGCAACCGTGGGGTTTGTTGGGCACTTGGGAGATGTTGAACTTGCCGCTGTTTCACTTGCTCAGAATGTAATTGAAGGTTTTGCATTTGGGATCTTGGTAAGTTAATTATACTCTATTTCTTTATTTTATATATATATATATAATAATAATAATAATAATAATAATAACTAAAAAAATTTTAGGGCAGTAGCAAAACAGGATTGAAGGACCGAGGAATCAGGATTGCACGGATTTTGAGGGCTTTAACAATTAAAATTTTAAACAAACTTAAAACGTGTGAGCTATCTTGTACAACTGAAATGTCATTATTGCCCTTTCATTTAAGAGGCACAATAGGACATCCATCTTAAGTGGTTCATCGTCTCTTCTGCGAAGCTATCACGGAAACATTGACTTCTTCTCCGATTAATAACTCAAAGATTAAAGATTGAAGAGGAAGAAGGCCCCAAATGATCACAATGTTGCCGCTAAATGCGCATAGATAGCTTGCAACTATAAACTTTTTGGTTCCTATCGATATTCCCTTTCTCTAACCAGAAAGAAAGAAGAGAAGAAGAAGAGGGTGAAGATGAACTCTAGCTGTTGCTGCAGGTTGTTTAGACATGGAAATCCCCGTAAAAACTTAGCATTACCTATCTCTATCAATGGTCAGATTCAGATGCAGATAGGGATGTCCCCCATCAATGGCAGATAGCTTGCACGCGGGATGTGAATAATAACGGTACCTAATTTATGTTACAATAACGGATCTCGGTGTCTCGACTTCCGTGTAAAATATTTCAACAACCACTGATTAAGATTACGCACAGTGGGTGCAGCATGAGTGCATCTTTGCCGTATTGCTATAAATAGTTTTTGACTTTTTGACTTTTTATAAATAGTTTTTGACATTTTATAAATAGTCTTTGACGACAGGAGTGGAAACGAGAATTAGATCCAAACTCAAATACAACTATGGCCATGAACGTAACGTGTCTTCATCAAACCAAACCACGTTCACGCTAAAGATAGGGTTTTATGTAAATATTCATATTTATCAAAAAAACCCTCAACTTTCCCTATTTATAAAAAAAATCACAAATTTTATATTTTTCTGGGTGAAAAAACTCCAACTGTCGGGGGCCATATTACCTAAAGTTTGGGATAGTTTCTGCTTGCCCTTTGCCAGATTAGATTTTGAGAGCATAGAATAATTTTATCGCTGAAAATATCTTCTCGTTAGAGTAAATGGGGCTTGGAGCTAAAGAGAGACACAACCGTTGTTTGGCCTCAAAGAGCTAATCCAAATGAAGCCTAAAAGTATGATTAATATTAACTCTATAAGTTAAATTTATAAAATGAACAAAATACATTTAATTACCACTTATGCTCAACTTTTATTAAACTCTCCTCCTATCCCCCTCTCTCTCTCTCTCTCTCTCTCTCTCTCTCTCTCTCATTCGAAAAACCATGGCAACTACGGAACTAGGGACTCTAAAATCGCGAGAATCACCAAAAGAATAGCAAAATCTAGGCATGTGTAGGATCCTCGCATTGAATTCCACACGAGTCGACGTGACTTCATGGACGCTACTACTTCTCTGTTACCCAATATTTTGGTGACCCAAATGTTGAACCAAAGAGGGTGGCACTTTGGTACAATGCCGAGGATCACGCTTCAGGAAGCGGAGGTCTTGCCCAACCCCTATTGGCCAACCACTGTGTGATGTGAGGGTTGCATGTAGTTGAGGACTTAGTTGGGCGTTCAAAGAGGCCTGAATACCCCGTCATTGTAAAAAAAAAAAAAAAGGGGGACATGAAACTATTAAGGCCTGTTTGGATAAAAATACTGAAAGTACAGAAAAATAAAATAATATTCCTATATTTTTTTATGGATACTTAAATCACGGGATTCTTTTATTTCCCTTTGTTTTTCACTGTTTGGATAACCACATTGCTAGCTGGGAAAACACAGGATTAATTAAATCCTGTGTTCGGATACATATACGAAAAATTATAGAAAAATAACATATCTTAACAAAAAAATAATCATAATACCACAGAAGATCATCCAAACTAAAAAACAACTGCAATATTATAAAAATGATTCACAAAAATTATCAAGAAATTATATATGTATAAAGTTCTTTTTGCTCTTTACATATCTGAGTGAATTACTTTAGTGATTGGCTTACTGCTTTATAAAGGTTAGGTTTTAAATTAAAACCTTGGTTTGTGTAATAAATTGCTTATTTTTTTTAATTAATTATACTAAAGTATATACACTACATATGAGAGTATGTAGCTCTACAACATGGTGGATCTCCTTCTGAGAGAAATATCTCTCAAAATAAGTCCTTGCATCACTTAAATAGATGGAGAGGAGCCTAGATATAGGCCAATACTGTGGGATTTAGTTAAAAAACTCAAAGAAGAAATATTTGTTATGAAAACAAATACCATAAAAAAGATTATTTGAAAATTTTTAATAATTTTAGGTGGTCAAAATAATTTTGGATGAGAGAAATATCTCCCAAAATAAGTCCGTGCAGCACTTAAATAGATGGAAAGGAGCCAAAAATAGGTCAAAATTGTGAGATTTAGTTAAAAAAGTTAGAGAAGAAATTTTTGTTATGAAAACATATACCATAAAAAAGATTGTTTGAAGAATTTTGATAATTTTAGGTGGTCAATATAATTTTGGATGGATGAGAGTCCACTAATATAAATTAGGACCTCTAAAGCTTAGTAACAAATTTTTAGAAAGTTTGGGTGGTCAATTGACCACCCAAGTCATAACATGGCTCCGCCTCTAATTTTTGGGGATGTGTGCCATGTAGAATCAACATCTGACCGTTTGATAAGGGCGTCATGATCTTAAGATCTATTATGAGGAAGATTGAAAAAACAAAATAATCTCCATCGTCTAATTCAAATCAGTCAATGATTTTCGTACATGAAAAACTTGTATGATATTACTAATAAACGGGTGAGAATAATCGTACCCAAAGATCAAAATTTTGGCCGAAATGACCGAAATTTCGGTCCAAATTATCGGTTTCGGTGAGGACCGAAATTTCGGTCATATTTTTGTATGAGATTGAAATTATCGGCCGAAATTTTGGTTCAAATTTTCGGTTTCAGTCCCCTCCGAAATCGAAATGAAACTCAAAATTTTGATCCTTGATCGTACCCTTATCTTTTTCTTCTCCACTCTTATCTTTTTGAGGTCTGACAAATTGAATGGCGATGGTACTTTGGAACTCTTAAATCAAAAATGAGCGTAAAAGTTGTATTTTGTATTCCGACTCTTAAGTCGCTTTGAACTGCGGAAAACTATAAAAAAATATAATCTGATGTATTTTGTATTCCGACTCTTAAGTTGCTTCGAACAGCAAAGACTATGAAAAATATAGTTTGAATCTAAGTATTCCTCTCTTTTTCCCATATCCAAAGAGCTCTTAATTCTGATTTTTTTATAAATACGAAAAGCTTAGGGAGGTTTTTTATAAATATAAAGCATTTTAGGGTATATTTGCCTAAAAAAAAAAAACCTTCAAAGATAATCCCAAAGAAGTCCTCTTCCTAACGCCAACCTTTCTGCTAGTCGACAAGTGTCACCGGTACGAAGAATAAATGTCCACCAAAGTATACTGCATGTAAGCCAAGTAGATTCTTTAGTCGGATTTGGGAAATGGGTTTTTCTTAAGTGATCACAAGAAAACGGCTAAGTAATCAGTACCGATCGTCATCATCATCATCAATTCCTCATGATACATATAACTAACGACAGTGAGATGAGTGAGAAGAGCAAGATAGAAGGAAGAGTTTTAGAGTAGTTTTTTTAGAATGGGAAGATTAGGTTATAAGAGTTGGGAGGAATCAAAGACGATGTGGGGTATAGCAGGCCCAACAATACTCATAACTGTGTCTCAGTTCTGCATTGGAATTGTGACCGTTGCTTTTGTTGGGCACTTGGGAGAAGTTGAACTTGCTGCTGTTTCAGTTGCTCAGAATGTAATCGAAGGTTTTGCTTATGGGATCTTGGTAAGTTACACCAAGAGCTCATCACTCATCATCACCATCAATTTTATTTTTCTTCTTATTGTTTTAATCACTTGCTCTGAATTTTCTTGAGGTATTAATCTAGTATGTAACAATATTTTATTTTATTATTTATTACTACTCTAACATCATCATTGCTACTTGGGATAATGGATAAAATAATCTTACACCATTAAAGTAGGCTTTGTCATCTTACCCTTATGCTACATGGCAGTTGGCACACATCTGTTATCAATCTAAATAGTTAAAGAGAGATAGTCCATCATTGAAACACATAGTAGTTAAAGAATCACGCACCGCTGATCCTTAATATCCATTGATAAAATTACAAACCATTAATATTACTCTATATACATAGAAACTATTAATGTTAACATTTAGATCAGATGGTTCAAATCTCTCAAAAAAATATGTGATTTTCAGCCCCCTGTTTATATATATTATAAAGTTACTTTTATCAGCAAATATACCAAAGCTACATAAACTAGCACATTATTTTCTAGTACTACGTTGGGCTAGTGGAGAGGCTACATTAACATCAGGAATTCTGTCATCTTTAGTGTCCCTCTCATCATGCAACACAGGTCTTAACGCTCTATGCTTCGGCTAAGTAACCCTCTTTTTTTCTCCATGGCAATACTCACCGAAGTGAAATGGGTAGATAAATAGGATTACCAAAGCCAAATCCAAGTAAGACTAAGGCTGTGTTTGGGGCTCTACTTTAGAGGCAAAGAGCAGCTCTCTACTCTCGCGCAGAGCACTTTAGTATGGCACTGTGTTTGATTGTAAGTGTTCTTAGCTCTTTTAGAGAGTGAGCTGAATTTAGGTCTCTTTAAAATAGCAATTTAAATCTGCTCTTTAAATGGGCTACTCTTTGCCTCTAAAGAGCAATTCATCATCATAGACGTAGGCTATGATGATGGTGAGCCATGATATCATTGCAAACTGAGTCCACAAATCTTTGGTTGTGCAGCCTTTGAGCTTTTGAGACATGTATCCATTTCAATGCTTTTTTTAAGTTGGTGCATCTCTAAAGGTCTACTCACTACACAGCTAACATGAATAGCTCACTGGCTACAATGAGCACCTCATTCTAGACAGTCTTGAACGTTTTCATCAAAAATCATAATAGATATTGCTCTAGCTCTTCTTTTATTGCCTCAGTTGTAAGACCATCATTTGCCAAAGAATAATCAATAGTCATTTCGAGAGAAATACCCCATACACTAAGAAAAGACCATCTTGCCCCTATTCACAGATATTGGGGAGCAAAAAATGTCATGATCCCTTGCATCATTTCCATTCATAAAAAAAAAGTATGTCAGGCATCTGCTTTTCACAATCATGCTACAATACAAATATCGCGCAATAACGGTTTTTCTTTTGCACTTAAATCTTCTAGTATCAATAACTAAGGTTATGTTTGGCAACCCTTCTCCAAAATGCACTTTTCAGGTGCTATAGAGAGGTGTCCCACATGTTTCTCCAATAATGCTTCTCATAAAAATCTCTGACATGTTAAAATTGTTGTGTGAGAAGTAGCGTGAGAGAACTTCGCAACACAACACCATTTCCAGCGAGAGGTGGCCAGCTACTTGGGTAAAATGTATTTTTCACTTGACATTTTTTCCTTTCCTGACAAAGTGCTTTTTGACAAAGGGTTGCCAAACATGGCGTACACGTACATAATGGCCTGGATATGTAAATGTTCCTTTCATTTCTTTATACTGTAAAATTTACTCTAAGTGGGATCCGAGGACTTAAAAACAACATAATCTGATCTAAACTATTTGGTAATAAAAGGACAACACAATTTGCTTATCAAAGATGCTGACATTTATAACTCACATTTTCAAATTCCCACCAATATAAGTCACATGCAAATAGAATATGCTGACCACGTGCTCATTCACTGCCCGGCCGCCAAAGTTGTCTGGGATACTTTCAGAGGCCGCCTGACGTTTTTGGGTTGTTTGCGTAACTCATGCAAAGAAGTGCTTGCAGATTCGTTTATCACAGCTTCGGACCTGATGGTTCGACATGTTCTAAAAATTGGCCTCTTGCCATCTTTTGGGCTATTTGGAAGGAACGAAACCTGAGAATTTTTAAGGCAAGGCAACCTCATTTCTTCGGTGATCCATCGACCACCCACGACATTTTTCTTTGGGATAAGAGCTTCCATAGTTGATTTTGGTTTCAGCTGGTGTGTGTGGCTCCCCCTTCTCTCCTTGTTCTCCGGTTTGGGCTCTCTGTTGAGGCCTTCTCTTTTTTTTTCTTTTCTGTTTTTATTGTTTTTCCCCTGAGCTTCTCACTCAACTCTTGATCCTGTTGTATACTTTCCATGTCTACAACTTTACTGATAAAAAAGAAGTCACATGCAAATTTCTTCAACAGAGAATACCTGTTATATAAAAGTTATGCGGGAGTCTCTTATCTACAGTAGACACCATTGCTATCGAGTATCATCATCCATCTTTTTTTCTTTTTCTCTTGATCGGTAAAAAGCGATAAATTCACTGATAAAATTGCAGAAGAAGAGAGGGCCGAGTGAGATACTCAGCCAAGAAAGAGATAAAATACAGCCAGAAAAAAAGGAAGGAAAACAGAAAAAAGGTATAATACAAAAGATGTCCGAGAAGAGGGGCCCAAGACTCGTGAGGGCCCCACCTGTAACTCCCATACAATCTCTTCTATCGATGAGGCAGAGCATTTGGGTGAGACCAAGCACCACCAGAAGAGGTCTTCAAACACCGAGTCTATTTACTATATTGTGGGTGCCAAATTTTTCTGTCAAAAAACCTCCTATTCCGATCTTTCCAGATTTCCAGAAGAGTACCGGCATCCATCACACTGCAGTACATGTTAACATAGTCAATTGTACATAAACCGCAGAAGTTACGAGTCTCTACAATGGTGTCTAGGTAAGTTCCATCATAAGAAAAATATATGAAGCCGGGGGATGTGGGTTCGAATGCATGGTGGATCCATGCATTTAAATCAGGTGGGGTCCACGTGACACCCATCCAAGGGATCATGTGCCACGACAGCTTGCCCAAGGATGATCAGAGACTACCCAAAAATTTGGGCATGCTCTGATGCATATCCACCGTCCATAAATGTGGTCGAGTTGGAAAAAATTCAATGTACCAGAATGTGTGGATGGTACTTAAACTTTGACCATTATTTTGACCACCAAAAAGCTCATTTTTTAACCAATTTTTTTTATAGATCACATGCCACATGGCACATGATCCGAAAACGGGTGTTGTTTTGGGATCACATGCCACGTATGTGGGATTCGAATGCATGGTTCATCCATACATTCGAACCCATACCACCCTTTTCCAAATTATATATAACCAAGCAACAATTATCATGAAAATATAAAGCAATCAAAAGGTAAAGCAAAAAAATATCAATGAGGACAGTCTTATTTTTAAAATTTAGTTTTGGTGTTTTATCTGTTTTAATTTTTACCGACGATCTTGTAGTGATTAATATAATTTGAAAAAAATGAGTAAACTACTAAAATTAGAAAAAGGTTTAAAGGAAGGTTCTATGCTATAGTTTATTAAGCCATAGATTCTCCTTGCAATAGGTCTATTAGGGTCATTTATTGTTAGCTTCTTAAAGGCTGAAAAAAATCAAATTGGTTCATTTCATAGGAATATGATTGTATTGACACTAAAAAGCATCCATTATAGTTATTGATTAGGCTCTTTTGTTCCTATTTTTTCGGCCATCTGTTCTTGATTTATGATCATTCCTGTAAACATTCCATTGGATTCCTTCTAATCTCCCATATTTGATGATCTGATTGAAAATCATATGTAGCTAGGGATGGGAAGTGCCCTAGAGACGCTTTGCGGCCAAGCTGTTGGCGCCGGACAACTTAATATGCTCGGAATTTATATGCAACGATCGTGGATCATATGTGGAGTCACAGCGATCCTTCTAACACCTATTTACATATTCACGACACCTATCTTAAAGCTCCTCCGTCAGACCGATGAGATATCGGAACTCGCAGGCAGGTACTCGATTTGGGTGATTCCTCAATTGTTTGCTTACGCGATCAATTTCCCGATGCAGAAGTTTTTCCAATCTCAGAGTAAAGTCTGGGTGATGACTGTGATCTCCGGGGTTGCATTCGCCGTCCATGTTTTGTTGACTTGGCTTTTTGTTATGAAACTTGGACATGGGTTGGATGGAGCTGCCATAGCTGGGGACATCTCATGGTGGGCGATTAATTTGGCTCAGATAGTGTACCTGGTATCCGGGTATTTTCCCGATGCATGGACGGGCTTCTCTTTATCGGCATTTCGATCTTTGGTAGCCTTTGTAAAACTCTCACTCTCATCAGCTGTAATGTTGTGGTTAGTACTCAGATTTCAGATCTTGGAAATTTTGAAAAAGCCCGATAAGATTGCAATATTGATTTTTTAGCTGCTTACATGTGGGCACCGATGACAGCTTGGAGCTTTGGTATTATACTGTACTGATCCTTCTTGTTGGTTGCCTGAAAAATCCAGAAATTGCAGTTGGTGCTATTTCTATCTGGTTAGCTTTCTTATCTATTCCATCATCCAAATCAGTTGTGTGTGAAGCCGATATATATATATATCGAAAGAATTCTTTTATACTACTTTTGTGGATGAAGTGTTTTGCAAGCATTAATATTATACCAAATCTACGTTCCCGCTTCCTAATCTGATGTTTCCTGAATCTTGTAGCATGAACATAGAACTGTGGGCATTAATGGTTGCTCTGGGTTTTAATGCTGCCGTAAGGTTGGTAGTTGCTTTTTTGATAGTTCTCAAAGGTTATGACCGCTTACAAATTATTAGGCTAAATTGTCATTTTGTTCCCTCATATTACTAAATTTATTGCAGTGTAAGGGTCTCCAATGAACTGGGAGCTGGTCATCCCAAAGCTGCAAAGTTTTCAGTAGTCGTGGCTGTTTCTACATCGGCACTGCTCGGGATTCTTTTCATGGCTG
The DNA here is from genome assembly GCA_021018995.1 of Chloranthus sessilifolius. NCBI lineage: Eukaryota > Viridiplantae > Streptophyta > Magnoliopsida > Chloranthales > Chloranthaceae > Chloranthus > Chloranthus sessilifolius. The sequence continues at coordinate 2,633,027 of CM037584.1, forward strand.
TAATTCTCATCACCAGAAGCCATTTCCCGAAGCTGTTTATCGACAGACCCAGAGTCATCAAAGAAACATCCAAGCTTGGATACCTTCTGGCCGCTACAATTCTTCTCAACAGCGTTCAACCTGTTCTCAGTGGTAATTATTTATTCTTTCTTTTTCTTTGTTCCTGATTGGTAACAAAGGATTGGATTAAAGAAAGAGAACCAAGATACATACATGAGTGGGTAGTGAGAGACTACCGAGAAAGAGGAAAAAATGGAACCCTAAAACAACCTCAACCCACTTGAAGGCCCCAGCTAACGACAACCCACGAAAGCCCGGTAACACCCAACCACTAGCAAGAGAGGTTAAGGGTTTATCTCTTTTGATATTGTTCAAAATCAGGTCATATGAAAGGAACCATCGGAGGTTTAGCAAGTAAAGACTATGGCTAATATTGTGGCTAATATTATTTCCCTGATTTTGTAGGGGTAGCCGTAGGTGCGGGTTGGCAGGCCTTAGTTGCCTTCATAAATACCGGGTGCTACTACCTCTTCGGATTGCCTGTTGGTGCAGTACTGGGCTACAAGTTCAAGCTCGGTGTAATGGTAAGAACTAAGTAGCTAACCAAATATTTGCAACTACCAATACCGTAACTAGTGGACATCATGAATTGCTCTTTTGACTTCGTGCAGGGTATTTGGTCTGGAATGTTATCCGGGTGCCTATTGCAAACAGTTGTTTTAATGTGGATCACATTCCTAGCTACTAATTGGCAGAAACAAGTAAGATGTCTGCTATATAATTGTAAATTCCCAGGGTCTGAGTCATCACAGATGGTATCAGAGACGAGGACGACTCTGCAATCAAGTGGGAGAGAGAAGTAGAGGCTCCGGAGAGGAGTAGAGGCCCCAGGGTTGTGACCTTATTCCAGCCTAATGGGATGCTCTGTTCCCGCATAATGGGATGTTTTAGTCTCACATTGATTGCAAATTAGTCCTGATCCTGGGCTATAAGTGACGCCATTCCCTTTTAGATATGATGCATTCCTAGTAATGCAAATAAAACTGGGAAGCCTAGTGTGGGAAAACCAGACAATATCATATCGAGTCAGGTCTCGGTTGTCACAGGTATTACCACCATAACCACTTATAATGATTATAATTTATAAAACTAAGTTTTCTTTTTATTTTAAATTATTTAATAGGAAATTATAACGTTATAATGGTCAAATGGACAGCCCACAAGTGTTATTTTGCAACTTTTGTAACAAATAGTAATAATAATAATGTTAAATCTATTAAGGTTCATCATTAACAAGTATTACGATTAATTTAAAATTTACATTATTGACTCAAATAATATCAAAAAGTTGGCTGAAAATTGAATTTAGCATAGTTAGCAATTATAACAGTTTTAACAGTTGTTATATAGCCTTGTAAAATTGGTGCTATAGTCATATTGGCCATTCTTTAAACCATACCAATACAGGCCTTAACACCAGAAATACAAAAGTATGATTTTGATATTTTGCAAACATATATATATATATATATATATATATATATATATATATATATATATATATATGTCCCGGGTTCCATCCTCCATGGTCCGCATGGAGCGCCACGTGGCAGCCAAAACAGGGGTGCCACGTAGAGCACGGGTGTCCTGTTTAATCAATTTAAAAAGAAAATATTTTAAAAAATATAGTCCAATATTTAATGATTTCAATTGCCCAGATTTCAAGTTTCAAAAAACACGTCGTGGAGATGAGTTTTCGAAAAGAAAATTCAAAGATAATCTAAGCAATGCACTCGTGCTCCACATGGCACTCAAACAGTGTTTTGGGTGTCACGTGGAGCACCATGTGGAACCTTAGAGAATGGTCACCGTCCTCCATTGAAGAACCCTTTGCTAGAGCGAAATGTTCGAATGCTAGATGACGTCCCACGTGGCATGTAATTAAGTTTGCCCACATCCTCTTAAGGGTTCACTAGTCCCTCTAGAAAAAAAAAAATAATAATTGACTTTTTCCCCCTTCATTTCACCGGTCAAAGAAATGGGTTTCCTCCCAAAATTGTCATTGAAAATATTTCCACAAAATCAATAGTATATTTTTTGGACGGTCGTTGATCGACTTTGGGCATGCGCACGTGGATGGTCCTTGGTTGGATGGCATGTGGCAAGCAACTGCGAGAACCCACCACCCCAAGCTGGGTTCGAACCCATACTCCTGGATCTCTCTCTCTCTCTCTCTCTCTCTCTCTATATATATATATATATATATATATATATATATATAAAGAGAGAGAGGAAGAGAGAATTTTTATATTCTTCTTCCCGGTTAACACCAGGAAAGAACAGCCTCTATTACAAGGTATGAAGACACTTCAACACATTTCACAACGTAGTAACAATAATAGAAAATGTGGAGTTGTTATAGAAGCCTAGCATTAGCCCTTCACTAAATATGATGTATGTTAACATATTTGTGAGTGATAATTTTTTTCGGGAGATTTGTCCTACATTATCTATAAGCAAGTTAAACAGTACCATCCATATAAAGGTCAGAGTCCCCATTTTTCTATATAGTTTTCAAAGAAGAAAGTGTGGGGCACTTGGAACTTCTTATATTGCATTTTGCACTGTTATTTTGATGGTTTATTTACCCTCTCCATAATAAAAGTGAATATCGGACTGACCTGATGCAGGCATCTCAAGCTGAGGAGCGAATTAGAACATGGGGTGGACCATCTGAGCCTCGACAAACTTGATGAGAATTACAGGATGAAGTTGACCTCGGAGATGATTGGATGCAAAAACAAGATCGTAAAATCAAATGCAATAAACCTTTCTGATATTGAACATTTTGCTGCAAGAGAACAACATTTAGAGACAGCAAACCTTCTGAGTTCGATTTTTGAAGTCATGCAAGAACAGCAGAAGTTGAACACGCCTTTATTCGATTTACACAGCATTTTTCCTTAAGTCTTTGATCTGAGGTCTCAGTATATGTGGTTCAAAAAGTAAAATATATAAGAGAGAAATAAATAAATTGCATCTCGTTCGAGTAGAAGGTTTTAATGCACTTTTGCAATTTAGATTCGGAGGTTTCAAATCATGCAATTGATTCGTTTTCCATATTAAGTCAAAATGAATGATGACCTGGCCCTAATTAAGATATTGATTAACGTGGAGTTGAGCCCTCTACCTTTGGCTTTGGAGCACCCCTTTTAGTTAACCGTGTCCCATCAAAAGCTGCTGATATGTTTTTTAGGGGCTTTGAAATCTGAGAAATCGCCTTAAAAGCACCCTTTTAGTCAACTGAGTCACGTCAAAAGCTTCTGATCTGCTCAGATTTAAATGGGATTTGGTGGCTAGTAGGTGCTTCATAAGCTTGATAATATTATGCTGCCTCTTGGGCCACTTAGTGGAGGGTTGCCAAGTCATATCTGCAATAAAGAATGTAGTGTGGCATGAAGCTGTGAACCTGTTGTCTTCCCCTTTATGAGAGAGAGAGAGAGCGATGGAGGGAGTGAAGAGAGAGCAATGGACATTGAAAGGACTACACCTTTACTAATTGTTGTTAAGGGGCTGTTTGGATACAGGGAATACATGGTAAAACATGCTATGGTAAAACGCTTTACCATGGATTCAGCTGTTTGGGGGTATTTTTAAGGGTGGTAAATGTATTGCCCCTAAACATATTACCGACCCTTCCCCTCGAGAATAGGGGAGAAACGTAGTACTTTTTTTGTTACTGAATATTCCTACAAGTTAGGAATACGTGGTAAAAATCAATAATTTTACCACGTTTTACCAGATTCTATCAAAACAGACCCTAAATGAATAACATGAGGTGATCTACTTATATAGAGGAACCACTTATATTCACTAGGGACATACCACATATAATAACTGAAGACACCCACTTACATTTATGTGGACACTGCACACCATACATAACACTAATACCTCATATTTACTTCCTACACCATATAGAATCACAAAACTTCTATCTCTAACAGATTCTCCCAGCATTCTAACATTGACGATGTGTATTGTGGTGGATGTTCCATATGGTCCAATCTCCATCCTCTCAGCCAATTATAGGTGCTTTGATTTGATTATCCTAAGGTACTGTCGAAAAAATATTTTAAAAATGAGATATTGTTCTCAGGTTTGTGACAAGTTCAAACTTTTTGAACTGCGGCTGTAGACATGGAATTTGCCACATACAGATTTCTTTCACCGTCAATCTGAGGTAGACAAAGGAAACCTACATTTGTTTGGATTATGGGAGTCTTCAAAAAAATGGCACTAATTAATGCTGTTGTGCATGAAATTGTTGTGCGGTATTGGAAGTGAAAAAACTTATCAAAAGAAACAAGAATTTAGCTCGAGCAAAGCCTCACTTGACGAAATGAATGACAGAGGGAGAGGGAGAGGGAGGGGGAGGGAGAGGGAGAGGGAGAGAGCACTTCTTGAGATTCACCCCCTAAGGGTTTAAGACCTATCAAAGATGTGAAAATAATTCACAAGGGTGGTTGTATTGTATATGAGTATATCACTGAAATACACAACCATTCATGTAATCTTACTCTTGTTTTGAAGGTTGTCTCCACTCACAGCTTGGATGTACTCGAATCTGATGATACACTAATATACATATCAATCTTCAAAAAGATCATAGCACCTGAAAGCAATCTAATGCATCGCCAAATTGAAAACCTATACATGGTCTTGCCGATAGCATGACTATAAACACACATGAACTATTTTCTTAGGCATGAGAAGGGCATATTCCTATTATATAGGTGCACCTCAGCCTCATTAAACGGTCACAATCGTGTTACAAATGTCGGGGGTGATATGAGCACCAGATCACATCATCGCACATTGTATGGTTGACCAATATAGAACTTGACAAGGCTGCAATAAGAGATGGGAACTTTGTGCCCCTTTTTGAAACCATGCTTATATGGTCGCGCAAATTTTGCCATCTTCGAGTGGAGGTTATCCACCATCTCCTAAGAGACTATATTGCTTGTGGAACCATTCTCTAGGATTACCACTCAGATTTTTCCACTGGCAGTCCATATTGTTTGAAAAATATTGTTGTGTAATCAACGGTCTTCCAATTTTGTTCTAGAACCTGGTTGCAGGAATCTTCTACTGAGTTTGCCGCTCCCGCTTTGGATTCTTGCTCCCGTTTCCAACCATAAAATAGTATAATTTTAAGTTATTGGTGACGCTCCCTCTCCCAACCAACTACAGGCTTCATACCGCTTCCAGTAACCAAGTTCTAGAATCATCGATTACCCTCCTAACGATGAGGGCTTCTCCCCGAGTGTGCCCACTGGGCTTCTTATTTGGTAGTTTCATGGAACTCTTCAGTGGCTAGACCGTAACTATTACATCGTCCAATAACCTAGGTCTATTTCATCTTCATGGTGCTAAACCAAGTGACTGGGGGGTCTGATTCCTCAAGCACTCGGAAGATTGATTAATGCCCTACTTTTTTACGTTCAAAATAGCGGGAAATAAAAAACAGCTAGTTGCTGTTTTAAGCCTTTGTTGTACTGCTGTGTAAGGTGAACATAAAAAAATCTAAACTACCCTCAACTTTATAACTAAGCTCCTAAGCAACTTAAATGAACTTCTTATACTACCATTAAATTATTTATGGACTAAATATTTGTCCAAAAATCCCTTATTGTGCTGGAAATTAAAATTATAACTATCAGAAAGTGTCTACATGGCAGTTTGGGGATAACCTGCCGTGAAATCCATCAAAATTTAAAATCCGTGCATCGCACAAGAATTCCGGGATCACCATGGAGATTGGAATGTTAAAACACAACACCATGCATATGTGGCACGATCTAGAGCCACAAAATCTGTTGGGCGTCCCCTTTGATTTCCTACCCAAAATGCCTCTAGTTCCACAATGCCCTCATATTGCGTAGTATTGCTTATATTGCCTTGCTTTAGTAGTTCACATTCTGCTGCAAATCACTGCTTGCCTCGCCAAGCAAGACTAAATGATGACCATAGTGCATCAGACCTTAGTTACTGGAAGCATGTAATAGGTTGAAAGCGCGAGCGCCGTAAAAAGTTCAAAATTACACTATTTTATGGTTGGAAGCGGGCGGGAGCGCGATCCCAAAGCAAAGTGCCGCACTAAGTAGAAGATTGCTGCTACTAGGCATCAGACGCACGCACACCTTGTAAGGCTGCATCGTCCACTTTTAATGCCACTTGTTACATGCCATGGAAATGCCAAATGTGCTGCATTGAGGTCAGATCTGGACTTTTGTATACATCATTTCATACCATCAATTGCTGAAATTCCAGTGTTTATTCAAACATGAATTTGTTTATTCCGCAAAGATGATAAAGACATTGAAAGAGACCTCGACTGCATTTGAAGCGAAGTACTGACAAAGCTTAATTTCCGTCTTTTCTCACAAGACAGCCTGCAAATTTCCTTCAGGTTGTTGATCCTTTTATAAATGCTTTCTTGATAATAGAGTCTGTTTCCACTTCACCTTTTACTCATCAGGCATCTCTTTCTACTTGAAGAAATTTTTACCCTTTTTAGCCAATCAAGAAGTCATCACATCGTAATCCATCATAGAAATTAGCGATAGTGACATGGATATTGCCGTTGTCATGGTGTTCTAAAGCTCACACAAGTCGATCCTCCAAGCATGGATTCCTGAGACATGGGTTGTTCACACCCAAGCTTGAATTTTTATTTTATTTTTTTGAAAAGTGAGATTATATTTCCGATGAAGAAAATACAACACCAACCAAGGAGAGGGAGGAGCTCGACAAAGAAAGCAGGAAACCAACAAGAAAAACCAAAAACAGACATCACAAGCCAAAAAGTGAGAAGAACGACACCCACCAGAACCTATAGAGAGAGCTTCGGCAAAGCCATCACCCTCACTGAAAGGAACCTCGGCCCAAAGAAACCGTGGGAAAAAACGGAAAAAATCTTATACAAAAGAAAACAACCCTCTTAACTGCCAAGTACACCAGACCAGAGGTTGACATATCAAAGAACCTCCTCAATAATATACCCAAGCAAGTGATTGACTTCCTTTCGAAGATTCGAGAATTCCTTTCTCTCCAGATAACTGAGAAAATCGCCATAGGAAGATGTGTGAACTCTGAAGGAAAAGTCGGGCCCGGCTTCTAAGAGAATTTGGAAATAATGTCACTGCATCGGCGCAGAAGACACCTCTGAATACTCCATCTAACTCTGAAAACATTCCAAACCTTGGAAGACATCCCAAGCTTGGGTTTGCTATCATTGGGATCATCCTAGTTCAACTGCGATAACTGTCCGGGATCTGATTCTCAACACAATAAAACATGTTGCGGAGTTGATCAACCTGATCTTGAAGATACCTTGCAAAGTTCCATGGAATCCACTGTCGTGACCGTGACCATGACCATGGACACTTAGTGCAACCATCACGACCTTCTACAGACTTTTAAGCCAATCTAGAAAGCCATTGTCAGCTATCAGTGTGCTATAGAAATCAGCAACCAAGGTATCTAACTCGGGATTGGTATCGGGTTTCGTCCATGGAAGACCGATACGTATCGGTCGATACCCGATATGAATCGACCGATACCCGATATGTATCGACCAATAAGAGCCCGTATAGGCTGATACTTATACCAGATGCTGATGCGACCCCAATACTGGTATCGGTATCAGTTTCCAGCGAAACCAATACGTATCGCCGGATACGTATTTGTATCGGCCGAGTTTTGATACCATGTCAGCAACATCAACATTGACATTGTCGTTGTCATTGTGTCCTCATGCTTGCACAGTTGCACAAGTCAATCCTCCGATTTATTTTTGCTGCACCCTCTATATATGAGCTCGCTTTCTTCATTATCAGTTGTTTCATTTTTATCCAATGGGGTTGCTCATGCTCATGCATGGATTATTGATTCTTGGTTTCCTCCTGGTTTGGTTGCAGAAATTGAGCTAGGGTTCTTGATGCAGCAAGACATGTTGCGCTACTTGATCAACCTGGTCTTGAAGGGCATGAATTGTATGGATAACACGTTCCAAAGTTCCAGAATGCTCTCTTCTGTGACTACAGGCACCTCGTGCAAGCATCATGATCGTCTACGAATTGGCATAACAAATGATACGGGAGCAAAAATTGAACTTGCTCTTATACAACTTTGATTTGACATTAAGATAGATAGAAACAAGAATTAAACTCAACCAATGGTACCGCACTTGAAGAGATAAGAGAGAGAGAGAGAGAGAGAGAGAGAGAGAGAGGGAGAGAGAGCACTTCAGCTAAAATTGGTTGCATGTCCAGCCCTTGGAGAGCTTTTAGCTTCTCGTGAAAAACTGCCAAATCAAAAAGTATCTAGACATGGGTCACATATCCCATTTATATAGATTTCCTAAGAAAGAGTCCTAATAGGATGTGAGATTTCGGGAGTGATTTTTTATATTCTATCAATAACTTGTTACTTTCTAGCCCTGCCCATTTAGGAGTTACTTCTTAACTAACACTCCTAACAAAATACATCCACTGAAGAGTCCTTCCTAATCAGGAATTGCCACTATTCCCAAATCCCTCATATATCTCAATTGGACCCCACAAGTGTTAGGCCCACACCTATTGAACGACTCGAAATCCTACCTCTGCATGAGGACATAGAATTTCATGTTGCGGCCCACACGCATCCCAATGCGATAAGCGGACACGCATGTCTTATCTTGACTTAATGTGATTGTGGATCCACAAAATTACGAGCCAGAATATTTATTTAATTACTTACATGTCACAAATCAGGCTTACAACAAACTTCGACTTTCGATGACTACAATTCATAATCGCATGAGCACAAGTATTAATGCTCCATTTCATTCACATCCATTTGTATTTATTCTCGTGAATATAAGTCCAAAAATATGATATGAAAATCATTAATTGAAGAATAAATCATTGACATTTATTTCTAAAATATCTAACTATCAACATGTGTTTGGAGATCCATATACAAAGTACCTAAACTAGTGCAAAAAGTAAACTATCACAATTGAATGTTAAGAAAAGGAACTACACTAAGGCATACCTTACACCTTTGGAACTAACACGGGGAGTACTTGAAGTTCTTTGATTGATCCAATGGTTGTGATTCATCATCAACTACTTGCTTGGCCTCTAGTACTGTCTTCCATAACCCATTTTGAATCAACAAAGTCATGCATGGAGTATTCCCTTTCTTTGCCGCAACCCTTGCAGACTTATGAATCTTTCACGCCAGATATGTATACTCTGCGGTCTCACGCTCATTCCCCATCTTCCTGGGGGCTTTAACCGAGGTTCCGTTGTACTAACTTGAAGCTGATCCCTTCTTTTATTTAATACCTCAATACTATTTGTAGGTTTGGGGGGAGGGTTGTAAGTTGTTTGGATGATTTAGTGGATACACGGAATATCCCTAACAAGCTGGCACAGGTGCCATGTGTGGTAACATACTAATAAACAGAAAGTTCCATTATTGAAAACTTGAGGCATCCAGTATTGATATTTGCTGTAACAACAATAGTGTAAAAACAGATACATAGAGATCAGGAAATAGAATCTACAGGTATAACAGTAAGTGTCGTGTTGTGCAATGCAAAAATGATGTAGTTCGTACTTTCCCTTTCAGAATATTCTTGTCATATTTATATAATACTCTTGCTTGCCATGTAACTTAAAATACGACTCAGGACCTATACAATCCTAAGTCGATCATGCTTCATCAGTATCGGCGACTTCCCATTTGTGGTTTGCTAGCATTATAAAAACCACTACTGAAATCAGTGTCGTAGAGTAGTAGTTTCCTAAAGCCTTTGCCATGCCATGTCATGTTGTGTAATTTCTTGATAATATACCCCATTCAACCAATGTGATATTTCGCGCACGCTCTAAGAATAGTAAACAGATAGGTTCCTTAGACTTGCCTTGGTTGAAGGAGTTGATGTTCTCACAATGGTGATTTGAGACACGGCCGTATAGTTAAATCTTCAAATTATCATGTCAGCATTCAATGACATATGGTGTCTTTTAACATGCTTGTCGTGCTTATAACTTATCATGTCTCGTGTTATCTTATCTAGTCGTGCCTTGCCTTGTCTTATCATACTTATCTGTTACACATAGGGCACGTTTGAATGCCCCTATCCAATAACACGTTAAGGGCACCTTAACGTGTAAGCAGGGTAAGATGCATAACATGTTATTGGTCAATGTTTGGTAAGATGCATAACATGTTATTGGTCAATGTTTTGGACTTTTTATGGTGTGTTTGAATGGCTCTTGCCAAACGTGTATTCCTCTGAAAACGAGTAAGATTGTGTGTTTGTTCATCAACAGGTTTGGGCTGGTGTGTCAATTAGAGGTGCATCACTTACCAGCAAAGGAAGTAAATGTCAATAGCAATGGTAAATCAACCGATTGCTGAGTATAAATTTGTAATATCCCGAAAAATTGAGCGTTTAACTTTGACCTCGGGATCCGTGGCCGATTGGTTGTAGGTTTGACCAAGTGATGGTCAAACAGTGAACTCATAAAGTGATGAACTAATGTGAAGTCAATACGACTTAAGAGTAGTGTATAGTGTGAGTTAGTGGTCACGTACACCTATCTCTGGTGTATGTGTTTAACACACAAGCAGGAGAGAGGATATAAGGGCTTTAATAACCCTAGAAATCCTTTTGTTTTGTTGAAGAGAGAGTTAACAAGAGAGAGAGAGAGAGAGGAAACAAGGAGAGTTATTGAGGCTAGAAGTTAATGCAAATCAAGAGTAGATTAGGGCATTGAATGCTGATTCAACGCTTGAGGAACCGTTGAAGCGGAAACGTGGAACCCTAGCCATCGAAACCAACAAATCAACCCTTTAAAGGATTTATTAAGGTATGTTGTATTAGATTTCAATACCTAGAGAATTGATGAGTTAAATTCAGTCTAGCATAATTAATATCATAGATTAAAGACTTAGAAAAAGAAGGGAAAAGAAAAGGAATGGGTTTTGGAAGAACAGCCCGAAAGGGGGCTGAATCTGGCCAAATCGATTAATCGAAATTGAGATTCGATTAATCGATTTTGGTCTGGAAGTTGAAAAGTCAAGGATGCCCGATTTCGATTAATCGAATTGGATTTCGATTAATCAATTTGGAAGGTCGATTAATTGGAAATCGACTAATCAACTGGGTACCTCTAGTGGCTGGAGAAACAAGACCTAGGGAAATCGACTAATCAAGTTGGGAAATCGATTAATCGATTTTGGATTTCGATTAATCGATTTGGGATCGACTAATCGATTTCGGATTTTCGACCACTCGATTTGAGAATCGACCTTATTATGTTAGAGGCTTCGATTAATCAATTTGAGATCGATTAATCGAATTTAAATCTTGATTAATCGATTTTGAGAATCGATTAATCGACTTTGGCAATTTTACCTAACTTTCTAGTTTTATTTTGAGATTCATGGAGGGTCTAGGACCTTCTTCATTACATCTTTAGTGATGTATTGCATATGTTATGATGTACCACAGGTGGTACGTGTGAAAGCGAGCACAAGGAGCCGCATGGGACCTTGATGGCTGGACCTTCAGAGAATTGAGGGAACACCTTGAACATGTACTTTAATTGCAAGAGCATGTATGTAGTGATATATTTATCAGAATTGAAAATGTTTTAACTATGAAAAGCTTTGTGAAAATGGGTGTGTGTGACACCAAGAATGTGATAAAAGCATCTGTGTGATGCGAGTAACTAAGATCAAGTAATCTAATGAGAATGAGGCATCCCCAGGGGATGAGAAAGTAATAAAGGCATCAGTGTGATGCGAGTAAGTTATACATCCCAGGGATGTATATATATATGATTGAATAATTACTGTTGAGGCCTAACTGATATAAGATAGCACTTTACACGATGAACAACTATATGTAAAGCACATGTTATTTTTGTTATTTAAGGTTTGTTTAGAATATCCCACCGACGTGGCGGGATACCCACTACTGACGCGGCAGGATATCCGTGACCGGTACGACGGCTAATCTGTACACCAGTGCGGAGGTCTATCCGTACACAATAAGTACATCCCAGGGATGTTGAGTTGAGATTAACCCCGCCGTCTAGTGAGAAAGGGGCTTGAGTAGTATTCCCAGGGAATACATTTTTACAACTATCTATTTAGGCGACGATGGTGGGTATTCCATCGGGGCTCGATGCTATATTGCTCTGGGATTACTTAAGTTGAAGATTTAAGTTTTGCTTTAGGCCTGTTCAGTGTCATTCATGATAAATCAACAGTAAAGTAAGACATGCAAATTACCAGTAAATCTTGAATGCAATTACCATCTTTTAAACTGTTTTCTAGCAAATGCATAAACACATCATGCTTAGAATATCATGGAATATATATAAGATTTTGATTTATATGTTCATTGTGTTGTTCCCTATTGAGCTAGGATGTAGCTCACCCTTTAGACTATACGTCGCAGGTCCTTTGTTAGCGGCAACTGAGGCTTCGGGAGACGTAGATCCGGATGATTCGGATTACGTGCCTGGAGACGAGTTGGAGCCTCCTCCCGAGGACTTCTTCTAGGAGACTTCGCTGAGTACTTTGAGAGAGTTTTGTGAGCAGATTGTACGGCTTGGTATGTCAAGCCTTTATTTTGATAAACAATGTAATTAAATTGATTTATTTCTTTTAGCGAACCATCTGGGGTGATAAGTTTATCACCGATGGTTCGGATCGGTTCTTTGTTCATGCAGTGGCATGAGTAGAACTGTCTTTTGTTATGCCAGATAGGCATGTTATTTTTCCGCTTTATGAAATCTTTTGTCTTATTTATTTATGGTTGCTTGTTATACCAATGTTCCGTGCGAAGTTTTGGGGCACGGTCTGGAGGATCGTGCTGATGGCACGGGTTTCGAGGTGCCGAAATCCGAGCTGTCACAAAATTAGGAAAAAATAAGATGGGTTGTAGAAAGGGCACACCTAAACCAGAACAAATGCAGCAAGAGTGAAAGGAAGATATTTTACAGGCAAAGAAGAAAAAGATGGAGATCTAGAGATCTTTATCTGCTCATCAATTCTCTTCAAGCACTCGATAGCGGAAGGAGATCGAGCATATCTCAACTGCTCCTCGAGTTTCTTCAGCACTTCCAAAAGGACCCTCCCAAACAGTGGAGATTCTCCTCCGTTTGCTCTACTATATGGAGGATGAACCTACCCTTGAAGATCCTCTAGAACAAACCCTACACTACTTGCATCTACAAATTTTATGAGGCTTTTGGGGGAGGAGGAAAGTGCACAATACCTTCCATAGTATTGCTGAGAATCTCTTTGAGAATCGTCTGTGAAGAAGATGCCTCCGCAAAGCGCTGTGGAGAATCTCTTACAAAAAGCCCCTCTAGAGGAGAGGTCTCCAACGAAATAGAAATCCAGCTCCGAAAAAGAGAATGTTACAAATAAACGCATCGTCACCAGCCCTTACAAGGGGATAGGCTCGTAACGCTTATATCTTAAGCGTCGTCCAAAAAGACTCCTAACGCGTTTTGCAATAATCGGTATCAAACAACTTAAATTCTTCAATAGCACGTGTGAAGGCTTGAAAATCCGTAAGATAGACCAAAAACAGGCTTTCAAACGTACCCATACTATTCTTAATTGGACTACTTGTACTTTACTTATCTTGAACTTGCAGAGTTTGGACCCAACTCTGATTAGACATAGCGAATGACATTTCATCTGAAACCATATTGAATTCACAGTCACCTCACTCGTCATGACGTCTCATAGCACCATGAGTTGTTAGGCATGTGAACGACATCGGAGATGGCATATTTATGATAGACTACACCAAGGCGAAGGTATGAGTTTCATTACAGTTCTCTTACTCAGACGTGTGTGTGTGTGTGTGTGTGTGTGTGTGTGTGTGTGTGTGTGTGTTGAAATAGCACATCATGGTATAGAGCACACGTATTGTGAATGTGCATGATATGACAGTATACATGATAGAAACAGTAAACTTGTTAACATGAATAAAATGATAACAGTAGAGAGGACATGATCATGTTGCTTAATATAATTTTTAATATACAAAAGTATTGAATCAATCTAATTGTTTAGTTGGTTAAGTGACTAGTGTTGCTTTACTTTTTACCCAACAGGTTGTCGGTTCAACTCTTCTCAGGTCCCATATTTGCATATTTTTTTAAATGGGTCATGGATCGGGTCTCCGCATGGTCAATGTAAGTCATTGGTCGGGTCACTGGCCTTACTAGGCCAGGCCGGCCATATGTATTGACCCAGTAGATTCTCTAGCCCAATTTTGACCGGATTAGATTTGTTTGACCAAATCCTTTATATATAGGGTACCTCTAAACTCGCCCACACGTTCTCCGAAAGCGCCCACCCCTTGAAAACCATTGATTCCTTCGAATGAGATGATGGAGATCGCTTTTCATACTTAACTTTCACAAAATAGATCTTCAAATCACGGCCAATCTATCAGACAGTCAATTTTTTATTCCATGTGTCACAAACCCCCAAAAAAATGCCCTGGAATCATATGGCACGCATCACGCTCAAATATGATTTTGTGGCCATTTTGGGGGGATTTATTGACACATTGAATCACAAACAGGTTGTTTGATAAGTACACCATGAACTCAAGATCTATTGAGCGAAAGAGATGGGTGAAAAATGATCTCCGTCATATGATTAGAAGGATTCAATGGTTTTCAAGGGGTCTGGGATGTGTGCACGTTTAGAGGTATCCTTATATATATATATATACTTTTCTTATTTAATGACCCTAACTTAAAATAGTGTTCAGGCTCTTTATAGTTACCTTTTTTGCAAATGATCTGTCAATTTTTATCTACTCAACGAGACCTATTTTTGGAATTTTTTGACACGGTTGAAGTGTTAAAAAATGGCAGTGAAAGATTCAATGGCAGTTAAAGTAATGAAAAATGTTAAAATATTATTGGTTGGGTCACTCGATCCGTCAGATATGTTCTACTATTTAGCTTTTCTCTTTTTGTGCTGCACTTTTCTTTAAAATATACTTTCGTTAGTTTGTTAGTTGCATTTTCAAATTACAAACAATAGAATGGAATATGGAGATATTTGTAATCTAAAAGCAATGAGTACAGTTTTATTTGTCAAAAAAAAAAAAAATTGTAGCATATTCCTTTTTAAAGATTAATATGAAAGAGGGGCCTCATTTTAGGAACTCGCCATGGGCTCCCAAAATCTCAGAGTCCACCCTAGATAAGGCATAGTAATAAAAGTATGCCCATGACAAACATGGCATGCAAAATATGGCACATGAAGCATATCTCAATTATGATACTTGTACTCGCATATTTATATACATAACACATCATCAACCACAGGGTTATGGTTCTACTTATATGTAACCCAAGTGGAATCAAATAAGAGTGGGGTTACACATATAGTCATATATACAATGACAAGTATATCACAAGTTTAATACACCTAAGCTGCACAGAACGAAAGAGATACAGCGTTACCCACCTAATTTGGAAGGTTGCAGGCTAATCCAAGGTCTTGAAAGCTACCTCTTCAAGTTCTACAATCCGCTTGAAGTCCACAAGATTAATGGTTGAATTGACGAGTCACATACATGTTTAAAGTATGTTTAATATTGTATTTCTTACATAAGTTCGTAAGAAAATGAGACATTTAATTAAATTAACTCTTGATTCTATTTAATCTATATTTGACATGAGAAAGTTTTGGATAAACTCGGAAAGGGCTTTCTAGCAACATATACTACCCTCGAATCGATGCTTGATTGAGAGAGATATACCTCATCGAAAAACTGCTTTATCAAGCAGGTTTCGATCCTATACTTAATAACTGAACCTTATGAGGTTCGATGCGAGAAAGGTTTGTGTTCCAACAAAATCAAAGCTTCATTCCATAATAAATTCTGAGCCGATGTAAAACAAAATACTCTTCTAAGAAAAGGAGTTACTCTTCATTCTGGGTACTTCAATGCCACCCATTGAAACTCCTGTAGCGGAGAGAAGGGAAATCTTTTCATTGTGTACGGAAGACCCACCAGAACAAAATGGGAATGAGATATTAGTTTAGATTTGCGTTGAAAGAGCTTTCCAACGACATAAATATGTCTCAATTGAAGCTCTATTAGAAGAGGTATCCGTTAACGAAAGTTGCACGATATAAGGTAGGTCAATTGTTGACTTTTTATAAGCAGGTTCCAATTGCTACAAAAGCTGTATCGCTGGAATACTCGTTGATACCTTCTCAACAATATATAATTTGATGCAATCAAAGTACGTTTGGTACATGCACCAAGACTCAGAAGTGTGTGTTGGTCAACCAGTTGACCTCACATGAATGACCTCAAAAATTGGGGATTCTGATATAATTGCATAGATCACATTGAACCAAGCAAAATTAACTACTCATACGCGAGATTTCATTGGGAAACAACCTTTGTATGAGCAATTGAAGTGTCAGTGAGCAACTAAAGTGTCAGTAAACAATTCAAAATTTCATGCTATTCTAGATAAAATTGGGCATAGATCTAGTCGATCGGTTCTGAATGACATTTCCATCACCCAAATAACCTTGGGTCTCAGTTTTGATGGACACCTTATTACACTGTTAAGTGCATGAAAACATTGGTCAAAGATTCAAATCAAATTCCCACTAGAAAGGGACGTTAATATCTGCACCTCCGATTAGTGATTCGCCTTCACAGATGCGTAGAGCGATGAAAATGGACAGTGTCAAGAACTCGGGGAACCAGAGACCTCAGAAATTGGGACCGAAATAGTAAGGGGATTTTTTCGATAAAATCTTTCTATTAGTATTTGCGAAGGCAGCCTTGGTCACGGAGGTCTAGACGAATCTATGTAAGATCCGGGTCCCCCCAAGATTAAATTCTTTGGATGGAGTGTAGGGTGGGGTTGTATTTGTACTAGTGACCAACACATTAAAAGGGATATTTGGATGAGGAATCAGTGTGGGCTTTGTACCTAGGAAGAAGAATCTGCCAATCATCTTTAATCCATTTTAAGGTGGCCAGGAAGATCTAGAGCATGGTTATGAATACGTTTGTGTTAGCTGGGTGCATGAGTCAAAATACCGGTTTTCTGGTACGTATCGTCCTGACCTCCAGGACGATACGTACCGGGTATCGGCCGATACATTAAATGTATCGGCGATACATTCAATGTATTGGTTTGATACATTATTTTTTTTTAAATTTTTGTAAAAAATCCCAAAAAATATTTAAAATATCAAGAACAATAAATTTAATGATTTTCTATTTATTTTAACCTTTTTTAAAATTTATTTAAGGTTTATTTGATGCATATTTCATAATTTTATCAACGCATAACCTAAATTTCATTGTACATGACTCATGATCAAAATTAAAATGTATAGTGTACATGAAAAACTTACTTTAAAGCCACATTGAATTTCGTGGTGGTTCTTGGCCCTCGTGATCATCATCATCGGTGCGCGAGCTTTCCCTATAATGTTGGCCATATTGATACCTATGATCATATGTGCCCCTTTGAAACAGAGACATTAGCGACGAATATGGCACAGTGTAATAGGTGAAGGTTGGTCCTCCAAAATTTTGACCAACGAAGTCATATGGCCCGGGGTAGGTTGGTTGAGGCTGATAGTATGGGTTACTGGTTGTTGAATCTTCGATGTTTTGCAAACTAAATTCCCCGAAGCTAGAAGTCATATAGCCCACATCATCTTGTGGACCTTGTGGTGGTGGTGGTGGTGTTTGGTAAGATTCTGAAGCTCTTCTTCCTTCAACCCCTCCACCTCTAAATGTAGGAGTGTCATACATTGTTACCGGCTCATCATCCAATGCTGCAATACCTCCATAAGAATAAGGATCAACATCATCCGCTCCACCACTAGTGCTAGCGCGGGTCTCATCACCCCTATCATCGTCATTATCACTACTGGGCTGCGTTTCGTCATCAAATCCAACCACTGAATGACGATTCAATCTTCTTTTCTGCCTCGGTAGTTGGGAAGTCTGCTCCTCCGCTACTGTTTCAACATTATCCAGCCATGCGGTGCCCTCAATATCCAATACTGACTCTTCTCTCTCTTCGATCCACTGATTCAAAGGGTCATTCTCCATGAATATATAATCCAACTGGATGAGATCAAAATATTCACTATCTGTAAGGTAGAATATGGTAGATGAATTAGTATACGCCTCATCAATTAGATCAAATAAAAATTATATGAACTAAGACTTCATATAATTGCTTACCACGGTTGATCCTCTGCATATTTCTGACCCTTAATCGCATGTTGTAGTGGCAGTAGACTAACTTTTCCAATCGTTCCATAGTTAGTCTATTCCTTGTCTTCGTGTAAATGAGAGAGAAGGTGCTCCAATTCCGCTCACAGTTGGACGAGGAACATGTTTGCGATAAAACCCTTATAGCAACCCGCCTCAGTATCGGGCCATCAGCTCCATAATGCATCCACCAATTAGCGGGTTTATCGTACTTGATTTGGGATTGCGCCAACGGGGTCCCAAATGACCCATGTCTCTTACGAAACATGTCAATCTACAAAGATGGAATACAATAATTCACATATCAGTATAATGTTCATATGACATTTGACTTATTAGTCATAAGGTATGATTACTCACATCTCTGATGGCTTGAACTTGGTCGGCCAACTCAGGGAGCATTCATTGGATCACATTAAGCAAACCGTTGTACACTTCATCAGCCTCACTCAACTCGAAGCGTCGTGTATACTAGAAGGTCGAATTCAAATAGTGTGCTATACATCAAGTATGAACAATCTCATCAATATATGAAAACAATAAATAATATGAAAAATAATAAATAAATAGAAATCACTATATAAGCAGTTTAGCATGTTATACCTGCGGCATGCAAGTACTGATGGAATTGTGTATCCCACCTCTTATCGATGATCGCCAAATATCGTTTATATTTTGTAGGGCATTTGGTTTTAATAGCCAATTTTGCTTTATCTATCGACTCGTAAACATACCCCATCATTGGTTTCTCATCACCATCTACCAACCTCAACAATTGCACCAATGAGGTAGTGACGACAATCAGGTAGTCAAAATCTGCCCAAAACTGGGGACTATAGATCAGGTCAGCAACTTCATTGCAAGCAAGTCTCTTTGCTCGTGGGAGTTCTAACTCATGTTTTCTCCATTCTTCGGAGTTGACCATACTTTTCAGTTCACGCCTATATCTAGCTAAGCTCTGTAGGGCTAGAAATTGTGTCGCAAATCGTGTAATCGCAGGCCGGAGCAGCTCGTTCTTGGTGAAGTCTTTCATCAAATTTACCAACTTATCACTGTTGTAGAGGTAGGAAGTAATCATTCTTCCTTTCTGAATAGTTGCTTGTGCCTTGCTTCTCTTTCTCAAATCCTCAAGAATGAAGTCCACGTAATGAGCGGCACACGGAGTCCAGTACAAGTGACGTCTCTTCAACATTAACTGTCTTCCTGCGGCTTTGTAATTAACGGCATTGTTTGTTTCCACCTGCACAATCAGGTGCTCTCCAACATCTTCAACTACCTTATCCATTAGTTGGAAGAGGTAATCAGCCATCTTCGTGTGTTTAAAAGCATCAACTGATTTTAGAAATATCGTCCTGGCATCACTGTAAACTAAAAAGTTGACCAAACTCTTCCTTGTGAGACCAGTCCATCCATCGCACATAATTGTGCAACCTCTCTCATCCCATACTTCGTGAAAGTTGTCCACATAAGCTCCTATCTCCTTGTACTCACCATCTAATAAGGGCTCAGATACCTCGTCTGCAGAAGACTTTTTGACACCTAGACCAGCTTCTGCACTTGTATTAATCATACTTTTGAAGTACGGCGACTCCACAACTTGATTCAGAATGTGATTGTATATCACGAACTTTGCAATCGATTTTCCAAGCCTCTTCTCCCATTTTTTCTGTGAAATTGTACTCAATTTACTTTGCTTGGAGCTTTCTGTCTTATACATGAACGGATCCATGGGACCTGTAATACGACCTGTAGTAGACGGTCTGGTCTCATAAATATCCTCATCATCATCAACAACATGTGGCCTATGACTAGATCCACCACCAGCAGCAGGCATGGATGGGCCCCTCAACCTAGACCGAAATCGATAATCGGCTTCTTCCTGATCTCGTCGTTGTCGTGCTTCTCTAACACTCCCTCATGGCTCTCGCTGTCTATTCATCCTCATCCTCATCCTCATCATCCTCAAGTTTAGATGCAGGAAACTCTGGATCTCCCCTCCTTATTCTCTCATACATTTCTCTATCTCGGTCGGCTTCTGCTTTTTTCTTTCCCTTAGCCGCCTGTAAACTGGCTCTGACATCTTCTTTCGCTTCTCTAGGTACATTGGGACACCCTTTTGTCTCTCCCTTAACGTGAGCCAAATGCTCCTTCAACCGTGTGATACCTCCTCCCAGCAATTTTTTCCTACAAAGCTTGCATTCTATTCGGAGTCTATCACCATCTATTGTTGTGCCATATTGCCAGACTGGATCTGATGATCATACCATATTTATTTATTTAACCTGCATGAATGACTAAACAATTGGATTAAATTAAAACATTTACATTACACTTAAAAATAAAATTTATTTGATATTATTCTAATTTTTAAAAAATTTATATTACATTTGAAAATTTATTTCATATTTTTTTTTTTTTTTAAATATTAGATTATATTTTATCAAATTTATTTGATGTTATTCTAATTTTACCAAATTTATTTGATATTATTTTAATTTTTAAAAATTTATTTCATATTATTCTTATTTTTAAAATATTAATTATATTTTACCAAATTTATTTAATATTATTCTAATTTTTAAATTTTTATTTGATATTATTGTTATTTTTAAAATATTAGATTATATTTTACCATATTTATTTCATATTATTCTAAAAATATTAAAAATTTTAAAAAGTTTAGATTACATTTGAAAATAGTATTTAGTTGATATTATTCTAATTTTAAAAATATTATTCTAATTTTTAAAATACAATCTAATATTATTCTAATTTTTAAAATTATATTAGAAAATCATATTATTCTAATTTTTAAAATATTTGAAAATCATATTTATTTGAAATTGATGTATCACATGCATCATGGGGTATCAGTGTGACATGTGTAATTGATGTGTCACATGTGTCACATACCCCATGACACATGCGACACATGTGACACGTGTACTTGATGTGTCATGGGGTAAGTGTCACATGTGTGAAGGTGTGATACATATGACACATCAATTACATGTGTTGCGACACCTGTGTCACATACCCCATGCCACATGCGACACATGTGTAATTGATGTGTCATGGGGTATGCGTCATATGTGTGACACATGTGACACATCAATTACATGTGCCGCGACACCTGTGTCACATGTGTTATGGGGTATGTGTCACATGTGTCATGACACATCACATGTGACACGTGTCACATGTGTCACGTGTGTCACATGGGTCGCGACACATCACACGTGACACGTGTCACATGTGTCACTTACATTAAGTATTTATAAATAATTTTATAAAAAAAATAAATTAAGTTTTTATATTTTAAATGAATTAAGTGTATAATAAATTAATTATTTTTAAAGGGTAATTAAGTTTTAATATAATACAAAAATACTTAATTTCTTTTTAAAAGTTAAATTACTAACATAATTTATTTTTATGTATTATATAAAAACTTATATTTTTTTTTTAAACTTAATTTACCAACACAAAAAAAAGTTCTTAGTTTTAAAAACAAATTTAAAAATGCAAGTAAATAGATCTACCCATATTTTTGATAGCTAGAATGGGATCCATTAAAAAATTTAAGATCTATCATATTTTTGGATAGATCTACCCATAAATATAGCAGATCTAGTGAAAAAAAAATTTAAAGTGCAAGTTATATGGTGGAAAATTATACCTTTTCTTAAATATCTGGCGAAAATGTGACTATTCGGTGGCTAAGATTTCGATCTCCGACTCTCCGGTGGCTAAGAAAGAATAAGAAATGCGGAGGTTTTTTCTTTGCAGGGAAGAAGAAGAATGCTGGGAAAAGAAGAAGAAAAAGGGGAAACAAAAAACTCCAAAATAAGGCTTAAATCACAGGTGAAAAGGTAAAGGGAGCCCTAGTCCGATAATTTCAAATTATCGGACGATACGGGCGATAATTTGCCTGTATCGTCCGATAATTTGAATAAAAAACGTTGCTTTAATAAAATTGAAATTATCGTCCGATAATTTCAATTTATCGTCCGATACGGGTGATAAATTGCCCGTATCGGACGATAATTACTTCTTTTTAAAGGATATACGATACATAGGCAATGTATTGTATCGCTCATGTCCAAAACCGATACGTATCGGACAATATTTTGACCCCTGGCTGGGTGTTCCATGAAGAGTGGGGATCTTATAGCTGCTTGGGAGGGTACTAAGTTTGATGGATCAAAGGGGATTTCTGGGATATCTCGGCTCTGGCTGTCATCTGGTTATATGACGCGAGAGGAATGACAAGGTCTTCAGAAAGATAAGAAAACCAAATTCCATTGTTACTGAAGTCTGTGAGGGACCTGGTTACTGGTTGGATCCGGTTGAGCCCTACCGAGAAGAATGATAAGGGCAAAAATTACCTTTTGGAATGGGATAACCTGCACCTTAACTAATCCTTCCTTCCGATGTTGAGGAGGGATTCCTTCCTAGGCTCTTTTTGTTTGACTCTTTCGGTGGGGATTGATCTTTCTGGTGTTTCTTTTTTGTGTGTGATTTTTGCACCCTATCCAGCTTCTCACTGGTTGGTGGTGTCTCTTGTATGGTTGCTTTTGTAGTTATCCCATTTTTTCTAATGAACTTTACCTTTACTGCTTTAAAAAAAAAAAATGGACAGAGGTCCATGTTTAATATTTTGTTCGAAAGCCCCTTGATAAGTGTGTATTCAAGGTCAAAGGTCAGACCATACACGATATCACGATGAAAGAGAAATCAACGCACATACCGAGCATCATGCCCTGCTTGGAAGGTGTGGAACTTAAAACCAATAGGGGTTCATGTTCAGACTGTGAGTCAAAGTTGCATGAAACTAGATACAAACACTTCGTCAAGGTAGATGATCGATTTTAAGTTTAACCCTTACAAGTGCACAAGATCTATCGTAGCACGGTAAAAATAGGGGTGTCGAACTCACAGGGAAATGTGAAATTTATCTAATCCTTCAGAGACTTTAAAACACCCAAGGAAGTATCAAGGGAGAAATTCAATTTACCACACAAGTACCACACGATTCTCAATGCAATAAAAGAAAGTCAATCAATCTAGACCAGAACAAATTATGATAAAGAAGAAAAATGACAGTTTATAAATTGATCAAGGAGTTAGCTAACCATTTATTCGTAACTTTTCTACTATTCAATCACACAATTTCATTTTAAGTCAAAACACCATCATTTATTAGGAAAACAAATGAATCGAGAAAAACGCGACTATTGATCCGGCATACCCTATTTAAAAATTATGACTCAGCCTATCATTGCGGTATGAATCATGTAAAAAGGATAGCATATCTCAAAATCCTAAGTCACGACAATGATAAATCAATCATTCTGCAGCCTAGATCGGCCTGCAGGAACAGATCTAGATGGAATGCTTCTTTTACGGCCGTTGATAACCACGATCAACGACTGTAAACGAAGACTCGATAATATTCAACCAAGCACACACTTATAACAGAATGATTCAATGACAATACCATGAAATTGTAGAAACAATAACAGAACAGTTACTTATCTCTGGTTCGCTTCCTCCTTGAGCAAATAAATTTAGCCGCTCATCCTCGGTGTACAAGCCCGTTGTAGATCCGAAGATACCATTTTAATAATGCTCTTTTATTTATCACAAAATTCTCCTTACAATGTTTTTGTTCCTAGGTACAATCTATGCTCTCAAAAACTATGAAAGAGAATTAAACCCTAATACAATCTACTGAGAGAAAGAAGAACTCTCCCAGAAAAGAAGATAGTCTCCCCACAATAATAATAAAAAGTGATTCAGATCTTCCAACAAAAGTCGTAGCTTCCTTTTTATAGGGCCAAGCAAACCCTATCCCTAATAGCCTCAATCGATTGAGAATTAAATCTCAATCGATTGACTTTTGAATCGAAGTAAGTGGGGACAAAGCTGCCTTCTCCTGTCAATCGATTGACACTTAGGGGTAGAATCTCATTCTCCTGGTGGATGTTGAGTTACTTCACGGATTTCGGTGCTTCTTTTGACTTTTAGTCCATTGCTCCTGTGCAACCTTTAATTATCTTCTTTTATGCTCATTAACGATCCCACGGTCAGAAACACCTGTAAGCATTAAGACCTCATAACAATCATCAGATGCTTTCATCGGACGGCTAAATATAGGAATTAGGGCGCGAAATATAGTCACATTACAGCACCGATCAATAGACGATGCATCTAAGGCAGCAGGTCTCTTTGAACTGTAACCCGCTTTTTGCATGTTTGATTGGCGATTCGACTTCACAGATGCAAATGCCATTGAAAGTAAACACGGGTTTATGTTTTGCGTTTTCTTTGCGACAGCATGGATCCCCGTGTAATCACACATGAAGGGATAGATTCGCAAGGAAATATCAGATTTTAGAATATTTAAATGATATTACAGCGCCGATCATACGATCAGCGTCGTCCGATGAATAGAGATCCAAGAAGTAGGGGGCTCTTAGTTGGGACCCCAGGCCAAAATGGCCCAAAATATATTGAAACAACACGTCTAGTTCTTCCTATATTTTCTTCTTCAATCTTTCTTTTTTCTCTGTTTTCTAGTTTGTAAGAGTTCTTTTTCTTATTACTTTGCCTCAATAGCATCAGGAGAGAAGGGTGTTGTCCCACAACACAAAGAGAGGGGACCTTCTGGTTGTGGGGCTGATGCGCAGCACCGAGAGAGAGTGCTTAAAGTTTGAAAAGAGAGAGAGAGAGAGAGAGAGAGAGAGAAGGGGGGTCGGGTATGGGGTACTCGAGAGAAGAGAAGAAGAGGGTGTTGCCCTTTTTCTTTTTGTGTAGTTCGATAGAGAAAGAGAGAAGTCAAAAAACTCCTCAATATATAGCTTTGAGAGAGAGAATGAGGATATGTGACCTCTTTCTAATAGTGGAGTACCCAATTGGGACTCCCACTTTAACTAAGGAAGTTCCCTCTTTAGGCAACTTCCCCAATTTGTAATTCAGGTGTCCAATCTTTTGGCATCCAAAAATGCTTTAAGCAATATCTTTTTTTTTTTTAACCTTAGAAAAGTCGAGAGAAAGGCTTCTCTACTTCTTCATATACATTAGTTGGGTGTGGATGCATCTAGCACCACACACACCCATTCCATTTATATCAAATATATACATTTGTAGGTAAATATATATTTATATATCTATATACTAATATAAATTATTTGAAATTACATAAAAGAGGGCCCCAAGCCCATCTCACATGTGGTCAAGCTTTGACCATGGTGCATAGCAAAGGAGATGGAGGAAAAGGAAAGGATTCGGATTCGGTCTGACATATGCACACCCAATCAGATTATACCTAGTATTACTATATATATGAATATCTCGGTACATGTATATATATATATATATATATATATATATATATATATATAAAACCGATTTATGGATGGAAAAGTTCGTGAAGAGAACCTCAGTAAGTCATCTTCTCATCTGGTTCCATGGGCAAGGACATCCTGGTTCTTAGGTCCGGGGACTGGATCTGTTCTTGGTGTCGGGACGTTAATTTTAAACGAAGATCCATTTGCCATCGCTACGGTTGTACCTCACCGAGAGCGCAGGGAACGCTGGTCAAAAGCGATGAGGAACAAGACACTAGGGCTGGCTCTAAGCATCAGGTAATTTTTAATGGCTCTCAAATGAGGGACTTAGCCCAAGGATGGTTCATCGCGGGTAGCAGAGGCCACATCTTTGCAAATTCCGGTCTCCGGAAAGAAGGGCCTGCTTTGCCTTCTTCACATCGACATCATGGGGTTTCCTTTGCTGACGACGCAATGGGTGGCCCCCGCAAAACCCTTTCCTCAGACGACGTCTCCCCCGAGACAGCCTACGGTGTGGCTCGCGGTGTTGGAAATCCTTTGGACCCTACATCCACAGATGTTGGGGCAACTTTTCTCCCTCTAGGGTTTACGAGCCCTCTGTTCTCTTCCATGGCTAAAAACCTTAAAGACTACTGGATCATCTTGTACACCATTAAAGACTCCATATTACCTATACATATATTACTGGTTACAAAGCAAATGGAGATTACAAGACAAACTGGCCGTTTCGGCCATCACAAATACAAAGTTTCTCCTGCGATGCCCTTCTGTCGAGACGGCCAATGAGATCCTTTCCAAATAGGCCTTCTCCATTGATGGCAAACCCGTTGAATGCAGTTGATTGGCCTCAAAAGTTGTATAATTTATCCCCGAATCTCGGCCTAGTTAGCCCTTGCTTAACTGCTAATATGCGCTTTTAGTTCGTGTTGTGTTGCAACAGGTGTAAAAGCCAGATAAACGCAAAAAAAGTGTTAAAAGAGCAAAGTTATGAAGAAACATGAAGCAATGGCAAGAACCCAAGGAGAAGCAGTCAAAAGAATGCATTGAAAGGTCTTTCTGACCGGTCGAAAATGCATTTTCGACTGGTCAGGATAGCGCAGCAGAGAAGGATCCAAAGGAAGGAAGGGAGTCTTAATGGACCGGTCGAAATCTTATTTTCAACCGGCCACAAGACTCAAAGGCTTCAGAAATTCTAAGGCAGACCAGTCAGAAATTAAATGCACAGAACATATAAAAGATCATATACAATTTCGACCAGTCACAGCTGGTTCGACCGGTCAGAGAAATCAAGCTAATCTGAAGTCTGCGGAGCGTCTCCAACCTGGTGAAAGAACTTAAAGCCCGACCGGTCGAGAATCCAGTTTCGACCGGTCACAGCATAACTTTCAAGTGAGAAATGAGGCTTGACAGCTGCGGATAAACTCCGACGCCGAGATTTTCTCCAAATTGCTCTCCTACAGGCTGGATAACTCAATGCTATGCAAATTCCTATCTGAATTCTTCTTCCTTGGAGGATTTTTAGGGATTCTTTAGAGTTCTTGCCGTGTATACTTGTGCTAGGGCCTTATAATCTATAAATAAGGACCCTAGGGTTAGGAAATAGGGGACTTGCACGGTGGAACTTTTCTAGAGAGCTCTGGCGTGAGTTTCCGTAGATTAGGTCAGGAATAGTTCTGTAATGGAGGGAGATTGAATGTCATCATCGATCAGAGCCTGATTCAGCGATGATGAAGGTCTCTGAATTGATGCATGCTTGAAGCTTCGGTCGGGGGTCTCTTGTAAATTTCGGATAAGTATTCAATAAAATTATGTTTTCTTTCTTTATTTTGAATTCCGTTTTAATGGTACAATTGCATGTTGGAGGTTCCGAGAGTCATCGAGAACGAGAGATTGTAAAGGTTTAATTTTGTTTAATCTAATTTCAGTGGCCTTGTAGGGATTGGGTTAGATTAGATAGGATATTCGTTGACGGGCTAGGCCTTGTAGGGTAGTCTTAGTTGGTTACGTGCAATGATGCCTTAACGATCAGATTTATCTAACTCACGATTAGATTTATCTAATTCATCTGCGAAGCGACAGAGCTTGTAGCCTGGAGCGGATACCTGGGATTCATTATAGAAAAGAAATAGGCTTTATTATTTATGAATCTGAAATCCAAGAGAGATTCCAGACTACCTTTTCTTTTATTTGTTTTAGGATAATTTAGGAAATCTAATTTTACAAAGTACTAATATAAAACAGAGGTTAAACTGAGATAAATGACAAGTCCCTGTGGTTCGACACCCTTGTACTTTCCCTAGTATATTTGAACTTGTGCACTTGCAAGGTCATATTTTAAGACAATCAGCAGTCGATGGGATTTGGACGGGAACGAACTTCATCTTCACCAATGGGAAGGAGGAATCTGGATACGCCTATTCGGTCTTCCTCTCCACACCTAGACCCACGAGGTCCTCCGAGGGATCAGCGAGAAGTGTGGGGGGTGCATCCTCATTGATATAAGCACCGAGGACTTGGGGGAAACTCGCTTTGCTCGGATCTTGGTGGCCTCCGACAACTGGGAGGCGATCCCTAGATCTTGCGAAATCTGCCTCAATGGATAAAAACTCAGAGTCTTCGTAGAAGTGGAGCTGATGGAGAGGTGGTCCTCCCGCGTCAATCTCACCATGTAGCTGAGTGGTCCGGGGTTCTTTTCTCCCTTCGATGCTTCTCGAGGGCTTTTAGACGTGACGCTTAGCCTTTCCTCTGCTTTGGTGGTTTCTAAAAACCAGCCCACGGTTTTCTGTCATGATTTTGTCTGGGCTACCTTGGAATGCGTGAACGGTCAACCTCGTCCCATGTTTCGGTCTTGGGATGGGCCTCTCTGGTCGATATCAATTTCGTTGCTTCCTGGGCCTTTTGGGGCATCACTTCTGTTGGACTGAATCTCTAATTGGACAAACCGGCCCGCTAGTTCTTTTGGATCATCTCTCCAAGCCTGGCCCTCTAGCTATCGGGCCCGTGTTTGAACCCGGATCATGATTTCTGGTTTTCAAGACCCGGGTCTGACCCCGCGGATGTGTTTTCTCGGGCTTCCTGCTCCACCAGACCCTCGCTAATGGCCACGCAAGCTTCCCCACCTTTGCTTCCCCTCACCTTAGCGACAGCCCCTCTTCTTCCTCCTCGGTTTCATCTTCCGAGAGGGTCGTGCTGGATGTTGCTGAGATTTCTTCTTTGGACACCTTAGATTACTCTTCTTCTTCTAGCGATATTCTTCCTCTTCGATCGTTGTATTGCAACGAGAAGGGTCATTGGGTCGACTACTCGCCAGGCATTGATCACCCTATTCGGCTTACCCGAAGAGACCCTCTTTCTTATTGTGGAAACAACAAGGAGTTAGGTGTTGACGGGGACATCAAGATCAAGAGTATTGAAGTTGAGGTGCAACAGAATTTCAACTTCAGGAAAAAATATATATATTGTTCACAGTGAACAGTGGCGGACGTCCGTGAATAATGACGGACGTCTGTGATGAACAGTATCAAACGTCCGTGAATTTACATCCCCACTACGGACGTCCATGGACGTCGTGACGGGATTTCTAATTTTGAGTTTTTTGTTGCGAAAACTTTCTTTTTTAGTGTTTTATTAGTATTAAGACTCTTTATTTTGAATTTAATTATTGGTGACCTATATATTGAGGCTTGTAAAGACTTTTTAATTAGTTGATTGAATATTTAAATGCTTTTATGCTTGAATATTCTTCTGCCTGAACTGGGTTTGGTGTGATGCCAAGGGAGTGATTCCCAAAAGCTATTACAAAACCATAAATCCATTTCACAACCCTAGTTAGAGCCTGTGAATCTACGTCGAATCGAAGACGAACGCCCAAGCCTGGAAAAAGTCAGAGTTCTATCTCTAGACCGATCTCGCCTCAAGTCTAATAGTACTTGCGCATCGGATTGGACCCTAACTGGATCTCGCGTGATCTACTCATCAAAATTCTGCAAACCCTAAGGTATTTTAAGATAATTTTGGGATTAAACTTGAATTAATTTATTTAATTTCGGTAAAATCCGCATCAAAATCATATTCACGCATTTTAGGGTCGTTGTCCCGCGTCAGTTTTGGTATCAAAGCCAGGTTTTCTAGGTTATGGCATTTTTGCTTATCAGTTTAATTTATTGCATTTTAATTTTCAGTGCATTTTATGTTCGTCGAGTGTGCATGTCTAGTGTTTGTTAAAATTCCTCAACTATTGTGTGGTCCATAGAATTGTGTCTAAGTTGTGTTTGTGTCAAGCATCATGTATGAGTCACTTACACGTCACCATGAATTCCTTACCCGTCATGAAAGGGCGTTAGCCGAACGAAGGAACCACCACACTCCAAATTCTTGGCAAAGTCCCAAAAGTCGTGATGAGATTAGAGTTCGGGAATATCCTCATCATCATGAACCTGAGTACGACCCTGCCAAGAGGTTTCTAAAATCTATTCGGAATGAGGTCCCAGATTTTGAGGGTATGACGAACCCAAAACCCTTCGTGGAATGGTTGTATAGTATAAAAGAGTATTTTGATTGGTATGGCGTACCGAATGAGTACAAAATTAGGCTAACGAAAATAAAGTTGGAGGGAAATGCCAAATTTTTTTGGATTCGCTTAGAACGTCGTACTAAGTCTCTTCGGAATAAACTCATCTCCATATGGGAGGACATGAAGGTGGAACTTATCGACCAATATGTTCCTTTCACACACCGTCACCTTTTACGGAGTTTGAGAACCAAGATAAATAAGTGTCCTGATTGTCTTAAGTGTCAAGAGTTCGGACACTTGGCATACCAATGCCCCACAAAATTTCCCACTCCGAATTTATTGACGAAAAGAGTGAGTCCTAAGGCGCCTGAGAATAGGGAAGTGGAAGAAGTGTACGACCCTCGTACCGTGATGAGTGAAGAGGAGATGGAAGAAGCTGATGAAAGTCTTGTTTATGTTAAAGAGACTTCTATCTCCCTTATGGATAGTGATGTTGGGTTGAGTACACGTGAGTCCATCGAACTGGGTACGCAAGAACCATTAGTGTCAATTGAATCGAGTGCCCTAGAGTCTTTGGTTTTGGTCGAACCGAGTACGCACGAGTTACTAGAGCCGAGTGCACCTGAGCCATTAGTGTCACTTGATTCAATCACACATGAGTCAGTTATATGTGAGTCGTTAGCGTCACATGCATATGAGAGTATCAAGTCCATAGACACGCATGCACATTATAATCTCGAGTTGCATACCGCTATACATTTCGAGTCTTGGTGAATCAACTTTCGAGTCTCATTCCACATTGCATGCCGAAATTAAACAAAAGATTAATTCAAGCAACAATCACTACAAATTATCTGCTGATACTTCAACTACCGAGAGTATATGGGCCAATGATGAAAGAGCTTGCCACTTAAGTTCTCGTAATTTTGACCGATATCGCGATCACACTTCATCGGGGATGAATTCCCTCACATCCGGGAGAGTTGATGAGAAGCTTCAAAAATATTTGGTAGAGTGGGTTGGCGAGCCGGGTTATCAGGTTCATCAAGGAGAGGTTTACCGTGTGCGCCCTGCTACAATCAACCGAGAGGAGGATCATACGTCACCAGGAGCCGAGATTGTTTGGGCTAGTTGCAAGGAGTTCCACTATGCGAGTTCCGATACACTTGATCAGTACCACGTGCGTGTTTCATCAGTGATGAAACATTTTGAGTGGAGGAGAATGACGGGGACGTCAAAATCAAGAGCATTGAAGTTGAGCCGCAACAGAATTTCAACTTCAGGAAAAAAAAAAAAAAAATTACTGTTCATTGTGAACAGTGACGGACGTTCGTGATGAACAGTAGTACCGAACGTCCATGAATAGTGACGGACGTCCGTGATGAACAGTACCGAACGTCCGTGAATAGTGACCGGCGTCCGTGATTTTACACCCCTACTATCTGTATGTCATGGACGTCTGTGGGGCACTACGGACATCCGTGGACGTCGTGATGGAATTTCTAATTTTGAATTTTTTGTTGCGAAAACTTTCTTTTTAGTGTTTTATTAGTATTAGGACTCTTTATTTCGAATTTAATTATTGGTGGCCTATATATTGAGACTTGTAAAGACTTTTTAATTAGTTGATTGAATATTTGAATACTTTTATGCTTGAATGAGATGGGTTTAGTGTGAGGCCAAGGGAGTGATTCCCAAAAGTTATTTTATCTTTTCTATCACTGTTTTCTTTGAATCTTTTACCTTATTGATCCCTGCTTGCTTTCTAAATCTTAATCTATTGATTTCGATCACAAAATCCTAAACCCCTTTTGAACCCTAAATCAATCAGAGCTAAAACCTTTTTCTAAACCATAAACCAAACCATAAGCCTATTACAAAACCATAAATCCATTTCACAACCCTAGTTAGAGCCTGCGAATCTACGTCAGATCGAAGACGAACGCCCAAGCTTGGAAAAAGCCAGAGTTCTATCTCTAGGCCGATCTTGCCTCAAGTCTAATAGTACTTGCGCATCGAACTGGACCCTAATTAGATCTCGCGTGATCTACTCATCAAAATTCTGCAAACCCTAAGGTATTTTAAGATAATTTTGCGATTAAACTTGAATTAATTTATTTAATTTCGGCAAAATCCGCATCAAAATCATATTCATGCATTTTAGGGTCGTTGTCCCGCGTCAGGTGTCCTTGATGATATTATTGCTTTTGGGAAGGATCATGGTATGTCGTTCTCGGGGTCCAAAGATGCTCTCCGGGAGATCTTTAGAACCATTACGAGGGGACGAATTAATTCTTCTGCTACTCCAAAAAAAGAAAAAATCAAAGTCTAGGGAACTGGTTAGACTCAAGTGGGGCATGTCGGACGGGAGGGGGACGGGGTCTCTGTGATACTTTTCCTTTCGATCAGGTTTTCCCTCCTGTCTTTATGAAGATTTTGTCCTGGAACATAAGGGGCATTTGCAATTCAAAGAAAAAATCAAGGGTGAAGGTCATATCATCTCTCAATTCAGCGATCATCACTCCTCAAGAGACGAAATGGGGAGCTTGCGAGAATTTTAAAATGGCCTATGTTTTAGGCGGCAATAGATGGGATTGGAGTGGAGTGAACTCCGTCGAGGCGTCGGGGGGATCCTCCTAGCTTGGAACTCGTTACTCTTCCAAAAGGAAGATGAGGAAATCGGTCGCTTCTCAGCTTCGGTCAAGCTGATTAATAAGGGCAACGGCAAGAGTTGGGCTTTTACCTGAGTCTATGGCCCAACCGATGTCAATGAAAAAGACGATTTCGGGTATGAATTGGCTGCGGTGGCAGCTAGATGGGATGTGCCATGGAATGTGGGAGGCGACTTCAATGCCTTGCGTTACCCCAACGAATCGTCTGGTGGCCTTCTGGACCGAAGAGACATGGCCAATCTCAACTCCTTCATCAATAATTGGGCTCTTGTAGATTTACCTCTGTTGGGGGCCCATTTCACTTGGTCCAACCTGCAACAGGTTGCCTCTTTCAGCCACTTGGAATGCTTTCTTGTTTCCATCGACCAGCTTAACTGTTTTCCCCATGCGTCTCTACAAGGCCTTGCCAGAGCGGTCTCCGACCACAAGCCTCTGCTGGTCGATTGCGGATCCTTGGGCAGAGGCCCTACCCCATTCAGCTTTGAGAATCAATGG
This sequence comes from Chloranthus sessilifolius, assembly GCA_021018995.1. Lineage (NCBI taxonomy): Eukaryota > Viridiplantae > Streptophyta > Magnoliopsida > Chloranthales > Chloranthaceae > Chloranthus > Chloranthus sessilifolius. The sequence continues at coordinate 2,666,438 of CM037584.1, forward strand.
TTTCTAAACGGGGACTTTAAAGCTCAGGTTCCTCTTTAGTGGATGGAAACTAACCCCCCAATTCAACCGCTTTCTGTTTGATCTCTAAGCCGGGGCACCTAAAGGGTCGTATCAAGAACTGAAATTGAGAGGTTTTAGGCTGTCTCACAAATGGAAATCGACTATCCTAGATCGCCTTAAGGAGCTAGGCCTCCTTGAAAAGGATAGGTGTTTGACGGACATCGAAAACGTCGAAAGACTTAACCTCAAGATAAGGTTTAGCGAGAGGAGTCTTCGGGAAGAGATGAGCTGGAAATAAAAGTCCAAAGTGCATTGGCTGAAGGTTGGGGATAACAACACCAAATATTTCCATACAATTGTGAATGTCAGGTCTAAAAAGAAGCTCCTTACTAGAATTGTGGTGAACGGGGTAGAATTCTTGGACCCGGACCAGATTAAGGTGCAGATTTCGAACTTTTATCATAATTTGTTCCAAGACGAAGGGTGGACCAGACCGCAGCTAAATGGCCTCTGCTTCCCCTCTCTTCGCCCAGATGATCGCGATGGTTTGGAGATGCCGTTTTCCGAAACAGAGATCTAGGATGCTATTAAGCGAAGTGGAAAGAATAAGTCTTTGGGTCCTGACGGTTTCAATATGGAATTTTTTGTTTGCTTCTAGCCCTGCCTAAAATTCGACATCCTCGAATTTTTTAGGGAATTCCACTCTCGGAGTCTCGAGCCGTAGTTTGCTAGGTTGCTACTAAGATATGGGGTACTATCCTGAAGTCCTTTGACCTCAGGTGGGTCGTCCCGGAGAATGCCTGATTTTCTGATTTCTTAGAATAGCTTAAGATGGGACGGACCGCAAGGAGCTTTTTGGAGGGTGGGGGTATACGCGGTTTTATGGACCATCTAGCTTGAAAGAAATGCTAGAGTTTTCAGCCGCAAGTGTCGTCCCATCGGCACCATCCTAAATCTTATTAAAGATCCAATGTGCCACTAGATCTTGCCGGACAAATATAGGGGCAGGGCATAGGAGACCTGTGTCTGTGAATCCCCTCTTTCTCATCCTACTCTTTGGGAATGGGAGCTGTTCTTAGCTAGGCTGGTTGTCGCCTCTGGCTGTCATCTTTTGTAGGTTGTCATTCACCTGTTTTGCTTTTGTTTTTGACTGTTTTTCATCATATTATATATTTCCAGCTTCTCATTGGCCTTTTATGGAATGGATTCTCTTTTTACCGATCAAAAAAAAAAGAGTTCACGAAGAGTGATGCCCAAGGCCACTTTACATGAAGTCAATAGGTTGACTGGGTCAAACATGCCAAACAGTAAATTAAACCTAAATGAATTTGTAACTATATGTATATACGACAAAATGCTTGAAAGGGAAGGATCAAAAACCACCTTGGTAAAAGTCAATGGTTTGCCCATGGTCATCCTGGTCAAGATAATCGGATCTTCAGATATAGTCAAATAGTTAACGTCGTGACTCATGAAATCAGGGTTACACCTATGATCTAGCACTTGTGAGTTCACACATGTAGGATCTCAATCCAGTTGCGATCGGTTTATGGATCGGGTCAAATTGTAGGGCATTTCTCACTGAATGTGCAGAGAAGCAGTCTTGTTCCAGGGTCTGTGTATCCTATCCATGACTTTAGACAGAAGGAAAGGATATTTCCTCAACCTGATTTGTTGGGAAAATATAGAGGAGAAGAAGAAATCTTAGAAAAGTAGGTTTTACCAAAAGAAACTCATCTACAATGAGGGAACCGAAACATTGAATAACCTTCCATTGGGCTACAGGTTCAATCCCTCGATGAGATTTTTCATTTAGTAAATAAAAATGTCGGTTCCCGGTTCCTGTAGTTACAATCTTATGCTTCTTAGGCAGTAATTTCTAATTATAATTAACCTAATAAAGAGAAAGTGCTAAGCGGTCCACATAATGTTAAATGAGCATTACAATCCAGATTCAGGGGCTGCAGTCACATCTCCATCGTTATGATTATAATTTTCTACTGGGCTAAATATAGATCCCAGTATTTCTTTTGTTCTTCCTATACATTTATGAACATTAAGAAAGTAACTAGCTCTTTTCACAGCAATGAAACCATTACTACCACTTCAACATGGGCCACTTTCGAGATGCAAGAAAATGAGAAATATTGTGAAATGTTAGCAATAAGAAAATACCTTGAACAAAGAAGGAGATCGCTTATACCTCTTTGCTAGAAAAGATAGGAACAAGTATCTTCTGATCATCTTTTTAAGTGAACTGATGCATGCCACGTGGAAATTTATTTTTTATCTAGAAACGAGCACCTTCTGATTTGTTGGAGCACGAATCTTTTTGAACATAAATATGTTTCGAAAGAAATTGACCCAATATCTGCACCAATAAACTGAACTTCAGTAAATTCATGAGAAATAATGGCTAAATAGATTAGCTTCAATAATGATAAAATACCTGATCTTATGGACCACTTGCAAATAATCAAGAATCTGGTCGAGGGATTAAAATAACAATGTCAACAATGGGACAAGTTTTCATCATTTTCCCAAGTACTTAAGCAGCTAAGCATGCATGTACAAACTTTTTTTTGATAACCTGGGTGTCCAGGCCTCTTAGAGCGCCCGACTAATCCCAGGGGCACATGTGCACCCCAAGTTAGCACATGCCGAGTCAGCACGGGATATAAATCCCTAGGGTGACCTCAAGGGTTCATTGTCCAATCAACCCCCATGAATCGCCACAGCTTCGGATACATCGTATGGGTCAGGCACGCCTTCGTTTGCATCTCCGGACTCTATATGACCCATTTGCCTACAAGAAACAAGATCAGAGAGAAGTCCCCTGATATGCATCTCATCATAAATCTTCGAAATTTGCCGCATGTCCCCACATCTGATGTACCCTTGAACCAATGTACTAAACGTCACAAAATTAGGATCTATACCGCTTTCAATCATTTGATCCAAAAGTTTTGTGGCTGATTCCATATCCCCTTGTTTACACAAACCATTGATTAAAGCAGAATAGGTTACAACGGAAAGAGCAATCCCTCCATCTACCATCCTTTGTTTCAAATTGAACGCTTCATCCATATTACCAGCCTTGCAGTATCCATCAATCAACGTATTATATGTAATCACATTAGGAGTCAACCCCTTTTTACGCAACTTGCGGAAAAGTCGAACTGCCCTATCTAAATTTCTGGATTTGCACAACCCATTAATAAGGGCATTGTACGTAGCAATGTTGGGAACAAGACCCTTACTCAGCATCTCATCCCGTAAATCAAAAGCTTCATTCAAGTTGCCGGATGCTGAACAGCCGTGGATAAGAGCACAGTACGTAAAATTATCGGGAATGAAGCCTCTCAGCAACAAGTCCGAGAAAAAATTTTTTGCATCACCAACCCTCCCGGACTTGCAAAGGCCCCCAATAGCTATGTTGTATACAATTTTGTTAGGCAGAAGATACCTGCTTGCAGTTTCATCGAGTGATTTCACGATCTTTTGTGCATCAAGATGTTTCCAATGGCGCTCATCGTGATCTGCAAAGAGATCGATATCCACCATTTTCTGTAACAACAAATTTGCTTCATCCATCTTACCAACCCTATAAAGACTACTGGCAAGTGTGCTATATATAATAACATTTGGAGCTAAACCCTTCTCAACCATTTCAAAATAGACAGTAACAGCTTTATTTAGCATCGATTCTTTGCACCAACCAGCTATAAGAGCTCCATAAGTCACGACATTTGGCGTTAAATCCCGCGCCTTCATGTCAACAAGGAGATCATTTATTCTACTGCTTTTGCTAGATTTAAAGAGTCCACTAATAAGAGAATTAAACATTTCGATGGGAGGCGGAATTCCTTCCCTTTCCATCTGATTCCTAACTGCAAAAGCACGTTCAATATCACCTACTTTGCAATACCCGTCACTTAAAATTCGATATGTCACGGCATCCGGGAAACAGCCAAGTTCTTTCATCTTGCTGAAGACCTCCTCTGCTTCAACCATCTTTCCCATCTTACACAACCCATCAATCATTGTATTGAACATGATACGGCTCTTTGTGAAACCCCTAGAGAGAATATTGTTCCACAACTTTAAAGCTTCTTCAAAATCACCCCTTTTGAAAAACCCGTCAAGCATAGTGCTACAGCTAATCTCATTCGGCATCGTACCTCTCTTTTGCATCAAATACCACAGTTTCAAAGCATCATCTATAGCACCCATGCGACAAAAACCTTTGAAAAGTGTATTATAAGTTAAAACTGTCAGTTCAAACCCTTTCAAAGCCATCACATTACAAACTTCTAATGCTGCTCTTACATGACCTTCCCTACAAAACCCGTTTACGAGAGTATTATAGCTATACGAATCCGGCTTCAAAAACCAAACTTCCATATCAGTTATCACTTTCTTTGCTTCTCTGACTCTTCCTAGCTTGCAATAGCCATTAATGAAAGCATTGCAAATAAACAAATTCATCTGTAACCCTTCACGACACAACTCGTCCCTAATCCTAATCGCATCATCCATTTTTCCAATTTGACAATACCCATCGACCAATGCACCATAAGCAACCTCGTCAACAACCAATTCCGCCACCTCCTTCATGTCCCGAAGCACTTTCTCCGCTTCTTGAATCTTGCCTTCTTTGCAATACCCCTTAATCAACAAAGTATACGTAACTACATTACACGAAATACACTTTTCACCCATCAACTTCAAAGCCTTCAAAGCTGAATCCGTATCTCCCATCCCACAATACCCATTGATCAGCGAATTATAAGTCGCCACGTTAGGTTCGAAACCATTTTTTTCCATTCTGGCCAAAAAGTCAACAGCTTTCATTACTCTACCGTCCTTGCAGAAAGCATTCACAACTATCGTTACAGTATATACATCCGGTGAAATCCCGATCCTCACCATCTGATCGTAAATGTCACACGCTATTCGATTCTCCCAATTCCGAACCAAATTACTCAAAAGACTGTTACAGGATCTTAAACTAGGGTTAAATCCATACTTCCCCATGTTATCAAACACATAAAGGGCCTCCTTTATCATACCATTCTCAGCATATAACTTTAAAAGCATATCGAAAACAATAGGAGAGAACGATAACTCCTTATAAACCCCAACTAATTCATCAAAAACTGAAGAAATCGAAGGCCTAGGATTACAAATACTAACCAATTGCTTCAAATACGATCTGGCGTCATCTAACATTCGAGCATTCGATAGAATGTGAACGATCCTACAGTAAGATTTAGTGTTCGGTCTGAAGCTTCGTTGTTTCGATGCCAATTTAAAAAACTCTATGCAAGCGTTTGGATTAAAACGAAGATTCTTAAGAACGCCGTCGAGGATACAATCGGAGAAATCAAAGGAGAGGCGATCGATGGCTAAAAATCTCCCGAGAGTTAAGATTCTACAAATCCTTTCGATCAGCTGGGAATCGGTGAGTTGGGATTCGTGTTTGAGTTTCCATTTAAGAAATCGAGTAGTATGAATCGATTGGAATAGGGAAATTTGAGCAGGAAACCGAAGAGAGAGGTAGGTGGTGGAGTATCTGAGCATTTGAGGAGATTTTTTTAGCGTTCAGGTGAATCTGGGAAAACGACCGTTGGATAGACCAAAATCCATGGACATTGAGAGACTGATTTTCTAGCTAAGGCTTTTCGAAATAGCTCGGATTCGGAGAAGACGAACAAAACCCTTTAGTGGGACTATTTTTATATTTTAATTTTAATAGGAGGATCAGTAGGCTGGCCCGGCCGGAATTTAGGCCTGCTCCCAGCTCGTTTTCAATGGTGCAGGCCCGGCCCGAGAGCGAGTCAAGTTAAGTATGCTCCGATCCGGGTTCACTTGGGCCAGATGTGGACTGATTACCTCTGACCGTTGGATCTATGAGCAGATCACTAACGATGTCAAAATTATAGCCAATAGTAGGCTAAAGCTCCACATTGGATATTTGCCAGCGACAGAAAGTCCAAAAGTTATGTCTCACTTTTTGGAATATAGGTACACACAAGTGTGAAGAGTGTCTAATTAATAGATGTCTCGAAAAGAAAAGAAATTAACATAATACGCTTGCAAGAGATGAAAAAAGAAAGGAGAAATGGCTAAGGACCCTAAAAGGGATTCAAACTTTATTCATGAAAGAATAACTGTTATAATATGTAAGCATTATAGTTGATTGAGATTTAACAGATATGATTGTAGATGTCACGAGAAAGTATGATCGGATTATGATGGTTAAAATTATTTTGAGCTTATACACCCAAGTTAAGTGAGGTGAAAATGTAAAACGAGAATTATGACAAACAATGAATAAACTAACACAAGGCATTACCTAATAGTGAAAATACAATGATTTGAGGTGTTTTTACTGAACGAAAAACATATATAAAATGATAGATAAAGGATATGTTTGGTGAAAGGGATGAAATGGAGGAGTTATCCTTGATTTTGCAATAGTTTTTAACTTTGTAATAATGAGTTCTTTTTTTAAGAAGAAAGATAAACATTTGATAACTTTCAAGATTAAACAAATAGAACACAAATAAATTATTCCAATTTGTGGGTGGACAAACTACAAGGATTGCAAGGTCATCTCATAAGAGAGTTACAATTTAACATAAATTTGATAGTTTTTGACATCTTAATCAAGAGCCAACTAACAAATAAGTTAAGAAATTATCCCAAAAAAATAAAATGTTGGGTATTAAAATGAGAACAAAATAAAAACCTTCAAACGGAATGTGAGTGCCCGCATAATATGGTGGTTTGAAGGGAATCCAAACGAGACATGAGTACAAATGACACATGCCCTAAATAAGTTGCTATAAAAGTGCTCGGGAAATCTAAAGGAAGAAAAGGTGTACCAAAAGAAACATAGTGGTTAAATGGAGACATTTGATTATCTTAAACGAGTTTTCGAGAAGAAGAATTTTTTTAAAATGACAGAGCAAGAACTATTGATGATCTTGAAAGATATAAATTCACTAAAAGAGCACCATTAAAGTGTGGTAGACTATAATACCACATGGCACACATATTTGAACAATCTAAATTGTTCAAGTGACAAGAAACCATTTAAAAATATCTCAATCCTAAAAATCATACCTACAAGTGGATGTTAACCTTTACAAGGTTGCCTTCAACAAATTTGACTCGATCAAAATTGTTGCCAAAAGAAATGCAAGGTGGAATATATTAGATGGTAGCGCCTTTATGATATCGAAATTGAAGAGCTCGCTATTTTGTTGGGTCTTGTCAACAATGTTAAAGATACACACGAACTGCAATCTCGATCATCTATTTGATTTAACACAATTAATTACATAATCAGATGATGGGCTTTGACGGTGTTAAATCAGATGATTGAGATCGTGTTTCACGCCAATCTTTGGTACCAAATAGGTTATACATCATGGCCTTTAATCCAGACGCCTTGGATGGAGTTTCACATTGCACAAATCCCAAATCTTTACTTAATTTCAACCAACATGCCAGTTTACAAATCTCTTGTGCAAGTTGTAGCTCATGAGAGCTTTGACTTTGACGGCTTGGATTGTTGACAGCTTAAACCTTTAATGCTGTAAGACTATTTAAATACGAAAATTGTGTTTATGTAAGGGTAGGGAGAGTGTCTGAGATTAAAGTGAAAAATAATTTCTCCATTTTCCTTTCTTTTGTTTATTATTATTATTATTTTTATCTTGTACTAATTTTCAACCGCTCAAATTAAAAGATATCATGGCTATGGGTCTCCTAACGCCCCTAAATTTTAGCACTTTTATTTTAAAGGGCCAAGGGCTCTCAAAATTTAGTTTTAGCCCTACTCATTTGCCTTACTAACTTCATAAATAAAAAAACTCTCACGGATCTCTTGCTTGAACCTGTTATATGTTTACACCTCCAATCCTAAACCATGTAACGGTCATACTTAATGCCGTACGTAGCTGAAAGAGTTGGAAAGATCCACATATTATTATATGTAAGAAGCAAATACCCTACACAAAAGTCCAGTCGTCTGACTTGCTTTTGGGACCATAGGAAGCTGCCCTGCACCTTCCTCCTTCACAATTCTCACGTAATCCCCCTCTGCTAGTAGCCAACTTCTATTCCAATTCTCCTTCTTTTTATAACCAGAGTCGGTTTCCAAACTTTAATCTCCTTAACCTATATATATATATATATATATATATATATATATATATATATATATATATATATATATTGCTAATAGAACCTCTAAGTAGGTACTAGCTAGCTAGTATAAATAACATCTTCCCCTACCATACCACCCCACCACACCAACAACAACATAATTCCCACCCTAATGGCTAAACTTAGTGTTCCCAAGCCATCCAAATGGTTCTCTAGTAAGAATTTCAAGTTAAGAGGCTCGAAACCAACACCAACCCCCACGGTGGAGGACCGTAGTAGGGCTCACCGGTTTCGACAAGTTTTCCAGTACTTTGACGTCGACGGGGACGGGAAAATCTCCACCAAGGAGTTGAGAGCCTTCTTTACATCAGTGGGAGAGGACGCAATTACCGAACACGGCGTGGAGGTGGTGATAGGTGAAATCAGATCGAAAGGTGACAATTCATTGGACTTCAGTGATTTCCTACAGTTGGTGGAGAGGGACGGCAGAGATGATGAGGATCTTAGGAGGGCCTTCCAGATGTTCGAGATGGAGAAAGGATCAGGGTGCATAACACCTGAGGGGTTGCAGCGGATGATGAATCGGTTAGGGGATGATAAGTCATATGAGGAGTGCAAGGCCATGATACAAGTTTTTGATCTAGATGGCAATGGTGTGCTTGACTTCCAAGAGTTCTACCGTATGATGGCATGATCGATCAGTTTCTATATACTAGATATACATTTTACATGTACATCACTATAATTAGTAAAGTAAATATAGATTTGTAAACTATTGGAGTGTCTTGGCTTTTGTTATTGAGTTGGTACTTGGTATTAGGTACATGATCTGTTTGTTGATCAATCTCCTTTGTCAGATTTGTCGGATGAACAAATATTTGTCAAAGTATCCTTTCGACATTTACACAGATTTAATGCCCAAAAATATCTACTCAGCTCAACAAGGGAGATGGGGGCCATGCACTAGTGCAGCGGTCAGAGGGTACCTAATACCAATATCAACTCTTATATCGTATTACTATTTAGGAAGCTTTGCAACCTTAATCGTAGTTTGGGTCTGCTTATGATTTATCTTAACATCACTGGACGCCTATATAAGATGTAACCGAGCCCTACTGCTGTCAATGGGCCTGGTCCGACCAGCCCGGCTTGGCTCAAATAAAGGTCGAGGCCAAATGCAACAGCGCCGAGCCCTCGATTTTGTATTTGGGTAAGGTTCATGCCTCATTTGTAAGAGAAAAATAAACGCGCCGCTCAAGCTCAAACTCATCCCGGCCAACCTCGATTATTTTAGGAGAGAAAGGTGGGTTGTCCCGAATCTGGCCAGGGATGAATCCAATTCCGGCAAAGTTTGGGCTTAAATAAAAAGCGAGTTTGAATTTTTTATCTGGACCTAATTTTTGTGTTTGAAAGTAATCAAGCGTACCAAAAGTTTGGCCCAAACCGCCCAAGTCAGTTGACAATATGCTCATGATCACGTTCACTTTTGAGGATATGTGCCAAGTGAAATCGACATCTAACCATACGCTGTCAACAGTTTTTAACAGTAAAACCCTGGTTGCCGAGACAGGATCTTCACTTGCAGTTACTCGTACCTTATTTCTCTCCCAAGGGTGCCTTTATTTTCAAATCAAGATTCTTCCTTCTCACCAGGGTTACACCATGCTTAAATTATTGATTGATTTGAATTGGACGATGCAACTTTTTTCTGTTTAATCTCCCATTCAATGGAACTTGAGATCATGAGCTTACCATTGGATAGTCAAATTTGGATTCCATATGGCACATGTCCCAAAAAGTGACCCTAGAATTATATTTGATGAATGCTCATGATCATATGCGTTTTTCGCGATGTGTGCCTTTTGAAATCAAAATCTAACTACGTGATGGGAGGCCCATGATCTTTAGATCCATTGTGTGGAAGATTGGGGCCAAATTTATCTTCAACCTTTGATTCAAGCAAGCAGTCAACAGTTAGAGAATGTATTAACTATCATGGGGTTGTCGTAGTTGTTGGCTGACCTAGTTTGCTCGGCTGACTTAGTTTGCTCCCAAGGTCGTGAGTAGTCATTGCCCTTTCTGCGATACACGAATGTCCCATAACCTGTGTAAGTGAGGGTGAGGGCATCCTTTACGGTTTAGCATGGATCAAAATTTCATCCGATACCGATACGTATCGGTATCGGTGACCTCCAATAAGGTACTTTGAATATACCGTATCAGCTATATATATGAGTTATATCTACAGACCGATACCGATACATATCGGTTTTAGGCTAGGACGATACATATCAGTTTTCCGGCATTTTGATCCATGGGGTTTAGTCTACGCTTATGCTTGGGATACCCTAAGTTATAAAAATAAAAAATTAAAAAAGTAAAATAATAAAATAATAAAATAAATAATAAAAATAAATAAATTAAAAAATGTGATGCCTGGATTGAGTTGTAAATATCGATACCCTTTTCAAAATCTTTTGGATCAAAGATTTTCTGTAGTTGTGCACATGCTAATACAAGGTAAGACTAAAAAAGTGACCCGAGTAGGGGTGGAAGTTTGGTAAACAAACTCGAACCGAAATTTATCAGTTTTGGTTTTCAATAACCGAAATCTGCAATGTCAGAAACTAAAACCGAATCAAACCGATCCAATTTTCAATTTTGGTCGGTTCAGTTTTTTCAATATATATATATATATATAGAGAGAGAGAGAGAGAGAGTGTGTGTGTGTGTGTGTGTGTCGGGACTATGCGCCCAAGCATAGAGATCTCTACATCTATTGATATAGTCATGACACGTAGCGCCTTTTTGTGAAGCGACGTGTGTTGCTTTATAATTATTTAACCACATTTTAACTAGAATTCGCTTTGTTTTAAAAAAAGTAGATAACCTTCTTGAAATACTCTGCGCCTGATTACATGGGAGTCAGAACCCCACCAACCCACCTCTTTTCTACCCCCTCTCTCTCTAATAGAGTGTCAGCACTCCATTACTTGGTGTCAGTGCTTTCGATATCGAAGTGTCAACATTTGTCTCCCGGGGTGGTAGCGCTTTGATATCGAGGTGTCAACGCTTCTCTCCCCGGGTGTCAGTGTTTGGCTACCAAGGTGTCAACGCTTCGATATCGAGGTGTCAGTTGTCACGAAATCACACTTTTCGACGTGCACTCGTGCGGCACCTCACCACCGCGTGCAACGAGGCCTGCCTACCTAACCATCAACTCTGATACCACCCGTCTAGAGGACAGGAACTCATGCATATGGTTGCCTTCGCTTGAGGCCGACCATATCAACGCGTCGTGTCTCCTCGCGACACCCATGCCAGCACCTTAGTGTCACGTTTGACTTGCCCAGCTTCACCTTGTGTACTATACTAGTTCCTCGCTCGAGAAAGTAGTGCGCAGCACCTCATGTTGTCATATTCTATACATATCTCGCCGACATACTGAACCAAGCCCGCCATCGTGTGTGGCCCAGGCGACCAACACACCTCAGCATCTAACACTCAACTAGCGTGCACCACTGTGTCCCACGTAGCCCTCGAGTACCCTTGTGAAGTTGCCAACCCATATGTACCGCGACGTCAGCTCGGGTTCACATGGCAACCTCATCATGGGTGACACACAGCATCGCCGCAACGACGTCCTAGGCCCACCCTTTGAGACCTAGGAAACTCATGCACCCCTTCAACAACGCAGAGCCCCATGTGTAGGGAAATAGCTCAACAACTCCCTTCCCCCAAGTATGGTCTAAACACCACCTTGAATCATCCAGCAGGAGAACATCGAACCTATTGGTTTGACATACCACCATGACACACAAACCTCTATTCGTGGCACACGGTGCCATCCTCCACACCAACACTCCTCTTGAGGTCTCGCATCATCAACTCATGTAACCGTGTCGCATCCGTGTGGCAACCATGTCGCGAGGCCCTTATGGCACGTCGCGAGGCCCTTCATGGCCTCATGTAGCGTCGGTGTCACGACTACGTCGTGAAGCCCTTCATGGCCTCATGTCGCATGCCCTCATAGCACCACATGGCGTGCCCTCGTGGCATCAGGATGTCATGTGCCCTCTTGGCTCATGATACTAGGATGTCACGTGCCCTCTTGACACCATATCGCGTGCCCTTACGCGAAGCACTGCATTCCATGTCCCACGTGCGTCTAGTCACAACACTAGATCCATGTGTATCTCGAGTCACCGTCGCACTATACATAAGGAGAACACGCACGCATAGCAAGGCCTCGTGCCTATGCGCTCACGCACCACACAGCTAGCTTGATGAGTAGTAAAATATGATGATATTTCACCCCTAAATACCTACATTTAGCTATCCGATGAAGACTATCTGATAAGAATTATTAGAATTAGAGGAGGAATTAGAGATAGGAATTAGAGGAGGAATTAGAAGAGGAATTAGAGATAGGAATTAAAAAGGGAATTAGAGATAGATAATTAGAGAGTTAGTTTTTGGCTTTTCTTTTTAGAGTTTTTGGAGAGAATTTTTTAGAAGATTATTATTCATTATAATTATTTTTGGTTTTAGACTCCTCTTGGCATCTTTTCAAGAGTTCTTTCTCCTTCTTCTAGGGTTCCATTTGGGTAGATTGTACCTAGGATTTGCATTATTTTTCCTTTACGTTCATGAAAGCATAGATTATATTTAAGAAAAGGCATTGTAAACAAAGATCTTTTGGAAGAAATAAAAAGAGGAATGACTTTGAATGAACAAGGAGATCATACACCAAAGATGAGCGGCTAAATCAGTAGATCAGGGAAGATGCGATCCCCAGATAAGTACCCTTATTTATGATTAATACTATAATCGATTTATTGTCATCATGGAATCGTTTTGCTAAAAGTTTATGTTATTGAAAATATATTGAATGCTTGTTATGACCGTTGATTGCGCTTATCAACGGCTATAATCACTAGATCTGGACCTGCAGACTGATCTAGGCTGCGGAGCGATTATGTTTTTACTGTTGTAATCTAAACATCATTAGATATGCTATGCTTCTTACATGACTCATACCGCAATGATAGGCTGAGTCATTGTTTTTAGATAGGATATGCCGAATTGATGATCATATTTTATTTCGAATCATTTTTATAGATGAATGATGGTGTGAATGATGCTTTAATGAAACTGTGGGTTTTAATGATAGAAAAGGGGTACAAATCTGGGGTAGCATATTCCTTGATCTCATTTAATTATTATTTTAGATTCATCAATAATTAGTTGTTTAGATTAATTAATTTATTTTTCTTGTATTTAGAAAAAATGATAAATTTTTGGTTAAATTGAATTTGCCCTTTGGTACTTCCTTAAGGACTTTTTTAAATCTCTGAAAGAATTAATTAAAATTCACGATTTTCCTGTGGATTCGACACCCTTGTTCTTGTCATACTGCAATAGATCTTGTGCACTTGCAAGAGTTACATTTAAAATCGATCATAGCTCCAAGGCAACTATGTCTTCTCAATAGCCAAATGCCCATCTCTAAGGCCGTCATGCCTGTCTGGTGGCACACAGAATAATGACACCGTCACATCCTCCCCTACTCCATAAGGTTAACGCCCTCGTTGATGCCTTATCTTTAGGAAATAACCACGCCAACTCCTTTAATTTGGTAATGCCAATGCACCCATGCTGACACTAGGACCTGTATCAGTTCCTCCACCTCCGACCCCATATAAGGTCTCCACAAATACCTAGCCCCAAGGTTTCCTACCTCCTCGCTAGTTCAAATTGGCCTCATCCACGTCTATGAATACAAACGACACTGATACTTCGTGTGTCTCTGCACCAACACAATTTATCATTATGTCATGCACTAAGCCTCTGTGATCACAACTCGCTCTAGTACATCAACACTACGTGTCTTTACCCAAGAGCTTGCCCAATAAGTTATGCCTTCGAAACCCCTTGGTACATCGGCCATGCCTTCACAAGTCTATTTCTCAAACTCGCTTCGGCTCAACCTAGCTATAAGGCCCTCTCATCTTCCTGCTAGTTGATCAAATGTATATATCTATGCACCAGGATCGTGACCATGTCACATCCTCCCCCATTCAAATGAGTCGACGTCCTCTTCAACACTTGAACTCCTACGTCAGTTCCTCAACACAATTTTAGTCTTCACCCAAACACAACATGCGTCTAAACACAATTACTATACTTCACTGCTTTCATCTGTAATTCTATGCTAGTACCTCAACCATTTTCTGTGTCTTCACGTCACGTAGTGTTTTGAATAACTTGACCTGGTCTATATTTCACGCAGGTATTTCCATATACCAGTTCCTCATACAACCATTATTAAACCAATCCTTAGCATCATTCCTGTTATTGCCTGAATTGACTGTCAAAACAACCAAACCACAACTTTAATGCCCACATCGTCGGCTTCTAAGTTGACGCAACTCATTGCGCATTGCAGTTTTGTAGTTTCTCAACATTCCGTCTTCACCCAGGAGACTAGCTTTCATATGCACTGTCGCACTCTAACATCTCAACACCTCTGTGTCTTCGCCCAAGAGTTCAACCTGCGTTTGATTTGTAGATCTCCAATACCTCGACGTATATTCTCAATCACAAGTCTGCTACCCAAACTGCCTCAGCCTGTAACAATGTTACAGCTCTAGTACCTCAATACTATTGTGCCTTCACTCAAGAGTCTGCTACGAGCACCTTGCTCAATCAATGATACTCCATGCTTACACTATAGTACCTCGACCTTAGTCTTCACCCATAGTGTGACTTGAGTCACCTCTTGCAACCTGATTTACATACCAAGTCACAGCCTTGGTCTATGCTTTCAGTGTCCTAATGAGTGCAACTAATGCCTTCACTTGCTAGCGGCTGTCATGCTTCAGTACCTCGACTATTGGCCTCTTCACCACAAACATAACACATTTGCCTTGAACTATTCTGCGTCAATACTCTGACCACGCTATCTTTGTCATGCTTAGAAATTGACTTTGGCCCTTCTTGTGGACTAGAGATTTTGATGATCGCCTGAGACTCGCTTCCTCTGAAGATACTCATCTGACTCTCACATTTGCTTCCTCTGAAGCTGCGCTGAAATATTTGTCCAACTATTCGTCTCTTACGAATATCATACCTTGTCATCTCACAATAAAGCAACAAGCTTTTGGCCCCTTCTCCTGTTCAGCATAGCTCAATCCAATTCTTGCGATGTCTCGCTTAACTGTACCCTCGATCCTGGCTCATCGCAGCACACTGATCCTTTACACTGCCGCATGCCAGCGGTCTCGACCCTCATGTCATGTACCAACGACTGATTAGAAAATCTCAACTTCCTCATGAAGTGAGAATGGAGCATCCTACTTGTTCCATGCCATCCATGGCAATGTTGTTCACAGTACCAATGTGGCCCAACCTCTAATGTCGAAACGTCACCAGAGTTCATCCATCTCGGACTGACCCGCTACCTCAATGTGTGGCTCTGATAGCCAACAAACATCAAGCATATTTTCACAACAGTATAACCCAACAATACCATCTCTCTGCGTGCGACCAAACTTTGGAACTCATCTGAAAGTTACTGTAACTGAGTGCATTTCAATCGTATCTTAACCGCAGACGTGCAACTCAACTGCACACAAGTAACTCTGGTTATCACGAGATCAGAGTGCACCTCATCGCTCTGGTTTGCCAATGTAATCCCATTCGGAACGATCTAACTCTGATACCAACTGTCACGGAGTCACTCTTTTTAACGTGCATTCACGTGCGGTGCCTCGTTGCAGCGTGCAACGAGGCCAACCAACCTAACCATCAACTCTGATACCACCCGTCTAGATGACGAGAACTCACGCATATGGTTGCCTTCGTTCGAGGCCGACCATATCAACGCATTGTGTCTCCTCGCGACACGCATGCCAGTACCTTAGTGTCACACTTGACCTGCCCAGCTTTACCCTGTGCACTATACTAGTTCCTCGCTCGCGACAGTAGTATGCAACTCCTCATGCTATCCCATTCCATAAATGTCTCGCTGACATACTGAACCAAGTCTGCCATTGTCTGTGTCCCACGTGACCAACACACCTTAACATCTAACACTCAGCTAGCGTGCACCACTGTATCCCGCGTAGGGTCCATATGGCAACCTTACCATGGGTGACACACGGCATCGCCGCAGCGACGTCCTAGGCCCACCCTTTGAGACCTAGGAAACTCATGCGCCCCTCCAACAACGCAGGGTCCCACGTATAGGGAAATAGCTCTAAAGCTCCATTCCCCCAAGTATGGCCTAAACACCACCTTGGGTCATCCAGTAGGAGAAACCTCAAACCTATTGGTTTGACATACCACCATGACACACGAACCTCTGCCCATGGCACAGAGTGTCATCCTCTACATCAACACTCCCCTTGAAGTCTCGCATCATCAACTCATATAACCGTGTTGCAACCATATCGCAAGGCCCTCATGGCCTCATGTTGCATCCGTATTATGACCACGTCACGAGGCCCTTCATGGCCTCATGTCGCGTCCGTATCGCAAGGCCCTTTATGGCCTTATGTCGTGTGCCCTCTTGGCACCACATCACGTGCCTCATGTTACTAAGATTTCGTGTGTCCTCTTAGCACTATATCGCGTGCCCTTACGCAGAGCACCGTATTCTATGCCCCACGTGCGTCTAGTCACAATACTAGATCCTCGCGTATTTCGAGTCACCGTCGCACTATACATAAGGGGAATACGCACGCGTCGTAAGGCCTCGTGCCTATGTGCTCACGTGTCACATAGTTAGCTTCAAGGCCACTATGCCTTCTCACTAGCCAAATGCCCATCTCCAAGGCCGTCGTGTCTGTCTGGTGGCACACAAAGTAATGACATCGTCACACAACGCTTCTCTCCCAGGGTGTCAGTGCTTCTTTACCGGGGTATCAGTGCTTCGCTATCGAGGTGTCATCCATCGCTTCTCTACTGAGGTGCCAACGTTTCTCTTTCGAGGTGCCAACGCTTTGCTACCGATGTTCCAGCGTTTCGCTATCAAGGGACTAGCACTTCTCTAGCGGGGTGCCAGAGCTTCACTATCAAGAGCCTACATTTTTTAGTAAAATACACCTAAAAAAGTAGTATGATACTTCTTTAGAAAATTAGGGAGAAGAAAGAGAAAAGAAAGTGATATCTAAAAAAGTCGAGTATAATAGGTGGAAGAGAATATAACTTTAAAATATTTAAAAAAATTTAGTCCTAATTAATAAAGTGGACCTCATGCTATATTTTATTCATAGAGCAATCTGGGCGTAGAAAAATTTCTACGCCGAGGCGCATCCCCCCTCAATCATTTTCAATACCCAAGACAGTAATTGAACCGATCAAAGATCAGTCTCGGTTTTTAAGTTTTGCGCCTCTTTCAATTTGCTTTTCGGTTTTTTTGTGTTTTTTTTTTTTTTTTTTTCACTCTTACGCGGGTACCGCGGCACCAACCTAGTCACCGCTGGTGCTTCCGCCTCTTAAGTCTTCCACCCTTTCCTACTACTAAATAAGTCAACGTATGACCTCCCTCGGAAGCCCTGATTCCCTGAAGCAAAAGAAACGCTATTTTTATTTTTTCCTGTCCAATCCCAATCTCATGTTTCCATTCCATTGCCCGGGCAACTCAGCTTTCGCTCCTGGATAATCTAAACCCATAACTCGCCAACCCAGCAAATCTAAGCCGTTTGATTACTAATAGAGAGGAATCGGATGATCAAAATACGCATCTCCATAAATATTTTGTTTTGTTGAAGATGGAGGACGACCAAAGCCAAACCTTAACTTCTCAACAAACGGGTCTCAATTTGTTCTACTGGGGTGGCACCCTCTCTGCCATGTGAGATTATTATTTTTTAAATGTCGGCTGTTATTTTATTTATTTGATTATTGGAGCTACGCATGATTGATTAATTTACCATTTCTATGCGTTGATGTTTGTTTTTATGTATAGATTGTAAATTTTGAAGTCACAAATCCTTGTTGATCGAATCCAATAATTTACTTTTTTAGCATTATGGTTTTCTTCAAATCGATTGACAAAAGGCTTGTATTTCAAAATTAGATGTTATTTTCAAAAAAATAAAAATTATCTCTCATCAAGGAAAAAAAAACAAGTTCCATAAATTAGGGCTCTCAAGGGGTGGGATCTGCCTGATGCCCGACCCGGATTTTTTACCTGATCGCGCACATAAGCATGACCCGTCCGGTCTGTCGGGTTGACTAAGAGGCCACCTCAGAAGAAGAGCCATGATCAATTCCAGATTTGAGAGGCATTAGAAGCAGTAAGTCGACCCGTTATTCTACCATTGGTGGTTAGTCTAGTTCTCGGTGGTAGGATTGACTTGCCTTCTTGTGCTTATTGGCCTGATGTTGGTAAACTGTGCCTTCAAGGGTCTCAGATAGAAAGGTTAATTACCACAGACCACCCTCTCATTTCATCTCCCTCAATACATGTTCAAAAGAATCCTCCTCAAATGCACACAAATCTTTAATATTATAAAAAACATTCACAAAGAACCAAGAAGGATTCACTAAATAATATTAAATTTTTAATACTATTACCCATTGAATGCCATTTGCTGTCACCCTCAATGATAGCCGGATTTGTGGTTAAAATAATATTAAAATTTTAATACTATCACACACACAGCGAGTGGTCTCCTGTTCAAGTGGGGCAGAACTTCCTGGATCCCCGTCCTCTTGCAATAACACGGCCTTTATGAATGATTGATGCAAAGGAGTCAGAGGCGGCCCCTGAAATATAACAAGATTGATTGTCTGCCCCGTGAATTTTTGGCATGGTATGGTAGAATTCCCGGCTATAGCCCTTTGTATTGCTTCAAAATGATTTACACCGGCAGCTCAGACGAATAAGACTATCGAGCTGCGTTCCATACATCCATATATATATATGAACTTTCAAACCTTGAAGGGCCCCTTAGATTTGGCCTCCATTGAGTTTACCCTCCCAATTGGGCCAACATACTCAATTAATGTACTACCATCCTACCTTCTAAGCGAATTTCGAAATCCTCCCAGGCCTGGCGTTCGAAGGGAGCATCTATCAAATTTTAATTTTAGAAAACCAACTGGTGGATATTAGTACGAGTCTTTTAATAGTATCCCCTAACCATTCCCCCTCTCTCAAACTCATGGTGAGTCTAAGGAGAGCACTGAGAATTTGCCAAGTAAGAACGAAAATCTTTTAATAGTGAATCAGCAATCTCAACCGTAGAGTAAATAGGAAAGGAAAGGGTGCCAGCCTGATAGTGATTGTGGATAGAGTGACAATCTACTTTGATCTGCTTGGTGAGCTCGTGGAAGGCCAGACTGCTGGAAATTTTAGTAGTACTTTGATTATCACAATATAAGGGAGTAGGTGCAGGCAAGACGACACCCATATAAGCAAGAAACCGGTGGAGCTAAACTACCTCTCTAGCATAATATGTGCCTTAGCGCGATACTCTGTCTCTGTACTAGAGCGGGGGACAATGTCATATTCATGGATCAAAATTCCGAATGAAACCAATGCATATCATCCAATTTGTATCGGTTTCGGAGGCCACTGGATCAATACATTGAATGTATCGGCTCATATATATTGGTATGTACCGGCCGATACATACCAATGTATTGTTCAAAACTGATACGTATCAGTTTTGGAGTTGGCTGATACGTACTGGGAAATTGAGATTTGATCCTTGGTCATACTTCTTACACCTTCAAGATATAAGAGACTTCCCAAGAAAGATGCAAAAGCCAGTAGTATAGCATTTGTCAGTAACTAACAGCACCAACCCAATTGGCATTGGCATATGTACAAAGCTCAAGGGAGGAAGAGGAAGAAAAGAATAAGGGATTGTGTAGTGTTCTATAGAGATACAAAAGGATCTGCTAAACCATAAATATATGGACAAAACTGACTGATCACATAAATAACATATAAAATTTCTTGACAAGATGGTCACGTAGACAAAGGTCCCGATTAGCTGATGGTTTAACGTCGGGGAAGGCAGAGGTTTACTGTCAGTAGGACGAGGTTTGACATTAAATCCCATAAGTATGTTGGCAGTCTGAGTATTAGTAAGGCGAGCACGACTAATGAGGTCTGATGTATACTTGAGTTGAGAAAGAAGAAAGTTAGAATGGCGGTAGGCAGTATGAAGACTTAGAAGCAATGAAGACATCTAAGATCCTCCATCTCAAATGAAGCTGGAGTTGATTCTTCACAAATTATGTCCTACGAGAATCATCACCCCTTATGATTATATCATCAACGAAGAAAGATGATGCGACCTGTAGAGCAAATGTGAACAAAGATAGCAGAGTCGTGGTCACTTTGTCAAAATTCAAGAGCTAGGATAGTGGTGGTAAATTTATCAAACTGGGGACTTGGAGCTTGTTTGAGACCATAGAGAGCTGGTCACAGGCCACATACATGATATGCTGAATGAGGAAGCTATGGAGGAGGGTGCACATACTCATCTTCAGCATGATCACCATTTAAGAAAATGTTCTTGACATTGGCAAAAACAATGATGGTGGTGCCACGTGTGGGGGACTGGTTCTGTCCAACTTGCGAGAATGTGAACTTCCACCGTCGGTCGCGGTGTCACCGTATCGGGTGTGGAGTGTGCCAACCAGCGGGGGCTTGCGTCGTCACCCCCGATTGGCAGACCCTAAGTAGAAGGGATGCGAATCAGGTAATCCTTAATGAATCCCAAGTCAAGGACATCCAAAATGGGTGGTCAGTCGCTGGTAAACAATTCCGAGGCGTTTCATGTTTGACTGCTGGTGGTGGGGCTGTCCACCGATCTTGTTTCAGGTGTGTTCATCGTGATGCATCCTTTGCCAAGGTGGTAAAGGTTGGTGCCAATTTTGAAAGCGAGGCTAGATTTCAGCATCTGCCAATGGCGGAGGGCTGCCTGAAAGATGCGCAATACGTTGAAAGATCGAGGGCAGTGGGACCACCGACTTTGGTTTGCGATAACCCTGAAATAAAAGCGTTAGCCTGCAACCTACCATATTTTTGGGCTACCATTAATTTCACCATTAATTCACTTCTTCCTATTCACATTTTCAAGTGGCTACATAGTTGTTGGCCTCTTGGTGAGCGTCCTTACATTTCACCGTTCTCTCCTACTAGCTACCTAGTGCAGTTTCACAATGAATCTGCCGCCGATTGTTTCTGCGCTCAAAAGAAAATCTACATTGGCGAGGTCTTGGTCACATGCCGGCGATGGGAAGTTCACGATGGGGAGGTCTGTCTGCTCTCTTACGATGGGGGGTTTTGGCTAAGGCTATGGGGGTTGCCGCTACATGCCTGGAGCTCCGAGATCTTCGAGGCAGTCGGCGCTCTCTGTGGATCCCTCATTGCTGTCGATCAGAGCACGCTTGACTTGTGGGAGATGAGATTCGCCCGCGTCATGGTCGTCGTCGATCGCATCGATGCCATCCCGAGATGCTGTGACGTTCGCATCGGCAAACAATACGTTTGGATCTTCATAAAAGTGGAGTTGGGTGAGTGGGCTCTCCTCCCATGGAATCTGTACGAGGAAATGTCGAGGTTCGTCAGAGGTAAGGAATACATACTCGGTGGTGCCGGTAAAAAACTCTCGTTGCTCGTCTACCCAACTGAGAACCGAGTAGATTTGGTCGGTCGGTCGGGGGAAATAGCTGTGCAGAGGGATATGCCCTCACCGGGAGGGCATCATGGGGGGGCGACTGCATCGGGGGGCCATGCACCGGGTCTTGACTCGCTGGAGTTGGCGTCTGACGGAGATCCGACAGGCTCGACTCGCTTTCCCTGTTCTTTGGATCTTACACCATTGATGACTTCAACAGGTGCGATCTCTAGATCTGACACGAGGGAGTCGCCGGACCGGCTTCTATTTTCAAATTCCTTTAGAGAGGATGACCGAATGTACTATACCATAAATGGGTTGCCTACTTTAGACGACCCCATGCGGCTGGAGGCGTGTTGTAGCTTTGCTGGGACACGTGACAGATGCACAAATGTTGTGAGTTGGGATCGTACAATGCTAGCGTCAAAACCCACTGCTGCTTTGGCTAATAATGGGACAGGTGGTATGGAACCTACTAAGGATTTGGCGTTGTCAAACGGATTTGCTTTTGAGCCCACGGTATCGCTCGAAGGGCTACAAATTGATGCAGCGGTATGGAGTGAGAACTCTGGGGGGCGACACGTGTTTTTGGCAGAGCTCATGGGCGGTAGCTTGCTTGGGAAGCAATTGGACTATTGGTGGGTCGGTTTTTTTTACTTCCATTCTGCAATCGGGTCTGAGGCCCACCAGAACCCAAATTCAACTTCGATTGGGTCCATGGATGTCCGGCTTACATCCGTGCGGGTCAATGGAAGGTTGAATTGCGTGGACTGCGTTTGGGCACAACAATCATGGGAGTTCTCTTCTGCGTCTTTCTCCTCGGGGCCGACTGAAGCTACGACCCTCGCGGATTGCTTTTTGCAACCTGCTGTGACTTCAAACCTTAACCTCCCAAATCCGGTAGCCCAAACCTCATCTGCAACGACTACCTCAGATTCTCTCTCCTCCGCTTCCTCTTCGGTGGATATCTTCCCGCTGAGATCGCTCCGACGGGATGAGGCCGGTAACTGGGTCCAATGCTCTTTCAGGTCTACTTGGGGTGCTAGTTCGACTAGCTCCTCAACTGACGGGGCCAAGACTTTAGTGAATGCACCGGAGATCCTAACGAGGTAGATCGTCTAATTCGTGTGGGTCGTGATCTCGGAATGACCTTCAAAGGTTCGAATGAAGCCCTCAGGGAGGTTTTCAGCTCCATCCTTGTAAGCCGCTCATCCAACACCAAGAAAAAGCGATGGGCCAAATCTCGAGAGCTCACTCGATTACAATGGGGGATGTCCGATGGGGATCGGGGTTTTTTTAATACCACCCAGTTTCCTTTCTTGGGCGGGATTCGCATTGTCTATTGATGAAGATGTTCTCGTGGAATGTGAGGGGTATTTGCAATTGGTTAAAGAGCGCTAGTGTGAAGCGGGTTATCGCTATGATCAACCCAGCCGTTATTACGCTCCAAGAAACCAAGTGGGCCTGCTGCGATAGGTTCAAAGTTGCGTCTTTGCTCGGAGGCAACCGCTGGGTTGGGTTGGGGTTGATTCCATTGGTGCCTTGGGAGGCATTCTGGTTGCATGGAACACTTTACTATTGACAAAGTCAATGAGGAGGTGGGCCTTTATTCCGCTTCGGCTGTTCTTCGGAATAAAGACACGGGCAAAATTTGGTCGTTTTATGAAATCTACTGGCCGTCGGATGATAGATTTTGGGGTGATTTTTGGTTTGAGTTAGCTATTGTTGCAGCTAGTTGGGATTACCCTATTTGTCTGGGGGGGGGGGGGTGATTTCAACGCCATTAGATGGGCCCACGAGAAGCAGGGTGGACCGCCGGACTTTGCAGTGATGTGCGATTTCAACTTCTTTATTTCTGATTGGGAGTTGTTTGACCTTCCTCTCGAGGGGTCAAGATTTACTTGGTCCAACCTTCAGGAGAGTCCCTCTCTAAGTCGTCTTGACAAATTTCTCTGTTCATCCGAGTGGATGGATATCTTTCCGGCCACTAGATTAGAGGGGCTAGCCAGAGCTGTCTCGTATCACCGACCCTTACTGTTTCAATGTGATTCTCAAGGAAAGGGGCCTTCCCTCTCTCGCTTCAAAAACATGTGGCTGCTTGATGAAAAATTTCAAACGATGGTCTCTTCCTAGTGGAGCGAACCTAGCCCTACGGGGACGGCTGCATTTCGATTTGTGTCCCAACTTCAACAGCTAAAGGGACACATTAAGGCATGGAACAAGGAGGTGTACGGGCTGGTGCATATCGCGAAGGAGGCTTTGCTTCTTTGGCTGAAAGATAGATGATCTTGAGGAGCACAGGGACCTGTCGGATGAAGAAAGAGTAGAGTGACTATTAAAAAAATCTGAATTCAATGACAAGTGCATGACCGAAGAAGTGTGCTGGAGACAAAAAGCCAAGGTGCGGTGGCTTCAAGCAAGGGATAATAATACTAAGTTCTTCCATGCGATCGCCAACGTGGGCAACAAAATCAACTACTTGGGTAAGATTGTTGATGTTGGGGGGGGGGGGGGGGGGGGCTTGCTCGGCCACAGCTGGATGGGTTGGTCTTCCAATCCATCTCGGAGGTTGATTGTGCTGATGTAGAGCAGTCATATAGCGAAGACGAGGTGTGGCGGGCTATCAAGTTCGGTGGCAAAAACAAATCCTCGGGGCCCAACGGCTTCACGTTGGAATTTTACCGTAAATTTTGGCCGATTATAAAATCTGATCTCATGGAGGTGCTTCACAAGTTCCATGCCAATAGCTTCATTGGGAGAAGCCTCAATTCCACCTTCACTACTCTCATTCCAAAAAGAGAAGGGGCGGAGGACCTTTCTGATTTCCGTCCGATTTACCTTCCTAACTGTTTGTATAAAATCATCTCGAAGGTGCTTGCCAACAGAATCAGTCCATTAATGAACAAGATCATTTCGGTGAATCAGGGAGCTTATGTTCATGGGAGACAATTAGTGGACCTGGTGGTGGCAGCTTATGAGGTGATTCACTCGGCCCATCATGCTCGTTTGTCTGCTGCCCTTTAAAAGGTGGACATAGAGAAGGCTTATGACCAAGTAAGTTGGCACTGTTTAGACTACATGCTTGACAGGCTCGGGTTTGGATGTAAGTGGAGGGGGTGGATGCGGGCCTATTACTCCTCTACGTGGTTTTCGATTTTAATTAATGGGACACTAGCGGGATACTTCAAAAGCACCAAAGGGATTCGTCAACGCGACCACACTCTCCCCCTTCTTATTTAATATGGTGGGTGAAGCACTTGTAGGCCTCATTGCGCGTGCCAGACAGCTGCAAGTCATATCCGGTATTCAGGTGGGATCGCAGGGCCGCTTCATCTCACACCTCTAATATGCCAATGACACTATCCTGTTTTGGAAAGCCAATGTAGAGGAATTCAGGTCTTTGAGGGAGATCCTAATAGTATACGAGGTTGTTTCGGGGCAGCGAATTAATTTGCACGAGTCTGCTATTACGGGAATTGGGATCTATGATCGATTGTTGGCAGAGCTAGCTAGAACAGTGAACTGTGCGGTGAAGAAGCTCCAGATAAAGTATTTGGGCCTGCCTCTCGGGCTTAGACAGCTATCAGCTAGGGCTTGGGATCCGGTCATTCTTAGGTTTGAACAAAGGTTGTCGTCGTGGAAAGGAAAACTCCTCAGCAGTGGGGGTCGCATTCTGCTGGTGAAATCTGTCATGTCTAGTCTACCCATTTTCTATATATCGATGTTCAAATGTCCTGCTGTGATCCTTCTGCTCGAGCAAATCCAAAAGAACTTCTTATGGGAGGGATCAGGGCTTGATAAACGATATCATCTTATAAACTGGGACACTTGCCAAATCCCTTTAAGCTGCAGCGGGCTTGGTATCCGTAGTTTGCGGTGGACTAATATTGCAATGTTGGGCAATATGGCGGGCTGGATTGGACAGTGAGAGGGACAGCCTTTGACGCGTTGTGTTGGCTGAAAAGTACGGTCAATCAAACGGCAATTGGGGCATTTGTGTTGCTGTTCACAGAGGCATATTAATGTGGTAGAAAGGCATTTGTGGTACTTGGAATCTTTACGCCAAATGGGTCCGGTATAGTTGGGGATGTGGAACCCGGATTCGATTCTGGGAGGATAGTTGGGTAGACTGCAGCCCTCTCAAATCGTCTTTCCCGAACATTTTTAACATTTCCACAAACCCTCACGGTGTGATTGCTGATTTCTTCTCGGAGGCCCAAGGAGGAATGATGTGGGATGTCATCACTCACAGATTCCTTAGTGGAGATGAGGTGGCATCCTTCACTCGATTACTGTCTGCTCTCTATGACCTTAGAAAAACTCATCGTTTGGACGAATGGGTTTGGACTCCTAGCAACAATGGCAGCTTAAACGTCAAGTCCTACTTGGGCTTTGATCAAATTCCAAGGGGCGGGGTTGTGGAAGGCAGCCATACCCCCAAGGTAAAATTCTTCATGTGGACGGTCTTCAAAGGAAGAATTCTTACGATTGACCAGCTTATTCGGCGAGGGAAGGTTCTGCCCAACTTATGCGCGATGTTTCTCCAAGAGGAAGAGTCGGCGGCGCACCTCTTCCTTCACTGCTAGGTGGCCCACAAGATTTGGAATGTCATCCTCAAATCCTTTGACATGTCATGGGTTACTCCATCATCACCATACCAGCAGTTTCTGGTGTGGTCTTCTATCAGTTTGGAGGGCCAGCTGGGAGACTATTGAATGACTGGTTCTTTGCGGTTACTTGGAGTATTTGGATTGAGAGAAATATGTGAATCTTTGAGTGTAAACGTCGGCCAATGGGGATGATTCTGAGGTTTGTTAGAAACCTAATGTGGTTCACGAGGTGCTGCGATGGAGTTAGGGGTGGAT
The DNA here is from genome assembly GCA_021018995.1 of Chloranthus sessilifolius. Lineage (NCBI taxonomy): Eukaryota > Viridiplantae > Streptophyta > Magnoliopsida > Chloranthales > Chloranthaceae > Chloranthus > Chloranthus sessilifolius. The sequence goes on from CM037584.1 coordinate 2,693,127, forward strand.
GCTGGCTTTGCAAGCGTGGGAATGCGTCCTGTTTTTTTTTTTTTTTGTGGGTTTTCCTAATTTTTAGTTTTTTGAGTCTCTCCTTTTTTGGTTGTGGTGTCCTTGTAGTGGTGATTTCAGCGTCTTACTGGCTTTCAATATATTTTTGCATTATTGATCAAAAAAACAAAACGTTCTTGACATATAGCTAAAACTGCCATTCCCAAACAAGAGACGATGAAGAGGACATAGAAGGAATATTAGGAGCGGAAGAAAGAACTGGGGAGGAGACGAGGAAGGACCATCATGAGGAGAAGGTGAGTGGCAGTCATTCATAATCTATCAACGATATACCAAACATAAAATTTGATCTATGTTTTTTTAGTTTCTATGACAAACTAAAAATTTGAAAAGACATACATCCAGTGATAAAATTACAAATAGGCGAAATTTGTAGTGAAGGGAAAAAAAGAATGCCATGATTTTGCGGAAGTTGTAAAAAAAAATTGTTCTTGCAAAAAATTTAAATATTTATAAATTTTATTTTCAGCTGAAAATATAGGGCATGCCTAAGCCCTTACTAGGCCTAGGCGATCACCTAGGGTCACCTAGGTATGGTCAATGCCTTTGACCATGCCTATGCTAGGCGAGGCGAGACCCCGTCTTCTAGCCTACTCCTACCGCCTAGGCAAATGCTTTTCATAACATGGAACACTAGATAGAGTTTGTAGAAGATTTGTTATCGACTTATCGTCAACATAAGTATATTTGGAACTGCAATAAATATAGTCCCTTCTCAGTTTATTCCTTTCATCATTTAATAAGTGGAATAGGGTCACGAGCCCCCGCCGATGATTCTGTTCCTAGGGCTATGGTGTTCCCTTGGTTTATGTCCTTTAAATTATTACCTTGGCCATCCTAATAAGAAGACGTAATAGTGGATGAAGGGAATGTTTTCTTTGACGTATAGTGAGGGAAGCTGACGCGGGACAATGACCTTGAATCCGTGAATGCCCATGATATGATGATTTGTCGAAATTAAACTAATTAATTGAACAATTAAATCACAAATTAAAGCGATACCTTGGGGTTTCGTGGGATTCTGCTTAGGTGCCCATGCTTTGGTTCACGTAGGGTCCAATCCGACGCGTGGGATTCGTTAGGATGGCGAAAGAGGCGATCCGAGAGATAGAACTCTCGCTTCGTTTAGGTCGGAGCGTTAGATCGTAATTCTTCTTGGAATCGGTAGCTCCTCGCTAGGACTTTGAATCGAAGTGGTTAAATGGTGCGAATTGAGCAAGCTCGAGCCCAACAACGGTTGTGGATCGAAGGGCTAGGATTGGATTCGATCCATAAGGATGGACATCAAGGTTACTCTAGATCTAGGGTTGGGAAATGGGAAAATCAATTAAAAGGGGGAAAAGAGGATGCAAAAGATTCAAAGAGAAAATAGGGGATCAAATAAGAATAAAATGTAAAGGGGAAAATCAAAGTAACATGGGCCTCACACCAAACCCACAATGGGGAAGAAGACTCACTCTTCAAGCTCCTCACAAGCCAAAGAAAATAGCTCTTTTCATTATTTCAAAATCAAGTTCCAAAAATGGCTTACCAATTAGGCTTTATAGCCATTACAAGAGAATAAACCTAAAAATAGAAAAGTACTAAGTTACTCTAAGTGGTAACACTTACAAAAAGACAAAATTTAAGGACAAAAAGGACAATTACGTCACTTAAGAAGGCGATGCGCGGACTTTCACGGACGTCAGACCTGGGGTCCACGAACGTCCGTCGCCTACCCACGGACGTCCGTGGTGCACCACGGACATCCGTGCTCACTAAAACAGTGAGCACAAAAAAATCCGGACGCCCGTCCTAAACCCACGGACGTCTGTTGCCTGATGATGCCTGGGTGATCTCTAGGGCCTTCCTTTGGTGGTTCTTGATGTTCCTTGGCCCTTCAGTCGCTTCTTCCTCCGTCGGTTCACCTTGTACGACCTAAACCCTAGGTCCTTGGTGTCGGCGTCCCCCGTCATTCTCCGAGACTCAAAATGTTTCATTACCGATGAAACTGGCTCCTGACATCGGTCGATTAAGTTGACGTCCCCATCAATTTTCTTAACCCCAAAAGGTTTCATCTCTGATGAAACACACATATAGTACTGGTCAAGTGTATCGAGACTCGAACGATGGAACTCCTTGCAACTAGCCCAAGCACTAGTGGCATCCGATGTCATGAATATCACCTCGGTTGATTGTATCGGGGCGCACACGGTAAACCTCTTCTCGACGAACCCAATAGCCCGGCTTGCCAACCCACTCTACCAAGTATTTTTTAAGCTTCTCCGCAACTCTCCCGGTATCGAAGGACCTCATCACCAAAGAAGTGTGATCGTGATATCTGCCACAAATATAGGAATTCAGGTGGCGAACTCTCTCATGACTGGCCCATGCACTTTCGAAAATCAACTTACTAACCCTCTTCACAAATAGCCTTGAAACCCTCTGCCATCGGGGAATGTCACAAGACCATGCAAGATCTTCTCAATGACCTCATTGTTCATCTTGCTCGGAGGGGTAAAAGATAGAGGTTGTGGGTTTGGGACTTCTTTACGATTCCCGGTGGGAATCGTTCAAGAATAACCCGAACTATCATATGCTCACCAATTTGAAACTCCTTGAAGCTCATAAGCAAATCCACCCATAATTTGTAATCTCCATTGCACAAATTAATTTTAAGCGTAATTTCGGCATGCAATGTGGAATGAGACTCAAAACTTGACTCACAACTAGACTCAGAATGTGAAGCGGTATGCAGCTCGAGACTATAATGTGTATGTGTATCTATGGATTTGATACTCTCATGTGCATGCGATGCTAAAGACTCACATGTAGTGAACTCTATCGACACTAGTGACTCGTGTGATTGAATCAAGTGACACTAATGGCTCCTTGTTGTTTGTAGAGTCAAGTGCACTCGACTCTACAAACAGTAAGGACTCGTGTACAACTGACTCCATGGACACTAACAAATCATGTGTAAATGACTCGATCGAATCGTGTGTGAGTGACTTAGTTGGTTCATGTGTGGGCAACTCCACATCACTACTCACAAGGGAAATAAAAGTCTCCTCAATGTAATTCAGACTTTCTTCGATTTCCTTTATTTCTTCTTTACTCACCACGGTACTAGGGTCATACACATCCTCGCCCTTCACATTTTCCGGCTCATTAGAACACTCTTTTCATCAATAAATTTTGAGCGGGAAATTTTGTGGGGCATTGATATGCAAAGTGTCCAAATCTGTGACACTTGTAACATTTGTTGTGACTACTAGTTTTGGGGATGTCATTGCTCGCTCATTTCCCGTTATCAATTTGGGGATTCATACGAGTACTCGCGAGTTTCAATGTTTGAACCCCGAAATTAAAGCTCTCTTTAGTGTAGACGCTCCTAGACACAAACTTGCGAAAACCACAATGCTTATCCATTTTAGCTTTCAAACACCGTAGAAGGTGGCGGTGCGTGAAAGGAACATACTTCTCGATAAGTCGCTCCTTCATATCCTCCCATCGTGTGATGGGTTTACTTCGAAGTGACTTGCGTCGAAACTCCACATTAGCCCAATAGGTTTTGGCATGACCCACCAACCTCGTCTTGGCTAACTCAACCTTACACTCATCCAACACATCATATGAGTCAAAATACTCCTCTATGCTAGACAACCATTCCACAACGGTGTTAGGGTTTGCCATACCCTTGAAATCCGGGACTTCTACTTGACTAGACCTTAGAGATTTTCTACCAAGATCATGTTCGGGTTCAGAATGATAGGAGTGTCCCCTAGGTCCAATCTCATCACGACTTTCGGGACTTCGCCTAGGATTTGGAGTGTAATGGTTTCATTGTTTGGCTAGTTCCCTCTCTTTCATCGCGATCATCGTGGTTTGGATGCTCCTAAGAACATCGGCAATTTCACTCATACCTATGGTGGTCACAACACAGTAAACACGTGTTCTATAACGAACAAACAACTATGACCCACAAGTAAATGAGTAATTTTATTAAACACGATATGTGCACACAAATGTAACTACACAAACGACATCAAAATAACATACACATGTGAACCAAAATGACGAAGGACCTTTTTTTTTTTTTCCAAACATTAGATGTGCACACAAATGACATAAAATCAAATGACATCGAAATGACATACACATGTGAACCAAAATGAATAAACACTTTTGTTGAAGACAAGATATGCACACTTGATGAACATAAATGGGCTTAAAATTTAATGGAGTTAAAATGACACACAAACATGATACAAATGAGTGAAGAATTTTACCAAACACACGGTGTGCACACAAATGAACACACTAATATGGACACACAAATGAGGGGGTGATTTTGTCGAACATGTGACGTGCATGCAATTGAACACATAAATGGGATAAAACGCAATAAAATTAAAATGACATGCAAGTATGCAACACACGTGAGTGAGGAATTTTGTCAAACACAAAGCGGGCGTGCAAATGAACACACAAACATGAACATAAAATGAAATAAAATCAAATGACTCACATATGCCCTAACCTAGAACCTAAGCTTTGATACCAAAACTGACGTGGGACAACGACCTTGAAACCCGTGAATGCCCATGATATGATGATTTGCCGAAATCAAACTAATTAATTGAGCAATTAAATCACAAATTAAAGCGATACCTTAGGGTTTCGTGGGATTCCGCTTAGGTGTCCATGCTTTGGTTCACGTAGGGTCTAATCTGACGCGTGGGTTCCGTTAGGATGGCGGAAGAGGCGATCGGAGAGATAGAACTCTCGCTTCGTCTAGGTTGGGGCATTAGATCGTAATTCTTCATGGAATCGGTAGCTCCTCACTAGGGCTTTTGAATCGAAATAGTTAAATGGCCCAACATCGAGTAAGCTCGAGCCCAACAACGGTTATGAATCGATGGGCTAGGGTTGGATTTGATCCATAAGGATGGACATCAATATTGTTATAGATCTAAGGTTTGAGATTTGAATAATCAAGCAGAATGGAGATTTGAGATTCAAGAGATTAGCAAGATAATAGGAAGATAGAAGAAAGAAGATCAAAGTAACATGGGCATCTCACCCTTGGCTTCACACGAAACCCCTCTCGGGGAAGAAGACTCACTCTTCAAAGCTTCTCTCAAGCTCAAAATGCAATGCATCATTTCATTAATTCATCAAGTACCAAAAGTGGCTTACAAATTGGGCTTTATAGCCATTACAAGAGAATAAACCTAAAAATAGAAAAATACTAAGTTACCCTAGGTGGTAACTTACAAAAAGACAAAATCTAAGGACAATTACGTCACTTAAGACGCTGATGCGTGGATTTTCACGAACGTCCGACCTAGGGTCCACGGACGTCTGTCGCCTACCCACAGACGTCCGTGGTGCACCACGGATGTCCATGCTCACTAAAACAGTGAGCACCCAAAAATCCGGACGTCCGTCCTGAACCAACGGACGTCCGTTGCCTGATGATGCTTGGGTGATCTCTAGGGCCTTCCTTTGGTGGTTCTTGATGTTCCTTGGCCCTTCAGTCGCTTCTTCCTCCGTCGGTACACCTTGTACAACCTAAACCTTAGGTCCTTGGTGTCGGCATCCCCCGTCAGAAACACTCTCCCAAATATATCTATTTCCGAGGTCGTGGATTTTCAGCTGGCATATCTTTAAGAAAATCATTGGTTCGATTGTTCTGAACTTCTTGCAGGGTGGTGCTTTCTGTATTCTTCTGTCATACAGTGGTTCTTTGTTTGAGCAATTCAAGTTGTTTAATAAGAATATATGCACATCTATGTTTTCTGCTCATTTTATATATCTTGGGAAGAATGTTTTCCACTTTATTCCTCACGTTAACAGCTACGTACCACTGAGATCTACGCAGCAGAATCCACAAAACGTTGCCGAGGGGGATCAAAAGCGTGAATTCATTTCATATCTGTAGCTTCAACATTGAAATGTTGTCAGGGTCATTGGTGGCTTGTTCCTGTGCTTGATCAATATTTCTTGGATCATAATCTGAATCACACGTATTATTTATTTTTTGGTACTCCAGATTTTTGTTGATATTGAACCGAGTGAAATGGAGATCACTACAGAAAGCTTCTCTTTTAGTGGCTTATATCTTCTCCACTGTACCACCAGGGCTGTTCAACATACTACGGTCTTCATTCTTTTCCCTCCACCGTTACTGCTGCCACTTTGATATTTTTTCGTACCATTCCGTATCTAAATTTATATTACCCTCCCTGTTACAGAGGACAATTTGGGATGTGGGTTTCGTTTCTTGCCGTTGCAGGTCACCTCTTCTTTCCTCGAAAGATTCCAGGTATGAAAATTTCTAAACCCATACACTTTTGTGAAAGGTATCAAAATGGGTATCAATCCATCTTGGATCGATATGTATCGGTCCATATGGATTCGGTATCGCCGATACCGTATCGTCCAATTTTTTTTTTTTTTTGAAAAAGCAAAAAAAATGAAAAAAATATTTGTATCAGTCAGTATTGGCTGATGCTGAGACAGTATCGGTCCAATACCAATTCTGATACCAGTACCACCCCGATACAGGTATCAGGGTGGTAACGGTATCTATTCTCGATGAAACCGATGCATGTCGCTGATACATATTGGTATCGGCCGAGTTTTGTTACCATGCTTGTGACATTAAATTGACTGATTGAAATGTAGTAGCGACTCTGTAGGAGATATTCTGCAGCTTGTTATAAATATTCGTCTAAACAGATAGAACGGATGTTTATCATGAGCACTGGGTACACCTTGTTGGTCGTTGTCCTGGGCTAGGGTCATGGTCATTTTAGTCTTGTTATTTGATATGGTGAAATGGCTAAAGTAATATTTTATGAACCACGTTGTTTTAACAGGAGTTTCTTCTGATCAACCTGATTCGGATGTACGTACGACCAAAATCCCGATTTTTAGAGGAGTGTTATTTTTTTTTCTAATTTATGTTAAATAAACCAAGTATAGCCCGCCATGTGCAAAACAAAAATAAGAGTAATTGGGGCAAAGCCAAAAAACTATTGCACCCCTGAAGGTGCACACCAGCCCATGAAAAAGGACAAAACCCAAGGTCTATGCAGAACTTAAAAAAACCCAGAAAAGAAACTTGTGGACACCTATGTTTTCTTTAATGTTTGAGAGATTATCCAATTTCTGTCATCTTCGGCAGCTATGCTGACTGCTTCAGGGAGATTGGTGTAGACCCAACACCCTCCCCTGCGGCCGCCTAAAAGAATCTTGGGCAATGGAGTTTGCATTCCCTTTTGCCTGCCAACGAAGATGCCTGAAAATTATTAGACAAGTTGCAGATTTTGTTGGAATGTTTTAATTCACTTCTTATTGGCATGATTTTTAGATTGTGGGTCTCCATGTGGTGATCTGCCATGGAGACAGTTTGGATGAATAATCATGCCCACCACAGCATATTCACAAAGATGGAGTACGGAATAAAACAGTAAGGGAAAAAAGGGTATGAGAAGAGTACGGCAAGGGGAAAATACTGGAAAATGGTTAAAAACCAGAAAGTACAAAATCTATATATATATTTTTAAACGAAAAATACATGTTTTATATGTTTTTCTATATAAAATGGCTTTTTATATACTTCTGTTGAACCCGCATTTTATGCGCTTTTAAAAACAAAAAAACTTTTTTTGTGACTGCGCCGCAACACATTTCAGGTTGGTCTGAGCATCATCCTTGGAACTCCAAATACACTGTTCAGCATTCTCTCTCTCTCTCTCTCTCTCTCTGGTCGAACTCTGGATGCATCATATTAAATTTCTCCATTCTGTCAGTTCTTCGTCTCTGACGATTAAAAGTGCTCTTTTGTTGTTCATCTACTGACTGACTGCTCTAGGTCTCTGATTGTATGTGACATGATTTGCAGTCTCTTGCTTCCCCTTATTTGTCGTCGCACCTAGCATAGTGGCACATGCATTACGCAACGCTCTCGTTGGTGCTGTTTTCTGCCTCATAATTGGATTCCTCCTTATTATTGATTACAGTCGAGGAATCAGAGCCGATGGGCACTGTATAGAAGATGCAGTGGACATTTTTTTCTTAATTGGTATCCCTTTTTTATTTTTCTTTCCTCTAATGTATTTTGGCTTGGGATCTTTGTAAGTAGCTTCTTATAAAGCACCTTCTTTGTTCAACTTTCTTAATTTTTACTCATCTGAATCATGAAATGTGTTGACTGCTCCTGATCTAATGAAAAGGGCTTAGCTAATACGGGCGATTGGCCATTTTTAGGCTCTTGATCTAAGGATATTTGGCTGGAATCCCTACGTTAGATTTCTGCCACCTAGGCACTTTTAGCTTCTGATTATCATGTGTGCTACATGTTTCATCTTGATGACTGAAGCACCATGTATGAGCACAATCTTCCTTACATAAAATGAAAGATTCTCATGGATTTTGAGCTTTCAGAATTACCTTATTTTCCTCTGTTTGGATAGCTTGCAGGAATCTCATGGAATCTCAGATGTTCATTTTTAATAATGCATTTTTATTTGATTTTATGAGAGCCTAGAAAATGAAAATCCAATGACGCCCCCCAGATTTTTTCTTGAAAAACAACGGATCACTTTTATGAGCCTTAAAATGTATACAATCCATGGATTTGCTTAGATTTCAAAATCCTTTCGTACCAACCATAGAAGAGTCAACTGAGTGTGCTACAAGAAAAAAATTAAAAGAATACCTTTAAATCCATCCACAGAATCTTTGAGTTCACCCATGTTGAAACACATCGACTGTGAGTGTTTTATTTCACGCGACACATATCTCAAAAAAGTGACCTCAACATCACGTGCAAGCTCAAAATTGATTTTAAGCTCACTTTTTTCGGTGTGTACCATATGAAATAAAAAATCGACTATCCGATGGTACATCCATGATTTCAAGATCAATTGTGTGAAAGATTGGGATGATAAATAATCTTCATCATCTATTTAATGCAGTCAATGTGTTTCAGCGTGGGTGAATTGAAAGATTTGATAGGTGGATTTAAAGGTACTCAAATTAAAAATGGTGTGAAAAACTTATATAGGAGACCTCTGTTTGCGCCCACCTGCTTATTGAAAGTGTCAAACTTAAAATGAAGGCCTGCATTTACTGGTGCGTTATTAAACATGGTGGTGTGGATGTAGCATCACTCTTAAAATGGGAGCTCACCTCAGCCCTTAGATAAATGCTCTGGTGTCTTTTAACTTTGTCCAAGACTTTTTTTTCCGATCCAAAATTTAATGTGGGGAAACATTTATGAAGATTACCCGCCATAAAAGAACCTGTTCATCAGAGGTTTCTTAGTATTATTATTTTTTATAACCTCGCTGCCAAACTCATTTAGAGCACCTACTATTCCAGGGGCACATCCGGAACCCAAGTTATAGGTGCTTTTGAGATTAGGCGGGTGCTCTAAGGGACACCTAGGTTATCAAAAATAAATAAATATAATGGATTTGTCAAGTCATCTCGAACAACCCAGAGACGGTCTCACGTATTGGCCATACAGCGTGAAACTGCGAAAGGAAGGTAGATACATGAGATGCATAAATGTATTAAACATTGGATAAAAATTTAGCAGCTACTTTTTTCAATAATAAAATAAACAGTTACTATAATTTAGTAAAGTTCGGATTAATACCTTGAAAATTATCAAAATCCAGCCATGGAACAGTTGCCCAAAATTTTTGGCAACATATGCCATTTCTCAAAATTTTTGATACACTTGAGACTGTATCCAAAAATGGTCACGAATCTTTGAGGATACCCATGTCAAAAATCATTGACTATTTTGAAACAAACGAAAGAGATTGTTTGTTGTTTCAAGCTTTCATATAGATATGATCTTGTGATAATGAGTAAGGTGTCCAAATCTCGGACTCAGTATCGGGTATCGGTCCTTGGAAGACCGATATAACTCGGCCGATACGTATCGGTCGATATCAATACGTATCGACCTATTTTAAAGAAAAAAAAGAAGGAAATAGAGTTATCGGTTTCCGAATTAAGATACGATATGTATCGGTTTGTTGAGTAACTGATACGTATTAGTATTGGCTGATTTTTTATACCATGATCATGAGCATACAATAAGACGATCGTTTTGGATACCATGTGACACATCCGAGAAAGTAACCTGAATGTGACTCATAGTTTTCTTGGGATGTATGCCGTGTGAAATAGAAAAATTAATCGTGTGATGATTCACCCATAATCTCAAGATGTGGTGTATGGAAGATTGGGACGAAAAATGTTCTCTACCATCATATTCAAAGCAATCAATGGTTTTCACGTGGTGTTCTCAAGGATTCGATAGGCGTAGATAAAGGTACCCTTTAAAAATTAGATCCATTTGCGATGCTGCCAAAATTGCTTATCCCGCTTTTGGTAGCGAAACTTAGGGCCCTGTTTGGCGATCCTTTTCTAAAAAGCACTTTTCAAGGGAAAAATATTGAGTGAAAAACACTTTTAAATCAAAGACTTGATCACTTCTACCTGAAAATGGTATTGTGTTGAGAAGCTACCTATGCTATTTCTCAAATTACTCATGAATAATTTATGAATTTTTTTTAAAAATTGCGGGGTTTTTCCGAATTTTAACCTTGCTGAACTATTGCCAATGTGATGAGATATTTTTCAAAAACATCTTCCATCAAAGTGCGTTAGTGCGCCTTAGAAAAAAGTTGCCAAACAAGGCCTAGATACAGGGAAAGGCCAGCGGTGTGACCGGTGGAACCCTTTTGGATTCCCAGCTACTTCTCCCTTTTGAAAACTACAACAGCTAGAAACGTCAAAACCATGCTTTTGCAGGAGTAGAAATTTTTTTGGGCCATGTTCCCAAACGTGCCCTTAATGAATATAAGAAATTCTTTTTGGTCTGAGAATATGATGGAAGCACCCCACCCCTCCATGATTGGATTATATTTTATATATATATATATATATATATATATATATATATATATATATATATATATATATATATATATATATATGATTGAATTTGAAGTCTCACAACACTAATATATTTACTTAAAATGCCGATATCTCCTCACAACACTAATATATTTACTTAAAATGCCGATATCTTATTGTCAACAGTGAAATCATTAGTTGCTCTGAAAGAATCTCCAGTTACAACTATAGTTATTCCATGAATACATATCGCCTAGAATAAAAATTGACCGATGAGATGTAATCTCAAGAACTCTATAGTTTGATTCAGGCATTCAACCGTGGAATGCCACCACCAGTTGCGCCAAAAGATTCTTCGGTTGCAAAAAAGGAGCATCCAGTGCATTTTAGTAATTTCCCTCAGAATGTTCAAAGTCGCATTTCAGTATTTGTTCAGTGCTTGTTCTGGACCCGACCATCTGTTACTAGTCGGGGTCAACGACGTGCAGCGCATAACTTCCTAAGTCACGCGTACAAAATTGAATGAACGTTGATCGTCTGATCATGATCGGATGTTGATCACATGGTGAGACCATAAAATTGCGGATCAAGTGCCATCACATGCCTAGTGAAGCGGGTATGTAGGAGGTCCCGACCGGACCTGACCCAACGCCCAACTCTGTAAAAATCCCTATTTTTCATGATTTAATATAAAAAATATGAGGTTGGGTCAACAAATAACTTTTTGTCCAAGCCGTCCTGATGGCGGGTTTGATTGTCTCTTGCTTGACCTAACCCAACGGGCCAATTTAATGTGCTGACCGGTAAAACAATCCATCGGGGGGAGTTGGGTATCGGGTTTGGTGCACATCCAAACCTCTTTCGTCTGATGGCGGTGTGCGGGGCACAGGTACATGGTTCATGTACATAACACAAATCCCTGCATATTTCTTCCCTATGACTAGGGCTATCTATGGGTCAGGTTGACCCGATATTTTACTGGGCTGGGTACGTAAAATTGACCTATCGAGTGGAGTTGGGTAGGGCAAGAGACATCCAGCCCGACCTTCGGGTCAAGTAAGGGTAACTCAACCCAACCCGATATTTTATATGTAAGCAGTATAGAAATGGGGGTTTGTTATCGGGTATGGTCATGGTTTTGGGAGGGAGTCGGGTCGGCTTGAGTGCACAATTAGATGGGGCATTTGTGATTTTTTTATTGGGCAGCCAATATTTTGGCCCGACCTGACCTATGGACAGCCCTATGTGTGACCAACATTCATTTTTTCTGTCTATTCTCTCTCTCCTCTGTATTTAGTCAAACATTGCTGTCCAATCCAAATCTCTTTCGCTCTCTCTCTCTCTCTCATCCAAATTGAATCGCATACCCATTCCCTGTACAAAACCATCCAATAAGTAAGAGATCCATCAATCTTCTTTCTGTGATTCCTCCAAATGGGTTCTCAATATCTCAAACTCCTCTTCCTTCTCTCCTCAATCGCATCTCTTTTCCCTCTCCTCTTAGCTCAACAGCCATATGTAGGCCAATTACTGACAGACTGCAACAGAGCAGAGAATTCCACCTCCGTTCTTGGCTACATCTGCAATTCCCCAAACCGAACTTGCCAATCTTATCTAATCTTCAGGTCCCTACCCCCATACAACTCCGTTTCTTCAATCTCCAATCTTCTGGCTTCTGACCCATCTCAGCTTTCCCAAATAAATTCGGTTCCTCTCTCTGCAACTTTTGAAACAAATAGGCTGGTCATTGTACCTGTCATCTGTTCTTGTTCAGGCAACTATTTTCAAACCAATTCCTCTTACATAATTCAAAGTGGAGATTCTTATTTTGGGGTTGCAAATAGCACTTACCAGGGCCTCTCTACTTGCCAAGCCCTGCAGAATCAAAACAGTGTTCCTCCGAGAAGTTTACAACCTGGTATGAACATTAGTGTTCCTGTTAGGTGTGCCTGTCCAACCAGTAATCAGGCTAGTAATGGTATAAGATATTTGTTGACTTATTTAGTATATCCAGGAGAAGATGTTGATCTTATAAGCCGTAGATTCGGCGTTGATCCACAGAATACCCTTGATGCTAATCAGCTTACGTCGGAAAATGCCGTCGTCTTCTTTTTTACGACACTTCTTATTCCTTTGCAGAATGAGCCCTCAATTTCTCAGACCATATCCCCTCCACCACCACCTTCCACACCACCCCCACCTTCCACTCCCCCTCCATCCGATGACTCGGAAAACACATGGGTTTATGTCGTTATCGGAGTAGGAGTTGGTGTTTTTGTCGTGGTCGTCTCCGTCATTCTCTTCTGCGTCTTCTGTAAACGAAACGGTAGAAACTCTGTTCCAATTATTGTTACGAAGCAGTCCGAGGTGTTTGAGAGCCCAATTATGAAGTCGGGATTGCCCGAAGAGCTACTTGCAGGTATATCGGATTTCGATCATGCTTTGACAGTGTATAAATTCAAAGAATTGGAATTGGCGACGGAGAATTTCAGCTCCAAGTGTAGGATCGGGGGGTCCATTTATCGCGGAGTCATTAATGGGGATCCTGCTGCCATTAAGAAATTGAATGGAGATGTATCGAAGGAAATTAATATACTGAAAAACATCAATCATTTCAATCTGATCAGGCTTTCGGGTGTCTGTTTCAGTGATAGTTACTGGTATCTTGTTTACGAGTATGCAGATAACGGATCTCTGAGCGACTGGATTTTTGATCAGAGTGGGTCAAAGGTTTTGAGCTGGACGCAGAGGTCACAGATTGCTCTTGATGTGGCCAACGGACTTAACTATCTTCACAATTTCACCGAACCCGCTCATGTGCACAAGGATGTAAAGTGCAGCAATGTTCTCTTGGATATCGATTTCCGGGCCAAGATAGCTAATTTCGGTATGGCAAGGTCCACAGAAGGGGAAGAAGGGGGGTTTGCATTGACGAGGAACATCGTCGGGTCAACAGGTTATATGGCACCCGAGTATTTGGAGAATGGTTTGGTTTCTCCGAAGCTTGATGTTTATGCTTTTGGGGTTGTGATGCTAGAGATAATTAGCGGCAAAAATGTTATTATTAAACGAGAGCAAGGAGATATGTTTTTATCGGAGGCTTTCTTAACCATGTTCCATGATGATGATGCGAAAGAGAAGCTTAGGGAATTCATTGATCCTTGCCTACAGGAGAACTACCCATTTGATTTAGCTCTAATCATCACTGGATTGATTGATCAATGCTTGAGGAAGGATCCGGCGAGTCGTCCGAGCATGGATGAAATTGTGCAGACTCTGTCGGTAGTTTCAGCAGCATCGCTGACTTGGGAGCTTTCGAGTAGTGCCTCTCAGTTCCACAGTTCCGAGTATAGTGAAGAAGTGTGATGCAAGATTTACATGACTAGGGGAAAGTGTAGCTGAATGAGGGATACAAACAAAATTGTGAGTGATTATGCAAATGTTTCTGTAAGAGTAGCTCAGAGAATCGTAGAATTGGGCGTCATTTTACCCAATTGTTAATGTTGTTAGATTTATTTATTATTTTATAATATAATAATAATTTACTTCTGGATTTACTCGAATTCCTTTGCATACCAGTTTCGTTTTTTCTTTCAGTCTTCATTAGATCGAGTTTTCTGGGGGCGATCCTCTACCGTTGCAAGGTAACGGATCGTGTTAAAGGGTTTGGGCTTGTTGTATCTTGGAAGCATCTCGCTGGAGCCCTTTTGCAAATTTGAGGATTCACTTGAGTAGGGAGTGAATAGCGTTTTAAAGATAGCAAGTACGCGCCTCAAGTCCAATTTCTCTTGCCCTTTTTTAATCATTTTCAGATTTCGGATCTTAATTTTTTCAACAATCGTTAAGGTTTATAACTACTTCAATGGTTTAAATTTTAACTATAACTTCCCATGTTCATCTATTATCTGTCATCACTGGGCTTATGTATTTAAATTGAATTTCCTTACCAATGTTATTGATATATATATATATATAGAGTGGTAGTTAAATGCTCTGGATCTATCTTCTTCAAGTCTGGACTCTTATACAAATTACTGTATAAGCTACTAAGGATTTGCTGTTAACAATTGTGATCAAATTGTGTTTTGCTGAATTTATTTGTGATATGTACTTTGTTTTTCTTACTTCTTTTTTTGAGATAGGTAAGTTGGACTCTAACCTGTGACCTTATCTGTGATATGTGTTCTCAGACTGTGTGATATATGAAATTATGAACCATTTTAGATGATTATATCCAATACAACTTGCTTGTCCTTTGTTTGGGGTGTTTTAAGTGGGGAAATTTTTTCTCACATACTTTTTGGATTTCCTTTGTGCATCGGAATGTGAAGCCACCAAAATCTGTTTTGCATGGTTAGAATGAAAACTATGTCTTTTGATTGTATGGCGGTGATTTAATGTGAATTTTCAGGTTTGCTCCTAGATTACTGAAGGTTTCATAGTCGCCAATGTCCCAGACTTCTTAAAAAAATCAGAGAAAGTTGGCAACTTGCAGCCATCCCAATGTTTTTTTTTTTTTTTTTTTTTTTTATCGATCAGTCATCCCAACTTTATATCAGATTATTCAGCCAAATCGCAACTCGGCTGATTAATTGACAATATTGTGATGTGGTCTAATTTCTTTTTTTTTCTAAGGGGAAAAAAACACATTAGGTTTTGTACTACTTTGTTCAGTTATTCATAAAAAACACCTTTAGGTTTTACCTATTTTGTACTATTTTCTTCATTATAACTATTATTTTGAACTTGAAATATATTATGAGATCTTTTTTATATATTTTTGAATTTTATTTACTTTCCTCAAGTTTTTTCGGCTTTGACGGATTGTTCACGACTTAGACAGTTGCCCACTTCCGACTTTGTGACTATGGTAGGTTTATGTGTAACTTTGAATTGACATGCATGTAACTCTTGTTATTGCATCAATGGAACTGAAATTTGTTTAATTGAGTTGAGAAAAGTTTCAGAAAACTTAAAAGGGTGTGAATGCGAGCTCTCGAAATTTGGTCCTTGATTACGCCTTGTCGAATTTCCCCCCCAATCATGAGTTAGGATCCTATTGTCGAGAGATTTTAAAGGCGACTGGAAAAAAAAGATATATTATTCTTCTATGGTTTAATTATCAACCAACAAGAAAGAAAATGTAAAGATTACCATAAAACAGCAGTGAAATGGGAAGAGACGAGCCAAAAGATAAAGCTGTGGGATTGCTTAATTAGGAGCTTGGAAATGACTACAGAAATATGTGGGAAATCAGAAAGGTTTGTGGCGTAGGGATGTTGAGAACTTTCTGTATTTGAGTGCAAGTTTTAAAAATAGCTCGTTGCCTTATTACTCCTTTCTATACCTGTTGCCTTAAATAAAATTTATGTTAATGAGAAGAGAAGAAAGAACACTATATGTACCTAGAGAACACCTATTTCAGTCTAAAAGAAGAAACAGAAACACTGCTGAAAGACAGCATATGAATTGACTCCAAATGAGACGGTATTGGTGGCTTCCTTGGCGATCCTATCTACAGCAATATATATATATATATATATATATATATATATATATATATATATATATCCAAGAGTCTGAAACCACCTGATACCAATACAATATTATAAACAATCTCAAGAAAACATCTAACCTAGGATGAAAGTTCACAATTCCTAGTGTGGTGCAAAGGAAACTTTAGAGTTCAAATGAAAGATACATAATTCTCAAATCACTAAAACTTGGGTATGGAGGAATTAGATTCTGAAGAAGCATGCACAAACTGATTTATTTTCAGAATTCTGGTATCCTGGATTCAATCCTCTTACGGGTTCTCTCTTATTCATTGGGAAGCAAACTCAATCGCTGAATCCTGATGTTGAGGCACATTGTCTAATAGCTCTGATTATATTCCCATTTTTTCCAACAGTAATTCCCTTTACTGATTTTTTATTATCGGAATTCCCTTTACTGATTAAAAAGAAGAAACAGATTTGCATTCACAAGCTAGTATTTCTTGTGTATAACTCATATATACAGACATAAACCTCAGAACATGACTGCGAAATTTTTGGGTGCAAAGGCAACATGAGAAACCGTGATAGTGAAACCGCGTACCTTTTCATGTGATCAACGAGCTACTACTGGGTTATTGATCTGTATACTTATGTCTCCCTCTACTCCATTGGTCCAAGATTTCTCAATCGACAGTGAACATGACTCAGCGAGAACCGAAAGACTAAAAACAATCTCTCCCATGCTCGGCCTCGTAGAAGAATTCTCCCGTGTGCATGCCTTTGCCATTGCAGCCAAGCTCAGGGCTCCTTCAATAGGGTAAAAGCTCTGCAAATTTGGATCGACCCACTTCCTCAACTTCTCCTCTTTCTTCTCTTCGCCTTCTAACACGTCCCTTATTTCTTTCCATGACATGGCTATCTCACCGCCTTCTCTTGTTTCCATGGCTTTCTTCCCCGAAAGCAGTTCTAACAGAAGAACCCCGAAAGCAAAAACATCCACTTTTGTCGTCACGATATTTGTAGCAGGTTGGACCATGGAAAAGTTTGCAATCTTGGCCTTGAACTGAGAGGTCAGAAGTATATTACTGGTTCGGATATCCCCATGGACAACACTCGGTCTCGTATGTTCGTGCATGTATTGAAGTCCACTAGCTACATCTAATGCTATATTCAATCTCTGTGTCCACGAAAGGTAACTTATGGAGCTTGATGACGGCGAGGACTTTGGATACAACCACCTATCCAATGACCCATTTTCCGCATATTCGTAAACCAAGAAGCAAATTCCATCGGTTTTGGTCGAGATACCCGTAAGCTTCACCAGATTTGAATGGTTGACCTTCTGTAAAATCTTTAGCTCCTCTGTGACATCTCCCTTGATCTGTTTTACTGCAAAGACTTCTCCGTCAATGTTCACCCTGTAAATTGATCCCCCAATTTTGTAGCTCTCGTGAAGATTCATTGTCGCTTCCATTATCGTTCTAGTCTCGTACATGACTGGATTGTCTAAATACTTTGAAACTCCGGTCAATAACTTATCTTGCATAGTCCTAGGACTGAAATTCTCATCTTTGCTACCTTTGTTCAATCGAATCAGATCGATGGCTCCCAACCTAGGCGACGTCGAATCATAAGTGTTTGTCTTGTAGTAGGCACGGTAAATGAAGACCAACAAACCGAATATAACCAAAATTAAAAGCGCCCCTACGGTGCATAATATGATAGTGAGGAGCCCTCGAGATTGTTTTTTCTTTCGTGTAGGAGAAGGAGATGGATACGGAGGTTGAGGTAGAACCGGCAATTTTGATACTGGAACCAATACTGGATGATCCACTGCAGCACTAAAATTCCGAAAGCTATTTTCGGATTTAAAATCAGATAAATTTGCATTCAGTGTGGTGCTCACTCCCATTTCAACATCACTTACTCGCCACACGTAAGTAAGAAGATATTTAAGGCCTTTGTCCACCTGGTCCTTTGTAGGACACTTACAATATATCGGAAAAATCACTTCATCGCCGCTATGCAACTTGATGGGATCCAGTGTCGGGTTCATGGCTTCCACCGCGTGATAATCTGTAAGGTTCTCGAAATCCGTGATTGAAACCAAGTAGAAGCTGTCACCTTGTTTGATCTGATAGGATATGTTGGCAAAGAACTGGTTCCCGGTGCAACTGCATGATATGGGAACTAGTACGAGTTGGTCAGGAAGAAGGTTGATTTCCTCGGAGACCAGATTATTGGGTCTCTGTATCAATAAACGACTGATTCCGAACAGATCAGATATCGATCCAAGATCCAAATAGTCTGGTTGCTGAGCACGGTATACTACGTACGTGTCACAGAAGTTGGACGAGGAGTTCGGTGAACATGAGAAGTCTGTGGTGTTAAAGTTTGTTGTTTGAGCTGTGATGTGGGAGGTGTGGAAGAAGAGGAGGATGAGAGAGAGGGTATAGAAAGATTGGAGAGAAATTGCCATTTTTGTGTTTCTGAAGCTATGAATTTTGTTAAGGAGAAAGAGTAGTTGAAGTTGAGGTTCATCAAAAGGCTAATGGGTATTGTCTAATGAGCTCAATCAAAAAACAAATACTAAAAAAAATGGTAGGGTCATTTTCTTAGTGTTGGTTTAAAGGATTCTCCTTGTTTTCTTCTCCATCGTAGAGATGCCTCCATTGTCCTGACCTGGTTGAGACCATCTTATGGTCATTTTTCTCATAATCAATTACTCTTATGCAAATACATTTATGTTAAGAATATAATATTGTGTATTCTTTTTATATGTTCGTTGAACCGATGTGTCTCGCCGTATAAAAATGATTTTATTAGTATTGTTTTGTAATAGAGTAATAATATGTTATTATGTTGAGCATCATGGGTTCAAAGCATATTCATAGAATCTATAGACAACAAAAGATATATTTTTTAGTTAAAAAGAAAAAAAACTATGGTCTCCATCAACGATCAAAATATCAGATTTGGGCATGACCGAAACCAAAAATTTGGCATGAATTATCGGCCGAAAGTTTCCCTTCCATACATTATTTGACCGAAATTTCGCGGCAAATTTTTAATTCGGTGTGGACCAAAACTGATAAGATTCAGCTGATAATTTGAATTATAGGCCAAAATTATGAACCAATGTATCTATCAGGATTTTAATTGTTAACCATCGTTTTAGCTTCAGTATCTAACTAAATTCCGCGCATTCTACAAATTCAACACGGAATTTAATAATCAAGATCAACTCTGTTATCTATGAGCTTGTCTTTGATAGGTGGTCCACCCATCATAAGCAGGAAAGTGGTCCACCATCCGAGTGACCATGTGATGTGCACGGACTCTCATACATTGCAAAATCCGCATACATCACATGATTGCAGTGGTGGGTGGACCACCCATCAAGACAAACTCATCATCTATATGTTATTTAATTTACTGTTTTCTCTTTTTTGTTGACATTATTTATTATTATTATTATTATTATTATTATTTTAACAAAGGTGGTATCTGGTGTATATCTACTATCCCCCTTGACCAAAGATCAAATTTAATCTGGAGGGAGAATTGCAAAAAATTGTATTAAGCCAATACAAGGCCTGTTTGCTTTCAAGTTTTGCTTGTAGCTTTGTCCACCTATCATATGCTTTAGTGGCATCACTTATCTTGACATTTGGCATGCATGAAAGCGAGTTTATTAGTATGTTCATGCTTATGACCACACATCCAACTCCCTACATAACCATGGTTTTTACAATAATGGTGTTTTTCGGTACGCATCATCCAACTCCAACACCGATACGGCTAAATCTCGTAAAATTTTTATTTTCCGTACATGTATCTAATATGTAGGATGCTTTACGACCCCTGTGACATGAGAGGAGTTATGATCACTGTACTTCTGTCCTGTAGGTGGTGCAACGGCTCCTCCACAAAAATATGTTAACCCTCATAAGTACTTACTGAATTAGTGATTAACACCTGGTTATCTTTTTATTTTATTTTTTTATTATTATTATTTTTTAATTGCCAATCAAATTCTAGGATGGCATCAACCAAAGATCAAAATATCGGCCGAAAACCAATAGTTTGGCCAAACTTTCGGCTGATAATTTCAATACCATACAAAATATGATCGAAATTTCGGTCCAAAATATTAGTTTGGTGAGGACCGAAACTGATAATTTGGACCGAAATTTTGATCCTCGGCATCAACTACCATAAATGATAAAATGGTAAGTAGCCGTACTAGTCAACAAGACCACGCCATACGCCGGTCCATGAGT
The DNA here is from genome assembly GCA_021018995.1 of Chloranthus sessilifolius. NCBI lineage: Eukaryota > Viridiplantae > Streptophyta > Magnoliopsida > Chloranthales > Chloranthaceae > Chloranthus > Chloranthus sessilifolius. Next base: position 2,713,897 of record CM037584.1, read on the forward strand.
TGAGGTGATCATATGACCAGGTCCAGATGCCGTCAAGTGTTGTATAATATATAATATATATAGAATGATAGAGCGGTCACCATAGAATCATCCCCACACATTTAACTAATACCACATATTTATGGGTTAGCAGGCAGCAGGACATCTCATGCCATCCAATCATGTCAGAAGCTGCCTGAATAAGAATAAGTCTATGATTTTTGGTACTACTTATGAAGCACCTCCAACTAGAGAATGAGAAGTCGCACCAAATGCATGCACTACTTATTAAGAATATGTCAATGACTTTGTACATGAGGCACTATTTCTGCCTCCACATGATGCCATGAATCGCAGGATCACCACAAAAAATTGGGTACAGCCCTAAGATTGTATAAAAAGAGGGTAACGAAAGCGTACACGTCCAAGTAAAGAAAATCAGTCACATATTTCATTTTCTGACAATATTTCGGTAGAGGATTATTTCGTATAAATTCCATGGAAATGTTCCGGACAAATTTTGGGAGTACAAAAAATGTATAAATAGATTATATTTAATATCTATAAAAATACTATTTATTATTTAAAATTTGAGAAAATTAAAAACAATTCATTACTTTCAACAAAATTTCATTAATTTTCATAGAAATTAGTGAAATTTTGGTGACTTTAAAATATCACCATAATTTTGCCGAAAGTTTAATCTCACAAAGTAATTTTCAACATATTGAGAAGAATATCCCTAATAATGTCATACCATATTGATTTATAATTAAGACTTGAAATGCACACCCCTCACCATTTAAAGTAGTTGATTAGTATAATGGGATTAGATCTACGGTTTGATGTTGGAGAAGGAGAAGAGGAAAAGAGTTTTTAAAAAAAAACAAAATTAGGGTTAAGTTGCAAAGCTAAGCATACTCTCCAATGCATTAATAGGTTGCATATGTTCATCATTACATCACGGGTTTCAGGGAAATAAAAATACGCCGACTTGAGTAAGGCCGTTTACTTACTCTACGCACACCCAATAAGACTAAACGCACCCACTAATGTTGATTGTATCTAGGAAGAGATAGTCCATCCCTCTCTTACGCATATTGTATTTGCTAAAAAATTTCAATGAATCTTTTATTTTTCTCAACAAAAAAAAAAAAAAAAAAACACGACGAATTGAAACTTTATCTAACGTCACCTTTTATAACCCTAAAATTTAAAAATAAAAAACTAACTTAGAAGGAGAGTGGTCTTGATGGTGAAGCCTGTTAGGGATTTGGTGGTGCCGACTGTGCAGTGGGTCAGATTATCTATCGGTTTCTAAGGACGATAGGGAGGGCAGAAATTTCATGGATTGCTGAGAGATCTTGCGGCTAACCTAATTCTTCCCTTCTGCATCTAGAGGATTCTCCACCTCTTTAGTCTATGGGTGAATTCGGGGCCTCGCTGCCTTTTTGTACTGCTTTTGCCGGGTTGACGCATTGTCTACGTTACCGTTCAAAGTTTGAGTTTGTATCAGGTGCCATTAGAGTTATGGTCTCCAAGATTGCATTGAAAAACATCTCCATCAAGCGAGTGAAAGCAGTCTTAACACCTTTTAAAATTAACACACTGTAATGTAATTTTATATGTAATAAAATTTCAGCTTTAATGATATAACAAAGTTGTTAATTTTAAAATGCATTGGCCGCTTTGAATCACACAATAGAGATGTTTTTAATGCAATCTTAGACGCCATAAATCTTTAGATAATGGCTATCAAATCTGACGACTGGTGTTTACATGCCACACGTCTCTAATATTGACCCAAGTAAATGGTCATTCTAATAGGACTTTTAGAGCTTGGATTAGGTACACGGCTCAACCGCCATACAACTTGGTACTTGGGACACTAATTGGGATGTGTGCCACGTGGAAACACCATGTATGCCTTCTGATTTGAAGGCCATGATTTGAAGATCTATGGTATCTAAGATTGCATGGGAAAACATCTCCATCGCCCATTTTAAAGCAATCAAAGTAAAATACCATTAAGTTTAAAAAGCATCGACTGATTTGGATTAGATGATGGGGACATTTCTCTATGTAATCTTAGGCATCATAGATCTTTAGATCATAGCCTTCAATTCAAATAACATATGCGATGTGTGTGGGGCCGCTTGCATAATACCAACTCAAACTTTTATCGTATGTGGCTTTTAGGTTGCGACACTTCTACTCTAAATAGTTTTTCGATAAGACCTCCGCTCTTAAAAAAAAAAAAAAAAAAAGAGAAGAGGGGTGCTCATCTCTAACAAGTCCTTAATAAGTACAGCTTACCAGTATTATGGAAACCAGCATTTATGCATCTAAACACTGTTGGCATGACACTTCCACGAAAAATAATTCTCTCCTTGTCTAGATATTACGAATGATTTGTTGAAACCAGGTCCATGCTCCATTGAAGCATCTGATCAAAGCCGCTATGTTTCATCTCAAATCTAGAGAGGGGACTTTTGTTCCTTTGACGACTGGTCTAAGATTGCATTAACCTGTCAACAATCATGTAAACTTTAGCAACCTATATAAAATCCTCATCATACAATTCTTCAGTATAGAGAGCGCGTTGCATTAACACCCATCAGCTTCCTTATAGATGGTTTGATGTTGGGGACTTGACTTCAAACTATGTACATTGTTTATGACAACTGACAAAGATGTGTTACCAAGTCGGTATTTGGGAAAATATAGGCAAGGCATAAAAACAAAACAAAAAACGTGAAAATCAGCAACGCTTAGGAAAAAACCAGGAAGCATTTACGAAAAAGTAATGGAAATAGTAAAAAATACACATTCTTTTTTATAAAAATGAGGAAAAATACATTAAAAAACACATTTATAATGTACAAATCGTATTTTTTTTTTGTTAAAATATGAGTGTTTTTGAAAAAAAAATGCATTTTAAATGTGTTTCTGAACTTTTATGAAAACATGTTTTATACACACGTTTCAAACTGTGTTTTTTTAAAATAAAAATGCATAATTTGGTAACTATGTGTGTTACTCTGCTCTGATGACGTACTATATTACAGCTGAAAACCGTTGACTGCTTTGAATCGGACCTTTTGGGGCTTTGGGATGTGTGCAACGTGGAATAAAAAAACTGACCGTTTGATGATATTCCGATGATCTCAATATCAGTTGTGTGAAAGATTGGAACGAAAAATGCCCTCCATTGTCTAATTCAAAACAGTCAACAGTTTTCAGCTGTACTTAATGGGGATTTAATATTTGGCAGGAGAGTGAGTAGCATCCCCCTAAAATAATGATAACTATGTGATTATCAACTAATACCAAGCAAACAGCAACAACTAACACGAAAAATGAGTAACATAAAATGCACCAACTAACAATTAACAAGTCAAGAATAACTAAAAAATTAAAGATGTGAACTGAAACTAGTATTCTACAAGTACATCCATATAGCTCTCATGTCAAAAGCCAAAATGAAGTAATGTCTTTGAGTTTAGATTTCAAAGCCAACTAAATTTACGAAAAAACTGTAACCTGAAGTAACTGCTCCCCTCCTCCCTCCAGTCGTATGGTGCATCATCACCATCATTGTCCATGTTATGCCTCATCTTTTTTAGTCTCCTTTGAATCAAACTCTTCTTCAATCTCAGCATAACTTGACCACCTTGATGGGCCGGGGGCGATATTTTGCTCGTCTCCTTGGCCTCCTTTATACAATGGTCTGAGATGTGCCCACAACCAAGGCCATCACCTCACACATAACCTATTTCTCCTCTATTTTCTCAACCTGGTTTAGACTTACAAACATTTTAATTTCGTCTTTTCAGCCACCTCTCCCTTAGACATTGGTTGTAATGTATGAACATGGGATCATTCAGTCTGTCTTTTCTGTTTAAGCATGTTGATCTTCTTCGCGTGGATCTAGGGAGAAGAAAAATACTATTTATATGAGCATAACAATAGAAGTGTGAAATGATTAATAGAAAATTTATAAACTGGAAATTGACAATCAAATTAAGAAATTATAAGTTACATGCTTGAATGTGCTCCAATGGCACTAACAATGGGACATACTACAGGAAAGAGCAAGGTTACAAAAGGCAACAGTTCTTTAGATTATGAGAGCTTATTCCATATGCATCCAACAACTGCTAGTGACATTAAGTTAGTAAAATGAAATATATAACTAAAATGAAATATTGGACAACTCAAATCAGTTAGTAAGTATTTTTGAAATTAGCAAACATATAACCAGAATGAAATATTAGACAACTAATAGATCAAGAATTAGAAACTACTTACTAAGATGGAATGTTGTACTCTGTCGGATTATTGTTTCTCCCAAAAATCTCTTCCACCATTCAGAATCATGAACCTAGTTATCTTGTAAAGTTTGATCAGGAATCATACGCTCAAAACTTTCAATTGGGAGAAAGATAAAAGAATTTCCATCTTGCTCTCATGCAACATAAATATAGAGATATATCAAGGAAGTAAGATTCTAAATGTAGTGCTTATTTGAGTTGCATCTCCGACTATCCATCAATAATACCAAAAATTGGCTTTTAGTTGCCCCCATTATCATAAAAGTCTCGTTTGATCTACAATCTAGCTAGTACCTCGACTCATAAATATTGTCCACGGGGTGTTTCTCCTCACTGAAAAAAAAACATGTTTTTTATCAAGCATGTAAATTTAGCAACACCAAAAATTGAAAAAAGAATAGTTTGATAGCCTCTATACGGCCTCTTAGTTATCGCAGAATAGAATAAAACAAACCATAACAATCCAGGAAAAAGGTTATATTGTCTGTGAGTTCAGGCGTATCCCTGGTCTGAGCCTCCAAACGTTACAAACAGATCTCTACCATCAGATTTTTCTATCAAAAAATGGACTGTGACAACAAACCTATTTCAACTCTCCATTTTCCAATGCAAAAAAAAAAAAAAAAACCAAAAAAATGGTAGAGATGAGTTTATGAATTTTTTTAATATGAACAGTTTAGGGTGCCACATGTCACGATTTGGGGCCCTTTTAGAACCTGGACCAGGCATATGTCTTTATGTCACCCTAGCGATCACGGACCTTTTGCCTCAGCTCATTAAGAACGTTCTTCTTCCTTTTCTTCCAATCTTCTTCCTCTTCATAAAATTTGGGGCAGTTACATAAGGAAAAACATAGTGTTAGCTCCTCCTATAAAGGAGAAAATGATGGAATGTCATTTGCATGGTTTGGACATGTCCATCAGAGGCTGCAAACAACTCCTATACGAATGATTGAGACGATAGAAGCACAAGTAGGAGAAGAGGAAGGCCAACGACCACATGGAGAAAAGTGGAGCAGTGAAAAGCAATATGAAGGATTGAGGAGTAACAGAAAGTTTGACCGTGAATAGAAATGATGGAGAAATAATTCTCACAAAGCCATCCCGAAATAGATAGAATAAGACTGATGATGATGATGAAACATAATGAAAATACTGATGAACGTTGGCTTCCACCTCTGAACACTACTTCTTTCTAGTAATATAAGGTTGGGAAGTTCTCATAAGTCTTGTATCTGAAAGTCTAAAGGCGCAAAGAAACATGAAATGCTAAAAAATTGTGATTTCGTTGTGATCCAAATGGGATAACATGGTATCTATTTATAGATAACAAATGGCTCAAGCTAATGGGATCTACTGCAGCTGGGGAGTAAGCAGTTTTGAATAGATCACAGTAACGACTGCACTCCGAGAAGTGAACACTGCACAAAATAACATTTTCATATCTTCAAACAAGACTAACAATAACCATGCTCCCAAACAGAAATGGAAATAACTACGCTCCAAAAGAAACTAGAAATGAACACTGCACAAAATAACATTTTCATATCTTCAAACAAGACTAACAATAACCATGCTCCCAAACAGAAATGGAAATGACTACGTGTAACAACTCGAAATTTTGGACTTTTTTTTAACGGTGTTAAATGATATACCACACCATGTACAGTGTTAAAGCTCCACACCGGAACCCACCATCTTTTAGGAAAGTTATGATTTTTTTTCTATATCAATATTAGACTCATTGCGAAATATTCGTTGATACGATTCCAACAATATATAATTTGTTGATTTTCGATAAGAATATAAAAAGTTACGTCTGTTTTAAGTGTTGAAACAAGTTTAAAGGGTATAACTGTAATTTCGTGAGAGAAACACAATTTAGTTTAGTGCTTATACAAAGCGTTGAACGAAACCTTTTCTCAAGCTATTCAAGTCATGTATAAATTCTTCTTCCGTGTAAAAAATGAATTCTTCTTCTGTGTAAAAAATCCTATTTTATTAAATTTCTTACGAAAAGTCTTAATTAAAATTATCCTAAAACTTTCTACCATTATAAATAAAACTTTAAAAGCTCTCTACTCTCTATAATCAGAAATTATTCTCTCTCAAGACTTAGACGAACCGACGCCTTGGGCATCGACCTTTTCAATCCAAATCACCGTTGATCTATCGTTCACATTTCAAGAGGTGGGTACCCATCAATCTATCTTGTCCTGCTTAGATGTCGCATAAGATGCATTCGATCGCGCATCTACGAGTTTAAAAATCTTTTTTAAAGCTTAATATCTCATAAATTAATAGGCCTATATGTTTAATATTATGTTTTCCCTTGAAAATTGTATATTTTGTAGGTCGGCTTATATGTTGTTTCTCTTTTCTTTTCAAACAATCCCTTTGTTTAACTATTAATATTTTACCTTCTATTAGGTCTTCATATTTAATATGTCTACTTCCTCTTAAATCTACATACTAATTAAATATTAATACCTTTAAGTATGATAAATCTGCATATTTAGTATTTTATTTTTCTATTAAAGTTGCATGATTTGTAAGTCGGGTTTATATTTTGTTTCTCTTTTCAAATAATCCCTTTGTTTGACTATTTAATATTGTACTTTTCTATTACGTCTTCATATTTAATATTTTACCCTCTTTTAAATCTGTAAAATTAATTAAACTCTAATATTAGTAAATATGATAGATTGACTTAATTGGAATAATATCATATTGATATTGTTTATTTCTAAATCTATATAGTTAGAAATTTACCCTTCTACTAAAACTATAATGATATATATTATTGTTACAAGTCTATATTAGTTATTTATTTAAAACTAATTAAACCTTAAAACAAAACTATGCTCTTATTTTATTTAAAAGAATACTAGATTGCACCATCTTGAAGTTATGGGTCCAAACTCGCGGCTATGAACCCAAACTCGCGGCAACGAACCCGAGCTCGCGACCATTTGTAGACACCCAAATTTGGTCCCCAAGGCCTAACTGAAACACATTTCGAGAGAGGCGTATTTCCGAGTTTTTGATGGCATGAAAGGAACCCTGAGGAATCACCCCAAACCCTAGAAACCACCCTAGAACCCTTAGAAACCAGTACTAACCCTTAAAACCCGTTCCGAACCTAGACCTGACCCTTTCAAGCCTTGGGTGACTAGTGGTGCACCAGGACCGGCTATGGCCTTCTACTGCGATCGAATCTCATACCATTGAAAAGTAGAAGTCGTTAGCTTTCCAACGGTCCAGGAATCGCCCCAATCAGAGTTGTACATCAAAAGATATGGCGGTCTGAACCCGGAGGGCAAAAGTATAATTTCAATTGGCCCCTCCTAGGGATTTGGCGCAACTAATAGTTGTGCCAGTTACAATTTAGCCTGGCGCAACTATTAGTTCTGCCAAGCCACTTTCCCAGGATTTAAGCCTGGCGCAACTATTAGTTGCGCCAGTATTAAAGTAGACCCCACCCCTTGCGAATCCAACTTTTAGGCTACTGTACAGAACTATTTTACTGTGCATTTACCTGGAGCAACTAATAGTTACGCCAGGCATATGAACAGTGATCCTGGGTTTTTGTCCCAAAATTTGTGAGTGGGATTTGACTTGTTGACCGCCTGGGTCTTTGGGGTGTGTTTTGTTAGTTCTGCTGCACCCCTTTGCACCTTATGTGCAACCCCTTAAGTGACTTAATGCTCCACCCTATCATTCACAATTAGAACCACCTTCATACCTTTTCAAGCTCTCAAAATCCTAGGAAACCTTTAATTAGAGATTACCTAATTACTAAATCCAATTAGCATCTAAGTAGCCTCCTAATCCACCCATTTCCTATAAATAGAGCCTCCCTCCCCTTGGATTAAAGGTTGAGAAATTTACGTAAGAGAGAAAGAGCTCAACGGGAGAAGTTCTTTTCTCCCTTTTGTGCACCATTCTCACATAAATTCCAGAATCTCCCAACCTCATTTCAAGCTTACTATTGCCTCCAAAACCCTTAGTCTAGGTGTGTGCTCCCCCCTAGACCCCTCACTCTACCTCTTAGCTTTAAGTCTTAAGAGTTAGAACCTCATTCTCTACCATTCAAGCCTTCAAAAGTTCATCAAAGCAAGCCAACGCAAGGCTCCTCTCCGGTGCTACAAGGGCCCGAGGGCTCCGGCTCTCCCCTTTCTTCTCCTATCTCTTCTTTAACTCTTCCCATCCTCCCATTTGTGCCGTTACGCCGCCGAATTTTCGGTAGGAACGGAGGGGCACAAATAGAATTTAAGGCCCATTTGGGCAAGAGGAAGTCATTTTCTTTTCTTTCACTTTATTTTTGTGTTGGCCATTAGTAGAGACCGCGTTAAGCGGGTTGATCGGGTGCCTAACACCTTCCCGATCGATAACCGAAGCCCCTACCCAAGAGCCTTTGGTGTGGACCGAATTCAGAGTCATATTTTTAGCACTTTAGTGTTCATAAAAATGAACTAGGTTTCCCGGGATACTAAAAGCTCCGAGTGGCGACTCTATATTTTTATTAGCGAGCGCATCGCCGCAACGGGATCGTCACAAATCCTACGGTTGCACAGATGGCGACTGTGCTGGGGAGTAGCTAGTAGAGCTTCCCCTTGAACTTGGCCTATTTATTTTTTTATTTTACTAACCTTTTTATTGCTGTTATTTATTTATTTTTTTTACTCACCCCTTCGATTACGTCATTTACTTTTACATCGTTTACATGCCTTAGCCGATTGGCGGGCCTACTTGCGCATTGTCTTTTAATTTTCTTTATTTTTCTGTCATTTTAGGTGTCTTAGCCGATTGGCGGGCCTACTTGAAAATTGTCTTTTAATTCCTTTAATTTTCTGCCATTTAAAGTGCCTTAGCCGATTGGCGGGCCTACTTGTGCAAACATATTCCGCCAGTGGACGCCGGCCCGTAGTGGCGGTACGGGGTCATCACCCCAGGTCTTTGAACTAAAGAAAACTTCCATAAAAAAAAGGGCTTTGAAAAAATTAAAATTGAACCAAGAATAGGGAGCTTAATTAACTTGTTTTTAAGGGGTAAATTTTAAAAGGGTTGGGTTTAGGCACACATACAACTATCCGGGTCTTAATATGGCGGTAGCCCCTAGTGGTGATGATCCAGAAAAGTCTCAACCCACCTAGTATCTGAGAAGGTGCTTGCGCCGGAAGTATATCAGATGGGTTCTCATTTCAAAGCTTAAAACCCTTGGGGAGCGCGCTAGCGAGTTATACCGGACTCATCCTTTAGATGCGGTAAGGAGAGAACCGATCACAAAAAAATAGCTCAGTTCCTGAAAGCCTAGCTTCCACAAAACCCAAAAAAGGGACCCATTTTCAGGCTGCTCTTCCCTGCTGTTATAAGTTATGAAGCCTCAATTTTGCCTAGCGCAAGTATTAGTTGCGCCAGTGCAAAAATCCTAGATTTATAATTGGCGTAACTAATAGTTGCGCCAGCTTTAAATCCGTCATTTTTACCTTGGCTCAACTATTAGTTGCGCCAGTGTAAAAAAGGGGCCTTGCTACCTTGGCGCATGTATTAGTTGCGCCAGGCTTACCTGGACATTAGCAACCCGAAATCTGAGGCTTTCTCACCTCCAAAATCCCCCGATTAGTGTGTTTAGTACCTCTGTTTGGGCCCCGCCATCTCCGACACCCAATACGCCCCCGCCGATCAAAGAAAGGCAACTTCTTTTTGGCTCATTCCGGGGGATCGGGTTGTTCGCCTCGGGTTCCGTGCCTTCAATAGATCAAAGGCCTTCCTTTGATTCTTCCGAAGTGCGTCGGAGTCGTCGCCGCGGGTCACAAGTTAGGGTATGAAAGCCACCCGAGAAGGGAATTCCAAGGCCTCGAAACCTTTGTTTTAAAAAATTAATTAATTAAAAATCAAAAAACCTAAAAATAGAATCTTTGTGGTGCCAGCACAACGACATCATCTTGCCCTCCGTCATCCCGTAAGGGAAGAAGGAGGATTTTTGGGCCTTATCCAAGGCACCCTTACCCAACCCGTTCCCATAGAATGTCGTGGGTAGTGGACCCGGCTTACGCCGATCCCGACTCATCCCCACCACATTCTCCAACCCATTCCCATTCGAGGGAAGTCTTTTCCACCATCCCCCTCACCCAATCGCCCTTTACCGTTACCGGCCCATTTGGCGCCCCCATTTTCCCAACCGCTACCACCCAAAATATCCAAAGTCCAACCCCCAACTCCCCATCTTTTACCCAAACCATGTCCATGCCAAATTCAACACATTTTCCATCCACTTCCATGCCAAATCCCATACATTCCCCATCCACATCTATGCCCCATTTCCCATCTTCCCCCTATAAGCCCGATCCACCCACATTCACATATACCACTTCCGCCTTATCCAACCCCCCACAAATCCCCTCATCTATCCGGGTCATGCCCATTTTTACCGGGGCCATGCCCGATTTTTCTCACCCCTCCACACCATACCCCCCTTCATCCCAAAACATACCCAATACATCCCCTCATCCCTCTAATCGACCCCATATTCCCTCACTTACCCGAGTCATGCCCGCTGTTACCGAGGCCATGCCTAATTTATCCCCCACATCCATCCCATCCATACTCCATCACCCCTTTAATCCACCACCCACATCTGGCACTCCTTCCATGACCATGATGGAGGAGATGTTCCAAGCCTACTCCATGTGGAAGGCTTCCCAAAATGCCTCCTCTCCTCCACACCCCATATCCATGAACCCATCTCACACCCTTGCCAATCTCCATGCCTCACTCCCCCATGACCCCCATCAACACCCCATATTCCACACCATCCAAACCTCCATTATCCACATGCCCCAAGGCCTAATGGCCCAAGCTCCCACCTCCCACATGCCCCAAAGCCCATTGGCCCAAACCCTTTTTTTCCAGGGCCCAATGGTCCAATACCCTACCACCCAGACCCATCAAAGGCCCATGGCCCAAACTTATCATGACCAAGGCTTCATGGCCCAAGCCCAAACCCCACACTCATACCTTCCACAATACCCCCAACATTTCACCCAACCTTCACACCCGGGTCAAACCCATGACATACCCCAAACCCAATTTTCCCATGGCCCCATACCCCAAGACCATCTCCAAACCGCTCCCCATGCCCAATGGCCCCATCAGGCCCCACCCCAAAACCAAACTTCCACTCATCCCATCATCCAACAGACTTTCCCTCATCCCCAACGGGTTCACCCAACCCCCACTCATGTCATTCCCATCCAACCCATGCAACAAGAGAATTTCGTCCTCGCTGTACATTATGCTGACCAGCAGTATGAGGAGGACAAGATTAGGAATAATGGAGCCTATGTTGGGGCATTGACCAGCCTTAACCCTCCTCCCATAACTTCCCACCCCTTGGTGGCCCAGAGTGAAGTCCAACCAACGGCTGAGAAAGCAGCCCCTGTATCGAAAGAGTCAGAACAACTGAAAGAATAGTTGGACAAAATACAAAGACAGTTGATGAAAATGGGTGGTGCTGAAATCCACGCTACGGACTTCACAGATTTGTGTTTGTTCGCTGAGGTCCCCTTGCCCCCCAAATTTAAAATATCGGCTTTCGACAAATATAACCGCACTGGCAACCCGATCGCACACCTCAACTCTTATTGTGGGGACATATACCAATACGGGGGAACGAGAGACTACTAATAAAAGTCTTTCAGAAGAGTTTGACGGGTTCGGCCCTGAGGTAGTTCATGTCTTTGAAACCATCTATGATGAAAACGTGGAAGAACTTGACGCACCTGTTCCAAGAACAATATGTCTACAACATAGACATTGAGCTGCGTAAGTCAGACTTAGCCTGTTTAAGACAGAACCCGAACAAAACCTTTAGCGATTATCTAGGGCGGTGGAGAGCACTAGCAGCTCAGGTCAGAAACAGAATACCTAATGATGAGCAGATAAAGATGATTTCCAAGAATACTCTACTAGTGATCTTTGACTTTTTGGTGTATTAGCAGCAGTCTAGTTTTGATGATCTAGTGAGGAATGCCAATCGCTGCGAGGACGCTATCGGGAAAGGTCGCTTGAATAAAAATGTACCGAGTGGGACTAGTGAGGTTAGGAAGTTTTCAGAACAAAGGAATGAGAAGAGAACAGGGGCCGATGTTCAGAACATTGCCAATACCAAGCCCAATAATAATATAACCCCGTTTCAATTTCAGGCAGTTCCGCTAGCACCAGTCAGAACTGAGCAGATGCAAAGACAGGAAATGGGCAAGGATTGCAAATGACTCCGGAACAGAGGAGAGCCCGCTATGATCGAGTGCTTATGCTCCTAGGGCAATCACTAAGTGTACTTTTGCCTTTATTAATAGAAAATGGATTAGTTACTATCCGGCAATCGCAACCTTATCCTCACTCGATCCCGAAAAACTATGACCAAAATACCCACTATAATTTTCATCAGGGTCTAGGTCACCCAACTGATCTCTACTTCCCATTGAATCACGCGATCCAAGATTTGATTGATGTCGGGAAAATAATTCCACCAACACCTTCTCAAGCAAACCAGCATGTGAATATCTACCAGGTGCCTTTGCCACCACATCCTACCGGAGGAGCAGGTTCTATACCAACCATCGGAATGGTAGAGGAATTTGAGTTTGACCCATCCGATTACATCAGTGAGCGGGAGAGCTATGCAGCACCATTGTCGAGAAATGTTGAAGAAAGGAATATCGGGGTGATTGAACCCCTAGTCAGATTATTTCTCCAACCCGACTCCACAAATTGAACCCTTGGATCTCAGGGCATACTTTCCATCACCCACACCCGTCAATTATGTGCACATAAATGCATATCAAACATACACCACCCCCCCCCCATTAATTACCCAATGAACCAACAGGCCCCTAATCCTCCACCGCCAATAAACTACCAAGGGCCTGTGCCCACCCCATTACCCCCAGTTCAACCGCCTGCAAACTCCACCACCCCCGTCAATTACCTAATGGCCCATCAAACCCCAGATCCCCCGCCAGCACTTATCAACTACCAATTGCCTACTTTTACCCCTTTTCCCCCCAGTAGCACCACCCTCAAGCTTCATCACCCCCATTTGGCCCAATTTGGCCACTCAACCAGCTACCACCGAAATAAACCAAGTGTTGCCCACACCTTCTGAACCATCTGTACATGCACCTCAAGTACCTACAGCCACACCCTTCCAGCTCTCAGGACCAACCTATGACCCTCATCAGGTCCCACTGAGCTACGAGCAAACCAATGCAAACGCCGGCAGCAGCAGTAGAGAGGAAGCCGTGGATTTTGTTACCAAGACAGGGAAGATCTCGAAATAGCTAGAAGCACCGGCGGCAGTACAAGCCCAGCCAGAGGGGAAGAAAGATAGCGCATTGAACCCATTTGAGAAAATGAGTCGAGAGCACATACTAGAGACTGAGCTGAGAAGAATGTCTGCCCATATAACTGTATGGGATCTGTTGATGACGTCCCCACTCCATTTCCAAGCATTAATGGGGGCGTTAAAGAAGGCGCATGTGTCACTTCAAGTTAGCCCAAATGAGGTCGAGCAGATAATTGGTCAAGTAATGGCTCCAAATGTCATTACATTTTTTTATGCTGACTTACCAGAGGAAGGAGGTAGCCACTCGAAGTCTTGGAATATAACAGTCGAGTCTGAAAACATGATAATCCCCTTAGTTCTAATCGATAACGGGTCCGCATTGAATATATGCCCATTAAGAACCGCCACCAAGATCGGGGTCGATCCATGCATGTTGAGGCCCACAAGAACCAGCGCTAGAGGTTTTGACAATATCAGGAGGGAAATAATGGGAGAAGTTGATCTTGAGCTGCTAATTGGGCCAATGACCTTTTCCATTCTGTTTCAAGTAATGGACATTAAATCCTCATTTAATCTGTTGTTGGGGCACCTGTGACTGCACGAAGTCGGAGTCATACTTTCCACGTTACACCAAAAACTCAAATTTGCATCTGGGCATAAGATTATTACAATCATCGGAGAGGGGCACAGTGAGAAAGAAAAGGCCACCAATAGCGTTGAGAAACCCAATATACTGGATGTACCGCACACCGCTGAGGATGTCGACCTCCACAGTTTCGAATATGAAGAGTCGGCAATACTCCCAGAGCCCATTGAGGGCATCGTTCCTAAAACTAGAGGCGGAATGGTAGCAACGGTGGCTATGCTCCAAAAGTGAGGCTATCAGAAAGGAAGGGGTCTGGGGCCCATATTACAAGGAAAGAAAGGGCCAGTTATGGCCAATGGGCAGAAGGTCCGATTCGGGTTAGGTTACAAGCCCACGGAAGAAGACGTCCGAGAGGCTAAAGAGAAAGCCAAGGTCGTTGCAGCTGCAAGAGCTCGAGGAATCAACATAGAAGAGAAACCTCGCCCTAGGCCGCACATCAGGGAATCCTTTGTCAGCACTGAGGTCATAAAGATCGATCGAAATGGGGTAACCCATTTGACCCCACACAAACCCATAGCCCCTGTCCATCCCACCAATCCCCACATTACCCTTCCTAGCTTAGAGATAGATTTGGCCGTGTTGTCCCTTTCCAAAGAACGACGGCCAGTACCTGAACAAACTCCCCCTGTGGTAAATCACCACAAAACGGTGTTGACGTTTGAGGACATCATCTCAGACGAAATGGGGATCAACATGATAGAGGCTGACTCCAAAGAGTCATATCGATCAGCACCCTCCATCCAAACAGGTAAAGGAGCGGCCCCATAGGTACGCAATTGGGTATCTTTACCCCAAACCCTGGAAGCGGGAAGTGGCATAACATTTGGCACCCGTTTCCCCAAAAAAAAATAACCTATAAAAAGCGAGATAAGCCCTTGGCAGACAATACCTTGTATATATAGCAACCCGCTTTGCCAAGGGTCTGTCTCCGAAGAAAACAAAAATCTCAAAAACATTGAAAAAATACAAAATTCAAAAAAATTGTCTTTTAAGATTCCAGATAAAATCCCACAAAAGGATGCGTTAATCGAAAAACCCGTCCCACGTAAAATCGACCCATTTCCTGTAGAAATACAAGAAGAGGTAGGAGTTACGAGTCTGAACGAGGATAGTCCTTTAGAGGAGCTCCCCAATGAGCTCCTTAACCGATTTGCCGATTTTGAGCATGGCCCTACTCCCATTGTCGAGGAAACTGAGGACGTTAATCTAGGGATTGAGGAAGTTCCCCGAATTACCAAAATCGAAACGTCGCTATCTCCCGAAAAAAGAAAAAGCATGATCGACTTCCTTCGATCATACCAAGACATTTGCGCCTGGTCATACGAGGACATGCCTGGTCTGGACACCGATTTGGTCGAGCATGAGTTACCTCTCTACCTTGATATGAAGCCGGTTAAACAGAAGCTGAGACGTCTCCGACCCGAGTGGATGTTGAAAGTCAAGGACGAGGTCATCAAACAGTATGACGCGGGATTTCTCATGGTATCTAAATACCCGCAGTGGCTAGCCAATATCGTGCATGTGCCGAAGAAAGATGAAAACGTCCGCATGTGCATTGATTTTAGAAATTTGAACAAGGCGAGCCCGAAGGACTATTTTTCATTGCCGCACATCGACATCTTGGCCAATAATACTGCTAAGCACGGGATGCTTTTTTTATGGACAGATTCTCCGGATACAATCAGATAAAGATGGCAGAGGCAGATCGAGAGAAGACTGCGTTCATCACCCCCTGGGGAACCTTCTGCTATAGAGTCATGCCGTTTGGGCTGAAGAATGCCGGTGCAACGTACCAGAGAACCATGACTGCGCTATTTCACGACATGATACACTGAGAGATTGAAGTGTATGTTGATGATATGATAGCCAAATCACCGGAGTGAGGCGATCACTTGGTAAACCTCCAGAAACTGTTTGAGAGGCTGAGAAAATATAGATTACGCCTGAATCCACAAAAGTGTGCGTTTGGAGCTATGTCCGGAAAGCTGTTGGGGTTCATCGTCAGCAGGAGAGGGATCGAGGTTGACCCAGTCAAAGTCAAAGCTATCACAGAAATACCACCACCGTCTACTGAGAAAGAAGTTAGAGGGTTCTTGGGCAGAATACAGTATATCAGTCGGTTCATTGCGCAACTGACTCCAATCTCCACGCCGATCTTCAAGCTGCTAAGGAAGAACTTGCCCGTTGAATGGAATGACGATTGTCAGGCAGCATTCGATAAAATCAAAAGCTACCTCCTTAATCCACCTATTTTGATATCAGGGAGACCACTCTTGATGTATCTCTCCAAGACGAAAGTTTCGATGGGATGTGTCTTAGGGCAGCATGACCAGACGGGAAGAAGAGAGCAGGTCATTTACTATCTGAGCAAGAAGTTTACTGATTATGAAACACGTTATTCTCATCTGGAGAAAGCATGTCTGGCTCTTGTATGGGCTACTCAAAGGCTCCGCCATTACTTACTATTTCAGGCCGTTCTACTTTTGGCTCGAATGGACCCGTTGAAGTATCTTTTCGAGAAGCCGGCTATTACTGGACGAACTATACGATGGCAGCTTTTGTTATTCGAGTTCGACATCACGTATGTCACTCAAAAGTCAATCAAGGGGCAGGCACTTGCTGATCATCTTGCCGACAATCCTTTGCCAGATTATGAACCTTTAAGAACTGAATTCCCTTATGAGGACATCCTTTTTATGACGGAAGACGATACTGAAGAAACAGAGGAATCATGGGTAATGCACTTTGACGGGGCAGCTAATGCCGAGGGTGAAGGAGTTGGTGCCATTCTGATTTCGCCAAAAGGATCCCACGTACCAGTCTCTATCAAACTCAACTTCCCTTGCACTAATAATATGGCTGAATACGAAGTTTGTGCCACTGGTGTGCAGGCGACTCTCTATCTGAATGTAACTCACCTTCGAGTGTTTGGCGATTCGCAGCTAATCATATGTCAGACGAAAGATGAGAAACCGATCCCTTACCATGAACACCTCGAGGATCTGATAGCTTGTTTCTAAGATGTGACATTCTCATATGTCCCTCAGATAAGGAATCGCTTCGCCGATGC
The DNA here is from genome assembly GCA_021018995.1 of Chloranthus sessilifolius. Classification (NCBI taxonomy): domain Eukaryota; kingdom Viridiplantae; phylum Streptophyta; class Magnoliopsida; order Chloranthales; family Chloranthaceae; genus Chloranthus; species Chloranthus sessilifolius. The sequence goes on from CM037584.1 coordinate 2,731,274, forward strand.
ACTGGCGAGGTTGGCATCAATGATAGAAATCCCATATGGTGCTGAGATGAAGCCGATCATGTTCGAGCAGAGGAATGAGCCGGCCCTCTGCCTCCAGATTGATGAACCTACAAAGCATGATGATGAGCCACCTTGGTTCTCAGATATCAAGAATTTTCTCGAGACGCAAACTTTCCCTGAGTGTACGTCCAAGACGGATCGACGAATCATTCAACGTCTAGCGGCAGGCTACGTCATTTACAGGGAGTGTCTTTACAAGCGATCCTACAATAATATCTTACTCAAGTGCCTTACTGAAAGTGAAGCGACCAACATCATGAGAGAGATCCATGAGGGAGTATGTTAAGCCTACGTCAGCGGTCACATGCTTGCTAAGAAAATTCTGCGGCATGGATACTTTTGAACCACTATGGAATCAGATTGTTGCAAACATATCCAGAAATGCTATAAGTGTCAGGCGCACTCTAGTCTGATACACGTTCCTGCCATCGATCTACACTGCATGACCACTCCTTGGTCATTTGCTACCTGGGGCCTTGACGTCGTCGAAATGATTAATCCAAAAGCATCAAGCGGGCATCAATTCATCCTCGTCGCCATTGAATACTTTATCAAGTGGGTAAAAGCAGCATCATACGCCAACATCACAGCCAGTCACGTCGAGAAGTTTCTCAAGAGTAATATTGTGTGCCGATTTGGAGTACCCAAGGATATCATCACAGATAACAGCACAAACTTTACAAATAAGCTCACCCGAGCCTTCTGCGAGTAATACAAGATCAAGCATCATCGCTCGTCTCCTTATCGGCCTCAAACTAATAGAGCCGTAGAAGCTGCTAACAAGACGGTCATTTGCATCCTAGAGAAAATGGTTGTCACCTATCGAGATTAGAGCGAGATGCTGCCATTTGCTTTGTGGGCCTATAGAACGTCGATCCGTACCGCTACAGGAGCAACACCATTCTCCCTTATGTATGGAACCAAGGCCGTCCTACTGGTAGAAATTGAAGTACCGTCGCTCCGGATCCTCCTGAAATCGGGCTTACCCGAAGCAGAAAGAGAGAGATCCCGCTTTAACCAGCAGAACTTACTAGACGAGAAAAGACTCCTCGCCTTATGTCATACTCAAGTTTATCAGGGGCGAATCGCATGCGCTTACAATAAACGTGTCCGCGGTCAAGATCTGAAGGTAGGAGACACTGTACTGAAGAAAATTTTTCCATCCCTCAACGCCGATCCAAGAGGGAAGTTCAAGTCGAACTGGGAAGGAACTTACGTCGTCCGAGAAGTGCTACCAAGACACGCCATCCGCCTTGCCATCATGAACAGAGATCATCTTCTTGAGCCCATCAATGCTGGATATGTCCGACGGTTCTACTCTTAGTCTATCACGATAAGGTAAGTATTGGTGAAACAGATACATGACTGCTTAAGAACCACCCAAAAGAGGCCATCATTCCAAACACAGTAGCCAAAAAGCATCCCAAAAATAATGATATCTTTTGCTACCCCATTTAAGCATGAGCCTTTCTTTCAATAACCCCCTTCCCCAAAAAAAATGTGTGTGTACATATACAAAAAAAGGGAAGTAAAGTTATTATCAAAATCCAAAAAAATCGAAAAAGCAAAACCTAAAAAAGAGATTGCCTGAAATGGAGTAAAAAAAACAAAAAATATAGAAGAATCACGGGACATATATAGTAAAAACCCCCAACGAAGAAAGTATGTTGAGAAAACTGAAGTCGTATCAAGGAAACCCTTTTAGCCTAACATACATTCAAATCCTAACCTAACCCATGGCCAAGCTACACACTGAATAAAGCTCTCTTTTAGGTTTACAAGCAGTCATAATATCTGTTAAGTCAACACAAGCCGAGTTGTGAGAAGACACCAGAACCCCATCCAACAGGCTATGATGGAATCGACGTCTATGTCGTGGCTGTTGAAAAAAGAAATTAAAAAAATAAAAAATAAAATAAAAAATAAAATAAAAATACAAGCTTAAAACAAGATGGACGTGATGAAAACCCGAAAGGGTGCTACGGGTAAAAACAACGAGTTTGTGCGGACCAGGTGAAAACCTGAAAAGGCGCTTGGGGTAAGAGAGTTAAATCCATGAACGTGGTGAAAACTTGGAAGGGCGCCACGGGTAAAAAATGAGATAAATAAAAAAGAAGGAAAAAAAGAAAAGAAAAGAAAGGTTTGCACTGATTGAGAAGATTGATGCTTGAGGAGCCCTCTTGGTTACTCTCTTTGATACCATTTTTTCGGTTGGGCCGCTCATGTTAGTTCAAGACGGGTCTTGACCAGAATTGTCTTTGTGAAATTGCTTTGTCAAACGTATGACTCAAGGTAAGGAGAAAGGTTTGACTCAATCCAAAGGGATTAACGTTCCGGCCTTGGTAAAATCCGAAAACTCACTCAGGTTCGACTGCACAAAAGAGTTCGACTATGCTCAAAATGGGACCCGTTACTCTGTTTCATTGTCAAGGCATAAAAAAAAGCCAAAAACAAAAAAATCAAGAAAAATCCAAATACCAAAAAATGTGCATATATTTCTATTCATTTCCATGTACATATTTCCAGCATCATATTTCAATCTCAAAAATGAAGAAAAATAATAAAAAATCTCCGAAAATAAAAATCCAAAAAATATCTTGAAATTGAAAAAGTGTAGGTAAAAATTTACTTCTTCTGTTATTTAGGATGTATTTTCTTTATATATGTATAAACAAAAAAAAGAGACTGACGTTTTCTTAAGAATGTGCAAGAACATCAAAACGGTTCGAAGCCTCGAAGCCGGCAACCTCTCGGCGATAGACAAATCAGATGAAGCACCTCACCACCGACGTCAAGTCTATTAAAAAAAAAAGAGAAAAAAAAAAGAAAATTATTGTGAAAAAAAAATAATAATAAATAAATAAATAAAATTATAAATCTGTGAACTTTTTACGCACAGCTACGCACTCGCGTATTTTCGATGCGATAAAATGTCAATATTTTACCGACAACGCAGCTGTGCAAAATTAATGTCCTAGGTCTAAGGTTCGCCTTGGATCCATGGATCCTATTTCAAAGTACGAGCGACGGTGTCAATTTCGGTCAAACAATCAATGCTTGGATCAGATTGATTCCACTGCTATATCTTCGCCCTGATCGCTCCATATTTTAGTTTCAGGTGAACTTGAGTACCTTGTACTTTAAGTTCGTCACGTGATATTTTCGGAGGTGTAGACTCTTGGTCTGTACTGTCCGGGCGAGCGCCCTACGAGGTTTGAGGTCCGGATAACTCCTTTCTCTAAAAGATCCATTGTTGGATTGATTCCAACCTGTCAGATACGAAACGACATCAAACAATTATGTGCAAACATGCATGCAAAAGGGCTCATTTCCTTTATTTTTCTGCAGGCTTAAAACATGTATTGGCAGCGGTATCCTTGTAAAGTGTATGTCATGCGTCTGGGTATCCGTATGATGGTCGTTTGTTCCCGTAAATTGTACCCGGGCAGGTCCGGGTCAGGGCTTCTATCGCCTTTGCTGCTTATCACCCATAATGGGTGCATGTTTATGCATAGTTGTTCATTTGTAACTTCATTGATGACGGAGGCCAAGATTGAGTATCCTTCGATGGACACTCAATTATAACCCGGTCTTTTTGATATCACATGAACTTGAGTATGTTGGCTTCAATTTCGTCGCAAACTATTGCGGAGGCACAGGCTCTTGGTATGCGTTGTCTGGGCGTGCGCCTCCCGGGGTTTGAGGTCTAGATAATGCTTGTTTTAAAAAAAAAAATGGAAAAAATAATCTTTAAAAAAAGAAAAAAAAGAGAAGAATAAATTTGTGTTTCCCCACAGAGCTACGCACCAGCATAAGGCGGTAAAATGTCAATATTTTATCAACAATGCAACTGTGTCATATTAAAGTCCTGAGTCTAAGGTTCGCCTCGGATCTTTGGATCCTGCTTTAAGGTAGGAGCAACGGTGTCAGTCCCAATCAAACAGTCAATGTTTCGATCGAGTCAACTCCACTGCTAAATCTTTGCGACGAGCGCTTTGTTTTGGATTCATATGAACTTAAGTGTCTTAAACTTCAGATTCTCCGTTGGAAAAGGTCAATCGTTGGTTGAGACCAACCTGTTGAGAATGAGATTACGTATCAATCAAACTATGTGTAACCATGCATCCAGAAGGGTTCATTTCCCTTTTATTTTTTACAGGCTTAAAACCTGTATGGGCAGCGGTATCCCTATAAAGTGTACGCTATGCGTCTGGGTATCCGTATGATGGTCATTTGTTCCCGTAAATTATACCCGGGCAGGTCCAGGTCCGGGCTTCCATCACCTTTATTGCTTAACGCCCCTAATGGGTGCATGTTTATGCATAGTAAAATAATGTTTATGATCATTGTTGGCAGAAACCAGGATTGGATGTCGCTTTTGAGAGATGCCCAATGTTTGGTTGGATTAGTTCGAGATAGTTGAAGTTGGATACTCTAGGTCATGTCAATCTGGGGCACATCTTTGAAAATAGCACGTCCTCCCAAAAAGCGTTGCAACATCTATTCGCTTCGCTCGGGTAGTCATGCTAAATAAACTTCGGGATTGATGGGTTCGCCCAAAGATTCCGAACCCTGCTTCAGGCAGGGGCACTCGCAATCAGTCAAATGGGGCAATCAAATGCCTCGTAGGATTGGGTGCAAACTGTGGAGCCTTGCGTATATTTACTTCACGCCTATCTTTGAATGTGGGTCGATCACTCCTCTTACTTACAAAGTTGTTGCATTCAGAATGAATCTTAAACATCAAATACCTTCCAATCATCTCGAGAAGTGAATGTTTGGCTTGGCATACAGGGCTTTCGCAACTCGTTCCACCTCGATTATGCCCAGTAATGTCGCTAAGTGCTTGGGGACCGATTACCTTGAGAAACAAATGTTTAGCCTGACATCCAGGGCTTTCGTTTTCTCACCATGTTACTCATCTGATGTTTGAAGTTCGTTCTAAATGCAGCGGACCTGTCAGTAATGCCTTGGGCCTCTTCGGATATCTCTTTTCTTTGGCATTCGATCATTAGTGATCGGATACCAAAGAGGGGCATTTGTAGACACCCAAATTTGGCCCAAGGCCTAACCGAAACACATTTCAAGAGAGGCGCATTTCCGAGCTTTTGATGGCATGAATGGAACCTTTAGGAATCACCCCAAAGGAACCACCCTAGAACCCTTAGAAACCAGTACTAACCTTTAAAACCCGTTCCAAACCTAGACCTGACCCTTCCGAGCCTTGGGTGAGGAGTGGTGCACCAGGACCTGCTAGGGCCTTCTACTGCGATCGAATCTCATACCATTGAAAAGTAGAAGTCATCAACTTTTCAACGGTCCAGGATTCGCCCCAATCGGAGTTGTACATCAAAAGATATGACGGTCTGAACTCGGAGGGAAAAAGTGTAATTTCAATTGGCCCTCCCTAGGGATTTGGCGCAACTAATAGTTGCGCCAGTTACAATTTAGCCTGGCGCAACTATTAGTTACGCCAAGCCACTTTCTCAGGATTTAAGCCTGGCGCAACTATTAGTTGCGCCAGTATTAAAGTGGACCCCACCCCTCGCGAAGCCAACTTCCAGGTTACTGTACAAAACTGTTTTACTGTGCATTTGCCTGGCGCAACTAATAGTTGCACCAGACATATGAACAGTGATCCTAGGGTTTTGCCCCGAAATTCGTGAGTGGGGTTTGACTTGTTGACCGCCTGGGTCTTTGGGGTGTGTTTTGTTAGTTTTGCTGTACCCCTTTGCACCCTATGTGCAACCCCTTAAGTGACTTAATGCCCCACCCTATTATCCACCATTAGAACTACCTTCACACCTTTTCAAGCTCTCAAAATCTTAGAAACCCTTAGATTAGAGATTACCTAATTGCTAAACCCAATTAGCATATAAGTAGCCTCCTAATCCACCCATTTCCTATAAATAGAGCCTCCCTCCCCTTGGATTAAAGGTTAAGAAATTTACTTAAGAGAGAAAGAGCTCAAAGGGAGAAGTTCTTTCCTCCCTTTTGTACACCATTCTCACATAAATTCCAGAATCTCCCAACCTCATTTCAAGCTTACTATTGCCTCCAAAACCCTTAGTCTAGGTGTGTGCTCCCCCCTAGACCCCTCACTCTACCTCTTAGCTTTAAGCCTTATGAGTTAGAACCTCATTCTCTACCATTCAAGCCTTCAAAAGCTCATCAAAGCAAGCCAACGCAAGGCTCCTCTCCGGTGCTACAAGGGCCCGAGGGCTCCGGCTCTCCCCTTTCTTCTCTTATCTCTTCTTTAGCTCTTCCCATTCTCTCATTTGTGCCGTTACGCCGCCAAATTTTCGGTAGGAATGGAATGGCACAAATAGGATTTAAGGCTCATTTGGACAAGAGAAGTCATTTTCTTTTCTTGCACTTTATTTTTGTGTTGGCCATTAGTAGAAACCGCATTAAGTGGGTTGATCGGGTGCCTAACACCTTCCCAATCAATAACCGAAGCCCCTACCTAAGAGTCTTTGGTGTTGACCGAATTCAGAGTCATATTTTTAGCACTTTAGTGCTCATAAAAATGAACTAGGTTTCTCGGGACGCCAAAAGCTCCGGGTGGTGACTCTATATTTTTGCTAACGAGCGCATCGCCGCGACGGGATCGTCACAGATCCCACGGTTGCACACCATTGATGTACTGGTCTCGATAATTTGGGCAAAACTTTTTACTTCGACATCAGATTGATGCGATTCTTACAGCATTAGAAAGAAAACAACGAACTTTACAACTTTGTGTGAAATAGTCATTTCACGAATATGACGTTTTAAAGGTAAAAATAGAGCAACAAGTCGGGTTCAATTTTGAATGACCCAAGGCTACACGACTTTAGTGTTACTTTCTAATTTTTATGACCAAAATTCCTATGTATATTATATCTTAAGGTTTTTCAATCGATGGTCTTGATAAATCACAACTTAATAATCATAAATATATTTTACTTTAATTATCCAATTATAGTAATCTATATATATATATATATATATATATATATATATATATATATATATATATATCAATTTATCGCTTCAACGTGACCGCTTCGTTAGCATGAAAGGTTAGAAATTCGATGCCTCATAAAAATCGAACTCTGACATTCATGTTATTGAAATCACATTAATAAGTACCCTATCCTATAAGTGTATTGGTGTTATGTAAATATATATACCTATAAACATAATGAAATCTAAATGTAAATCTATAATGTGTGTATGATAGTGCTATACTTCCATCTTTATCATGATATATGAGTTATGGACACATTAGGTCATATGTACGCGAGTTTATGAGATCATGTCTACGTTTGGGCGTGGTGATTCGTCGAGATGGTATTAAAGCGAGGAATATATCGTATTTACATGTCTTACAACTCAATGTGGTATGGGACATCATGACGAGTAGGGTGAGTGTGAATTCAGTGTATCTTTGTATAAGGTGGCATATACGGTGACCCTATCACCCCGAGTTTTAATATGAGATGATAAGATATGAGTTTTGATATGAGATTTAGGCCTTGAGCCTTAACTGTGATGAGGTTATCTCACTATAGCTCGTCTTAGAATTAAGTTATAAGAGTATGTTACGAGTATGAGTACGAGATAAGATAAGTTATGAGTACGATAATAAGATACCGTTGTGTAGGCCAACAAAATATTTAGAACTTAAGTCTCTGTACGTGTCGTTCCTTGCGTAGCCGCCGTAAGGGCAACAACGTCTTTCAGTCAAGACGGATCTCTGGGAGAAATTATGAGTATGAGTCTGTTTATGAGTTACGTTTGACCATTATGTCTCCCCATTAGATTGGGTGGGGAGTATGAGGAGGATAGGGAGGGCGATTAGATAGATTATGATATGGTGGTATGATACTATGGTGACCCTCACATGGTAGCTCGAGCAGCTACTCTGACACAGGTCGCTTAGGATTTTATGAGTATGTTAGTTAACGCTTATGCGATGTACAAACGTATGTGCGAGAATGATAATAAGATATAGTATGATATGAGGTATGCCATGCTATGAGATATGGTGAGGTACATTAAAATATGAGTGTCTAGATCATGGTTCTACATTTATGATATGATATAAGTTCTACGATATGCAAATGATTTTGTCTTTTTCTTGCTATTTTCTTAGAGATATCATGCTTATTACTCACTTGATGCACTCACAATGCACTTGAGTAGAATGGGGTGGATTGCTGGTGTATCCACTGACTTTACATGACTGAGTAAACTTATCCCACGACAATCTAACAGTTGCAGGTGATTACGCTGGTAGAGTAGACATTGGCTATCCAGATCCTGTCGACGCTGATTTCATTGATCCGATGGACATTGATTACCAGGAGCCTTTGGAGGGCAACGTTGCCGATTATCAGGAGGACTACAGTGTTGATTTTGATCCAAGTGCCGGCTATTGATAATTGTAGACTTGGTATTGGATTTTGTCTTACATTATTATCGTTGACTCTGTCATTTTATTTTATCGGATTTGTCTCCGACTTGCATTATTGTTTTTGGCAGATTACTTGGATTTGTCTCTTTCGTTCGATTATTTATGATAGTCTTTATGTTTCTACTTTATGTGTTGGCTTTCACGGCTTTCGTGAAACTAGGCTTGCGCGATAACTCTGATTACGTGTATGTCCGCTTAGCATATCCGGGATATGTGCGGGTCATAACTCCGAATTCTAAGCCCTTGGGATGGGGTAGAATTTCAAGTCGTGACACTAAGCTAGAAATGACTATGTTTTGAACATAGCTTGAAATGACTATGCTCCAAACGAAGCCAGAAATGACTGTTTTTTAACAAAACTTGAAATGACTTGCAGCATCACAGCAATGGCATAAAACTTTGGTCCTAACGGTCGGCCCCCTAACCTTTTGGAATGGGGGATTCCTGTTGGCAACAACCACAGTAGTAGTTGCGGAACTACTTCGCCAGTGGATCCAGTAGAGTTAACTGTGCCCGCTTCTTCCAAAAACTAACCCCACACCACCATGAATGCAGATAAGGGACTAAATGTCTGAATAGCGCCATATGCTTACGACTAGGAGCACCGAAAGCTAGTTGAGAGAAGGGACGGGCACCTTGGGAAGCAGCCCGAGTGCAATGCCTTAGCCCTGCCAGCTCCCAAGTCTCGTCGACACCGTTATGTCGTCGACTTCTCCATGAGAGTCATAAACAGATTTCTGGTCTTCCGCATCAAGAAGTTGCAAATCAGCATATATATACTTAGTTCCACCTTCTTTGAGATAAATGCATATTCCTAAGAGTGTCCAATCTCCTTGGTGGTTTTTGGTTTTCGAAATATCTCAATCATTAAGTGGATCAAACAAAGTATCAAGGATAGGTAATTAGTCTTTTAAATAGCGCGTGTATCGTAGGCCTCACGGTGCACCTCAAGCCGTAGGGTAAGTAGTCTTTTAAGTAGTAAGTTATGTGTCCTGCCTTTAAAAACACTGATGGTAACAAATAACGTAATTAAAACTTTTCTCACTTTTGAAAAGCTGTCGTTAGGGTTCAAATATAGCTTCATGGACACTAGTAGGAATTGGGCTCAGCGAACATAAACTTTTTAATAGAAACTCAACGTTTTGTTCCCATTGAGAAAAAAAAATTCATCAATTCATTTAGGCAAACTAAATTGGTATTTATAATGCTTATGACTAGCCATGGAGTATCTATTTTTCTCCTCAGCACGTTGTACTTGAATCCTATATCTGAACAATAATTTCTTTAATTTTGTGTGTGTTTATATTACTTTAAAATAAAAATGCATGACTAATAATAAATACTTACATTATTATGGAAGCTCATCGATACCATTACGGAATCTCATAGAATAGACGAAGCTGAATAACATCCAAACATTCCAAAGTCAGGCACGTTAGAGCTTACCAATTCAAGTGCTCAACAAGCCATCTCACAACTTCAACCACTATCAGCTGGGAAGCAGCAGGAATATATATCATAAATTCGAATTAGATCGGCTGAGCTCACAGTCCATACATGACCGGGCAATGCCATTGGAAGCGCACCTCTAAATTCCTCACTTTTCTCCTCTACTGCAGCAGCCTCTCTCATCTTCTCTTCCTTCCAGAGACTTTTCACAAGCAAATTTTTCGTGGAAGAATCTGGCACCAAATTTGCAGTCCTCATATCCTCGAAAACCCTCAACGCCAGAGCCGCTCTCTCGCACTTGCAATAAGCACGAATAAGGATCTGAAACATATAAGCATCCGGCTCTAAACCACTCTGCCTAACCATCCCAAATATCCTATGAACTGCCTTCAAATCCCCTTCGAGTGCAAAATATTGCATCAGTCCAGAATAAGTCTGCAAATCCGGGAGAATTCCCGACACCATCATCTCTTCTAGCAAATCCATGGCTTCGGCACCCCTCTTACACTTGACGAAAGTGCGTAATAGAGAAGAGTACAACAAAGCAAGATTAGATTTCGACCACAGACTGCAAATCAAATCAACATCACGGAATACTCTCAGAGCAGCACCAGGTTTCTTGGAAACACCGTATAAATCAATAACCAATCTCACCGTACCGAATGATAATCGAATTCCCTCGTTTTTAATCTTGGATATGACCTGATCAACCAAATGGACGTGACCGTGTCGTGCTAGAATGGCAAGCATTCTCGATACCGTGTAGTGGTCATGGGTGAATCCCCCGGGCCGGTAAGAAACCCAACAGAAGAATTCCCAAGCTGCCTCGGCCCTCTTGAAAGCCCTCAGAAGCTTACAAACAAGGCGACTTGTCCACACGAATTTTGCATCCTCCAATGCCGAAACCTCGTTAAGATTCCAATCGCTCAACGCACTAGCAAGAGCACTTGGATCCAACCACGGCTTCAAATGAACCCTAATTCCATCATCACCATTACCATTACCAGTTTCATCATCCTCCTCATCATCATCGTCATCGTGACTACTATCAACACAAAACCCTAGATTCCCAATCCTATCGTCCGGTGAAAACTCCCTAACAAACTCCTCTGTCTCGTCCACAAATCCCTTATCCCGCATCGTCTTCAACGACAACCGCATTGCTCGGCTGGGTAAGAACCCGTCGCTCTGCATCTCCCTAATCAACACCTTCACCTCATCGAATCGCTCTCTCGCCACGAAACCTTCCACCAACACCGAAAACTGCTTTGACGTTCGCCTGATCCTCATCGACGGCAATCTCTCGAAAACCTCCTTCGCCGCGTCCAATCTCCCGGACCTCGCGAGGTGCTCGATCACAATCGTATAAGTCCTCGAATTAGGGTTCGCCCCCTCTTCAATCATCTGCAAAAAAGTCCCTACAGCTTTCCAATTCAATCCTTTAACGGCGTAAAGATCCATAACTACGTTATAAGATTCCGTACAAGGGTGCTTCTTGACGGAGAGTGCGGAATTCTGCATCTCCGACCAGACGCGGACGGTGGATTCGAGGTCACCGGCTGCGGCATACCATCGTAAGAGGTCCATGGAACTGAATCGAACAGCATTGGGGTACTCACCGGACTCTACGGCAGAGATTAGGGATTGGAGGTGGTCTCGGCGGTTGGAGTTGGCAAGGGTTTTGGCGATGGCGTGGAGGGTGGTGGTGGTGGGGGAGAAGGAGGGGTGGGTTTTAAGGATTTGGAAGAGTGAGAGAGCGATTTCTGGGGAGGGAGAGGAGCGGAAGGCTTGGGTGGCGAGGAACGAGTCGAGGGCGAGTTGGGTGAGTGGGAGGCGAGTGAGGGGTGAGTTGGAGCGGAGGCGGAGTCGAATGGCGTCAATGAGTCGGGCTCGGTGGAGGTATTCGGAGACGCGGTTGGTGAGTGTGTGGGAGTGGGAAACGAAGTGACGTGTATGGGTTTTAAACAAGTTGTTTGGCATGTGGAGGAGGAGGAAGAAGAAAAAGTTCTGCTTTTGCTTGCTGAGGGACATTGGAGCTCGTTTTCTTGCATCTTCTTTCGCTACCATACTGCTTCTTTTCTTACTACTTGGGGCTGTTAACCCGATCCCCATTTTAATTCTACCACATAAATTACCCGTCGTATCGGGTCGGGTCGGGTACGGTCCGTATTAGAGTATTAGACAACCAGACTAGGACTTCAAATCGGGTCAGACACATATACCCCGACCGGATAATTTACTAACCTGTTGAGTCAGATCCAGTCGACCAAAAGGTGATGGTTGACCCAATATTTTACATTGTCAAAAGTATAAAATAGGTGTCGGGTCGAGTTGACTTTAGTGCACCATTGGCTTGGGTCGAGTCAGGCATTTCCAAATTCCTAATTGGGCAACCAAAACTTTGACCTGACCCAACCTGTTAACAACCCTAATCCAAACTGACTTTCGGGTCAGATTGGGTCGGCTAAGAGGCCAAGTTAGGTCATGTCAGACAAAAATCGGGTCATCAACCCGACCTGATATTTTATATATAAAAATAGGGGTTTTCTATTGGGTTAAGTCTGGAGTCAAGCTGGGTCAGGTTCTATTAGGTATATGTCATTTTTCCATTGGACAGACAAATGTTTAGCCCAACCCGACCCATTGGCGGCCCTAATCATCGGTGGCTCATGAGAAGAGACGAAGTGCCCAATCATAAGATTCTTCGTGTTGCTTACTTACTGTTAATTAAGAGTTTTTTTATTTTGATAAGTACTGTTAATTAAGAGTTGGATCAGCTAATCCATACACAACTGGTGAACCCAATTGAAGAATCCAGTTACTGAACATCATCATCATCATAACTGACACGACGCGTGTAGAATCAAGATTCTACGTGGACAGCTTTTGAAATTTGGCAAAGTTTCATCCAGTGGACCGTTGGATGCAAATTAGACTATGGAATAATCTACACCAGTGAAGATTTCATCACAGTGTGTGTTTAACAAGTATCAAACGCCCTGAAAAATGAATGAATGTTTGATCAAACGATAGAGATGCATTGGTAGCCAAATTCTGTAATCCATGTAAGCTTTCCCTATCTGTTCACTTGAGAACAATGTTTACTAAATACGTGTATTTTGATTACTGAATGCGCCCACTTCATGCCAACCGCCAGTGACTTAGGCGATAGGGCGTGCCTTCATTATGTAAGTGCTTTCAATAATTAAGTTGGCCAAGCCCAACTGTCTGGACTCTAAATGTGGCTCAACAAATTTTCGAGACGTTTAGATGCACAGGTTCCACAATTGTGAAAATAAAGATAGTAGTCAAGATTCCCTTACATCCAATGGGATCAAAATTGGTTGAACCGCATTTAGAGTTCAACGGGTTGGACTTGACCAAACCCCAGGCACAAACAGAGGTTCCCTACAAATGAAAAAAGCCTTATTTTATGCATGCGTTTCAATCCCTAGTAAAGGGCTGGCTCACTTTCCCCACAGCAACATAGCATGTGATTTTAAAAAAATATAAAAAATTTCCCCATCAAATTATAGGTCAAGCTTGGGCAAAATGCCATGGTTACCTAATTCGAGCTATCTCTCGACTCGAGAGTGCGAGTGTGTGTGTGTGTGTGTGAGAGAGAGAGAGAGAGAGAGAGAGAGAGAGAGCCATAAGACCGGAACAACCAGCTTATTTGTAATATATCAAGTATTACTGTCCGTATTATAGATATTAAATGTCCATACATAGTAGGATAAGGGCTCATAGCTTACAGGTACAGCAACCCTGGTGCACTGACAACTTGCTAATCTCATAATATTCCTATTATCTGCTTCTAAAATGAGAGCCAATCAATCGAACCGTGTAAAAAAAATGATCAAATTATCCCCAGAAAACTCAGCAAGGAAAGCATCCCGTCATCGAAATATGGTTCAGGACGTGCGGGAGGTCATACCGAAGCATCGCTTGATGACCAGCTCTGAATCCATCTCCGTAGGCTGGCGAAGTATCGGATTCGATCTGGTTTTTAAAAAACTCTCCCAGTTTCTTCTCAAACTGAGACCTCATGCCGCTTTTCTTTGACGAAGATGTAGGTGCAGAAGACGAAGAAGTTGACGCAACATGTGTACCGGAACCTGACATGATCTCGGACTCTAACCACATGTGAGCTAGCACCTGGCAGATACCTTCTTCCATTTCTTGACTGAGACTTCGGAATCCTGTTGTATAAGGTAAATATTTTAGGCAAACTTATAATCGACGGATACATTGAGACCTTACTATAGTGATACGATCACCCCGTAAAATGCCATAGGTTAGGTCCATATCACGTCTATGGTATCAAAACTCAGCCTATACCAATACATATCGGTTTTGTCAAGAACCGATACCACGCCGATACAGGTATCGGGATCTGTATCCGTATCGGACAATCCTGTCTCAGTATTGGCCGATACAAACAATTTTTTATATCTTTCTTGACTCTATTTTCAAAAAATATATATATCGACTGATACACGATACATGATATCCATACCAAGTTTGACACCTTGATCCCGTCTACCCCTTGCAGCACTCTGTACCTACGGTACCAGCACCGGCCAAATGGTCTTTTTTCATTGTGAGACCTGGCAATAGTGATACAACCAGGGGCTGACCATATTCTACCACTATATGCAGATTATAACTGGTTCATAGGGATTCTACATTTTCCCCTGATGTGCATTAGGGCCAATAAATTTCATCACTATAACATGAGGTTACCAATAAAAAGACCTGGTCATGTAACCAGCCCCTTCCCAATCTAATATTGGAATAGAGGTCACTATGTTTCATCATTCTTGATGCAAGGGACACAATGTAAAGATCCGATGGGTCGAAGATTGCATGAAAACCATCCCTATCGTGTGATTCAATGTGGTCAAATGCCTTTAAAATGAATGGTTATGTTCATTTTAAAGGTGTTTGACCACTTTGAATAATATGACGGAGATGTTTTTTTTATTTTTAAAGTGATCTTTGACCCACTAGATCTTTACATCGGATCCTTTGCATCAAGTTTGATGGAAGAAAGTGCCACATGTACCCAATCAGTGACCCGTTCGAATCTAGATTAGGAATGGATCAGTTACCATATACCAGCTCCAATATGATGTGGTCTTTTTTTTATATAGTATAATACTATAACTTCATTAATGAGAAAACGAATTACAAAAGATCAAAGGAGTGAGAGGGATGCTCAGCCAAAAAAGAAAAAGAAAAAGAGAGCATACAAAAATAGAAGATAAAGAGAGTAAAGAAAGCGATGAGAGCATGGTACCAAAACTTGGCCGATACCAATACGTATCGCCGATATGTATCGGTTTCGTCGAGAACCGATATCAATACCCCAATATGTGGTCTATATCGACACGGTTCTACTAAATAGGGTAAATTATGTCATTACCATTTGAAATGCTTGGATTCTAGTTTTTATGTTGAGGCCAATGTTCCATTGTTGTTTCATTCCATTTTTTTACAGTTAGCACAGCTGTAATA
Source organism: Chloranthus sessilifolius (assembly GCA_021018995.1). Taxonomy (NCBI): domain Eukaryota; kingdom Viridiplantae; phylum Streptophyta; class Magnoliopsida; order Chloranthales; family Chloranthaceae; genus Chloranthus; species Chloranthus sessilifolius. The sequence continues at coordinate 2,746,764 of CM037584.1, forward strand.
TTAAGCCATTTGAGGACAACAATGAATTAGATGCTTCCTATATTTTTTATTATACAAGAGATCCTTTTTCTTGTGATTTTGCTGAGAAGGAATTTGTAATCTCTGTAGAAGGAATAATATCGGTATCCAACAACAATTTGAAAAGCTGATTTGACTTCTAAACCACCTCTTTTTTGTTTTCACTTTAATAAAAACCAAATGCATAATTAGAAATAGGAAGGGAAGCACCTTGAAGTCTCAGCCAGGCATGCATCATCTCGTGGGCCAGGATGGATCCGGTCAATAATCTGTAGCACAAATATCACCCAAATACAAATAATGATATGGTTAAAATAGTGAGTCATATAATTGTAAGTCAATTGATGGAATTTGCATATTCAATAATGTTTTTTTTTTTTTTTTAATCCCTTATAAGAATAAAGAGGTCCTAGCAAAAAGAATGGTTACTTTTTGCATAAAGAATTGCAATATTAATTCTAGGCAAAACCCCATAAAAAAAAAAAAAAATTTAAAAACCAAAAGCGTTTCTGCTCACCATTTTCTCCCCCACTAAATTAAGGGAGCTAAAACTTGCACACAAGATTTGTACTATGGCACATGGTTACAAAGAAAGACATTGTTCTTTTTGGGATTAGTGCCACATGGAAAACGTGATTTGAAGATCATGATGAGAGATCTTTGAGGCCAAAGATTAGCATGAAACGCACTCTATATCATCTGATTGAATATAGTCAAAAGCCAGCATCTGACTCAATGGTCGACTCTGACATATCAGATGATAAAAATCATGTTCCGTGCCAGTTTTTGGCCTCAAAGATCGTTACATCGTGGTCTTCAAATCAGAAGGCTTAAATGGTGTTCCAAGTGGCACAGATCCCAAAAATAAGTGTTTTTTATAAACATGTGTCACCTTACAAATATTGTGTGCAAGTTTTAGCTCCCCTAAATTAAATGTCAATGGATTCTCATCGTCTTTTCAGATAATATTTCCAGAACCACTTCAAGTCATTGATTGTCTTACTAAACATTTTACTCCTAGATTTTATCATATTTAAAAAAATATCTTAAAACTTTTTTTTAAATACAGTAAGTCTTAACTTAAAACATATTAAACGTCATATTCCCGACTGTTTCCAATTTTCTTTCTGTATTCTGCATTTTACAGTATTCTTATCTTCCAATTTTTTCCCTTTCTTCCCCATATTTTTCCATTTCCCCTGACTTTTTCACTCGCCGTATTAAACCCGTATCCATATTTTGTCACTAGGAGTATGATGCTTTTGGCCCAAACCTACATGCCAACTATCAAAAGCATTGATTGATTGCAAGGAAATCAAACAAATTGAAACAATGATGCTGAAAAAGGGAACAAAAAAGAAAAGAAGAAACCAGGATGGTGTTCAAATTCTATCAAAAAAAAAAAAAATGGTGTTCAAATGATCTTACACCATTAAATTAGATATTTTCTATCTTACACCATTGTATGCGTTCTTTATTATTATGCCATGTGACGCACATTTGTGATCAATTTAAATTGTCCAAGTAGCAACCCATCACTGGAGCATGTTTTAGCCAAAGAATCATGCCCATAAGTGGATGTGAACCATCTGATTGGCGAACTTTAATATCAGCCATTAAAACTAAGAACAACGGTCTTAAAGTGCACAGATCGGATGGTTCAAATCAACCAAAAAATCTAATTTTTCGGGCCCATTTCCCTTCAATATATGATCTATCATTTTGACGTTGTGGATTACCCACATCTTAAACCATTAACGGTGTAAGATCATTTAAACACCATTTTGGTGTTTAAATCACGGTCAGGAGAGTCGTGTCTGGTGTCCTTAACAATGATGCTGAAAAGGGGAACATAAAATAAAAGAAGAAACCAGGACCTCGGGAGCCCATACAAAATGAGAATGGCTGTCACTTCACATCGGCGGGTGAGCCTAAATTGCTCCTTGGCCATATCCATAGTTTTATTTCCAGCCCCAATCCTTGGCCTCCTTGAAATCTGGTATTTTCAGCAGGGGAAAAATCTCATAAAAATTGACTAAACAGATGGGAGGTTAAGTAGCACATTCCACAGTTCAAAGACACTGTTGAAGATTCCTTACAGTGCTTATAGTCTGCTCCTCAGAAAGACACAGTCCTCTGGTCTCAGGCATGTGGTGATGCCCCTGCAAACAACAAAGGAAGAAAAAATACGATGAAGGGTGTAAAATGGTGTTAAAAGAATATAAAGGGTACCTCTATTCGCATCTACCGAAATACTGAAAGCACCTAAATGGACAACCGTTGACTGTGATGAAACAGAAGGTAGTGATCAGTTTTCATCCCAATCTTCGACACACTGGATCTTGACACCATGGGTGTTCCATCAGACGGTCATTTTTTGTTTCCACGCAGCAAAGATTCCTAAAAAGTAACCCTAAAATCACATGGCACCCATCATGCTCAAACGTGGTTTTAGGGCCACATTTAGGGATTGGTACCACTTGGAAACAAAATGGACCATCTGATGGTACACCATGGTGTCAAGATCCTTTGCGTGGAAGATTGTGACGAAAAACGATCTCCATTGTTTGACTCAACGCAGTCAATGGTTCTCGGGGTAGGCGCCCACCAGTAACGTGGTAGGTACCCGAATATAAAACCCATTGCGTGGTAACTCAAATTTCACGGGTCTCACGTTTTTTTCTCCCTCCATGGCCTCGTTTAGGGCCTGTCTCTCAACCAAAAGTAATGGAATTTGCTGCTCCACTTTCATATTTAAACCTTGATAAAATTCTTGGATGTCAAGGTAAAGAGGTTGGCATTCGCAATTATCCATGATCGCCGAATCTAGACACTCGAGACAAAGCTTCCGACCGTCATCAAGGGAGACATATTGCGTGTCTCTGTGCTGGAAATAATTCAAAGCAAGGTATCAAACTCGGTAGTGGTATCAGGTGTCGGTTCATCTGGGACTGATACGGATACGGTATCGCCGATACCGTCTCGGTCGACATTTTTATTTTATTTTAAATAACAAATTAAAAAATATAAAAATTTGGTTGTATCGGTCAGTATCGGCCAATACTGAGACAGTATCATCCGATACTGACTAGTACCAATCCAATACCGATACCACCCCGATACCTGTATCGGGGTGGTATCGGTTCTCGATGAAACCAATACATATCGCCGATACGTATCGGTATCGACTGAGTTTTCATACCATGATTCAAAGTAAATTTCTTTCCATGATTGTATAAACAGTAGACCAACAAACAGAATATTATTGATCAATTATAACCTGGTGCTTAGCGCCATTGAAGTTTGTGTGCCCCATCTCTACCCATAAAGCAGTGCACGTGCCCATTGATTGGATTGTTCCAACCGATGGATCCCTCTTGGCTGTATACAACCGATGGACTTTTTCTTGAACAGTTGTCCATAACTTCTATGTGATTCATCAGGTGGTTAGTATCATCCAATAAGAGTTAATTTTATCTATTGCCCGTCAATTGGATGATCCAGAGACTCGGGATCATAAGCACATGCACTGATTGCAGGTACAGTTGGGCGATCATCAACTTTAGTGGTGCCCTGGACCACACTCGAAAAATTTTAACTCATTAATGACAAGAAAGGGAGATACATTCACGTTTGTAAACAACATATATATATATATATATATATATATATATATATATATATATATATATATATATATATAATGTTTCAGACCAACCTCCATTCTTTCGCAACTACAGCACCGGGGAGTCCCATCAAACTCATGTGAAGGACAATATTTCTGGTGCCAGAAGGGGTGTGCCTTGTATTCGATCATGCCAGCAACATTTGTTGGAATCTGCATGAAAAGGTCCAAAACAAAAAATAAGTATAGAATATTCATTCATGAACAAATGATTATGTTTTCCATGGTCACAATTTTTGACACCTTACTTCCGTGTCATGGCAAAAATGCCCCAAGTTACATGGCAAAAACCAAAGAATGGTATTCTTGTTCATCAAGCAGATGGATAATTACATATTAATTAGAAAAACCTGCTGATCAATGGTCCCGGGGAGGCGGTTCGGGGCAAGTAAGCAAGCCCACTTAAACATACTCATTTAATAAATGGCCCAGTCTGATAAGTTATACAGGTTATGATCGGGCTAGGATTGTAGGAGCCATCGGGCCCTTATTATAGGTAAAGATGGGGCCTGAACTGACCCAAAAAAATGAAATACCCGGTTCGGCCCAGTTCAGACCCAGGCCATCCAGGTATGAGCCAGCCTGAACTGGTATATTGGGCCGGTTTAACCTGAGCTGAGCATGAGCCAAATTTTCTTTTATAGATATCCCAGTCGGATTATTTACCACGCCAGGCTCAGGCTAGCCCCTATGACCTGATAAATAATTGGACTGGTCAACCTCAACGAGTTTGGCGTGATGGCCGGGTACTCGCCTCAGGAAGTGGCAGACCTCAGTTTGAAACCCCCCCTTGAGGACACCCTAGGGATTTATATCCCATGAAGCCCCAGCACATGCTAACTTGGGATGCGCACATGCCCCTGGGATTAATCGAATACTCTAAGAGGCCCAGACACCCAGGTTATAAAAATAATAATAATTGGGCCGGTCCAGATTAGGCCCAAACCTGGCCTAGCTCAGTGACCCCCTTAACTGCGATTGAATTGAAAATCAAAGATGGAGTGAATTAGAAAGAGAAGGGATCCTTACGAATTGCTGGCAAACATCACATTTTGGATGATATTGTTCCTTGTAGCAAGATTTGTGATAAGGGTAACTCCCAGACATGGAAAACTATACAAAAAACAGGATCGGTGCAAAGTCATCATATGTAAAAAGATCAACAGTTAATTCAACTCGAGGAAAAGTAAAATTTTTCTGTAGCAAAAGAAGCAACCATGATTTAGAGAATCCACTTCAAAGACTCGTATCCAAGATGGCAAATAGGTTGATTCTTATTTATTCCAATACCTCTTCATCAGATATAGGCAGTTTACAAGTGTGGCAACAGAAACATTCCGGATGCCAAACCGTGCCCATACATATCAGAAAGCGTCCATGACCAATCTCAGTGTTGCAACGAGAACAGATCCTACAAGAATTTTTTTTAACTAACTAGGTCAGGAAACTAATAAATTAATATAAAACAAAAATCCACTACTTCATAAAGAAATGCAAGAATCTGAAGCAGAGGAACATTTTTTTTATATTTGGAAGCATTTACAATCAGTCAGAGACATAATAAGATGCCAATGTCTACGAAAACCCAGACAGTGAAAGATGGCTTGAAAGATGGCTTGAAAGGAAAACTCTCTCAGTGGGTCAACTAAAGGTTACTACCAATGTTGTCAAATGGCATAAGCAATTGTAAGCAATGGTATGCCAAATGGCTTAATGCAATTTGGTATATTCGCATACATGATGGCATACTTCTTTTCTTTTTATTGAAAAAAAAATAGAAAAAATAAAAAATTAGACAAATCAAAGAATTATTAAATGTTGTAATTTAGATCTAATTTCATTATAAATTATAAACTAGTATATCATTCATGTTCATTGCATGTCTAACTTACATATAGCAAACGGTAAAAAAACATTATTCTTGAATCTTTAACTTCTTTATTCTTGATAAACTATAAAAAATAATTATGCTGCTTCATATCATATACTTGAATATAGTTAATCAATTGCATCGATTGAAAGTTTCAAGATAAGAGAGAAAGGGAGAAACGGAAGAGAGCAAAAGAGAGGTTTTTTAATTGTTACAAAAAAAAATCGAGGGGGAGCCTCTAAATCGCATAAGCCTTCATGGCTTACGCGATTTTTACGTATGTGATGGCATAAGCAATAAGCAATTATGCAATCACATATGACAACACCGGTTACTACTATGGCCATGTAAAAGAAGATTCCATCATACAATATTTTGCTTTTGGATGGTAAACTTATAAGAAATTCTACCATATGGACTTAAGATGGATTGAATTAATGTTACTTCTCCAGCCAGCATTGTAATTCGCCTCCTGGTTGACCAGTGACATCATATCGAAGCTAATCCAAATCCTAGAATGCAAGTTTGAGGTATGTGTTATCCATCCTTCTTGTGCTCTATGCCTTACAGGCAGGAATGTTAAATGGGATTATTTTTTCTTCTTTGTTTCCCTCGCATTGGCAATTAGAATTTTTACTTTTATCTTTAATTCTTTTTTTATAACTTACGGTATCCCAAGTTTATGCTTGGACTAATCCCTTAAGAGATGCCCTTGACCCCACTGTGCCACGAGTATTTCACAGATTACACACCTTACGGGGGATCCTGTTTTTGAAGTCGTCAACCACTGCGACAACCCCTTGGTGGGTCACAATTAGGAATTGTTCATGCAAAATCTCTGCTTAAGGGCCCTTGCTTGGTGCGACGGTAAAAGGCTTGGGCTGTCAAGCGTGAAAACGCGAGTTTGAGTCCAGAGAGTAGCCACTTTGTGTATAAAAATCCAGTGGTTAGGTCTGTATCCCGTCCAACCCTCCCAGCAACCCGTACATACAGGACCATCACCATGCAAAATCTCTTCCAGATCCAAATGGGCTTTACCTTAACTGAAACCATGTGCAGAGCCATGTAATAGGCTTCTTAAGCCTAATAGTCAGGGTATAGTAAGGGCTACTTAGATAAGGCAGTTGCCCCCCTCTTAATTTTGAGTCAGTAGTAGCTACCTAAGCCGAGCGCCGATGCTCTTGATACGTGTCTTACTTTCTTGGATGTGTTCCATGTGGATCCATCATGTGTTCCGTGTGATTTGACAACCATGATCTCAAGATTAATGTTGCAAAAGATACGAACAAAAAACAATCTCCATCGTCTGATTCAATGTCGTCAAATGCCCTCTAAAATTAATAGTATGTTGGATTTACATAGAAGCCATTAATTTCAGAAGGCATGTGACGGCTTTGAATCAAACGATAAAGATTGTTATTTATCCCAATTTTTTACGCCAAAGATCTTTTGATCATGGCGCACCTATCAAACTGTATCCATGTTAATTTGGCGCATCATTTCATTACCTCAACACTTGATATGTGTGCTGAGTGTCAAAATGCCTTCAATTGTATAGCATGACAGCATTTTTTTAATCAGCGTCTAGCATGACAGACTTTGAAATTTTAATCTGTGGACATTTACCTACAATTGAATAAAAAATTATTATAAATATTAATTTCTAAAAATAGCAAAAAATCGAAGGAATTTTGGAAAAGAAATTCAAAATATTTACAATTTATAAAACATTTTAGTTAGTGACTATTCCATATTAATAATAATCAGAATATTCATACAATTTTTGTTGATGGGTAAGCGGGCTTGAACCTGCGACCTTGACGTTGCAATATTGTCAACCTTCGATAGTGCTACAGGCCAAAGCCCCTCCATGTATAGTATCTTCATACTATTTATTAATATAAACTACTGTAAAAAGATAAAAATATAATTCCAAAACTCAAAAGGTTTCCAACGAGAGAGATGAATTTGAAGTTCAAATAAAAAAAAGGCCATTACCCAGAGCTGGTCTATTAATTATGTGGTGCTGGGAGGGGGGTGGGATAAAGACCTAATCTTCGACTTTTACACACAAAGTGGCTGGATTCCGGACTCAAACCAGCGTTCTCATGCTTGACAGCCCAAGCCTTTACCACAGCAAAGGCAATGGTCCCTAGTCAGTGATATAAATCCTGGCTTCGGAAAGGGACTTGGCCCAGACCAAAACAAAATCTAGAATAGACTGAGTCGAGTCATGCTTCCAAAGCATATGACTTGGCCACGCTGTACCCGAGACAGCTTGGGTTCGTTTGACACAAAAATGAGTGGATTTTTTAAACCCTATAACTAAACTGAGTCAAGAGTTTTTAAACCTATGATAAAACTGAGTAACGAGTTTTTAAACCTTATGATAAAAGATGAAGAACCAGTTAGAACATACCAGTACAAAGTTAATGCCAAGACCGCATTTACCTGAAGCCCGTTGAGTAGGTGAATGGTATAGGTTGATAATTATTCACGCTTTCATGTTGAGGAGATGAATGAATATCCAAACTTTCTTGTATAGCTTTGGCAAGCTGTTCATCTTCCAACAATTGCGAGCCATCATCTAAGACAAAGCAATAACAAATGGATGCATTTCGTGAATCACAGAGACATTTGTTTTCAGTAAACCAAGTATGAGAAAGGTTATGAATTTCAGATCAGAATGTTACTAATTTCAGATCAGGTTACAAGTTACAACAAATGGAAATTTAGTAGATTTTAGCATTTAATTTATATAGAGTTGTCTTCTGTATCTTTTATTTATACCAGTACAAGAGGATGTTTTAAATCCCATTCGAAGGTCCAGCGCAATTTTCCCATTCTCACTGGTAATTTATCTTTGTCGATGATTGGTGCAGAAAAAGATTAGGTTCTGGCATCTATTTTATAAAAAATAGATTTATTCATATTTATATTTTATTTTCCACCCGTCATGAAGCGTTTCAAGCTTTGTGCGACATTTATACCAGTTTATATCGGTTTATACCAGACATCATAAACGAGATATTGAATTGCTCGGGCAATATATGCCTAAAACAAGAAAATAGTCCCTTTACCTCCATCAATACAATGAGACAGATAGCAAAGCAACCCCCAATAATGCACTCATAAAAAAATACAATTCTTTCACTATGCTAAATAGCCAAAAACAGAATAAAGAATGTGAGGAATCTTTGGGATCTCATGGTTTCTTAGGAGGAGTAAACCTCCATTCCTAGTCTACTCACGAGCAAAAGTATCATAACTGCTAGAGAAGGAAAAAAAGTCAACAAAAGCCATTTCCTCCTCTTTACCACATAGAGAGGCAACAATCAGGATGAGAGAAATGCTTTCAAGTGGCTCTATCACGAAGATCAACTACCAAACAGCCATAACAAAATCCAATCTCCAAGGCGCCACAAATGTCGAGCCCTTTCACCACTCCCATACATATGGGACACTTCCTGCCAAAGGCAATATCCATTATAGAAGGACCTAACAGAGAAAATTCAAAAAATGCTTCGTAAAATAAACCAGAGAATCACCCTAGGCTTGAAGGGACATAGCCCTCACCATCCTTTCCAAAATCACAACTTCAGCAAATGCTTATTTTTGGCCTCTTGCAAGGTTTCTTAGGTTGACAAGGATTATGTACATGTAGGTATATGCTTATCATGAAAAGTAAGCAACAAAAAAGAAAGAAAAAAATCAGATAGGAAATTAAATAGAAATTTCAATTTACCAAAAAAATATTATATCAAATGATATAAAAGACAACTTCTTCATCCATCAAACAAAAAAACTTTTTGGCACCTTATTGACAACTTATTTCTAGTTGAACTTATTAGTAATCTAATAATACTAGCTGCAAGGAAGATGAAAAACAGCTGTTCCCAGCCCTTTTAATTGGAGAAATAGCAGTTTGATGAAGGAAAACTAAGACGAATTTTATAAAAAATAAGGAATCAGATGCAAACAAGCAACTCAACTTGTATACAATACTCAGAAGTCATGGAAAGCATTATTAAATAACTAAGCCTAGCAGTTTAGATACATCTTTTGCAGTCATTATTTTTTATATGAAAAACCAGCAGTCTCCCAAAATAATTTTAATGTTGAGTACTGGATTTAGTTACTTATTGGCATTGGGCAGTATTTCACAAACTCAGCGGTTCACAACCAAGCCAAGAATTGACATAGATATGGAACCAGCTAGATGCAAACCACAGACCACCGAGACTTGGTTGTTTATTGATATCAACATTATTATAATTGTTGCTGGTAATATAACTATGGTTGCTATTGATATCAACATTTTTTTTTGATCGGTTGATATCAACATTTTTATAATTATTGCAGATAATATAAGGTAGATCAGTAGCTGCAATTACATCCATAATCAAGTACATATTTCTCTTGGGGGCAGCCCAATCAACTTTTAAAGGTGTCTCTGTGAATCAAGTGGTTGACGGTCCAGAAAACATGGTCAAGAAAGGCAAGTATATTGGCTACATGGGTACTAACTCGACCGGGCTACCTAAAACTGAATTTCAACAGCAGCGTGTTAGGTGCTTCAGGGCTGGCTTGGCAAAGGCTTGCTGATTGTCCATATTCTAGTCCATGATTGTGCTGAAGCTGAGAGCAGAGCGCATTGGAGGACATTAAAATACTTCAACGGAGGGGCCACTGAAACTGGATAGTGGCAGGAGATTCCAAAGTTGTAATGGCCTGGTTGAAAAAGGACACGCGATGGAAATTGATCAGTGTAAAGGACCAGATTAGTAATCTTATGTCTAACCAAGAATGTAAGGATCAATCACATACAAAGAATGGCCATCAGTGATTCCAACAAGCTCGCCAAACAAGGGATTTACAGGGTTCAGATATTAGTGGGAAATCAACTGCCACTGCTGTAACGTGTTTTCCTTTCTATTCTATTTCTTTCTAAATATTTATAGTATAAATAAATTGAAGGGAGTCCTAGAGAGCTAAGAGAGAAGCCTACTGATAAAAAGATGAAAAGTATACATAATGTATGTCATGAACTTAACTTAAAATATTCTAGGTTATATATATAGTTTTCAAGAATTAAAGTCTTTTCGTTTAAAATTTTCCAACCTAACATATTATATAAATGGTTTTCTAGCACCCAAGCCTTTTCATTTATAATTTACTAACTTTACACAGTTTTTTCTTAAAATGGGCTTTGCCAGGTTGAAACTAGGCACACTTTGATGGTATCCGGTATTATTTTCCATACATTTCTCGAAATGTCATGTCGTATTGAGGAGTGTCCAAGTTCCAAGGAGTGTCGAAGCTCTGTCACAAAATTCTCCAAATTAATCAGAACTTTGGAAAAAAATTCTCCAAGTAAGTGGTCAGCCGAAACTTTTGCCGAATATTCACTTGATTTGACGATTTTCCCAAATTTTTATCACTTTGATACATGCTTTGATCATACTTCATATTGTTTTTCTATGATTGCAAATTGTTAATGCATGCGGACAATATAATACACTTGTTTTATTATTTAAAGACATCATATTTAACTGTAGATAAGTTCATCTATATATATATATATATATATATATATATATATATAATTTATTATTATCCTTATAATCCCCGAATCTTCTCCGAAACTTTCCAGAATGTTTCCGAATTAGACCGAATTGACACCCCACTGAATTATTGCCGAATCCGAACTTTGTAACTATGTGTCCAAGTGCTACCAAGTGCCAGCACGGCAAAATTTCCCAAAGTAGAAGTGCCTAGTAACACTGACCATAGCAATTAGCATGCCAAGAACTGGATTAATATTCAAAAGACGGATATATTACTCACCAGTCACATTTGCCCTTTTCTGCTCCTCTTCTGAAAGGGAAAGTGCAATAGCATAATCGATGTCATCATTCTCCGACTCTGACAAAGCATCCTGTACACAAGTTCCCCAAACAAAAAAATTTATTCGTAACAGAAAAACGAATCAGAGGACACGTGATATACAAAAATCACATATTCCAGGAGCTAAACAAGGCTGACACGAGCATAGTCACCAAATTCTCTGACTATTTGAAAAATTGCTATGATTTTATGAATTAATCACAAGTTATTGTGAATTTTTTTTTAAATCTTATGGTTTTAAAAATTCACAAACTTCGCGAATAATTTGATTTTTTCAATAAATCATGATTTTTATTTTTTTCTGCGATTTTTCGCCGAATTTTTCCCCGAACTAGCCAAATTTTGCCTATTTTTCCGAAATTTAACCTTGCCGGACCCCGACTTGGTGACTATGGTCACGAGAAGAAAGAAGCACCAAAATAATAATACACAACAAAATATAGTCCTAATAGAAAATGTAGCTACATCTTATTTTGCTCCTAAATATGAAAGAGAGGACAAAGTACCATCATTTTATATGAGATTTAAGAAAGCCATCAAAGAGAATGATAACAAACACAGTTTTGGTAATTACCAAAGAATTAGAAGGCTCATTCCAAACCCCAGTGTCTCCAGATTTCTCTTGATATTGGCCTTTGGAGATTTTAAGGCTGGAACCTTTAAAAATTTTGGTCAGCCAACCCATAATGTGAAACCTTATTTGATCACGGTCTGCAGAGTAGAAAACATGTTAAGCTAAGCGAGAGAAACATCAAGAAAAGATTCAAAACTGCCACAGCTAAATCATTAGGAACAGAAGGAAACGAAAAAGAAACATCTATTTTCGAGAAAATAGATCAGAAATTCTGTGTTACTAATTCGCTAATTCACGTAGCAAACCTCGAATTGGGTACAGTGAATCAGTTCGCAATTCAATTCGGTCCGATTCGGCATGACAAGCGAGCTGATGGGTTAATCTTGACTATTTTATTTGAAAATAGTCAAAATTTTTGAAAATTTGTTTGAAAACAAAATTTTGAAAGCATAGAGAGGGGATTTCAACCTAAGACCTTTGATTTTTAAGTTTTATAACTAACCAAGTGATCATTTGTGTTTCTTTTATTAATCAATTCAAGTTTATATTATACGACCAATAAATACTTTTAAAACTCATCCTACTCCTAGCGAATCGAGTTTGCTTGATAGTAGCGAATTGCAAACCCAAATTCAAACCAAGCGAATCAGCCAACTAAGTAACTAATTTCAGATAATTGAAAATAGACTGGAAAAGGTAGGAATGTAAATCCAGTTTCAAGATATTTTCTTTTAGTGTATCACAAATGGACAGATGTACTACATATGTATCTCTTTCCACCCATATAGGAGCTTCATTGGCGATTTTGTGACCCGTCGAGATAATCTTATAAAAATGGGAAGGCAGCACTATAACATCTATTGAGATACAAGCATCCAAGATGCTATTAACATCTTAGTTCACCCTTGTCATATATGAAAAATGTGACGGCAACACTATAAGAATGATATGGTCAGGCAAGGCACAAGTAGCTCACATAAGCTTTCAATGCATGACCAACATCTAGTAATATGGGTAAGAGAAGATATACACAGCCTCATGGCATTTGCTGACAACTAATCAAAATTTGATATTTCCCATACTAAGTTCTACTAGGGAAGTTGATGAGATAGGACAACGAGGAAGCCAATTCAATAAGTATAGTATCTAAGAATTATCTGTCAACCCCATTTGAAAATTTTATTTTTAGAAAACCATTTGGATGTCACTGGCTTCCTACTCGATCCCGTAAAGGTAAAAAGATATCTGGCAACGATGTCCACTGCCCATATGTCAATGATCACAAATTCACAAGCACCCTAAACAATGGAATTAAAATTCGGCCGATAAAGAGATGTATTGGCGATACGTATCAGTTTTGGCAAGAACTGATACCGATATCACCCTGATACAGGTATTAGTATTGGTATTAGTATCGAACCGACAGGAGTTAGTATCAGCCAATACTGTCTCAACTCTCAATATCAACTGATATTGACCGACACAATCATTTTTTTATTTCATATTTTAAAAAGTAAGATTTCACTATCGGCAATACTGTATTGGTACCGGTGACACCGTACCGGTATCTGCTGATACGTAATGGTCCAAGATTATGCCTGATACCGATTTGGATAGCTTGCCCTAAACCAAGCTACAGAACTGGAAAGATAATATGATATCAATAACTTAAACTTGATTAGTTTATTGCAAATTGAAAATATCACTTAATTCAGTCCCAGGCTATTCAACGCAGCAGTTTTTCATTCAATTTACCTGGTCAAAATCGCCGTGTAATAGCAAGTAATCTTGCTTCAATTATGTACTAAACATAAGAAAATGTGGAAGGGGGGAATATTCAAGAAGAAAAATTAACATGATTTATACTGTAACCAGTTTACAAAGGTTTCTTGTCATGCTTCAAGATATCAGTTTGACTTGTATTTATGACATATCCAAATTATTCAAACAAGAAAGAAAAAACTGTATGATTATAAAGCAATTATTCAAACAATAAGATGCTCATATTAATCATATTGTGCAACCCCAAAATTTGAAGCCAAAATGGCATTGGAATGCAATCCAAATAGATGGATTTGTCCCATACTAAGAAGCAGAACAAAACAATCAAAGATGCAAAACAACTAAAACACTCACCAGGCATTCAGCAAGAATTCTCAACGTCCTATTAACCCCAAAAAAAAAAAATGTTACCTTCCAGTTAAAGGCATGTCAATAATATATTGATTAAAACACTCACCAGCCATTCAGAACCTCAGAAAAATTCTCAACTTCCTATTAACCAAAAAAAAAAAAAATTGTTAACTTCTAGAATTTTAAAGGCATATCAATAGTATACCATATATAGATTTAAGAACAACCCAAAAAGAGAGATTCGTCCAGCTCTAAACTTCATTCATATATTATATGTAAAATTGCCTAAAAGGAGAGACATTAAATCAAATCATGGGTCAGTAATAATTCACCTCAAATAGATTGCAAAATTTATGAAACCAGGAGAGACCCAGATCAAATAAGTTCCCAAATCATCGTCTTTTACAAGAAACATTCGCTGACAAGGGCAATATTCCAATTCAGAACCCTCATCTTCTTCAATCTGACGAAGAATCTATAGACGCATAAAAGTTCAGAAAGATCCAGATCCCCTTTTTTCCTGCAATGTGCAAAAAAAAATCCCAACAGAAAATAAAATAGTATTAAACATCATGGAGAATACCATTTTACGCAATCTCCAGGTCAAAAGTAAGAAAACCCAACATTTGTTATAATTAATTTATAAGAAAACCCAAATGTAGATTTAGGCAAAAGAGGCATCAAACCCTTATGGGTACTGAATATTTGCAAGTGGGGTCCCTTTGCCTTTTCACCACAGAACCCAAAACCCTTTGAAAAGAAAGTAATATAGTTTGCTTTTTTGAATTTATATATATATATATATATATATATGGCTTCTTCTGTACTTTGATTTTTGCAGGTGAAGAGGATATATATGAAACAAATCATAAAATGTTTTTTTATCCTGAAGAAAAAGAAAAATCCATTCCTGCAACTCACGAGAAAAGGTGTAATAATCATCAAAAAAAAAAAAAAGTTGTAAAGAAGCATAGAACACCTGTCCGATGAGATTCTCCAACCCACCCACCAGAAAGAAATTAGGAAAGTGAAAAAATAAATAAATGATTTTATTTATTTATCATCTGAAAACTTATTGCTTCAACTTTCAAAATTTTCCTACTTGTTTTCATATCTTTCTCTTTATGAATGTTTCGACTGAGAATGGAGAGAGCGCCAAGTGTTTGGGGATCGATGATCACTACCATTAATATATCGTATCACCACACGTGGATATTTGGTAGTAAAAGCCCATCGTTTGATAATGACCATTGGATCGATATCTTTGTAAATGAACGATTATAACTATCTGAAAAAGAGTTGAGGTTGATATTAGGTGCACCGCCCGTGTACCAAAGGCCGTGCACAAGCTCAATCGGTTTCGTCTCTACAGACATTTTTTGAACTTTGACTGGAGCGGGCTAAAAATAATGCCTGTTTGTACTAAGTGCATTTTTCGGTTCCACAAGAAGGAGGGTTAGGGTTAAATTTACAGCCAGCAATTAAAAAAAATCCATTGAATCCCTATAATGAGTACATGTTTTATGGCATCCTTGCTAACAACATGGTGTGAGGGACCTCGATTGCACTTAGAAGTGGATAAGAGTTGGCTATAGCGTCTCTTATTTTAAGAGATACGTGTACAGATCTTGATTGTAGTGAGAAAGAGACAAAGGTTAAATAGGGGGCCTCTTATAAGCGATGTGCTACCAACAATTGGTGAAAAGTAATCAAAGGTTGGCTAATATGTCATCTATAAGCGGCGCATGGAGCATGATTGTAGTGCGAAGTAGACAAAGGTAGTCCAATGTGTTCCTTGTAAGCAACGACGAACAATATCATCAAATTGTTACAAATAGTAGGTTAGGGCTCTCACAGTAATATAAAGGTGTGTAGGAAAAGGTCTAAAAGTTTGTTTTTTTTTTATTTGATGAATCAGCCACAAAATATATTCAATAATAATAAAAAACTTCAAGATGAGGATGAGCAAGGAGCTCATCATCAGAGGGCCAAAAACTATCCTGGAAAAGAAAATCTAGACCTTACATCTCCAAAAGGACCCAAAAAAGTTATATTTCTCATACACTATCCCAATTCTTGAGACCATCCTGAATGGAATCAGTGCCTATAAGGTTTAAACTTTTGGCCCATTGCAAAGCCTTAATCTTGATACGATCCGCGAGGAGAGTAGGATGAGAACCTTTGTCTTCAAAGATCCTATTATTCCTTTCTTTTCAGATTAACCACAAAGCAGCAAGGAGGATAAGCTTCCAACACCCATTCTTTCTTTTAGGGTAATCACTTATATCTCACGCCCCTATGTAAGAGCTCATCGAGAATGGCTTAATCCAACTATAATTACACCAGAATAACAAAAGGCTCCATACCTTAGACGAATAAGTACAATGGAGGAAGAGGTGATTGACATCTTCAATATTGGATAGGCATAGAACACATCTATTAGCGAATTAGAAGCCTCGGCACTGGAGGTTCTCAATAGTGGAATTTTATCCATAGTAGTCAACCAAACGAAGGAAACAACTTTGGTAGGGGCACGGGTTGTTAAGCTTCCCTTCACTTATCTTGGTCTCCACATTGGCCCTTTGTTACCGAATAAGAACATTTGGCAATCTATTATCGATAAATCAGAGAAAAGGCTAGAGGGCTAGCTGGAGAGGTAAATATCTTTTGTTTGCTGGTCGTTTAACCTTGATTAAGTCAACTCTCTCTGCGCTCACAGACTTCTTCATGTCAATATTTCAATGCCTGGCATGGGTCAGACAGAAAATTGAAAAAATTCAAAGAGACTTCCTTTGGCAAGGAATGGATGACAAAAAGAAAATCTATCTTGCGGATTGGCGGCTTCTCTGTAAGAAAATTGATGAGAACGGAATGAGTATCATCAATCTCAATGATTTCAATAATGCCATATTATACAAATGACATTAGCGAGCATCTTCTAATCCCAATAGCATTTGGTGTCAGATTTTAATGGATAAATATGGTAAAGGAGGCTCTATATGGGAGATCAACGATAAGGCTGGCAGAAATGTCTCCGAGGTTTGGAAGGCTATTTTCGAAAGAAAGCATATATATATACCATCTTGGCGCAGGTATAGCCATTGGTGATGGATCAAGAATCTCTTTCTGGAACGATGTTTGGCTAGGTTCTCAACCTCTTAGTATCAAATTCAAGGTTATCTTCAAGTTGATGGTTAATAAGAATGTGACTATTAGGGAGGCTGCAATTCTTGGGGATTCTGGCATCCCCTTGTGGAACTTGCAGGTTTCTCGGAGGCTCTATGATTGTGAAATAAGAGAAATCATTAATCTCATCGAGATATTAAATGAAACTAACATACCCTTTTTTTATTCTGCTGATAAACTAATCTGGAAGCTCGATAATTCTGGATCATTCTGCTCCAGGTCGATATATAGCCTCCTTTCCTCTATAGTTTGCCCCGAGTTAATTCACCTTCAAACCAAAAATCACCTGAAAATATAACAGAATTTTCTTGACACAGAGCAGCTCTTCAAGTGACCCATCAATGAAGATGATCGTATCATCTGCGAATTGTAGATGAGAAATTCCAAAGCCGCAATGGAAGGCTCAAAGTCATATAAATAATCGTTGTTAACCAGCAGGAGAAGCATAGCATTAAAAGCTTCTGCTATAATAAAAAATAAAAAAGGGGAAAGGGGGTCGCCCTGACGGATACCCCTACTCGCCGAAAAGAAACCTTCCACAGATCCATTGATGAGAATGGACATCCAAATCGAAGAAATGCACCCATTTATCCATTTTATCCACTTAGGCCTAAAACCCATGCGACTGAGCAAAGAGGAGAAAGTTCCAATCGACATGATCGTAAGCTTTCTCAAAATCGGCTTTGAAGATCAGACCGCTCTGTTTCTTCTTGTGGTAAGTATTGATGCATTCATTGGCTACCAAGACACTGTCAACGAGTTATCGCCCTTGGATAAAGGCAGATTGGGAGGGGAAAATTAATTGAGGAAGGACCCGAGAGAGACGATTGGCTAACATTTTAAAAATGATTTTGTAGAGACTATTTAAGAGGCAGATCGGCCTGAAAGCTCCCACCTCGTCCTCCCCCTCAATTTTAGGAATTAAAACTACGAGGGTAGCGTTAATTTCTCTCTTAATAAAGCCAATAGAGTGGAATTTCCGGAAGACAGCCAAGAGATCTCCCTTAATGATATCCCAACATTTTTGGAAAAAAACTAAAGGAAAACCATCGGGACCTGGAGCCTTGTCTCCGGCAAGCTCAAAACAGCCTTCTTGATTTCCTCTTCCGAAAAAGGAGATTCGATCGATGAGGCTTCAACGTGAGAAATACGATTGAAACAAAGACCATCAAGTTTGGGTCTCAATATTTCTTCCCTTTTAAAGCGGTTTGAGAAGTGATCAATAAAGGCCGTTGCAATGTACTCGTGAGATGAAAGGGTGATACCTTCATGGTTAATAGAAGAAATAAGGTTTCTTCTTCTTCTGTGTGAAGCCAAACGTTAGAAGTATTTTGTGTTACGATCACCTTCTTTGATCCACTTGTCTCGAATTTTGCTTCCACTAGATTTCCTCCATTTTCAGGATAAATTGAAGCTCTGCTTTCAATGCAATTCTAGAATTCCAGTTAGCAGAAACCAGGGGGACAACCTCTTCTTTGATGTCCAAGACTTTAATCTGCCCAAGGATATCCTCTTTTTTTACAAAGATGTTTCCAAAACTATCTCTATTCCAAGTCACAAGAGCAGCATGAGTGGCTCTGATTTTAGCCATAAAAATACCCCCAGGGCTCCCACAAAAGCTTGAGTAGTTCCACATGTCATTAATCACCTTCCAAATTAATTGATGTTTAAAGGTCTAAAAGTTGTCTATGTAGTCTTGGAATGTAGGTACTTGATCTGGAAAGAGTGTCTAAGTTGATAGATGGTATGAGGAGGAGAATTAACATAAAGTGTTTGCAAAAGATAAAGGAGAAAGAAGAGAAGGCTAAAGACTTGGGCGATGAGTTCACTACACATGGGAGACTGCGTGTAATTTGACTATTGAGATTATTTCTCACCCCAATCTTCGACACTATGGACCTTGAGATCATGAGTGTACCATCAAATAGTTAGATTTCTTATTTCACGCGGCACATATTCCCAAAATGTGGCAACTCAAATTAATCATATGACACATCATGCTCAAATGTGATTTTAGGGTCATTTTCTTTGGATTTGCGCCATGTGAAATCAAAACTGATTGTATGGCGGTAAGATCTTGGTCACAAGATCCGTTGTGTGGAAGATTGGACTGAAACACAACTTCCAACCCCAGTCAATGAGTTTGAAGGAATTTTTTATATAGGCACTTTCAGTAATCCTTTAGGCGTGAATAGAGGTGCCTGCCAAGATATCAATACATACTTGTGCCTAGAAGTACCTTTTTGTGATTGATTGCAATCAAAGGTTGCTACTTAGATATGTTACGCCCATAAAAATAAGGAGTGCAATGAGTCAAATCGGGGTAAATTAGAGATCCATACCGGATCCATTGAAGATTGGGTCGCATTAAGATCGAAGTCCGAGTCTAATCTATAGGTTTGTATGGATATATTTTTGGTAAATTAAATATAAAAATGTTAACTAATTTGTTTAGTAAGTAGATGAACAACTAAAATATTACACATATAAAATATAAGTTAGGCCAATGTAAGGAGGGATGCCACTCTTAGCGCACTTATCTTGTCATAAATAAATTTTTTTATTTTTTAGTTTTAATAACTTGGGTGTCCGAGCCTTTTAAGACATCCGATTAATTTCAGGGGCGCGTGCAAGCTCCAAGCTAGCACATGCCAGGACAGCATAAGATATTAATCCCTTGAGTGGCCTTAAGGGGAATTCAGGTTTCCTGCTTTCTAAGGCGCCTACCTGGCCACCACGTCAAACCCCTTGAGTTTACAATTCAATCGTCCACATGGAAGATGACTATTGATTGGTCTCGACCTAAATTTTAGGCATTTGTATTAGGTACAAAGTTTGTACGTGGTTCTCCCACATGCACTTTATTCATTTTTTAGACCTTTTATCTCAGCTTACAAGCCGGTTTTGTGAGGTTGAGTTAAGCCTATTGAATTTTTTAACAAAAGCACTAGTGCTCCGGATCCCATTAATACAATGAAATTGGCAATTTCAGCTCGGCTAAAGTAGGGGGTTGCGTAATAGAGATATTTATCTTTTATCTTTAAGGACCACACAAAAATTCATCAAGAGAAAAGAGAGGAGAAAGAGAGAAACCAAGCTAACATGACATTGGGATTAAGGTATATTTGATCAACAGTCATGTTAGATCTAATTGTCACGATCTATGATAACCTAAGATTACTCCCATGTGTTGCTAAGTTTAAGCTATTACGTGTGGATCATATGGTGTATAATTAGATAACACCAACTCACGTGTTTATCCTTTATAAAGAGGCTACTTCCTAAAAGCCACTTTTTAAATGGTTGACCACGTTTCATTTCATGGTTAACTACCAAAACCTTGATGGTTAACCATGAAAAGAAACGTGGTTAACCACCTTTTGTTTGGTGGTTGACCACCACTTATATGTGGGTTAATCGTGAGATTACCTCTGTAAAAAGGAGTTCTTTTCTCTTATTTCGTTTTAGGGTTTTAAAACTTATATAAATACACTTTATGGGACTCTTTGTTTTCTTATCTCTCTATATACCAAACTCCTCAGCCGTTCCAAGAGAGAAAAGATCCCTCTTACCTTTGAAATTACTTATCAGATCTTCATTGTGATTCAAAGGCTTTTGTTCTACTTTTATCCTTCTGAAAAATTATTGCGCTTGAGGTTTCAAGCGTGTATTGGCTCGTGGAATCGAGTGGCCTTGGTAGAATCTGAGGTACTGTTGTGGCTCATCTGAACACGAGTGAACCATCGTGCCACTCGGCAGTTGAAGGTGACAAATCAGGGATCTATGAGGACGCTTAGTGGAATTTAACATTGTGGTTCGGGAAGGTTTGATAGGACTAATGTGTCTACATTCATTCAATTCTTTCTGTAATCTTTGAACTCATAATGTATTTGTTGCCTTGGATCTGATATAAATCCCGTGGTTTTTTCCTTTAGATTTTTCATGTAATAATCTCGTGTGCAGTGGTGATTATTTTATTTTTATTATTTATTCTCCATATCATCGTTAGGCAAATCTAGGATACCGAAATTTTAATTGGTATCAGAGTTAGGTTCACTCGATTAGTTCTAATGAACTGAGTGTCTATGGCTTTTTCTAGTTTCCTAGATCTGTCAAGAGAAGGAGCTTCTACAATTCACCCTCCGTTATTTGATGGGTCTAACTATCCTTATTGGAAGGCTAGGATGCGAGCTTTTTAAAAATCCTTAGATCCTAAGATTTAGTTTGTTGTTGAAGATGGATGGTGTCCCCTTATGATATCTTTTGAAACAAATGGAGTAACTAAAATGTCTTTAAAACTTAGAGATATATGGGGTCCTGATGATTATAATGCTCTTGAGCACAACTCCAAAGCCCTTAATGTACTGTTTAGTGATGTTATTGCATCCGAATTTCATAGGATCAATACTTGTGAGATAGACAAGGATGCTTGGAAGATCCTTGAGACTACTTACGAAGGAACTCAACAAGTGAAATTGGCTATGCTTCAGATGCTCACCTCGCAATTTGAAAATCTCCGCATGGAAGGGGATGAGAATTTCTCTGATTTCTACATCAAAGTTAATGACATTGTTAATGGTTCCTTCGATCTTGGAGAACCCATCTCTAATTCCAAGATTGTTCGTAAAATTCTACGATCGCTTCCTAAGCAGTTTAGGTCGAAAGTCAATGCCATTGTTGAAAGCAAAAACATTAACACTATTAACTTAGATGAACTTGTTGGGTCTCTCCAAACTTATAAATACAAAATTAAAGATATTCATAAGACCAGAAGCATTGCCTTCAGATCGTCCAAGTAGTGATAATGACGATTCTGAAGATTTCGCTTACCTTATTAAAAAATTCAAGAAATTATACACAGGTAAGAAAAAATTTCTAAAAAGTTTGACAAAGGAAAGTCATATGAGAAAAGGCTCTTGAAAGAGGCTCTTGGAGACACTCAGTGTTTTAAGTGCCACGATTTTGGACACATTGTCGCGGATTGTGCTAATAGGAAGAAATTTAAAGGTAAATCTAAAGAAATTGTGGCCACTCAAGAGTCTAATGAACATGAGAACTCATCCAATGATGAAGCTTCTCAGATTGAGTATGGATTCAGGGCTTTTTTTGTCACAATTCAACTTCCTAATGCCCCTTCTTCTAATTTAGTTGAGGAAGATAATATTGTTACTGTGATGGAGGCATCTGATTCTGAAGAAGAGGCTTGTGATATTAATGAAGCCTATGGTAAATTGTATCTCGAGTCCCTGAGGTTGGCCAAAGAGAAGAGTAACCTCTTAAGAGAGAATGAAGAATTGAAAAGTATTAACTCCTCTCTAAAATCCAAGGTTGAAGAATTTAAACTTGTTAAAGAGAAACAAGAAAACATTATGAGATCACTCCAAGATAAAGTTAGGTTCCTAGAAAATAAATGTCAAGAGCATCATGGGAATTTTAAGGTCCACACCCTTGAAATTGAGAAGTTGAAAAGTGAACTTGCCTCATCAACCTAAAAGTTCACTAGTTTTTGCATGGGTGACGAAAAGCTTGAAAAATTGCTTGGCATTAGAAAATCAGGAGCTGATAAGAGTGGTCTTGGATATGTTGGTACTTCTTCCTTTAAGCCCAAGACCAACCCAAAGTCAATTGTGAATATACTCGATGTTCCTAAACTTGTTAGTAGAAAATCTCCTAAGTGCTTTTACTGTGGTAGACAAGGGCACATTATTTCTAACTTAGCTATAAGGAGAAGGGACATATATCAATCTCCAATGATTGGAAAGAATTGCATAGATATGAGGAGTAATCGGTCTCATAGTAGACATATTCCAAATAGGTACCCACATTCTCATAATGATAAAAAGAAAAATATGCACTTCAATAACCCTATCTCTAATAGGTACATAAAGGTTTCTCAATATCATAATTTGAGGTCAAATTTAAGGAAAGTTGAGAGACGCGATTTTTGTGATGGTATTGCAATTCTTAGATACACTCTCAAGTGGATCAGGAAGAGCGATTTGATTTGAACTTCTTTGTTTTTGTATCTTAGTAGGTTTTTGCTTTCTCTTTATTTTTTATTTTTTTATTTTACAAAATATATATATATATATATATATATATATATATATATATATATATATTTAAAGATTAAAAAATAAATAAATGTGTTTATGAGTGGGTCCTATTTATAATCATATGCTCAATTCTATTATCTTGCATGCACATTTGTTTATGTTAGGTCTCTTATTATATTCATTAAATTTTAAGTGCATGGGTGTTCTTTATCACATTGTGTGCATATGTGTATCATAGTCAATTAATCTTTAAAATCATGCATATGTGACTTTTCAATTCATAACTATATAGTTGATAAATTATTTGAAGGTGATGTTCTAGCTTTGAATAATTGTCTATTCATATTGAGTGTCACCTATGTCATTAACCTTTTGAGTCTCTTTTTTTATGAAAAAGGGTTACACAGACGACTCGTGTGAAAGTCATTACTAAGTGGATGGTGAAAAGGGCTACAGAGTCAGTTGTAGAGTGAAAGCCGTCGTCATCAAATTCCACTTGTCATTATTTCTTTTTTTGTGAAATTTTGAAAAAAAAAAATGTTCTACTATTTTATTCTCCTCAATTCAGAAGTTATGAGGAAGAAACGAAGATGACTACCAATACAAGTCTGGTGAGAAAATCACCATCCACTTGGGTAGAATGATCGGGAAGTCCACTTGGGTATTTGGGTTTACACAATTTTATAAATTTCCCTTTGTTGTTTAATGACGATTAACATGATTCGAAGATGTAGTTAGGTTAAAAATAAATAAATCTCACCTTATATCTCCTATTTTTTTCTTACACTCATTCATGTTTGAGACAGTTATTCTTGGCCATTGGATCGTCACATTTATCTTGTCAAATATATGTGAAAGTTGTGAATTTGCATAAACAAGATTAATGAGTGTTTGTTGCTTTAAAGACATATGTGTGTAGTGTATGTTGTTTACTAGTCACTTGAGATTCAATGAATTGAGGATTATCCTTTCTGATTCGATGTGCATGATTAATGATTCTTTGAATTTTATGATTGTGATGATAATATATTTAATTTGATTTCATTTTTACAAATTTTGAAATTAACTTTTAAAGGTTTGAATGATGATTATTTGATCTTAGATGAGAAATGATTGAAATGATAGATTTCAAGAGCTTATAATAAAATTTGATAGTCTTATTTAGTTATATGTTTTTTTGTTAGTCGTTTTGTTTATGATTGCCTGACTCAACTGTCCTTTGTCCACTTATGACAAAAAGGGAGAGTATGAATTATGAATGATTGTGGGTATGTTTTGTTGCACGTGTGTTTTGACGTTTACCGATGATATGTGTCTTTTGTTTTTAGCAAGGGTTCTTTACCAAGCAATGATATGATATGATTTACTTATTTATTTTAGTTGTGAACTAACTTGACTTTTAGTGGTTTAAATTACAGGTTAAAGATAATGAAGATCTTTTTATTCACATAATCTCGTGGTTAACTTGGCATATCGAAGGTCTTTTTGTTCACATCATCTCGTGGTTAATTTGGAATAGGTTTAGGGGGAGTATTTTGAGTTGTATTTTTCTCGCATGACATATAGATTAACTGTATAGGGTTAGTTTATGAATTACTGATGTAATTTTTTTTCATACCCTTGTAAACTAGGTTTTATCATAGATGGTGATAAAGGGGGAGATTGTTAGATCTGATTGTCACGATTTATGATAACTTAGTAGATTACTCCCATGTGTCGCCAAGTTTGACCTATTATGTGTGGATCGTATGGTGTACGATTGGATAACACCAATGCAAGTGTTTGTCCTTTACAAGGAGACTACTTCCTAAAAGCTACTTTTTAAACGGTTGACCACGTTTCATTTCGTAGTTAACCACCAAAACCTTGATGGATGACCATGAAAGAAACGTGGTTAACCACCTATTGTTTGGTGGTTGACCACCACTTATATGTGGGTCAATCGTGAGATTACCTCTGTAAAAAAGAGTCCTTTCTCTTATTTCGTTTTAGGGTTTGAAAACTTATATAAATACTCTTTACGGGACTCTTTGTTTTCTTATTTCTCTATATACCAAACTCCTCAGCCGTTCTAAGAGAGAAGAGAACCCTCTTGCCTTTAAAATTATTTATCATATTTTCACTATGATTCAAAGGCTTTTATTATACTTTTATCCTTTTGAAAAAATATTGCGCTTAAGGTCTCAAGCGTGTATTGGCTCGTAGAATCAAGTGGCCTTGGTGAAATCTGAGGTACTGTTGTGACTCGTCTGAACACAAGTGAATCATTGTGTGACTCGATGGTTGAAGGTGACAAATCGGGGATCTATGAGGACGCGTAGTGGAATCTAGCGTTGTAGTTCAAAAAGGATTGATATGACTAGTGTGTCTGAATTTATTCAGTACTTTTTGTGACCTTTGAACTCATAGTGTATTTGTTACCTTGGATCTGACATAGATCCCGTAATTTTTTCCTTTGAGTTTTCCACGTAAAAATCTCATGTGGAGTGGTGATTGTTTTATTTTTATTATTTATTTTTTATATCATTGCTAGGCAAATTTAAGATACCAGAATTTCAAGTCCAATCATAAATGTCAGATTCTCATGTCGTGAAGATTGATGGCTTTCTCCTCTTATAGTTAAACAGTAGACATTGAGGAATACTTTGCTAGGCTTTTACGAAGGTCAATTGTGTAGAATCGAATGGTGATTAGGGAAAGGGACTTCCGCGCACGTTGGTGACGCTTCACCAACGCATATGATGTGATTTTTTTTTTTTCTTTAGAAACATATGAGATGTTATTGGTGTTACTTTTTGAGTTTTGTAGATGATGGTTCCACATGGCACTTGATCCAAGTACCAAGAATGCAAGTATATCAATTGGGTTTGGTACATAATACTAACCAATTTCTTTACATTAAGATTCACCCATTGTTCTGCTTGCTGTCACCCTTTTTAGCGTGTCATCTCACCTGTTTCCGTCTCGTGTTAGCACTATATTGTAATAAATATTAAAAAGAAATATTTTGATTATAAAAAATTGCAATAATTATAGAAATAATATTTATAATAACTAAAATAAGCTATAAGTGTTCAATGCAAGATGCATCTATAATTATATAATTTGTAACCATATAAATATATGCATGACTCATTTGAATTAAATTTGACAGAAAAAAAAAAAAAAAAAAAATTGACAAAATTTGGAAAAAATCAACATACCTTTAATTCCTAGTTTCGTAGATTGGTGATATCTGATTGATCAAATATTTGACTGGTCATTTTTTTCGTAGCTTTGATCATTATTAGATTGGTGGAGAGCAATGCTTTTAACTTTATTTTATTTTATTTTTTGATGAACCCTAAACACCCTAAACGGCGGGGTGGGAGTGGGAGGGGGGGAGGGGGGGACACCGAATGGTGTTTAAATGATCTAACACCATTAAAATTAGTCTTTTTTATCTCACATTGTTGAAGTGTGATTTATCATTATGGCATATGACACGCATCTATGATCAATCTAAACTGCCAAGTGAAAATCCATCATTGGAATTTGTCTCAGCCCAATGAAACATGCTGATAAGCATGACATCAAGTATCAGTTGATATCGATACGGCACCAATATAGCATCGGGGCCGTATTGATACCGGCCGATATGGGACTGTATCGGTCAATACTTATCAGTCCTCCATGAATCATATAATGTCAATTAAGGGAGGGACATTTGCAAAGATCGAATGGGGGGACCGACGCATCTCAATATTAGTGTCAAATATCCTACTCCATGCGATTTTAGATCCAACCAAATGACGTCGTTATATGGTATTCAACTGATTTTTGAACGCTTGGATGAAGGGATGTTGACAAATGCTTTCACTGTCAACCTATTTTAGTGGAAACCATAAAAGTCAATTTTCTATTGTACCTGAGGGTTCTAAAATCATAATCTAACAAGATGAACCTAGCCATTTTCCTATCAATGTAATTAGAATTGGCGATTAGAGCACTCCTAATCAAATGCTTTAAGATTGGCACTAGGTGTTCGGCCCATTAGGGATGCAAGCTTTGACCCAAATCTCGAAACAGATTCGAAAACTGAGCGAACCGAATTGACTCAAAAACCGACTTAGACCGATCCAAAATTGAATCGATTCTAGTTCGGTTTCACTTTCAGTTTAGGGGTGCAAAAACAGAAAACTTGGGGGTAGGATGTGAAAACCGAAAAAACACGAAAATAGAGAAAAACCAGAGAAAATACATTAAAAAATAAATAGAAATACCGAAACCGAACTGAAGAATTTGAAATACTGCAGTTTCGGTTTCAAAAATAAATAAATTACCGAATTGAATCAAAACCTATTCATTTAAGTTTAGTCTAAACTGACCCAAAAACCGAAAAAATGGGTATCGGTTCAATACACTGAACTAGGCACGGTGCACAAACTTAGAACGTAAACAGATCTTGAGGTTCCTAAAGTCCATGCATCGGGCTGCGAAGTCAAAAGCTAAAGTTTTAGCCATCATCCAGTTGACACTCTTAATTAAACAGTCACAGTTCGTGCAACATTGAGGTTTTAGCCTCAGAATTCGATCTTCTACAATCTGCACCAGGGATATGGGTAGGGGCAGTTAGGGCTCTCAATGGGCCGGATTAGGGTCGGGTTAGGGTTCAATTCGGTCTTAACTTATTCGGGTCGGATTCTTAAATTTTTCAGTCCGGTCCTAATCCGGGCTACGATATACTCAGCCGAAGCCCGGCCTTGGATGTTTTTCTGGGCTTTTTTCCTACTATTTTCTTTTTTAATAAAATTTGGTTAGACTATTTTTTCTAATAAAATTGGATTGAGTTATTTTATTTTTTCTAATAAAAGTTCGAAGAAGATTAAATATTTAATTAAATAATTTTATTACCATTATAGAGGCTCAAGTACATAATTTTATTCAAATATTTTATTTTAATTTGTTGCATAATGGTTATAATGAACAACGGTTTCTTGGAAATCTATTAACAAGTCATCCAAGTTATGTAGCTAAAAAGCTATACACGATTGCTTGAAGATAAATTAAGTCATACAATTTGTCTAACCAAAAAATATATGCACAAGGTTATTGCCCTTTTGACTTAAATGTCCCAAGTTTAAATCGTTCAACGGTTTAATCTCAGGGCATTTAAGTAAATCATATTTAATTATATAAAAAAATTATAATTTTAAAAAGATAAGTATATATATAATATCCGAGCCGGATGTTGCAACACTCAACCCAAGCCCGGCCCGGATTTATCCGGGCTGCAACATGCTTAGCCCGATCGGATACAGGGTTGAGTTTGCTTAATAAAAAATACTATTTTTTTCGGGCCAGGTGCGGGTCAAAATCCGGGCTAGCCCGGTCCATTGAGATCCCTAAGGGTAGTCCACCGAAGACCAACTCTTAAAAGGAGCTGAAGTTTGCACACAAGATTTGTATTTACTGCCCCAAAACACGAACTCTTAAAAGGAGCTAAAACTTGGAGACAGAGGCTTGTATTGTGGCACATGATTAAGAAGAAAGACTTTATTGAGATCTCTGCCAAGTGAAATACCATCCAAGCCGTATAATTTGATGACCATGATGTAAAAAAATTTCATGCCAAAAATTGGCAAAGTGCGATCTTTATCGTCAGAGTTTACAGTCTCATGTGCAAGTTTTAGCTCCCTGAATCTAAGGGTACCTCTAAGCGTGCCAACTATATTTCTTGGGCACAAGACTGAAATTTCATTGACAATGTGTCTAAGTGGATTGTGGAGATCTTTTTCCGTCCAATTTTTTACATGATGGATCTTGAGCAAGGTATCAAAAATTGGTCGATACTGATACGTATCGGTTTTCAGTCAAATCGATATATATCGGTATCGAGTATCCGATACCATATTGGCTGATATACTTCAGGTATTGGCCAATACGTCTCGGTTTAACCAAGACATTCAATTTTCCTTTTATAAAAAAAATAAAAATAGGTCGATACATATCAGTATCGACTGATACGTATCTGTCGAGTCGTATCGGTCTCAAGCAAACTGATACCCAAGACTAATACTGATTTTGATACCTTGATCTCGAGACCATGGGCGTGGTGTACCATCACGCGGTTGATTTTTTGATTCCATATGTCACAAATCCTTGAAAAATAGCTCTGAAGTCATATGACACACATCATGCTCAAATGTCACTTTAGGATCACGTTCAACCGTGAGTACGTGACTTTAGGTCTACTTTTTGGGAATTTGTGACATTTGAAATAAGTAAAAAGTATGCCCACCAGCCGATTAGAGTCAATCGATGGATTTTTTGGCGACACAGAAATATGGTTGGCGCCAACGTGTCAAACTCCGTATCGGTATCGGTATCGGTATCGGGTATTGGTCCATAGAGAACCAATACGAAATATTTAAAAAATATAGGTATTAATTGATACCCAATATGTATCGGCGGATACTGATACGCGAGTTGGATATGCCGATATGTATCGGTTTGCCAAAAAATTGATACGTATCAGTATCGACCTATATTTGATACCATGATTGGCGCTTAATTTTAGAATTACCTAAGTTTAATGTCGGTTCTATATTTCGGATTCGGTTTTGAGACGAGATCAACACAGGGCCGGCCCTGGGCCAAGGCCCAAGAGGCGGCCGCCTTGGACCACCAAATTTTTGGGGGCCTCATATTTGAAAGTCTTTACTATGTAGTTGCTTAATATAATTTTTAATGTATAAAAGTGTTGAATTAATCTAATTGTTTAGTTGGTTAAGTGATTAGTGTTGCTATACTTTTTCGTTAATAGGTTGTGGGTTCGACTGCTCTTAGTCCTATATTTGTATATTTTTTTTAATGGGTCATAGATAGGGTCTTGGTCGGGTCGGTCTAGATCATTGGCGGGGTCACTGGGCCAAGCCAGTCATATTTATTGACCCAGTAAATTCTATAGCCCAATTTTGACCGGACCAGATTTGTTTGACCAAATCCTTTATATATAGGGTACTTCTAAATTCGCTAACGCGTTCTCCGGAAGCGCCCACGTCCTCGATCCCTTGAAAATCATTGATTCTTTCAAATGAGATGATGGAGATTAATTTTCATACCTATCTTTTACAAAATAGATCTACAGATCATGACCCACCTATCAGACGATCAATTTCATGTGTCACAAATCCCCCAAAAAATGTCTTTGAATCATATGGCACACGTCACACTCAAATGTAATTTTATGACAATTTTTTGGGATCTATAACACGTTGAATCACAAACTGATTGTTTGATAGGTGTACCATGATCTTAAGATCTATTGAGTGAAAGATGTGGGTGAAAAAGGATTTCCGTCATATGATTCGAATGATTCAATAGTTTTCAAGGGGTATGGGATGTGGGTGCGTTTAGGGGTACCCTTAAATATACATAAGTACCTTTAAATCCACCCACCAAATCTTTGAGTTCACCCATGTTGAAATGCATTGATTTTGTTGAATCGGATGATGAAAATCGTTTATCCTCTCAATATTTCACACGATAGATCTTGAGATCATGGGCGCACTATCAAATGGTCAGTGTTTTATTCCATGTGGTACACATCTTAGAAAAGTGATCTTAACATCACGTGCACATGCAAAATTGATTTTAAGGTCATTTTTTTGAGTGTGTACCACATGAAATAAAAAATTGATTGTCTGATGGTACACCTATGATCTCAAGATTCATCGGGTGAATGATTGGGACAATAAACAATCTCCATCGTTCGATTCAATACAGTCAATGTATTTCAACGTGGGCGAACTCAAAGATTCAGTGGGTGGATTTAAAGGTACTCTCTCTCTCTCTCTCTCTCTCTCTCTCTCTCTCTATATATATATATATATATATATATATATATATACATACAAAATTTTCTTATTAATGACCTTAACTTAAAATAGTAATTTCAGGGTCGTTACAGTTCCATTTTTAATAAATGACCTGTCAATTTTGATCTACTCGATGAGACTTATCCATTGAACATATTTTTGGAACTTTTGAAACTATTAAAATACTAAAAATTGGCAGTGAAAGATTCAATGAGAGTTAAAATAATAAAAAATTTTAAAATGTTATTAGTTGGGTTACTTGATCCGTCGGATACGTTCTACTATTTAACTTTTCTCTATTTTTATTACATTTTTCTTTAATATGTACTTTCTCTAATTTGTTAGTTGCATTTTCAAATTATAATCAATAGAAGGAAATATGAAAATATTTATAATTTAAATGCAATGAGTATTGTTTTATTTATATATAAAAAAAAAATTTGTAATAATTTTTATTTTTTAATATTAATTTGAAAGAGGGTCCATTTTCAAAACTTGCCTTGGGCCTTCGAAATGTCAAGGCCGGATCTGGATCAAGACTAATTCATACCGCACTCATCTTTCAAAAGTTGAGGAAGAAATTTCTGGGATTAAAAAAAACAAAACTCAACGTCAAGAAACTGCCAAAAAATCAATAAGAAGAAGAAAGAGACAAAAGTTAACGCTTTGAGAAACCCTAAAGATTCTCCAGTTAAATAAAATAAAATTTGCAGTCATTGTCATAGTGTAAAGACTAAACAGAGTTCAAAATTCATATAAACAGAGAGCGATTCATATAAACAGAGAGCGCTATCTATTTTCGTGCGGAGAATGTCCGTGGCTATTCAAAATTTGGACGACATCTTCATGTTACTTTCAAGTTTTCCTCGTCGATATATATATGTATATATATATATATATATATATATATATATATATATATATATATATATATAAAAGGTACCTCAATTTTTATTTTATTTTTCAAACACACTGATTACTTTGGATTAAACAATAAATATCATAGTTTTTATGCGGATCTTCCACACTATGGATCTTGAGCTTGTTATCTTCTAATTAGACAGGTCAAGTTTTTATTATATGTCGCAGTTTCTAAAAAAATGCCTTAAAATTATGTTTGAGGGTGATATATCTCAACTAATCTTAGAGCCACTTTTTAGATATCAGTGCCACTTTTTAGATATTTGTATCACATGAAATAAAAAAATGATCGCCTGATGATATGCTCATGGTATCAAAATTCATTGTAGGGAAGATTGAAGTGAAAAATAATTTTCATTATTTGATCGGTAGCAATCAATGGGCAATGGGTTTAAAGGGGTTCCCAACTCTGACCTTGTCACTAACATGTTGGTGCTAATAGATGAACCCTATATATCATCCAAAATATATTTAGATATTCAAGGTCCATGAAATTATATTAGATCAATATCGTGGTCTCAATAGCCTCAATACTATTTCATACATTACTTTTGAGTTTTATTTTTAAAAAATCTTTAAACTCATTTCTATGGTAATCACGAAACAAAGAAAAACTCATTTCTAAGATAGAATTCAGACATTGACTACATGGCAATGATTAAAATTTTAGGTTTCATTTCAGTTTTGGAAGGGATCGAAAAAAAAAATTTGAACTGAAATTTCAGTTGAAAATTAGAATTTCAGCCAAAATTTTTGTCGATAATTTCAATCCCATACAAAAATATGACCGAAATTTTGGTCCAAATTATCGTTTCGGTGAGTAACCCTAAAAAGCACTTTTAATATCGTTAATAATTTTTACGTGCGGAGAAGACAATTAATAACTAAATAATAAATATCACAAAAAAAAGAGGTAGAAAAAGAAAGAGATCGCACCACAAACAAGAACAAGATTTACGTGGTTTGGCCTAAGCCTACGTCCACGGGTAATTAAATAAAGTATTTCCACTATTAAGGAGAAGATACACAAAGGCTACAAACAATGAAAATCTTATTCTCCAATCTTACTCAACAGAAGAGAACTACAAATATCGGTGCCCAAATAACAAAGATTTATATACCAAACAAAGCCCCAAGTTCTCTCTCTAACTCACACCCACAAAGGGGTCTCAATTCCAAAAACCAACCCATGTCCAAAAAAGGAACTCACTCTTTTTTTATAGCAATAAGTTTTTCTCTCACACTAAACAACCCAAAGAGAACTTACGTTCCAAAAACTCTCCTATTTTCCAATTTTGGTTTGGACTCTTATTTCTCTTTGTTTTATAATTTTAGAGAATAATAAAAGTTTGTAAAACAAATGACTTTCCTCAATCGAGTTCCCACACTCAAATACTTATTGTCTAAGTGGGATTACTAAGATCCTATTAGTTATGATTCTATTTTTATTCAAACCCAAAATAAGAAGGGTCAAACTAAAATAACTTGGATCAACCTGTTTAAAGCCAGATCGAGCCAAAACCCAACAACATGGAATGTAACATCTAATTAAGACCATGGCTCAGCCTTCCAAAGACCCCGAAAATCTTTTTTTCTTTTTAAGATTCATAAGTTCACAACACTCACACAATATTCGCCATACGGATCATGCTCATTACTCAACAAGTGCTATGCGTAGCCATAGTTTAATTTCGATTAAAAATAGGGAGCTAATGCTTGCATATTAGATTTATACCATGACATATGATTAAAAAAAAAAGATTTTGTAATTTTTGGGATATGTGTCATATGAAACATAATCTAAGCCATCTGATTTGAAGACTATGATATAAAGATCTTTGAGGCAAAAGATTGGTACGAAACATGATCTCAATCTTTTGATTTTTCATAGTCAGCCATTGAATAAAATGATAGCCTTTAACTGTATTCAATCATATGCTAGAGATTTGGTTTTGTGCCAATCTTAAGTATCAAAGATCTTTTCATTATGATCTTCAAATAAGACAATTTAGATGGTGTTTTATGTGACACATATCTCAAAAAGAACAAAATCTTTCTTTTTAACCATCCAAGTCTCATGTGCAAATATTAGCTCCCTAAAAAATATTCTACCATCCGCCATCCGCCATCCGCCATCCGCCATCCGCCATCCGCCATCCGCTTGATCAGGAGCATTCAAATGCAGAATTTATCTACAATAAACGAACAACTTGCATGCTTTTCTCAGTCAATGATTTACTGTCTCGTCAATTGTACAATTTTTGGACTTTTAGGTGTGTACCGATTTTTATGTGCTTTAAAGTCCATGTGTACCTCGAAGTCCGCTCATTGCTCAACTGAAAAAACTCATCTCATCTCATCTCATTGAGACAAATTGTGCACATGGATGCCATTAGCTTAATGGATATCAATGGAGGTGGACTTCTTTCATTAATTCTAGTCATCCAATTGGTCAATCATCCCTTCGAATATTGCTCTACCCCAAAAAAACATGCCTTCAATAAAGATTTGAATAATTCAATTCAAACACTTTAATTTGAACTATTATTCATATTTAATTAAAATTACAAATAGCTTAACACAAATCTTAAATAAGTGAAAATATAGGACCTATAAAATTGACCACAAACCAAGGTATCCAAATCGGTATCCGTCTCGGGTATTAATTTGTCGATGACCGATACAATTCGGTTGATATGTATCGGCCTATTTTTTATTTTAAAAAAACAAAAAACTTTATGTTTCGACTGAGACGTAGCGGCCAATACTCGAGTTGGGATACCGATACGTATCAGTTTATTGAAAAATTGATACATATTGCTGATATGTAATGGTATCAACTGATTTTTTATACCTTCTCAAGAACTAACAGATGAGATAAAGTTGCAATGGTAATGATCAACAATAGTGCTTATGTCATTATTAAATTACTTAAATTTAATGATATATATATATTCATTAATGAGCATATGTTTAGAAATATGTAAATATATGATTGTTTGTTACGAAAATGAATAACTGAAGAGCATCACATATTCATTCCGGTAGCAAACAATCATATATTTACATATCCCTAAACATATGCTCATTAATGAATAATGGAAGAGCATCACATATGTAACGAATCTCCTCAACAATTTAAACGGAAGAAAACCTTGGTTGCAAATGTACATTCATTGATTGAAATGCCGATACTCTTTTCGTTATTTTTTTCCATCTTCTTTCTTTTATAATCTTAAATTCTTAATTTCTTCTTTCTTTCCAATTCCATGCATGGTTACATGCTATTTTTGCCTACCTGTTTTTTTCCTCAGCTTTTCGGTGCATCCGAATTGGCGATCAGCGACTTAGCGTGCTTTCTTTGTTTTATCATCCGATCATCATAAAGACCAAAAAAAAAAAGGAGATCCTCTAGACGACTAGACATAAAAAAATGGACAAAATGCTACATTAACAGCCACAAATCCCACAGCTCGCGCGTCTTCCTTCAATATCAGACTCTGACCACATATTTAGGGAGTTGAAGGGTGACAGATGAGCTTAAACGCTCGCACAAACATCTAATCAGTGTGAGGCCGGCAGATAGGTATGTTCCAAACCAGTGTTTTCAAATTCGGATCAGACCGGTCTGTTTGACCGGGTTCAACCGGAACCGGTGGGTCATAGTCGTAGGCGAGATCTGGCTTGCATAAGAAGCAAGGTGTCCAACTTGGTATCGGGACATGAAGGAACGATATGAATTGGCCGATATCAATAAGGATTGGTACTTAAAAAAAAATAAAAAAAATCCCTAACTCTCTGCTAAAACTGGTACTTCTCAGCCAATAACTGACCCATATAGGCCGATATGAGCCCGTATCGACAAATACCGATACGAAGTTGCAGGACTGATTGGTACTGTCCATTTTTCATAAGAACCAAAATTTACAAAATTTTCTTGTTGAACTGGTACACCAACATGAACCTGCTCGGTTCATCAATTTACTGTTATTTTGACTTTTTATTGATATTAAAATTACATGCGGTGGTGGTGATTTGAAATTAAGACGTCAATGTGTTTGATGATTTTGCAATATTATCTTAATATATATTTTAAAAACTTATATCATGAAACTAATCTACGATGTATTAAGCTAGATAATTTTATTATTTAATTAATTTTATCGAATCTGGTCCGACCGAACCCGCGTCCTTGCTGATTTGGTGTCGGTTCCGTTCCGGTTCCCAAAACATTGTTCCAAAAAAGAGTCTATCTCTAATGGTATGCGATATTGTCATTTGATAAAGAGGATAGGGGCAGTTCCGTTCTTCAACGAAAATATTAGAACTGGTCTTATTTTTAGTTTTTAAATTAGAAAGTTACCTATTCGAGAAGCAGTAGTAGCTGGTTTTTATAGGATTTAAGAAGAGAGAAATCGGGGTTTCTCTAAACAGAAAGAAGAGGAGAAGAAGAAGAGGCCAGAGGGTGAAGATGAACTCTAGCTGTGTTGCAGGTTGTTTAGACGTGGAAACCCCCCTGAAAATTAGCTTTACGAAGCTCTATCAATGGCCAGATTCAGATGCAGAGTTTGCGAAGCTAAGGAGCGTTAATGGGAGTTCTCTTCTCTCTTCTAAGAGACCCACTTGCCATGAGAGCTATGCTTGCAGGCAAAAGTATCTGAGAAGCTACACTTTCAGCAAGAAAGAAACGGTTGCAGAGAGAGCAAAGAAGTGGTTGAAAGAGAATGAGGTGATAAAGAAACAGAGAAAATCTCAGTTGGATCCGAGGGTGAAGAAGACGAAAGAGTGGTCTATTGGTGTTTCTTGTTTTGCTAAAGCTGTTTTTGAATGTTTATTTTCTTGCAATTGCTAAAGTAGATGTGAAAGAGTACTAAAATTTATGGAAGACGACTTTGTTTACAACACAAGGTTTTTGAGTTTGATTATCATTATTAGGGTAGGGTTTTTGTAACCCACGATTGATTGAGTCTCCGACATTGATGGCTGCACGGTTAAAATTGCACCAATAAGACGATTAAATGTTGATTTTATACGGAATACATGCCCAAAGTGATATGAGAACTCTTCTAATAGTATGCCACAATCACAATTATTTTGGGAATGTGTGTCACGTGGAATCAACATCTGTCCGTCTGAAGTATGGGCAATGATCTCAATATCTATTGATTGAAGGATTGAAATGAAAAATAATCTCTATTATTATTATTATTATTAGGACTGCTTGGGAGTGCAGCCCTAAGCATTGCAGTCAGTCAAGCTGGGCACACCATACGGAACCAATCACAAAGATAAGGTGCTATGACAAGTTGGGCGAGATCTATCAAGTACCATACAAAAATAAATTAAAAATGATGTTTATCCACCTTTTACAATATGTCCAAAGGTAAAAAAATATCAATGCATCATGTTGCGTGGGTCATATTAACTTTGACCCATAATTTGAAAAGCAAAATAGTTTTAAAAATATATATTTTTAAACTAGGTACCAAAGTATTGTTTTGGGTGTCAAATGCCTCAGGACAGAACACCCAAAATGGGGATTATTTTGAGTGTTACTGTAATAATCCGAAAAATCGCGTTAAACGGTGACCTCGGGATCTGTGCCCGACTGGTCATAGGTTTGACTAAATAGGAGTCCATTAGTCGACTCGAGGAGTGATGAACGAATGTGATGAGAAATTTATGCAAGTATGTGGAGTGTAGGGAAGATCTAGAGTCACATACACCTACCTTGGTGTATGTGCTTAACACGTAGAAAACAAGTATAAAAGGGTTAAAGAACCCTAACTTACTCTTGTTTGGTTGTTAAAAGAGTTAAGAAGAGAGAGAGAGAGGGAGAGAAGTAAAGGGGGTTGTTAAGTAAGGAGTAAATGCAAGCTAAGGGAGATGGATTCGAGTATTAAAGTCGAATTCAACGCGGAAGATCCTTTGGAGCTAAAGCTGGAACCCTAGCCATTCCAACTTTAAGATCCAATCAAATTGAGGCTTGATTGAGGTAAATTTTATGAGAATTAAATGCATAGATTGTAGAAGTTTAAGTGTGGTTAAAATTGCTTAAAAGCATAGGATAAAGGCTTAGAAAAAGAAAGAGAAATAAGTTGACAAAGATTTGGAAGATCAGCCCGAGAGGGGGCTGAATCTGACCAATTCGATTAATTGAAATTGGAGTTCGATTAATCGATTTGGCCTAAGAAGTTAAAAAGTCATGGAATCCCGATTTCGATTAATCGAAATGAATTTCGATTAATTGATTTGGAATTCGATTAGTCGATTTGGAAATCGACTAATCGACTGGGAAGCTCCAGCCATTGGAGAAATGAAACCTGGGGAAATCGACTAATCGAATTGGGATTTTGATTAATCGATTTCGGATTTCGATTAATCGATTTGGGATTGATTAATCGATTTTGAGACTTCGACTACTCGATTTAAGAATCGACTGCATTATGTTGTAAACTCGATTAATCGATTTGGGTTCGATTAATCGAATTTGAATCTCGATTAATAGATTTTGAGAATCGATTAATCGATTTGGGTTTCGATTAATCGATTTTGGAAATCGATTAATCGAATTGCATTTCGACTAATCGATTTTGGGAATCAATTAATTGACTTTGACAGTTTAGCTTGACTTTTTAGTTTGACTTTGAGATTCAGGGAGGGTCTTGGACCTTCTTTATTACATCTTTAGTGATGAGTTACATGTGTTATGTTGTACCATAGGTGGTACGTGAGATCATTAGCACAAGGAGTCGCGTGGGACCTTGATGCTAGAAAATTCAGAGAATTGAGGTAGGGAACACCTTGAACATGTACTTTAATTTCAAGAGCATGTATGTAGTGATATAATTATCTAATTGAAGTTGTTTTAAATGTGAAAAGTTTTATGAAAATGGGTGCGCGTGTGACACCAAAAATGTGATGAGGGCATCTGTATGATGCAAGTAACTAAGAACAAGTAATCAAATGAAATTGAGACATCCCCTGGGGATGAGGAAGTAATAAAGGCATCAGGTGTTATGCGGGTGTGTATACATCCCAGGGATGCATACATAGGATTGAATAATTACTGTTGAGGCCTAACTGATATAAGATAACACACTTACACGGTGAACAACTATATGTAATACATATGATATTTTTGTTATTTGAGGTTTTGAGGATACCCCACCGACGTGGAGGGATACCCACGACTGACGCGGCAGGATATCCGTGACCGGTACGGCGGCGAATCCGTACACTATCACGGAGGTTTATCCGTGACCGTAAGGACATCTCAGGGATTTTGTGTAATATTTAACCCCGCCGCCTAGTGAGAAAGGGGCTTGAGTCGTATTCCCAGGGAATACATATTTTTTTTACAACTGTTTAATTAGATAACGATGAAGGGTATCTCATCGGGGCTCGATGCTATATTGCTCGGGGATTACTTAAGTTGAAGATTTAAGTTTTGCTTTAGGCCTGTTCAGTGTCATTCATGATTAAATCAACAGTAAAGTGATACATGCAACTTACCAGTGAATTGAGTATAAGACAATTATTTTTAATTGGTTTTCTAGTAAATGCATAGATTCATCATGCTCTGAATATTATGGAATATATGTGAGTTTTAACTTATATGTTCATTGTGCTTGTTCCCTATTGAGCTAGGATGTAGCTCACCCTTTTAGACTATACGTCGCAGGTCCTTTGATAGGTGCAACTGAGGCTTCGGGGGGTGTAGATCTGGGTGATTCAGATTTCGCGCCAGGAGACGAGTTGGAGCCTCCACCCGAGGACTTCTTCTAGGTGACTCTGCTGAGCACTTTGATAGAGAGAGTCAGTTTTGAGAGCAGTTTAGTGCGGCTTGGTATGTCAAGCCTTTATTTTAAAACAATGTAATTAAAAATAGATTATTCTTTTGGCGAATCATCTGGGGTGATTCGATTATCACCGATGGTTCAGGTCGGTTCTCTATTCATGCAGTGGCATGAAGGTAGAAATGTCTTTTGAATATGCCAGTAGGGCATATTAACTTCTTCCGCTTTAATGAGATTAATTGCTTTATTTATTTAATTATGCTTGTTATACCAATGTTCCGTGCTAAGCCTTGGGGCACGGTCTGGAGGATCGTGCTGATGGCACGGGTTTCGAGGTGCCGAGATCCGGGCTGTCACAATTACGAGCCATGTGGCACATGATCTAGCATCTAGACGCAACTCATATACAATGCATCCGGATGCATATCCCCAAAACTCAATTATTATAATGGTCTAAGGGTTCCATGCACGGGGTTTAGAGTTCTAACTCTATGCGCAACAATCACATGCCCGTCGCACCATAGTTATCAAAATTAGTGTTTTTTGAAAAAATCGTTTAAATTGTAGTTTTTTAATATAACAAAATCATTATTTTTTAAAGAAAAACTTTAGTAATTGTGATTAAAACAACACCTTTTTAAAAATGAGTTTCTATTTTAATTAAACATGATGTTTAGGATATTTTTTATGAAAATTTTCTAAAATCTATGTGCTTAAAATTCCTTGGAGATGGGTATCCATTCAAGATTCGATTCAAAATCGACTCTTGGGGAAGTATCCATGCTATGCTATCTCATAATTTAAGATCTGGATATTTTAAGACACCGAAAGAAAACAAACAACACAACTCCCCTCACCCTAAGATTTGCCCTTTCTTTCGCCGGGGTCTTAAAAGGACAGTGTTATAATGCAGTGGATAATTTTTTGTAGACAGCTTATGTGGCGCAATGTGACTGGCTGCACACTTAGCGGGGCCCAAGCATTATAGCCAGTTACATCGCACCACATAAGCTGTTCGCAAAATTGTCTACCAAAAGTTATCCACCATTCAAAATTTTCCTTTCTGTAGGATCTGACTAAGCTCATTGCTTACTAGCTCCCCTTTGTTCAATCACATGGTTTTTTATAAATTCTAATATGCTGAAATCCATATGAAACATGACAAAATCTGATGTTTGAACCAACCCTATCCGAAGGTCAGATCGGAAGTCTCACACCAGA
Organism: Chloranthus sessilifolius; assembly: GCA_021018995.1. Taxonomy (NCBI): domain Eukaryota; kingdom Viridiplantae; phylum Streptophyta; class Magnoliopsida; order Chloranthales; family Chloranthaceae; genus Chloranthus; species Chloranthus sessilifolius. The sequence goes on from CM037584.1 coordinate 2,787,993, forward strand.
ACTTACTCGACAGGCCAAGTTTATGTCCCCAACTCAACCCAATTTTTACCCGACCCCACTACGTGAAAACAAAGAAAAAATAACATCACTTACTTTTAAAATATCACAGACATCGGCCGTTGTAGAAGGAATTCAAGTATACAACGGCTCGTATCAGTGGTTAAACCAATACAACGACCCACTTAAATATATTATTTGTAACTGAGCAAGTTTGAAACCATGACCTTCATGTCTAACATAAGGGAATTCCATCTCAAACCAATGATCACTTTCTAAAACAAATTGGCGCGCCACGCATCTCCATTTTTTGTATCTTTCATTTTATTTTATACCATGGGCGACTACTTTCTAGCAGAGAACGCAAACCTCCTAACCCTACCCTCCTCTGTGTTGTCGTCTTTTTCTTCTTCGTTCCTGGCGCATCATATTCGATCGAGCAGAAAGAAGAGAGCCATGGAAACGAGGATCACATCGCCACGATACGCGATTACAGAGCCAAGATTGAGTCTGAGCTCGGTTCAATTTGCGATGGGATACTAAGGTTGCTCGATTCGAGATTGATTCCTTCAACTTCATCATCTTCAGAAACAGCCGAAGATCTATCTCCCTCTCACAATTTCAGATCTCTCTTTCGAATCCAAATACCTTAGGGTTTCTTTTCTCGCTATTAATTTCTCATATCTTTTCGCCTCGTATCAATGCTTTAGAAGACCGTCTCGATTCCACTATCTCTGATCCGAATGAGAGGTTGTTCGAGTGGAATCAAAGAGACGTTAATTAATGGCAACGATCTAGGGTTAGGGTTTTCAAGTGACGAAGGGCCTATTTTGATAGTAGTTCTGTTAGGTTGGCTTGGTGAGGAGCATAACATATGAAGAGTTAATTGTAAATTTGAATTATTTTGAAGAGTTTGATTATCATAGACTGGTGACTTTTTTCAAAATTTGTGATTCGATTTTGCTAATCTTTGCTAATTATTTTAAAATCTGTGATTTGTTTCGAACTTGTGACTTGTTTGATTATTATTATTATTATTTTCTGATTTACTCTATGTTTTTGGATTTTTATGTATGCTCGGGTACATAATGTTTTAAGAAATCTGGGGTGAGGGTTTGGGGGTTTAAGGTTTAGTATTAGAGATCAGGTTTAGTACTAGAGTTTGGGGGTTTCAGGTTTAGTATTAGAGTTTAGTACAAGAGTTTGGGGGTTTCAGGTTTAGTACTAGAGTTTGGGGGTTTCAGGTTTAGTATTAGAATTTAGTACAAGAGTTTGGGGGTTTCAGGTTTAGTATTGTAGTTTGGGGGTTTCAAGGTAAGGGTTAGGGTCTACATTCATTGCCTTATATCAATATCTTCCAATCTCTTGGAAAACCTTCACCATCCATCTTTGAAATTCTTTGGTTCCACCTCTGGCTAAATCGAAACTCTTTGATGCCTCTAAATTGACTACAAGTCCTCAGTCTCAATAGCCTTAGATCTCTCCCACAACAACCTCACTGGTTCAATCAGATTCCCTACTTCCACTTTGTGAACTTGATTTCACCTTCATACAACCTTGTGTTTATGCTCAGGTAAAGGTTTAAATTTTGTATTTATTCTCTAGTTTGGTGTTTCAGGTTTAGGGTTAGGGTTTACATTTGTTGCCTTATCACTATCTTGGTATGAAGAAACTGCTCTGTTCAATGTCTTGTTCATATATATATATATATATATATATATATATATATATATATATATATATATAATTTTATGTTTCAAAACTGAAAATGTAGTTTTCAGATTTTTCAAAATATATAGAGATTGATTGCTTTGATTGAAATGATAGGATTTTTTATTCCACATGGCTGGGCTTACTTTCAAAATTTTTACTCTTTTGCTACTGTTGATTACCTGAGCTTATCTCAAATGGGAAACAAAGAAGGAAAAAAAAAACTGCTAATTCAAGAAAGTTGTCAAATATGTTGGCCAACCTCCAAAAATTTCCTACATCTTACAACATGGTGTTTATTGCACTTGGGGTGTTTGATTTTATGTTGTAACGAGTTCAGGAAGTTTAATTTTCCTAATCTGATATATTTCAAAAGGCCTTTATTGTTCTCCTATGCTGATGATTAATGGGTATGTCATGTTTAAAGTATGTTCCAAATGCTTATTATTTGATTAATTGAAAAATTTTCAATCTCAATGTTGTGTAGTAAGTTTCAATGTACAAAGGTGCATGGTGTATGCATATCGTGTATTTGAGGTTTGGTGTAAAAGAATGTATGTGGACCATTTTCATATAGTTTTAATGTTAATTGAGTTGATGGTAAAACTATTGCAACGTAGATGTTTGAAGAAATACTATGATTTTTCTGGTTAATTGTCTTTTGGTCAAACACCAGTGGCCATATGAAGCTGCTGCTGTAGCCTTTGAAGCTATTCCACAAACTTAGGCACAAAATTGTGAGGTGAATGTGATTCGAACAATGACTGCCCTGCAAGGAAAGGTAACAAGCAGATGAGGACTATTTTTTTTTTTTTTTATCATCTACGTCTATTTTTATTTTCATTTTGTTAATTTTTAACGAATGCCTGAATTCTTATAACTTTTAATCCACTTCGAATCTTCTTCATGAAACTAGAATATTGCTCTTGGCCCTTTAACATGAAATCAAATTCAATTATTCTAAGCAAAGATCTTCCTCTTCTAAGATGGTAGTAATTGTAGTAAGAAGAAAATAATTGACATAGTTTTGATATTTACATGTCAAAATTTTATATATTTTCTGCTTTGTAGTCAATACCTTTGAAATATGTATCCAAGTTTGAGCAGTGCTGAGTTGCAAGACCCAGAAGAGTTTTTTGCGGCATTTTGAAAGCATGAAAGTAATTGTCATTTCTCAGTTTGTACATTTATAATTCTATATATTTTTTGCTTTCTATCATTGAAGGCATCATTCTAAGACAATTCTTGTATTTATCTCTTGATGGGTATTATATCTTCATCAGGTACCAAAATCTCTTAATTGAATTCATATTTTAGACTACATAACAGAATAGAGAACAATTATGCTTTAAGGGGAATAGTCAGCAGGTATCAACTTCAGCTCTATAACGTAGCTTCCATTGCACACACACACACACACACACACACACACACACACACACACACATATATATATATAAGCAGAAAGGAGGTCAAAGTTTGGTCTGTCATTTTTCATTTGGGACAAAAAGACCCCTACTATTTACTCATATGTATATTAAGTTGAAGAATCTGATTATTGGAAATAAAAAAAATCCTAAGGTCATTTGTTGAACATTCAATATGTAAATATAGCTCCTATAGTTGCCCCTATGAGATTCCAATTTTGGAGCTTACTTTATTATTGAGTGATTTGGTGTTTCTTCAGGGATAAAAATGTCATCAAATGAGAGGTCATAATGTGTGATAGGTGTTGCTTGCACTCATTCCTCTACATTACATGAGCTGCAGTGACATGCATCAAAAATAGTAATTATCTTTGAGTACATCCTGTATACTTGGCGACCAAGAAAGCTTCCTTCTTGGCCTTATGTTAAGACTTTTTTTAATGGGACCAAGTCATAAACTTAGACCTTGGTATTTTATTCTTTTCATTATATTCTGTGCTGAGGAAGCAGCCCAGCAACACCAACGTTGACACGCCATGTTTGGTTGCTCAAGGAAAATGTAGAGGAGAAGAGGAAGAAGAGGAGTTTGAGCTGGAGAGACTATTGCCTTCTCGTGGCTAGCTCGCAAGCGCATGGCGCCTCTCTGAAGACCAACTCTTGGCCATCTCTGGCTTCGATGCTCTTGTTTTTAATCATCTTTTCATCTTCAGGTAACTTATTTTATTTCTTTTTGTCTCGCTTTGATACTCTTAGCCAGGATCTTTAAGGTACCTAACTATTTATTAATTTCTTCTTTTTTTTTGGGCTTATCTCGTTGACTAGAAAACAAGTTCTTGAACTAGTTACAACCAATAAGTTCAAAGTTTTAACCTTAGAAATCATGATCTTTGTTTAATTTTGTTTGTCTCTGTTTGATTGACTTATTGCCAAATGAAATTCTTCGTACTATAGAATAAGTGTTTTGCAATTTTATCAGGGTTTATCGTTATTAACTTGTAAGTTTTATATTTAAACACTAAAGTTAATGATTAAGAAAAATAGAAATAAATTCTAAAGACTCAAGTTAAAGGATATTCCTCATGTTTTTGGCTTAATTTTTACCAACAAAAATAACGGATGAAAATTTCAGTTATGACTTCGGTCATCTGGAATGCAGAGAAATCCTATGGCTGCAGTTGGTTTTCTTTACAATCTTCAGGAATCTCAAATGAACCAATCTTCTCCGTAGATTAGTAGCTGACTGAAAATGCATGTCTTCTAAGGTGAGTATCACTTTTCAAATTGTCTTTTAAAAAGAGTCATTTATCTTCAACAAGTACCATAGTGACAAGAATGCATGTCTTTTCTAAATAGACATCTGCCCCAATACTAGCTTTTTGTATCATATGGTGGGATTTTATTTTATCTTTTTACTAGGATTTCAATAAAAAGAAGAAAAAAAAGAGTACATGCGGTGAGATATGGTTGTACACAATATCCAAGGAGGCATGGATCTTTGTGATTAATTAATATTTTTCAGATTTTGAATATTAACGCTTGTTGTTGTTCAATATTATTTTAGTGGAGTCACCAGGCAGCTTCCAACATCTTTATTAGAGAAAAGATCTGTCCATACATTAAATTTTTTCGAAGTTAGATTGTTGAAAATTGAAAATATTTTAGCTATGTCTTAATGACAGATTATTGGCGCTCTGTTTTAACCCTTGTTTAGTACATTTTGATTTTGAACTTTGAGTAATTTCATATATTCTGGCATGTTTAGTTTTGATTGAGACTTCTTTGACAGGATTTCAAGTAGTGAATTTGCGAACGAGTTTTTTAGAGGGCCTCATAGTGCAACCTCCATTGTGTTAGCAGGCAATTATTTTAATCTTAGCATGCTTGACCAGAGTTGAGGAAAGCGCCTATTTAATTAATTAAAACAAATGCAAGATCGAAAATTTGAGCATCAGAAACCCATCAAATCAATTTGAAACCGTAATAAAACCAATAAAAAAAATAGTAAGGTATCAATGATCCAATCGAATCTATGAGGGAAAATCAAACCTCTAACTTCATTTTCTAGACGATTGAACTCGACTTTGACGACATTAGAGCTGTGCAATAAATTAATGAAATCGTCAACATCCGAGCCTGAACGAGCAATAACGAGGACCTTTCTTCGGCCTTTAAATGAAGCAGAAGGAGTGAGCACAACCGACGGTGTAGATGATGATAATGATGAATCGGATGGAGGAGCTTCGCCGTTGCAGATATTTTGAAATCGGCCATAGGGTCTGATTTGCTCTCTTATGAACATGAACTTCAAAACCCTAGAACACAACAGATCCAGAGATCGATAGAGAGAGAATGAGGAGAGAGAATTGAAGTTTTGAAGTTCAACTATTCAAGTGGTGACAGGTATTTATATGGTTAGATTAAGGAGGGATTTAGGTGGGTTTTAAATGAGAGAGAGTGAGAGAGAGATCTCTACAGTAGTGAGTACAGAAAATAGTACTCTCACTTATCTCATTCGTAAACGTGTCTTGTTCGATTTATTTACTGCCATTCATATTATATCTCTACAGATACTTTTAAGCAGTTTTGAGTTATTTAAGTGGCTTCCCACTTTAAGATTAATATTTATTTTTTTAATTTAGTGCAGATTTTCTTTTTAAAAATTACACTGTTCATTTTCAAGAGAAAGATCAGATGGTTGGAATTGTTTCACTGTGTAAATTTATGATATAAACCATTGAAGTAGAACTTGATATATGTGTATCTAAGATCGAGTACTGATTATTAGGGCCAAATGCGCGGTTGAAGATTGGTGTGAGTACCATTAATGATAGTTTAGAAGTACACGTTATTTTCCTTAGTTTAAGGTTTACGAAAGATTTTTTAGAGGGAAAGAGAGATTTTATAGATTGGTTTGTTTTGTTTAGACACAAAGAGAGAGAGAGAGAGAGAGAGAGAGAGAGGAGTCACGTGATTACGTAAGGGCACGTGCAAAAGACATTTTCAGACATAAAGAATGAGCTACAGCACGTGCTCAAGGCATTTGTTAGACGGAAATGATATTGAGTGGACAGAGTATAAAAATATATTCGCCATCGGCAATTGTGACGGTTAGTGACCGTTAAAAATACTATTGCTGGCGGATCATAACCGTCGGAAAAAAATACGTTCGCCGTCAGCAATAGTATCCAAGAGGGAGACGATTGGATAAAAGAGAAAAAGTGGCACATCAAATTTTACGGCTTATTAGTCAAATGGCTGACAAAAAGAGTTTTACACTCCATGATTTTATTAATAAAAAATTTCACATGACTTTTTTTCTTCACCAACCCATGGAAAGTAAAAAAAAAACTTCCCATGAGTTTTGTCAAACAAGGCAATAGTGTGTGTAATTTTTGGTTCTATCTATATATACTCATCCGTGTAGTGACTAGTGAGAGCGAGAGCGTAGCATTGTGAGACGGCACATAGACTAACTCAAAAACTTCGACTATTAGACGCCCGTATCGTCTGATCAAGAGTCTGCAATAGCCTGTTAGAAGTTTTTATTTTGGTGGCCATCACTATTGTCAAACCGTTGACCGTTAAATGGTGTAAGATCAGTCTTGAGATGTGTAGTTGCTATTTTGGTGAGTTTGAAGAGAATAGGCAACTAATAGGTAAGTCTTTTAGTTATGGTATGATTGTGATTTCTAATCACAATATAATTAATATTTTAAGTCCTTAATGGGAAATGACTCTTTGGCTATAAATATGAGGGGTGCCTGGTCCTAACGATTGCTCAACACAATTCAATCCTCCCTATTAGCGAAAGCATCCCCATTGTGCTAGGAGATACTGAAAGCGAGAAGATCGTTGAAAATTGGCAACCTATCATTAATGACTCACACTCAAGGTGTACACATATATTTAATTTATGAATTATTTGTTTATTATTTTTGATTGATCATGCGCCTAGATTCTACGGCTTATTTTGGATGGATGGATCGATAGATCCATATTGAGTTTCCATCAATTGGTATCAGAGCCATGTCGGTGCATGGTCGATTGAAACATCGCGGTTAAGCCCCATGGGGGCTGCCATTGTTGCAGTTATTTTAAAAAATAATAAAATAAAAAATAAAATAAAATAAAATTTTGGTCACGGTCCGGCTAGTGGGGTTCTCCGCACACCGGATCGGCACTTGAGACGGCCAACCAATTAACCAGACGCGCACTGCAGAGTCTAGTCACCGATTTTGGGTTAAGCCCTTTGGGGCTGCCTGTTGCAGTTCCTGCAACTTTAAACACAATAAAATAAAATAAATAATAATAAATAAATAAAAATTACTATTGGCCGATTAGGGCGTGGGGTTTCCAAGCCATCTGACTCAGCCAATGGTGGCCGGCCGGACGGAACTGCCGGACGTGGCCGGCCAGTGAAGGGGTGTGCATAGTCCCTAAGGGGCTGCTGCTGTTGTTGCTTGCTGCAACTTCAAAAAAAAAAAAAAAAAAAAAAAAATTGTGAAGAAGAACAGTGAAGGGGGGGAGGTTTAGGGATTCTTGGACCAAGTCAGGTCCGTTGCCAGCCCACCTGACTCGGTAACCCTAACCCACTGACCGAGGTCCACCTGGCCCTTTTGGCCCGTGCCCGACCCGCAGGGCCCTTGGCCCACTCGGCCTTTTGGCCCATGGCCGGACCCGCCGCTCGACTCGTAGGGCCCTTGGCCCACTCGGCCTTTTGGCCCATGGCCCGACCTGCCGCTCGACCCGCAGGGCCCTTGGCCCACTCGACCTTTTGGCCCATGGCCCGATCCGCCGCTCGACCCGCAGGGCCCATAGCCCACTCGGCCTTTTGGCCTATGGCCCGGCTCGATACCCAGCCCAATTATGCCCATACTATTTCTTATTCTTTTCGGGCCATTTCTGGGCTATTTATAAGTCCGATTTTCGGACATTATATATGAATTTTAACTTTTTCGGGCATTTCGGATATGTTTTTGAGGTCTATTTTTGACAATGAACTCTCTGTTGTGATGTATTTATAACCTGATGTTATTTTTTCAATTTTTAATTAGGTAATCATTATTTTTTTTTTAGTACCATTAATTAAAGTTGGGTATTGGAGGTTGTGCACTAGCACCAAGTCTAGTACTTCCATATTATTACCCCTGATTATTATTAATTTTGACACTTACTCATAACACGAGTTGGACTTGGCTTTTTTTTTTTTAATATCACTTTTGTGATCATCTAAAATATTATCAAACCCAAATAGAAAGCATGGCTTAGAAAGATTCTTCTGCCCAACGGTGATGATCCTTCCTAGTGTCGTGATTTTTATAGTGAGGTTTAATTTTGTTCAAGATCGTGTTACAAATTTAGTGAGAGTCTGTAGTCAACGTTGGCGTCACAACATAAGGGATTTTTCTGCCCAATGGTGATGAATCACTTAATATTGTATGATGATTGTATTTCACTATTCATTATTTGGTATGTGAGTACTGCTAGTGTGTTGTGACTCGATCCAACGGAGGGTCATAACGAAACAATTAGTACCACAATCATTAGTATAGATTGAGGAAGCGGCTAGTGTGCTATGACTCGACCCAACGGAGGGTTATGAGGACACAAATTGTTTCTCAATAAAACCACATTGGTTTTAATTTCTATTACAATCCTTAACATATTTTAACTCTTGCGTCACATACTACAATTATAATCTTGTGGACATAAAAAAGCCCTTAATTATTGTGCAGCATTAAACCCGTCTTCTATAACTAATATGATTAGTGGAATTGAACTTCTGAGTGGCTCAAATTATGATAAATGGAAAGAACAAGTTGCTATTGTTCTAGGCTGTATGGATCTTGACTATGCTATACGATCTGATAAACTCAAGGTGCTCACCGCTGATGCCTTAGCTGAGGATCTGGCAGTGAACAATACAGATTTAGAAAAATGAGATAAATCAAATCGTATGAGCCTCATGATCATAAAGAGTTCCATTACTAATGCGATTCGGGGAGGTATTCCTGACTCGCACAATTCAAAGGAATACATGCAAGTAATTCAGGAATAATTTCAGGGGACTTCTAAAGCACTTGCCAGTAGTCTAATTGTTAAAATGGGAACCATGAAATATGATGATCATAGTGGCGTACGGGAGCACATTATGAGAATGAGTGGCATAACAACTCAATTGAAAGAAATGAACATGGGTTTTTCTGATGATTATCTTGTTCACTTCATTATGACTTCTCTTCCTGCATAATTTAGCCCATTTAAGATTAATTACAACACGCAGAAAGAGAAATGGAAGATGAATGAGCTAATCCTCACTGTCTCCAAGAAGAAGAAAGGCCTCGGGCTGAAAAACCTGAAAGTGCCCATTACACTGCTCTTGGACCATCGAAAGGAAATTTCAAGCGAAAGAAGGGACAATATAAAGGAAAGAACGTGAAAGCTCCTTCACCGAAAACCAAACAAGGAGAAGCTGGCAGATCTACTTCTGGTATCAAGTGTCACTTCTGTAAGAAGAAGGGACACATTAAGAAGAATTATCAGAAATACAGAGATTGACTAGTTAAGAAAGGTAATGACCTAGCTTTTGTGTGTTTTGAATCACTTTATGTTAATGCTCCGCACAATATTTAGTGGATAGATTCTGATGCAACTATTCATATAAGTAATTTAATGCAGGAATTTCGATCCAGCAGGAAGCTAAGTAAAGAATAACATACCATCAAACTCGAAAATGGAGTAGAAGCAGATGTGGAGGCCATTGGGACTCTCCGTCTCATTTTAGATAGTGGTTTCATTTTAGATTTAGTTGATACTATTTACGTCCCAAGCATCACTAGAAACCTTATCTCAATTTCTAAATTGGATTCATTAGGTTTTGAATTTAAATTTGGACATAATATTTTTATTCTATCATTTGATTTCAATATTGTCGGTGGTGGTTCATTAGTGGGCAATCTTTATCAGTTGAACTTGAATTTATTTTACGCCAAATCTTTAGTTTCTATGCATATGAATGATAAAATTAGTAAGAAACGAAAACGAGCAATCAACAATTCCTCCATTTTATGACATAAATGTTTAGGTCATATATCTAAGGATAAAATGGAGAGATTAATTAAAGATGATATACTCGATGCGCTCGATTTATCTGATTTCACTACTTGTGTAGATTACGTTAAAGGGAAACTCACAAAAGCTAACAAGAAAGGAGCTATCAGAAGCACGAGTTTGCTAGAAATAGTCCACACTGATATTTGTGGACCGTTTCCAACTCCTGCTATTGGTGGTCAAAAATATTTTATTACCTTCACTGATGACTATTCTCGTTTTGGTTATATATTTTTAATTCATGAGAAATCTGAGGCCCTGGATATGTTTAAAATCTATAAAGCTGAAGTTGAGTTACAACACAATTCGAAGATTAAAATTGTGAGATCCGATAGAGGCGGAGAGTATTATGGTAGATATTCTGAAACAGGTCGCAATCCAGGACCATTCACCCTATATCTACAAGAGCATGACATTGTCGCTCAATACACTAGTCGGGAACACCTGAACAGAACGGTGTAGCTGAGCGACGAAATCGTACTCTTATGGATATGGTGAGAAACATATTATGCAACTCTAAGTTGCCTATGTTCTTGTGGGGAGAAGCCTAGAAAATAGCGGTGCATATCCTAAATGAAGTTTCTAGTAAGGCGGTTCCCAAAACTCCTTATGAGCTATGGGTAGGAAGAAAATCAACTTTAGGATATTTACACATTTGGGGTTGTTTGGCTGAAGCAAAGGTGTATAACCCACAATTAGAAAAATTAGATCCTAAAACTATAGGTTGTCATTTCATTGGTTACCCTGATAGGTCAAAAGGCTACTGATTTTATTGTCTCACTCATTGTACCCGAATTGTTGAGACTAGATATGCAAAATTCTTTGAGGATCGTGAGAATAGTGGAAGTGTTGAGCCTAAGAAAATCACTTTTGAGGAAAATCGAGTTATAATTCTTATCCATTTTATTCAAGAAAAAGTAGCACCAATACCAGTTATTCAAGCAAATATTGATGCACCTATGGCTATGCCTAATGAAACATCCCATATTGAGGAGGTTCTTACTCCCATGGCGATTACCAATGATCAACCATTGCTTGCGAGTACTAATTTGAGCATGTTACATGAGACAAAGAACTTTTTATTAAAGAGTTTTGATATGAAAGATCTTGGTAGAGATTTCTACGTGATAGAAATTGAGATTCATCGAGATAGAGCCCGTGACATATTGGGATTGTCTCAAAGAGCTTATATTGATAAAGTTCTTAAAAGGTTTAACATGGACAATTATTCTGCTACTGTTGCTCCTGTCATCAAGGGTGATAAATTTAGTTTACTTCAGAGTCGTAGGATCAATCTGGAGAGAAAGCAGATGGAGACAATTTCCTATGCATTGACAGTTGGGAGTCTCATGCATGCATAAGTTTGTACTCGTCCGGACATAGCGTATATAGTTGGCATGCTTGGTAGGCACCAATGTAATCCTGATTTGGATCATTGGAAAGCAGCCAAGAAAGTTTTTCGCTATTTACAAGGGACTAAAGGACACATGCTCACGTGCAAAAGGTCGAATAATCTTGAAGTTATTGGTTATTTAGATGCTGACTATGTTGGGTGCCAAGACACTCGTAGGTCCACATCGGGTTATATTTTTATTCTTGCAGGTGAACCTATATCTTGGAAGAGCGTTAAACAGACGCTGACTACTTCGTCTACTATGGAAGCAGAATTTGTTACATGTTTTGAGGCAATATGTGAGGTGATATGGTTGAGGAATTTTATCTCAGGGCTTCGAGTTATTGATAGTATTTCAAGGCCTCTAAGAATCTTATGTGACAATTCCACTGTGATAGCTATCTCCAATAACAACAAGACTAGTGGGGGTTCCAAATATATTGATATAAAATATCTTATTGTAAGGGAGAGAGTTCATAATCAAATTATATCTGTTGAAAAGATTAGTATGACACTCATGTTGGCTAACCCTCTCACAAAAGGCTTACCTCCCAGCTCTTTTTGGAGCATGGTGCGCGCATGAGATTAACGGATAATTTTGATAGCCTTCGAGAGTGGATATCTGAGAGTGAATACATTTGCTTAATTGATTCAGAAATAAAGCTTATTTATTTGCTTTTCTATTTTTATGTAAATAAAACTTTGGAACATATGGTGTCAGTAGATGGCAATAAAGTAGGACTAATATTAGATTGAGTTTACATGTAATCACCATTCAGTTTGTAAACTTGCAATCTATGTGAAATCATACTAGTTGGAATTCATGTCGGTGATAACTTCCAATACAGTAACTAATGAACGGTCATGTATCGATAACATGATATATTGACTACATTGATTCTGTGTTGAAATTCTCTCTGGACCGGATTGATTATAAAGACTTTGATTGAGATTGATTAGGACTTACCATTCAAAGAAAGTTAGCTAACATTTGGTAATCGGAGTTTATTGACATAGTTTGGCCAAGTGGAGACTGTTAGAAGTTTCAATTTTGGTGGCCATCACTATGGTTAAATCGTTGACCGTTGAATGGTGTAAGATCAATCTTGAGATATGTAGTTGCTATTTCGGTGAGTTTGAAGAGAATAGACAACTAATAGGTAAGTCTTTTAGTTATGGTATGATTGTGATTTTTAATCACAATATAATTAGTATTTTAAGTCCTTAATGGGAAAAGACTCTTTGGCTATAAATATAAGGGGTGCCTGGTCCCAACAATTGCTCGACACAATTCAATCCTCCCTGTTAGCGAAAACATCCCCATTGTGCTAGGAGATACTGAAAGCGAAAAAATCATTGAAAATCGGCAACCTACCATTAATGGCTTACATTCAAGGTACGCACATATATTTAATTTATTGATTATTTATTTATTGTTTTTGATTGATCATGCGCCTAGATCCTACGGCTTATTTTGGATGAATGGATCGATAGATCCATATTGAGTTTCCATCATAGCCTTCTAATGGACAAGTAATCAACTTATGGGTAATAGTCTACATTAATGCACAAAAAGGGCTTTGATTCCATAGCTTGAATGGTGTGGTGACAGTAGAATTTTCTGAATTTCTGTAAATTTCACCCAAAGTTGGGATCCACCAAAACTTTTGACAAAATTTTTCTTATTTCAGGGAATTGTCGAAAGACTAAAATGTTATAGACTTATGAAGTTTGAATGTCAATATTCTGTAGGTACTTAAAGGCCCTACCGCGGGACAAATTCTAACCGTAATATGGTAAAAAGTGTCGACTTTTAAGATGTTTTTTCATGAGATGCTTTATAACCTAATGAAGGAGAAGTGTTAAATATAAAAAAGAGTCCCTAGAAATATCGCGCCATTTACAAAGACATACAAAGATAGAGCCTCGTGCTCAAATCTTTGTTGCTATAATTTGAAAAAAAATTTTGGATGATGCCATATAACACAGAACAACTCAGATGTACACATAAGGATGCGTGGAGTCTTAGAGCCCAAAGGGGAGAAGATACCAACTGTTGCTCTATGGATACCCTTATTCCAAATTTGGTACGAAATATCATTTGTGCCATATACATCACAGTTATGAGACCAAATAAGCTGATTTTTAAAAAAAAATTATTTTATGCTGGCTCGATGATAAACGAGGGTTGAATTGGATAGATGTCTTGGGTTCATCTTCTCCATTTTCAAAATGAAGGATGACTCATAAAGCTCATTTATGATATTAGTTGGAGGAATGAAGGAGCCTCATATGGTCTCCGTTGGAGTGGAACCAACTTTAAGCTATTGACACGACTACTATTACAGCATTTATTTAGCTACAAAAGTAGCTTCCCGCCAAACAAAACTCCCAACTAGCGCTCACAATGGGCCGGGCTCGGCATGAACCCAGTCCCACCCGGCCTGGATGGGATCGGTTTTGGGCTCTAATAAAAGCGCCTCAGTATAGCCTATTTTGTATTGGGGTCAGCTTGGGGCCTCATTTTTCAGGATAAAAATAGGGCACTTTAGGAAATAATACCTAAAAAACAAACTCTAGCAAAAAAGACCCGACTTCAAACGTTTGATATGTAAAAGATTGGGATGAAAAACTCTTATTGTAGGTAAAGAATATTTGGTTGCAAATATAAGACCTTTTTGTAATTCCCATGTATCAATGAATTTTTGAGATTCTATCTAGATCGAGCATGAATACATGACCTTTGGTGACTGTCATATGAGCCCAAAACACATATTCATCAGAAGATCGGTGCCGTCCATTTATCTGGCTTCTACACGATTCAAATTGAAGTGGGACATTGTTATATGAAGGATAAATTTTATGCATACAAAGTGCAGACAGTTGATGTGGCGCAATACAATTAGCTGCTAGTGCGGTTGGACTTAATTAATGCATGTCGTTAAGTCAATCACTGTCATGTCAGCCATATGCACCTTGTCCTTAATAAATCTGTCCTACATTTATAATTTTCCTATTAAAGTGGCTCCATTGAATGCTTCCAATTCAGTTATGCATGAAGGTGAGAACGGGCTAGGGGCTAGGGGCTCGGGGAAGGACACTATATAGGGATTAGGGACTGGGCTCAGACCCGGCCTGAGGGTTTCAAATCTCCACGCGCCAGACCTTAGACGGGATGGTTAGAGTTTTTGAACCTAGTCTATATCCATTCCAGTCCGACTTACTAATAGGGTCATGCCATCCTTAGCCTCGTGCCCATCTATTCCATGCCGGGTGAGCAATAGGCCGACATAATAACTTCTATATAAAGGTTCTCAATTGATTGAGTTCGGATTCCACTTAAACGAGTCATATTGTAATTAGGATTTCGGAATTATAATACCTAACCTGAATTATTAATCGAATAAGGTGAGGCCAATCCATTAATATATCAGGTCTACCTACCTAACCTATCCCATACCTAGCCTCCAGGAGGTCAGGCTGGGATCAAGCCCACTTGTTGAGACTCCAAAGCCCATGTATAGCCCATTGGCAGTCCTATGAATGGACATTTTTGGGGTGAAGGAAGCTCGCGACTTGGATGATTTGGATTAATAAAAAAAGTTTTTCTAGTATAATTTGACATTTGAAGCCGATTTTGGTCCTCTGCTTTGAAAATTAAAAATAATTTGCCTGATCAAAGTCCAACTTGAACCCGATCAGGTCCGGCTAAGCCCAATTATATTATGGGGAAAAATAGGGTGGGTCTATCCTATCTTAGTCAATTTGGGTCAGGCTTGGATCCAAATCAAAAGCCCAAGCTTGGATGAACCTAGGCTGTGTCCTGCCCAATTTTGCATCTAGACCACGTTTGGGCCTATTTTTTAAAGTAAAAAATAATTGGTCCTGTTAGAAGCTTGACCTAAAATTGGACTGCCCAGGCTGGTTGACAGCCCTACTATATATACGGATGCAAATTCGGTTTACCGAATTGAACTGAAATCGAGAATTTCGGTTTTCAGTTTGGTTCAGCCAGAGTCGAAACAGAATTGATTCGGTTTTTGTTCGTTTTATTTATCTAACGGAAACCGAATGGAAACCCACAAATTTTGATTTTTTCGGGTTGGTTTTCTCCTCTTTTTATTTGTATTTTAAAGGTATTTTATTTAGATTTTTCAAATTTTTTCGAGGTTTTTTTTTTTTTCAGTTTTTCTCTTTTTTTTTTTTTGTTTTCTCATCCTCCCTAATCAATTTTTATAACCCAAAACCAAAAACTGAATCAGAATGGGTTTGGTTTCTAATCGGACCAAACCGATTCGGTTCGCACAGTTTTCGAGTCTTATTAGGGTTTCAAGACAAAACTTGCATCCCCAAGTCTATGTAGTCTTTGTGTGTGTACTCACGTGTTTACATAATTCGGTGGCGAGCCGAGCCCAACAAAATAGACTCAGAATTGAGCCAAGCCAAAGCCGAGATTTCTTATGGTCTAGCCAAAATGATCTAGACTTTACATTGAGCAAGTTGGCAACCAAGCCCTACAAAGGGGTCCCTTGGATCCCTGCAGTCATAAATCCCACGTGCCAAGGCTGCCAAAAACCAACCCTTTCTACTCCCTTCCCTTTTAAAATCACCCATACTCCCCACCCAGCCTGGCTTCTCTAACTTCACGCCACATGTCATAAACCCACGACACGTGTCAGTTTGAGTACATGGTCTCGCCTTGTTGGACCACATCTCCCACGTGGTCAGTGACCATTGTTGTCGGCTAGGGCCACGTGTACGAGGACCACCATGACGGAGAACGTCCACGCCAGCATAACATCGATTTCAAATGCACCGTACTTTAATAGTTTAATGTCCTTATTTGCAACGCCATTACTAAAGGCCTTTGCGCGCGCATATATATATATATATATATATATATATATATATATATATATATATATATATATATATAGGAAATGGGTTGGAATGCACGATGGATCCATGCATTAGAATCAAGTGAGTCCATGTGACATCCATACAAAAGATCAGGTGCCACGGCAACTTGACCGAGAACGATTAAAGGCCACTGAAAAGATTTGGACATAATCTGATGCATATCTATTGTTTAAAATGTAATCAAAGGAGAGAAAATTAATACAACAAGATGTGCATTACTCAAACTTCAACCACAAAAAAAAATTTAATATTTTTTATAAATCACATGCCATATAGCATGTGATATAAAATTCGCGTGTAAAGTTTCATCCATGCACTCCAAGCTATATACCCATTTCATATATATATATATATATATATATATATATATATATATATATATATATATATATATATAAATGATTATTGGCTACTTGTCATGTCAAGTGACTTAAAAAGTCAATTTAATATAACATGTAGCCAATAATTACTGGAGTCATCAGATCATCATGACTTGAGTGCGAGGATCGTCAATCTCTCCAAAGAGCAACCATCTTTGGCTCTATCAAGTGTTTTATTAGATATTCCCAGGCACTTGTTAGATATCTGTATTTAATAAAAAATAATATTCAAATATAATTCAAATATATATATATATATAGATGAAAGTAACCCTAATTTCCTATAATATGGGACATACCATGAGAATGTTTGGTTGGTTTTAAGGTACGGTGAGTGGAAAGCGATGTAGTTTTGAAGGCTGAGAAGGATGTTTTTGGGTCTCCTTTCAATTTTTTTGCTTTGCTTTACTACAAGATTCCAGGTCAATTTACTTCTTCTGGTCATACTGACCCCAGTGAAAAGTTTAAAACCATAGGCCATAGTCCACTAACCCGCGCGTGGCATGTATATGTGCCCCCTTTTGTCTCTTTAGTAGGGCCTATTACCCTGCATTAGGTACACGTACCGCAGATGGTACACAGACTAGTCTCATCTGCCAACCTGGGAATGCATGCATTCAACTTATGTCTGTGAAAGCTGTGGAGGTATCAGTTAGCCGTGCGTGCAGAATGATCGAGAAAAGGTGATGATGGTGATAATTAAGGGGTCTCAACGGGCCGGGTTGAGCCCAGCCCAAACCATATGAGCTGGGGTATGGTCTATATATAAATGGGCTGACCTGATCCGTCTCAATTATTAAGTCGGGCCAGGTACGGGCTAGATTTAAAGACTAGTGTGAGATCTATGTGCCCTTAACGCATATAATGATATTGCAAGTACTTAATGATATTGCAAGTACTTAGTAGTGTGATATTGCAAGTACTTAATGATATTGCAAGTACTTAGTAGCAACACATTTTTTCTTTTTTTTTTTATAACGTAAGGGATTGTTTGGATAGAGGGAAAAGAAAAAAAATCATGAGAAATGAAAAGAAATATGATACGTTTTTATGTTTGGCAAATCAACATATCCCTCTAAAATATGAGGATTTCATCGGAAAACTTTTTTCATTATCTCTTTTTCTTTTTCTCTCTCCCTTATATCTCTCTCTCTTTTAATGAATAAATTGAAATAAAATCAACTATTGAAAAAATAAAAAATAATAATAGTAACTAATAATAAAAAAGATAAAATAACAAAAAAAACAAGAATAACAATAAAAAATAAAATAAGAAATTAAAAAATAAAAAAATGAATTAAAAAAAAGTAAAATAATAAAAAATAAAAAAATAAATATAAAAAAATAAAAAAATAAAAAAATAAAAAAAATATATTTATTTATTTATTTAAAACTAAAAATTTAAATTTTTAAAAATTTAAAAAATAAAATAAAAATAGAAAAATAAAAAATAAATTTTTTTAATCAAATAAAAAATTAAAATTAAAAAATTAAAAAAATTGATCATTAAAATTTAAAATTTAAATAAAAATACAAAAATTAAAAATTAAAAAAATAATAATAAATAAAATAAAAAGTAAAAAATAAAAAAGATGAAATAATGAAAAAAATAAGAATAAGAATAAAATAATAAATAATACATAAATAATAAAAAATAATAAAATAATAATAATAATAAAATATAAAAAAAATAATTAAAAAAAAATACAAACACAAAAATAAAAAA
The DNA here is from genome assembly GCA_021018995.1 of Chloranthus sessilifolius. NCBI lineage: Eukaryota > Viridiplantae > Streptophyta > Magnoliopsida > Chloranthales > Chloranthaceae > Chloranthus > Chloranthus sessilifolius. The sequence continues at coordinate 2,806,656 of CM037584.1, forward strand.
AAATTAAAAAAAAATATTTAATAAAAATAAAATAAATACAAATTAAATTAAATTATAAAAATCAAAATCAAAATAAAAAAATAGAAAAAATAAAAAAATAAAAATACTCAAAAAATAAAATGAATAAATAATAAATAATAATAATAATAAATAAAATAATTAGATAAAGTAAATAAAAGAAATTTTTTATTTTATTTTTTTCACTTTTTACTTTTTAATATTTAATATTTATTTATTTTTATCAAAAGAAGAGAGAGAGAGAGAGAGAGAGAGAGAGAGAGAGATTTTTTACTTTTTAATTTTTAATATTTAATATTTATTTATTTTTATCAAAAGAGAGAGAGAGAGAGAGAGAGAGAGATTTTATTTTTTTAATTTTTTAATTTTTAATTTTTAATTATTTTTTATATTAAAAAAAATAAAATTAAATAAATATGAATATAAAAATTAAATAATAAAAAAAAATTTAAAAAATAAAAAATAAAAAATAAAAATATTTAATAAAATAAATTAATAATAATAAATAATAATTAATTAAATCTCTCTCTCTCTCTCTCTCTCTTAGCTCTGTATTACGATTCTCCTTTTTAGATTTCTCTCTCCGAATTTTCCTCTCCTAAATTCTCTCTCTACATATTTCTTGTAATTTCTCTCTCTTAATTTTTGTCTCTCCCCATATCTCTCTCTCTCTCCTAAACTTTCTTTTTTCTCTTTTCTAATTTTTCTCTCTCATAAAATTTCCTTCATAATAGAAAGTTGAATTTATTTATTTTTTAATTACACAATCAAAATGCCGAAAAATAATGAATTCCTAAGAATTCCCAAAGAGCTGGAATCTATTGGATTTACAAATACTTTTCCTATATTTTTCAAAAAATTGTCAAACAGACCCTAATAGTAACACATTTGGACGGAAACAAAGAATCATTTTCAAGGAAAAGGATTCCTTACTATGATTCTGTCCCGATTTTTAGGATTATATATTTTTAGCGGACTCGGGTTTCTCCTGATAATCATTTTTCCATATTTGTTACTCTCTAACATGAAAAACTCAATAAGATATCATTTCTCCTAGATGAATTGATTGTCACGTTTTAAAACATGCCAACACTAGATAATCACTGAGAAAATGCATTTTCAATTTAAAAATGTAAGAAAAGTTAGAAAACAGTATTTTTTATTGAGCTTGTTTCTTATTCATCTACTTGAATTATGCCACAAAATAAAAAAGAGTAAGCCCCAACCCCAATAGATGAAATCAGTTCCATAAAGTGTTTTTGAAAAATCTTAAAGGGCGAGGAAACATAATCCTACTGAATAAAATATGAAATCTAACTAGGCAAGGTAGAACACATAATAGCTAGTTCAATGTTAAATGTTGGGTTTATACTAATAATTAGTAATTACAGTACGATAATTGTAGATGAGAACTAATCATTTCTTTAAAGCACTAACAGGTTTTCAAAGTAAATGGCATTATAATAATAGGACTTCTCCTGATTAACAAGAAAATGGAAAAACAAAAGTTTTATCCTCTGAGCTATTTAAGTTGCTTTTAGTATGCTGTACTAGAGATATAACAAGGAAAATCTATACTTGTTATATATTCAAATTTGACGTTCACTAAAACCAACATGAAAGGTTGTTTATCTATTTTGCTCGTGCTCCTCATACACAGGGCCAACTTACACTTCTCAAAAATTCATTCAAATGTCTACTATAAACAAACCAGACTATCTCCCATTTGTCATACTTTTCCTTTTCTCATTTTTTAAAATCAATTTGATTCTTTGCATCTTCAATCAATCATTATAAGTAATAATATATTTTTTTCTTTGTTTGTCGGGAAAAAAAAAACAAGAAAACATTAAATTCCTCATGCAACTCAGAATAGTTCATTTATTTATTTTTAATGGATAACAGTAAATAGCATATAAGAAAGTGGAAAGGTAAGCAGAGCGAGAGGGAGAAGAAGAAGAAGAGGGTTTCTCAGTTCTCACCTGATTGGAAGAAGCTTGATCGGCGGCGACGGAGAGAAAGGGCGTCGCGAGCGCAGCAACCAGCCAGAGAGAAGCAAAGGGCGACAAAGAAGAAGAAGAAGGGCGGAGCGACAGAGGAGGAGAGGGGTTTAAAAAAAAGAGGGTTTGTAAAAAGGGCTCTCTTTTACTTTTTTTTTTAGCGCCCGCAATCACCCATGAATGGGTCCGTCAATGGTCATAAGCATGCTTTGAGTGGTGTGCCTATTGATTCATGTTCTTGATATGACGCCTCATTAGCAAGACCGACTACTTGCACATGAAATTTGTATCATTGCACATAATTTAAAAAAAAGCTTAGTATTTTTTTGAGACCTACGCCTTGTAAAATACCAATTAAGCCGTCTAATTTAAAGGTCATGTTGTAAAGATCTTTGGGGCCAAATATTGAAACAAAAAATGATTTCTATAATCTAATTCAACACAGTCAAAGTCTATCATTTGATTCAATGGCTAATCATGCTGAATCAAATGATAGAGATATTTGGCACAAAAGATATTCCCATCATAGCCTTCAAATCAAATGCCTTAATGGTGTTTCGCGTGGCTCATGTCTCAAAACTATCCCGTGTTTCTTTTTAACCCATGTGCCATGGTACAAATATCGTGTCAAGTTCTAGTGCCCTCTATCATTGGGTGCCTCTGTTTGCACCCACTTAATTATGTGAAAGCGCCAACGTCTTAGACCCCTTGATAATAATTGATTACTTCAGATCAGATGATAGAGATCGTTTTTCACCCATATTTTTTGCAAAATAGATCATGAGATCATGGTGCACCAATCGGATGGTCAATTTTTTATTCTGTAGATCCCTAAAAAATCTCCCTAAATTCGTGATTGAGCGTGATGTGTGTCATAGGATTCAAGGGCCATTTTTTGGAGATCTAAGACACATTGAATCAAAAACTGATCATCTATAGGTGCACTATCATCTCAAGATCTGCTGTGGAAGATCGAGGTGACAAACAATCTCCATCATCTGATCCAAAGCAATCAATGATTGTTCAGAGGTCGGGGTCGTGGGTACATTCAAAGAATGCGGAGGCACAAACAGAGTTACCCTTTATAATTTGAGGTGGTCACTTCCCCAGCTTTGCAAATGAGATTATTGTATTTTATACCCATTTTCATTTCATCCTGGGGGTCCACATATTAAATAATTCACCAATTTAGGAGTTGTCCAGAAGGTAGACCCATCTTCTATCTTTAATCACATAGATTAACGCGTTTTTGATGATTTACTAAGACATCTCTTTTACTTAGTCCAATGAATCCAAGTTGAATCTGGTGGAGATTTATAAGGCTGTGTTTGGATTAACTCTTTCAAGGAAAAGAGCAACTCTTTTACTTTTTGGCTCCGGCAGAAAATTGCTTTTATATTTGGTAACACAACTCTTTGCCCCATTTGCTTTAGCGGGGAGTTATTTTAAGTGATAAAATTGTTTTCTGTCAGATTTTACTTGCTCTGACAAAGAGTAGGGAGAGAGCTGCTTCTCCTCTTATAAGAGCTAACCCAAGCACAACCTAAAGAATCTTTTAAGATTGAGTGTAAGGTGTCAAACTCGGTATCAGTATTGGGTATCGGTCCATGGAGGATACGAATCGGTCGATACCGATACATATTGTCCTATTTTTATTTATTTATTTTTAAATTAAGGTATCGGCTGGTTCCGATATCGTATTGGCCTACCAATATCCGAGTTGGATACCGATACGTATTGATTTACCGAAAAATCGATACGGATATTTGATAACTCGGATATTTGATACCATGATTGAGTGTGGTAACTCCTACCCAATGTAGATTCCATGATATTTTAGGAAAAGAGAGAGTAGCCTTCAACATAAAATATAGAAAGGGAAGTCTTTTTAGGGAGTGACTAGTTGCACATGAAGTTTCTTTTGTTGCACATAATTTAGAAAGAAACACTTAAAAAGTTTTTGGGACATGTGCCTCATAAGATACCATCTAAACAATCTGATTTGCAGATCATAATGTAAATATCTTTAGTGATGAAAAGAAATATAATATTTATCATCGTGCTGAATTGGATGATAGAGATCACACTGCATGTCAATTTTTAGCACTAATGATCATCATGTCATGGCCTTCAAACCATGTGACTTAAGTGATATTTCACAGGACACCAATCTAAAAATATTAAGTCTATTGTTTTAAACTATGTGCAATGGCATAAATCGCATGTGCCAGTAGCTGTACCCTTTTAAGTAATTAGCGTAGCGTGATCCGGCACCTTGGAAATAGAATGACGTCAACATTACTTTATTTAGTGAGATAAAATAAAGGGTTTTTTGTAAATACCCCCTGAGTTATGTTAATATTACAAATAACCCTCCCAATTATAGCTATTTGTTTTAAACCCTGAGTTAGCATTTTGGTATTTATAAAACACCATTTTTAACGGATGTTACTTTAAATGGTTAACCAGCAATTAAAGAATAGCCTAAATATCATATTTATCTTTTTTTAAATTAAATTACTAAATTGCGACCCTCTATACGTAGTAAAGAGTAATTTTAAATCCACCCCACCACTTACAAAAAAGAATAGTTTTAAATCCACCTACCAAATATTTGAGTTCACCCACGCTGAAAAACATTGATTGCATTGAATCGGACGATGGAGATCGTTTATCGTCTCAACCTTTTACACGATGGATCTTGAGATCACGGTGGCACTATTAGACGGTTGACTGCATTGAATCGGACGATGGAGATCATTTATCGTCCCAACCTTTCACACGATGTATCTTGAGATCATGGTGGCACCATAAGACAGTTGACTGCATTGAATTGGACGATGGAAGTTGTTTATCGTCCCAACCATTCACACGATGGATCTTGAGATCATGGTGGCACCATAAGACGGTTGATTGCACTAAATCGGACGATGGAGATTGTTTATCGTTCTAATCTTTCACACGATGGATCTTGAGATCATGGTGGCACCATCAAATGATTGATTTTTTATTTCATGTGATACACACCCAAAAAATGACCTTAAAATTAATTTTAACCGTATACGTGATGTTAAGGTCACTTTTCTGAGATGTGTGCCACGAAATAAAACATTGATTTTCTAATGATATGCCTAAACGATCTCCATCCATTACAAAAAATAAGACTATTAGCGGCAGTTTTTTTTAATAAAAAACTGCTGCTATCAGTCCTGTCGCTACAAATAGCGGCAGTTTTTTATTAAAAAAAACTGCCGCTAATAGTCTTATTTTTTGTAGTGATCGTCTTATTCAATGCAATCAATGTTTTTTAGCGTGGGTGAAAATGGGTCTTGAATCATATAGGAAATTAGAGGGACGAGTATTTTGAGTAGAACGCGTAGATTGAAGGTTTTCTTTTCAAGAATAATTGCATCGTTTGCCACAAATCCTTCATTGGTTGAGTATTCGTCCAAACGTTGACATACTTTAATGGGGGAATCACCCATCTGATGAGTCTTGAATCTGATGGGTGAATGAAGGGCCTTTTAGAAAAGTACCTTTAAATCCACCCACTGAATCTTTAAGTTCACCCACGCTAGAACACGTTGATTGAATTGAATCGAACGATGGAGATCATTTATCCTCCCAATCTTTCACATGATGGATCTTGAGATCATGATCGTACCATCAGACGGTCAATGTTTTATTTCACATGGCACACATCTCAGAAAAGTGACCTTAACATCACGTGCATGCTTAAAATTGATATTAAAGTCACTTTTAGGGGTGTATACCATATGAAATAAAAAGTCGACCGTCTGATGGTACACCCATGATCTAAAGATCGATCTCATGAAAGATTGAGACGATAAAAAATCTCCATCGTTTGATTCAATGCAGTTGATGTATTTCAGCGTGGGTGAACTCAAAGATTTTGTGGGTGAATTTAAAGGTACTCCTTTTAGAATAGTGATAAATTAGAATAGCATGACTTGTAAATAAAGGTGAATGAAGGGCCTTTTAGAATATGATAAACTTTAATGGCATGACTTATAAATATAAATGAATAAAGGGCCTTTTAGAATGGTGGTATTTTTAAAATATTGGTTTCATTAAGGGTAAAATAGGCTTTCCATCCATAAACTCACGGCTAGTTAACGGCAAGGGGGTTATATGAAATAGAAACATAAAAATAGGGACTGCATAATAAATACCCATAACTTAGAGGTTTTCTTATAATATTAGCATAACACAGGGGATATATGCCAAAAACCCTAAAGTAAAAATAATAAATATAGTAAGATGGAAACTGTTTCAACTTTCTAGTCCAATAGCAAAGGAAGCTTAAGAGTTGAGACCAACTAAAATAGGGAGCCCATCCCATGGAATATTAGTATCTTATTTACTATTTAGGCCTCACTTTTTTAAGAGTAAATGATTAGGTATACCTTACTCTTTTTTAAGAGTAAGGTATATATATATATAATAAGAAAACAATTAAGTAGGATATAATATATAAACCGTGTGCCGATGAGGAGAAAATAAAATGTACATAGACTGTGATCCACGTGGCATGCTTGTTTGATGAATTAAGGTAGCCTACTAGCAGCCCAAGCAACCCCATCATTGATCTGAGTTTCCATTACAAAAAAAAAAAAAAAAAAAAAAAGTCAATTAGAGGATTTGTACCATGGTTCAAAATTTCGGATTTGATCAAAACTTATTGGTTTTGGTGGTCTCCAAAATGATAACATCAAAATTTTGGATGGTTTTGGTTTCGGGCATATAATCGGCCAATGATTTGAAATTATTGGCAGATAATTTGCCCGAAATTGAAATTTTGACTGAAATTCGGCTGCTATTTAGCTTCTTTGAAAAAAAAAAAATCGGCCGAAATTTCGATTTCGGTCAAGATCGAAAGCGAAATGACAACAAAAATTTTGATCCTTAGTTTGAACCATCTGATTTTTGTACTTTAATTTTGACCTATAAGGCAATATGAAACATTACAAATTTTTTTTTTTTTGTGATACGGCCATTCGGCCCAGATAGTCTCAAAAATCGAGGAGCAGATACACAGACACATATAACAATTGTAGAACAACGTGAGGGAGCACCAATTACCCTAATGAGAGTTAACTAAGAAAACTCAACCCACACCGTATAAAGATAAGGATAAAAAGTAACTTAAAGGATGAGTATCCAACCCACACGATTCATATCCTCTTATATGGATTTTTGGGTCAACTTTACTTTAATATGTTAATTATCTTCTTTAGATTTGAACTCCTAAAAAACGTTTCCCATTTGGTAGTGGGGTTACTCAATACTTGCGTCAATCGAATCGCTAAAAGCGACTTCGTTCCCATCTTGTGGCAGAAAAAGAAGCCATTTTTCAAAGTGTTTCTACTAAATTCCACCAAATAATTAATAAGTCCCTTTGAGTACAAATGAAAATTGTTAGACTACTTCAAACCGACAAATGATGATCATTTTCGTTTCACTCTCTCTTATAATAAATCTTAAATCTTAAGATTATCAAAATATCATTAGAGAGTTATTTTTTTATTTCATAAGACACATCTAAAAACTGTGACCCACAGTGACCCAAAGACCAGGTGACACACACAATGCTCACATGTCACTTTTTAAGATGTGTGCCACGTGCTATAAATTGACCGTTTCGTATATATTCATGATCTGAAGATCAATTGTGTGGAGTATTGGAATGAAAAACAATCTTGATCATCCAATTCGAAACAATCAACAAGTTTCAATTATACTTAATGGGCCATAAGTATTTGCTGAGGGGTTAGTAGTAGCCCTTTTTTTTAAAGTAACTTTAAATCCATCCACCAAATCTGAGTTCATCAACGCTGAAACTCGTTGATTGAATTGAATCAATCGATGGAGATCATTTATCCCCCCAATATTTCACACAATGGAGACTATCAACGTCCCATCAGACGGTCAGTATTTTATTTCACATGACACACATGTCAGAAAGTGACCTTAGCATCATATGCACGCTTAAAATTAATTTTAAGGTCACTTTTATAGATGTATACCACATAAAATAAAAATCCGACCATCTGATGGTACACCTATGATCTAAAGATCGATGTCATGAAAGATTAAGATGATAAACAATCCCCATCATCTAATTCAATGCAGTCGATGTGTTTCAATGTGAGTAAACTCAAAGATTTTGTGAGTGGATTTAAAAGTACTCCTTAAGAAAAAGAAAAAGAGGTTGCTTCGATAAATAAATTACAACAATGACAATGCCATCATCTCCGTCGTGAACATTGACGAAGGTGACAACCACAAATCTGACCACAGGCTTGATGAAGTTTCAAGAGGATTTAATGGATTCTATTTTGATGGATTTCGGAGATTTCATGAGGATTTTAAATTAATTTTGTGTGAATTTTTTATGTGATTCAATGGGTAGTTTCAAATCCGCTCCCCCCTTAGGCCATCCAAGAGATTTATACTATGTGCCTACCTAACATATACTGAATTTGGGGTGCACATGTGCCCCTGAAATTAAGCGAGTGCTCTAAGAGGCCCGAATACCTCAATTATCACAAAAGAAAAAAAAAATCGTGTCGGGTTGGGCGCACTTGATATCGAAGAAGTTTATGCCCAACCGGACACGACTTGATGGTGAACTCAACCCGACCCGACAAAATAAAAACCGTCATCTTTGACACGTTTTACACAATTTCGTGTCGTGTCGGGTCGGGTCGGGCGCATTCGACCCAACACGACTTGTTTATGCAGTCGAGGTATGCACAGACTTGACAAGCACAGGTATCTATGGGCATCTCGCAAATTGCTCGCACCCGTGTACGTAGATGGCCAAAACATAGGCCGTGTACGGAGAGTCCTTGAGACACGCCGCGCAGGTACATTGACCAATCTCATTCTGTGTGCAGAGTGAAGCATTGGGATTTGGGACACGCTGAGTGTCGTACTTGACGAATATCTGATCCCTGAAAACTGTGGCAAAATATGCAGTTTTTTAGACGTACGTGCACACTCTCTGCAATACACTTTTTGCCGTGCACACACAAGCCTTGTATCTTAGCTAAAGGGGCCGACTAAAACTTAAAAGTGGTCTTACACCGATAATAATGTAATATGTGAAGTGAGCAAACGTATTAAAAAATAAAATAAAATTTGAGCAACCTAAATCATTAAAGTTATAGATATGCTTGGGCTATTCTCACTCGTCTAAGAGTAAGTGTTATTAAAAAATATCAAAGACAAAAATTATTGATCGTCTGATAAGTGCACTTTGATCTTAAGATCTATCGTGAAAAAATTAAGTATACCATGATCTTAAGATCTATTGTAAAAAATTAAAACAAATAAAAATCTTCATCGTTGATCTGTCCTTAAAAAAAATGGTGTGGAGCTTACTATTGAATAGGGGAGAATAGTCGGACCCTAATATCAATTGCTATAACTCTTGAGTGTCCTATGTTAAAGTTTACTGATCCCATGGTCGGCGTATGCTTATAGACGTGACCGGTTGACAGAGACATGTATTAATAATGTATGCCACTGGGCGTATACAGCTTGATCGCATGTGTGTTACGAAGCTTAGCTCTAAAACCTCCTTTGATGGTTTAAAGAGGAGCTGGAAACACAATGTTGCATGCGTGGCACTATTTTTTTTTATTAGGAGCAAGGTATCAAAATTTGCCTTAAACTGAAACGGATCAGTTTTCAGTCAAATCAATATGTATCAATCCGATATATATCAGTATCTCATATCAGTATTACAGATGCATCTCAATTTTGATCGAAACATTTTTTTTTTTTTTTTTTTTAACAAAATCGACTGATATGTGTCGGTATCCGCCGATTCGTATCGACATTGGACAAATTAATACTTGAGACCGATACTGATTTTAATACCTTGATTAGGAGAATAACGTAATGCAGACCATCCCATATTATGGTGTCAGTAATTACATCAAAAATTTTCTTTATCATGTGATTTGAGGATAAAAACCTTTAGAATGAATCTCTAATATATATATTTGACCATTTTAAATTAATGGAGACATTTTTTTAAGGGCGATTTATAAAAGAAGGCCCTGTGCTATATTTTATAATGGAAAAAACGTGTGCCTTATTTTGTAATGAAATAACGCCCGACACACTTTAAACGGACAATCCTTTAGTTTTGTGCAGGTAGGGTGATATAGAAGCAAGAGCTAGTTTACGTTTTTGCCCTTCCTATATCTCTCCCATTGAAAAGTAAATAAATTACCTTAACGACATCTTCTCTCTCCATCAACTTAATATCCCTCTCTTTGTGCTATTTACGATTAAATGATGTTAATGCCTTTTCCATGGATGATTACAGTGTGGAGAAATAATCTAATTGTTTTTTTTTATGGATGCTTGATAGCCGAATCGTGAAAAAAAGGAGTGATTTTTCATCGTGGATTGATGAAATCAATAATCTGAGAGTTTCGTTTGGATTTTCAATGACAAGTCTTGAGATTTGTCTAGCCAAACATTAACATATATATCCTTAACTAGAAGAAAAAAGGAAAGCATGAAATCACTCCTTAATGGCGGAAACCATAAGAAATGGTGTGATCATGAAGACATCTGTATACCAAATCGCTCTTTAATTTTGAGACTTTGAGCTTAAAATCGCTCTTTAATGGAGGAAACCATAAGAAACAACGATCAAATCAAATAATCGTAGCTTGTAAAAACGCAAATCTCTAACAACGAGATCTAGTGGAGGTAAGGTAATCAAGTAAATCTCCAATCAACGATCTGACTTTGTTCTCATAGAATCAACGTTCGGCAGCTACAAAATTTATTGCTGGTGTTTATTTGATCTCCGACAAAGCCATCGTCTCTTCACGGCGTGTATTTCACAATCTGGGAACCCGAAACCCCACTGTCTTCACAGAAGAACTGCTTTAATGTTGTGAAAAAGAAAGGGCAAATGGGTGTCGATTTAGGGTATAGGGGCAATTTTGTATCTGAGATTTGAGCCATCGACCTTTGTGCATCGAAAACGGGCGAGACTCGCCCGTTTTAAAGAGGCACTATTCTGCAATTAAAATAAATTTCGACCGAAATTGTGTTTAAAATGTTTGAGGGGAGTCTTATGATAGTTTTCTCTTTTTTTAATACAATCTTCTTGACCTCACCAGATCTTTATATTAGGTTCTTCAGACACTGATATATGATTAATTGACTAAGATCACCACACAAAAACAAAGAAACGTTGAACATGAAGGGTACGACTATTTTCACCGGTTTAATATTAAGTCTTAGACAGTTTTATCACAGACGGAAATCATTGACTAATTTAAATCAAACAATAGAAATTATTTTTTGTTCAAACCTTCCTAACAATAGATCTTAAGATATTGGCGTGCCTTTCAAATGGTTAGATATTAATTGCACATGGCACACATTCATTTTTGGGTGAGTGCCATGTGAAAGTAACATCTCATATGCGATCCATGATCTTAAGATCTATCGTGAGATTGGAACAAAAAATAATCTTTGTCTGTCATATTCAAATCAGTCAATGATTTTGATTCCTTAAAACACATTGTGCTACTTACTCTTAAACGGGTGAGAACACTGAAACCCATATGCGCGGGTGTAGTGCATATTTCAAGGCGTGCTTACAGTCCAAGAGCTTCAAATCTGTTGACAACATTAGACACCAGTGTGACGCACGACACGCATCTGGTGTATCGGGGTGGCACCAATCTCGTCCACACGATGGCGCCAGCTGTCAACAATCTTAAAAGCACATTTGAAAATCCCATATACAGCAGAGGACTCAGACCAAAAGCTGGGAGTGTACACATTATTTCTGAGGCACCACACAAGAGTCGAAACTATGACTCCAATTCGGTCACGTGGCAATGGCTGTCAATGAGTCCGGTTGGGTCACATTTGTCATACTGCCGGGTAAAGGGCATAGGCAAAAACCTGACCTGAATCGACTAGGCGACGCAACCTCAACCAACCCGACCCGATGCGAGGGATGTAGAGATTTCCGCTACGTCTGCATTAACTCTTATAAGAGCAGACGTGGCTCTCTGCGATAGTTGATAAAGTCTATTGTGGCAGATAGAGACCAGTTTCTTCACTCTAAACAGCTCCCAGATAGAGTAGATGGAGGGAGAAGTTGTGTTTACAAACGAAAAGCAGTTTCCGGCCCAGGCAAAGGAGTGAAAGTGCTGCATTTTTGCCCGAAAAAGCTAACTCAAATGCAGCCTTTTTCTCCAAGTGAGCGAAAGTGCTAATTTGACGAGGTTGGTTAAGCGGATTGGCTATTTGGCTCCTGTGTCTAATACAAATTCTTAAAAAACCCGACTCTTCCTGCCAAAATTAGAAGATAGCCAAGCCTATGGAGCTCATCAATAGGCAAGTTTTCTGATGTATAATATCGGCCCTGTCAGATACGTACTTACATCAGAGGCTCTATATTTTCACCTTTACTCAAATCGACCAGCTGGGAGCCTAGCCGATCCTAAGGATAGCAAAAAGTCTAAATTACCTCTTTTCTTTAACGCACAAAAACATCATCTTTTTCTTCATTTTAATATGGTACAATTTTTAAAAGTCAGAGGTGGCGAAGGTGACAGCGTCTTCTCCTCAATCCAAACTATTCCGATCTATTATTTGGATCGACCCAAATACACCTTTTTCGTCAGAGAGTGTAGCAGATTAGAATGAGGAAGAAGATGATACACCTATATAATTTTAAATTTTAAATATTTGCATTTTTCTATATTTACGCGATGTGAAACAAGATCTATTCCGATCCAAACTATACCGATCTGCTATTTGGATCGACCCAGATACTCCTTTTTCGTCAGAGACTGTAGGAGATTAGAATGAGGAAGAAGAGGATACACCTATATTATTTAAAATTTTAAATATTTGTATTTTTCTATATTTATGCGATATAAAACGAGATCTATACCGTCTGATTTGAAAGCCACAATATAAAATTGATAGTGCCAAAGATGAAAAAAATGCGATATCGACTTTGTACACAGTCGATACCGACAATTTTAAGAGTTGGCAACGACTATTTATATAATCGATGGCGACTCGGTACAAAGTCGTCATCGATTAAAAAATATATATATATATATATATATATATATATATATATATATATATATATATTTATTTATTTTTTTATTTATTTTTTATTTTTATATAATCGATGACGACTCAGTATAGAGTCGATGGCGACTCGGTACAGAGTCGTCATCAATTATATATATTAAAATTTTTTTTTTTTTTAATATATAATTTTTTTTTTTTTTTTTATATAATCGATGACGACTCTGTATTGAGTCGTCATCGATTATATATAAAAAAAAAATTTATATAATCGATGGCGACTCTATAAAATAGTCGTTGACGACTTTTTACAGAGTCGATAACGACTCTTAAAATGATCGATACCGATTGCGTTAAGAGTCACCATCGATTGTTAAATTTTTTTTTTTTTTTTTTTAAAGAGGCGATATTGCCTTCTTTTCGTGTCTATCTTTGGCGCCATTTATTTTATTATGTGGCCTTCAAATCAGACGGCATAGATTCGATTTCACATTGCGTAAATATAGAAAAATATAAATATTTAAAATTTTAAATCACGTAGAACGAAAAAAAGTGTAAGAAAGGGTATTTCAGACTTTTTGTGCTAGCTGAAAATGGCTTGGTTAAAAGCTGGTCGGTTTGGGTATAGGTGAAAATCAGAGCCTCTGACGTAAAAGACGTATCTGACAGAGCTGGTCAAATAAATTTCCCATAATATAACCATATTAATAATTTTTTTTTTTCCTAATTCAATTGCTGTCTTTTCACTTATTTCAACGTATTTTACTTGTAGCAAATTCTAAGTGTTCAAAAGTAGGATGAAAACTATAATTAAGCTCAAAGGAAACGAAGGTATGAAAATTGGTATAAGTTTCGAATATCGGTTACTCCAAGACCGAAACAAATCGGCCGATACCGGTACGTATTGGCCTTGTATTAAATAATAAAAAAACTCAAGAAAAAGTATCGGTTGAAACCGAGACATATCGGCCGATACTTGATACGTATCAGATACCCAATATGAGATACCGATATGTATCAGTATCAGCCAATTTTTGATACCTTGATAGAAACTGCCTCCGACACTAGCATCATATGGTTAAGAAGCCCATTTAATCCAATACTAAATCGCATAAATTATTGACTTCCACCTATGTCTGCGCCCCCACAAATTGCTAAATTCAAAATATGTACTCTTAGTCGCAGTGGCAGTGGCAGATCCACATTACCTGATTGGAGTCTGGGATCTTCCATTGTTTATTAAAAATATTTAAGGCCCTCTATGGATCGAGCAATTGGGCCTAATTGGTCTTTATGAGAGACCCCTATCAAAAAAGTCATGGCTCTCCAACTGCCTATTGGTGTTTGATATGGCTAGTGTTATTATCATACCAAATTATGTTAAAGTCACCTCATATAAACAATTGGGAAAATATATTAATTATTTTGAATAAGACGATACAAATCATTTTCCGTCCAAGTCTTTCCCAAAGTAGATCTTGAGATTATAGCCCTACCATTAGACGGTGAGATATTGATTCTATATGCCATACATTCGAAAAGTAAAAGTTGTACAAGCTCACTTTTTAATTAGAATACATACCACCCAATCAACACATATGATAGGCTCATAATCTTAAGATCTATTTTGAAAAAGATTGGGACGAAAAATGATGGCTATCATATTATTCAAAGCAGCCAATAGAGTTTGATTTTCATATTATTTTGGAAGGTGGCAGTAACAAGTGTGTGTATGTGTGGTAGTAACACCAGGCCATTCTATAATAAAGTCAAAGAAGCTCGTTAGAGTGTAACTTACTCCTTTACTCTAAAGTCAATCTCGATAGAATATGAATTATCAATTTACGGAGAGAGAGAGAGAGAGAGAGCCCGATCTAGAGAGAGAGAGAGCAGTGATTAAGTAATTTTTTGTTCTGTTCCCATTGTTAAGAGGAATGATGGCTTCAACGTTTGACTCTACATAGCATTTTGTCTGCGCCATTTGAGTTTACAACGGTCGAAAGTCTGCCAGCTGAATTTTATGTTCCTTCGTCTAGTCCTCTAGTCCTCTAGTCTGTGCCCTTTTCCGGCCACCAGAAAAAAAGTGGGCGAACCTGGCGTTGACGCTTCCTCGTACACCCATCTCTCCATTATCACCAACAATTATTTTATTATTAATAGATTTTTTTAAATAAGTAACAAGGTTTTGCCAAATAAGATCCAAACCTAATCTTAGTGAAGTGTAAGCTACACTGAGATATACATACTTCATGCTTTATAATCCAATTCATAAAATACTTTTAGAGCCTTCTTATGTCGCGTATACTTAACTAAGACTAGCTGGTTGTGTTATGTATCTAACACCGGACATTTACTCTTGTTAATTACGACCCACCTGACACTAGAAAAAGGGTCACGATCCCAGAATGCGGAAGCGGCTGTTTGGAGGCCTTTTTAGCAATTTGCAGCCCTACGCCTGCACTTGAAAGCAGCTCGAACTGGGAGGGTCGACAACTGTAGCCTTAATTAGTGATTTAGTGTCCTTCTTTACCTCTTAGGCCCTGATTTGTAGTAAGGAAACTCTAAAGAGAAAATGAAACCAATTTTTTAGTTGATTTCCTAGGAAATGATTTCCTCTATAAATAGATTTTTTAAAGTTTGATTAGTGTGTTTGAGAAATGAATTTCATTGGAAATTCATTTCTCTTATTTGATTAGTATCTTTGAAAATGAATTTTTAAGTTTTGATCATTTATTATTAAAATCATAATTAAAGTTAAACATTAATCAATAATTTTTTAATTAATATTCTATTACATTACAACTTAATATCATTGTAATCACTATTTATTACTGAGTTATATAAGTCAAAGTTTGAAAAGTCAAACTCAAATAAAATGCCAAACTTTGACCAAACTTAAAATTTTGATAAAAAAAATATGTAAAGCTAAATAGCAAAGTTATAAATGCTAGTATCCAATGTAAGTTTATATGTTGAAATTAAATTAAAATTTTTTAAAAGTCAAACTTTGACCAAAATTTCATCTTTGATCAAGAGAAAATTTTGCAATGTACCAACAAGTTAAAAAAGTTAAACTGCAAATTAATATAACAATATTTATATATATCGTTAGGTTACACTAGTCAAAATTTGATCAAATATCCACTTTTAATAAAAATCAAACTTTGACCAAATGTAAAACTTTGATTAATAAAAAATTTTAAGACTAAAATACAAAGTTATATAGTAAATGCTAGAATGTATTATATATTGAAACAAAATTAAAATTTTAAACTTTAAAGAAAATTCAATTTTAAAAAAAAGTCAAACTTTGACTAATTTTTTAAATTGTGATCAATAAAAAATTCGACAATCTACTGCCATCTTATAAATTAACATAACAGTATTCGTATCCATCGCTAGGTTACACTAGTAAAAACTTTGACTAAATATTAACTTTAAAAAAAGTTAAATTTTGACTAAATGTAAAAAAAAGTAAAATAAAATTTGGTAATGTACTAGAAAGTAATAAATTAAAAAAATGATAATCTCATTGGGGATACAAAAGTTTAAAAAAAATAAATTATGTTAAAAAATCAGTTTGATATTAAATTAAATTGTGTTAAAAAGTCACAGTTTGACTAAATATCAAACTTTGACTAATTAAAATTTACATTACCAAAATATAAATAATAATAGTAATAATTACTATCTACTGTCAAGATACACTTCTCAACTTTTGACTAAAGTCAAAATTTGAATAAAGTCAAACTTTGACCAATAAAAATGAGACAATCTATTTTCAAGTTATAAATTAAAGTAATGATAGATATTTTTAATTTTAATATTTTACTAATAACAATTTAAAACATTTTATAGAAAATCGAACTTTGACTAAAAAAAAATTATACTAATACGATATAAATTTAGGTAGTAGTAGACTATCTATAAGTAGGTTTCGAGTTTGACTAAAAATAAAATGTGTAAAAGTCAAAATTTGGCTAAAGGTCAAACTATTGACTAATACAATTGAGAATCTAGGTTCAAATCATACATCAATATGACAGTATCATTTTTTTGCCATCAAATTATTGGAGTTTAAGTTTAATAAAAAATAAATTTTAATTAAAAGTCAAAGTTTGACCTTAAGTCAACCTTTGACTCCTAAAAATTTGATAATATATTACTTACAACTTATTATCATGTTTCAGTAGTTAAAGTTTGATCAAAAGTTAAAACTTTATATAACCTATAAATCCAATTAAAGTTTGATTAAAATTCAAACTTTGACCGAAGTCAAATATTAGCTGAAAAAAGTATGATGTAAATAATGTGGTGGTCATAGTGATCCTGCCGGTATGTTGATCATAGAAATTAAAGTTGCTTTTTAATAGTAAAAAAATAATTTTTTTTACTTTAAAGATTTTTACAAGTAACTTTAGATTTGAAATGGCAAAAACTTATTATTTTGTTAGTAGGAAACTCAATTTCAGCCATTTAAATAGTTGAAATGGTTTCCTCCTAAAATGATTTGGTGTATTGAAATTCAATTTCCATGCAGGGCGACTTAATTTCATTTCCATCTCCTTAAATAGCTATCAAACAACAACAATTGGAAACTAAATTTCATTTCCACAATGAAATTACATTTTCATGTTATCAAACAAGACCTTAGGCTCTGCTTGATAGTAATGAAACTCTAAAGAGGAAATGTAATTAATTTCTTTGTTGGTTTCCTGGGAAATGAATTCCTCTAGAAATGGATTTTCCACTGTTTGATTAGTATGTTTGAGAAACGAATTTAATTGGAAATTGATTTATCTTGTTTGATTAGTATCTTTAAAAATGAATTTGAAAATGAGTTTTTAAGTTTTGATCATTTATTATTAAAATCATAATTAAAGTCAAATATTAACCAATATTTTTTCTAATGATATTTTATTACGTTACAAATTAATATCATAGTAATCACTATTTATTACTAAGTTACATAAATTAGTGTTTGAAAAGTCAAACTTTGACCAAACTTAAAATTTTGACAAAAAAAAAAATATAAAGTTAATTAACAAAGTTGTAAATGCTAGTATCTAATGTAAGTTTATACGTTGAATTAAAATTAAATTTTTATAAAAGTCAAATTTTGATCAAAATTTTAACTTTGATAAGAGAAAATTTTGCAAGTTACAAAAGTTCAACTGCAAATTAATATAACAGTATTCATATACATTGTTAGGTTACACTAGTCAAAATTTGACCAAATATCAACTTTTAATAACAGTTAAACTTTGACTAAACGTAAAACTTTGATTAATAAAAATTTTTAAGACTAAAATACAAATTTATATAGTAAATGCTAGAATGTACTATAAGGTTACATATTGAAACAAAATTCACTTTTTAAACTTCAACAAGAATTCAATTTTTTTAAAGAGTCAAACTTTGATCAAATTTTTTAACTTTGACCAATAAAAAATTCGACAATCTACCGCCAACCTACAAACTAATATAACAATATTTGTATCCATTGCTAAGTTACATTAGTAAAAAATTTGACTAAATATCGACTTTTAAAAAAGTCAAACTTTGACCAAATGTAAAAAAAGGTAAAATAAAATTTGGTAATGTACTACAAAATAATAAATTAAAAAAATAATAATCTCATTGAGGATACAGAAGTTCAAAAAAATTAAATTATATTTAAAAGTCAAAGTTTGATCAAATATCAAACTTTGACCGATAAAAATTTATATTACCAAAATACAAATAACAACAGTAATAATCACTATCTACTGTCAAGATACACTTATCAAATTTTGACTATAATCAAAATTTGAATAAAAGTCAAACTTTGACTAATAAAAATGAGGCAACGTATTTTCAAGTTATAAATTAAAATAATGATAGATAATTTTAATTATAGTATTTCACTAATAAAAATTTATAACATTTTATAGAAAATCAAACTTTGACCAAGAAAAAATTGCTTTGATACGATATAAATTTATAGAGTAGTAGACTCTATCTATAAGCAGGTTTCGAGTTTGACTAAAACTAAATTTTGTGTAAAAGTCAAAATTTGACAAAAAGTCAAAGTTTGGCTAAAGGTCAAACTATTGACTAATACAATTGAGAATCTAGTATCAAATTATACATCAACGTGACAGTATCTTTTTTTGTCATCAAATTATTAGAGTCAAAGTTTAATAAAAAGTAAAATTTTAATTAAAAGTCAAAGTTTAACCTTAAAATCAACCTTTGAGCCCTTAAAATTTTGATAATATATTACTAACTTACAACTTTTTATCATGTTTCAGTAGTCAAAGTGTGATCAAAAGTCACAACTTTATATATCTTATAAATTCAATTAAAGTTTGATTAAATTCAAACTTTGACCAAAGTCAAATATTAGCTAAAAAGAGTATGATGTAGATAATGTGGGAATTATAGTGATCATGCTGGTATGATGGTCATAAAAATTGAAGTTACTTTTTAATAGTCAAAAAATTATTTCTTTTGCTTTTAGATTTTTTAAAAGTAACTTTAGATTTGCAATAACAAAAAATTATTATTTTGTTAGTAGGAAACTCAATTTCAGCCACTTAAAATGTTGAAATGATTTCCTTCTAAAATGATTTGGTGTATGAAAATTCAATTTCCATGCAGGATGACTTAATTTCATGTCCATCTCTTTAAATAACTATCAAACGACAACAATTGAAAACTAAATTTCATTTCCATATTATGAAACAAGGTCTTATATTGTTTCTAGTGAGCCAACTATAGGGAAAATTTGAAACATATGAGTTTTTTTACCAGGTCAGCCAACAATGTTCAGGAATAGTTTTTAGAGTAAAAAAGAATCAGACCTATCAAAAGCCATACCCAACTTAGCCCAACCCATTGGCTACATTAGTCTAAGGCCTTGCTTGATAACATGAAAATGTAATTTCATGGTTGAAATGAAATTTAGTTTCCACTTATTATTGTTTGATAGCTATTTAAGGAGATGGAAATAAAATTGAGTTGCCCCGCATGGAAATTGAATTTCCATATACCAAATCATTTTAGGAGGAAACCATTTCAACCATTTAAATGACTGAAATTGAGTTTCCTACTAACAAAATAATAAGTTTTTGTCATTTCAAATTTAAAGTTACTTGTAAAAAACTTAAAAGCAAAAAAAATTATTTTTTGACTATTAAAAAGTAACTTCAATTTCTATGATCAACATACCGGCATGATCACTATGACCACCACATTATCTATATCAGACTTTCTTTTAGCTAATATCTGACTTTGGTCAAAGTTTGAATTTTAATCAAACTTTAATTAAATTTATAAGTTATATAAAGTTTTGACTTTTAATTAAACTTTAACTACTAAAACATGATAATAAGTTGTAAGTTAGTAATATATTATCAAATTTTTAGGAGTCAAAGATTAACTTAAGGTCAAACTTTGACTTTTAAGTAAAAATTATTTTTTATTAAACTTAAACTCCAATAATTTGATGCCAAAAAAATGATACTGCCGTATTGATGTATAATTTGAGACTAGATTCTCAATTGTATTAGTCAATAGTTTGACCTTTAGTCAAACTTTGACTTTTGGTCAAACTTTGACTTTTACACAAATTTTACTTTTATCAAACTCGAAACCTACTTATAGATGGAGTCTACTACTATATAAATTTATTTTGTATCAGTATAATTTTTTATTGATCAAAATTTGACTTTTGGTCAAAGTTTGATTTTCTATAAAATGGTTAAAATTTTTATTAGTGAAATATGATAATTAAAAATATCTATCATTATTTTAATTTATAACTTGAAAATATATTGCTTCATTTTTATTGGTCAAAGCCTGACTTGTAGTCAAAGTTAGACTTTATTCAAATTTTGACTTTAGTCAAAAGTTGAGAAGTGTACCTTGACAGTAGATAATAATTATTACTATTGTTATTTATATTTTGGTAATGTAAATTTTAATCAGTCAAAGTTTGATATTTGATCAAACTAACTTTTTAACACAATTTAATTTTTTTGAACTTCTGTATCCCCAATGAGATTATCATTTTTTTTATTTATTACTTTCTAGTACATTATGAAATTTTATTTGACTTTTTTTTTACATATGATCAAAATTTGACTTTTTAAAGAATTGATATTTAGTCAAAGTTTTTACTAGTGTAATCTACCGATGGATACGATTACTGTTATGTTAATTTGTAGGTTGCTGGTAGATTGTCGAATTTTTTATTGATCAAAGTTTAAAAAATTAGTCAAAGTTTGATTTTTAAAAAAAATTAAATTTTCTTTCAAGTTTAAAATTTTAATTTTGTTTCAATATACTATATAACTTTGTATTTTAGTCTTAAAATTTTTTATTAATCAAAGTTTTATATTTGGTCAAAGATTGACTTTTACTAAAAGTGGATATTTGATCAAATTTTGACTAGTGTAACCTAACGATATATATGAATATTGTTATATTAATTTGCAGTTGAACTTTTATAACTTGTTGGTACATTGCAAAATTTTCTCTTATCAAAGTTAAAATGTTGGTCAAAGTTTGACTTTTATAAAAATTTAATTTCATTTCAACGTATAAAATTACATTAGATACTAGTATTTATAACTTTATTATTTAGCTTTACATTTTTTTTTTATCAAAATTTTAAGTTTGGTTAAAGTTTGGCTTTTTATTTGAGTTTGACTTTGCAAACTTTGACTTATATAACTTAGTAATAAATAGTGATTACAATGATATTAATTTGCAATGTAATAGAATATCATTAAAAAAATTATTGGTTAATATTTGATTTTAATTATGATTTTAATAATAAATGATCAAAACTTAAAAATTCATTTGCAAAGATACTAATCAAACAAGAGAAATCAATTTCCAATTAAATTTATTTATCAAACACACTAATCAAACAGTGAAAAATTTATTTCTAGAGGAAATCATTTCCTAAGAAATCAACTAAGAAATTGATTTCATTTCCTCTTTGGAGTTTCATTGCTATCAAACAAGGCCTAAGATACAATGGCCGATCCCTCAATAATAAAATCCTCTTCAAAGATTGTAGTATGACCATTATCGGATGGGCGGTGGCGCACGGTCAGATTTGTACCCCAAGTTTCAGCCTTAGAAGCTTCGATACCGATCAGCTCATTTATTTTGTCAATGCTTTGTATTAGGGACTTCGGGTGTATGGGGTCTAGGGAGTGTTGTCTAGTTTCTTGATTATTTTTCATGAGGTTTTTTTTCGGGCATTTCGGTTTCCTTCTGGTGTAGGTTTTCTTCCTACTCATTTAAGTTTCCTACATTTTGCTCGATCGGGTATCTATTTTAATTTTCTCTGGGAAGTCCCATTTTGTAGATAACAATACCCGCGACGCTGACATGTGTTTTTATCGGAAATTTCAAGGAACATGATTCCGTATTTTTTACTCAATAAAATATTCAAAGCTCAAAGAAAAATAAAAAAAAATTTACATATAAAATATCGGGTTTGGTCAGGCCAGGGAAAAATGACTTCTTGGTGAACCCAACCCGACAGGTCAAGTCCATGTAGTCGACTTGATAAAATATCGAGTTGACTGGCCTCGTTGACAGCCCAAGCTACCTTGCTAAACTATTTTTTTTCTTTTCACTAATCTTCGTTATATTATCCAATATTATTCTTTCTTTTCACTATTTTTTCCTTTTATAAATTTTTTTATTCAAAGTTATTTATAAATAAAAATAGAGAAATTATCTTTTCTACTAGCGGGTTATATCGGATACTTCATCATCATCATAGCTTTATTCCATCCATTTCTGATTGATTGCCAAATTATTCGCGATACTTATGTCACTTAATTTGTTAGTTAGCTCAGCTCCAATTCCGTTCTCAAGATTATGCTGTTAGATAGAATCTAATCTTTCAAGGATAGGATGAGTTTTAAATGAAAATATTAAATATTAGATAAATATTAATTTATATTCCAACAAGTTGTTTCTATCATGATTTTAAATAGAGCCTAAAATTGGACATTTCGGGCAATACTTATTCACATGTCCGGCATGAGTTAATGAAGGGATTCCTGAACTAGAGTTTTAGAGTTTAACTCCCTTTCAAGTTTAGATTACATGCATCGTGACATTAGATTTCAAGTTGTACCACATCTACTAAGAGGTCACCGCTCACTCTATGGTTTACAAAAAAAAAGTCCCTTTTGCACTATGAGTCAAATATATGTGTTTGTCACTAACAAATTTCGCACTTTCAGATTTTCAACCCTGGACCTCAAAATAGCACTGTAGAAGAGTTTTTTTTTTTTTTTTTTAACGGTAATTGATCTCCTTATGCATTTGCATGTGGCACCTGATCCTCGAAGTAGGTACCATATGGCACCCAAATAAATCAAGTGAAGAGTTCAATTCTACAACTTGAGTGAATGCTCTTGTTCTCGGGCATGGGCGAGACAGTAACCAGATCACTTCTCGCCCATAGCCTGAAATCAGATCCATCTCGCCCAAGATGGTCGAAATGTACGTAATTGATCATCTCCTACATTTTATGGTTGTATCTCTTCTATTTTTTTTAATCTACACGTTTCAATGTAAAAAAAGAACACTACAACTTTTTTCAACAACTAAGCTATTGTTTTATGTTTCACCCCAAAAGCTGGGTTGCGCGGGAATCAAATCCGCTCGAGCGAGGTGAGCTCTCAAGCAAGGCAAATACTCGGGTATATGTCGCTCGAACAAGTTTGGTTCTCACTCGAGCGATCTGCGCACCATTCAAAGGGAAAACTTTCGGGTTACAGTCGCTTGAGCGACTTTAGTTTTCGCTCGAGCAACTGGCGACGGCTCAGTTACGTCCAAACTCGGGTTTTGGCAAGTTTCTCTTGGGATAGAAGTAGGATTTGAGACTTTTATATAAAGGGAAAGTTCATTGAAGAAAAAGGGGCTTGTGAGAGGACTTTTTGAGAGAGTTTTTCAAGAGAGAAACTTGGGTGAATACCTTCGGAAAGGCAAGGTATTGAAGAATCACTTAGGGATTGAAGTTACGATTGAAGTAGTTCTTGTGCCGAAATCGTTACTATATTTCGACAGAACTCTTCTTTGATTTTTTGAAGGACAACGACTTTGAGTTTTACAGCGGTTTGGCTGTGAAAGATCATGTTTGATCTTGTTTGAGAGTGCACTAGAGAGAAGAGAGAGTGTGCGTTGTAAATGTTTATAAATAGTACATATACTCCCGGGGACGTAACCCTCGATTGGGTGAAACATGTAAAACTTTGTGTTGTGTGTGATTATTTTCTTGCATATTCTTACTTTTTTGCATTCATCGCGATCAGGAGTTCATTAGTATGGATTGAATTTCTAACGAGTAGTATCAGAGCCAAGTTCTCGCTACAATAGCAATGAAAGTATTGAATGTACGATTCGAGGTGGAGAAGTTTTCGAGGAATAATAACTTCGTATTGTGGCAAGTCAAGGTCACAGATATCCTTATTCAACAAAGCATTGATGATTCCCTACTTGGGAAGGAGATGGGGAATTAGGCAGAGATGTCCGATGAAGAGTGAAACTCTATTGATAAGAGAGTCGTAAGAACTATCTGATTGTGCTTGTCCGATGAAGTTCTGTACAACGCTCTTCACGAGAAGACGACCGTGTATTTATGAAAGAAGATGGAATCTCTCTATATGACGAAGTCGTTGTCCAACAGACTCTTCATGAAGAAGCAACACTACACCCTTCGTATGAATGTTGGTACGCATATTCATGACCATTTGAATTTGTTTAATAAAATAGTTAGTGAACTATTGACTATTGAGGTGAAAGTTGAAGAAGAAGATCTTGCACTTCTTTTGCTCACCTCACTTTCATCATCTTATGAGCACATGTTACCATATTAATTTATGGTAAATATATTATTGCTGTCGAAGAAGTGACTGCTGCACTTCTTTTCGACGAATTGAGAAAATAGTCTTGAATCTAACTCCCAAGGGATTTGTCTCTTGAGTGAAAGGGATTGGAATCATGATCGCAAAAGAGATAAATTCAGAGGGGATAATAAATCAACGAGAGGAAACATCAGGTCCAAATTAAGGGGTGGCAGAAA
Organism: Chloranthus sessilifolius; assembly: GCA_021018995.1. Lineage (NCBI taxonomy): Eukaryota > Viridiplantae > Streptophyta > Magnoliopsida > Chloranthales > Chloranthaceae > Chloranthus > Chloranthus sessilifolius. The sequence continues at coordinate 2,831,892 of CM037584.1, forward strand.
GAATGTTATCTGTTACTTTTGTGAGCAATCTGAACATATTCGTAAATATTGCATATAGAGATTAAATTAAGATAAGGGTGATGAAGGGACTTGGCAACATGCTAGTGTTACTAAGTCAGATTCCGGTGAAGGCCTATTGTGTGTATTGTTAAGCCCTAGTCAGTCACTGATCTGCCACATAATTTATCACTTTACCACCTTTAACTTAGTGATGCAAGATCTCAGTTTACTACTAATGAAATGATGATGTACAGATATTAAGAACAGACAGCAAAATAGAGCCAAAGTGATAATCTTCGTAAAAAAGAACTCAAAAAGCAGTAAGAAAGATGATCAATTGCAAAGACAATTCAAATCGTATTTGAAGGTCCGTAAAGAAAGAAATCATACTTACAAATGAACGTAGCTGAAGAGAAAAAGGAGAAATCACATTTTATGATTCTCCAGAAGACGCTTCTGACTGGAGTACGACAACAAGGAAATACGATCGTTCGTATTGGAGAATCGTACTGAAAGAAAAGAGAAATCATATTCACGATTTTACAAACTTAAAGCTCATGTTGCTGTTAATCACATGAGAATTACACCGCCATGCACAGAATGAAAAGATCTCTTCTATTAGAAGTTTAACAACCCACATATCTGAGGAGATTGGCGAAAGAGTCCTAAGGATCTCTGTTGCTTAAAAGAAGGAGAACAATCCTGTGCGCTACCAGTCAAAGCAAGGAAGAATAGAATTAGAAATTATAGTTTTATTAGAAAACTTTTATTCTTAGTAATTTTCTTTTATTAGGATTTGAGCAATGTAAACTAATCACTTATGATCTATAAATCAGTGGGTTCGACATAGGAGAAAGTTATCAAATGAACTCTCAGCATCAATTGATGACTGCAGTTGGGTTTTCCTTTGATCACCTTAGTTTAGTTTAGAGTAGATTTATTTTTATGCACTTTCACTACTTTGTAAATATCTAAAAGTTTTTTGTTTGAATTGACGACTCAGATTGAGAATTTACAGATTAGTGTAACGATTTTACTTTTCCATCTTCTGTTTTCTTGAGTTTGATTGACGCACAAATTTAAGAAAGATTATTGGTTAGTATAAATCTGTGTTAAGAAATTCTGGTTTTTAATTAAGGCCAAAATTCTAAAGGACTGAGATACGATTTAACGGTACTTCATTTTGTAAACATTCGATAACTGAAGGATTATGATTGACGACCGTAATCTGGAAGGAGGAGGATTAAGAATTATTTTTAGCATTAGTTTAAATAACCCATTCTTTTATTTATATTTCTACAGTAGTTTAGATTCTTAAAAGACAAATACTAGTGTTCGAACATATAAGAAAAATCACATTCCTCGTGGGAACGATCCTATATTAGTGCTGTACTTTTCATTGTGCGCTTGTAATAGGTTAAGACTTAGTACGATTATAACCACACCAATCACATGAGTGAACGTGGGTTGACAAAGCTCATAAAGAACGAGACAATTTATGACATTCAAACTTGTAAACTAAATTTTTGTGAAGATTGCATCTTCGGGAAGTAGAAGAAAGTCTGTTTCTCAATAGGAAAGCATACTTCGAGGGTGTAGACACCGCCATTTTGCCTTCTCAGAGTATACAAACTTGTTCGGTCAACTTTTAATCCTTTTTAACTTGTTGTGTGGGACCATGCAATAGTACATGACTGAACACAGGCTGATCAATAGTTCTGTGGCTCAGATCCTAGCGTAGGGAGACTATATACTAAGCAACAGTATATAGCCGGAATGCAGACTGAAATTATAGTCTTGCATTTCATTCTAGAGACCATACCCGGATAACTCCGAATTATACGCTAGAAACCCAACGCGCAATTAGATCGCGCGCAGAACCACAAGCGTGTGATCAGTCCACCTTTCAGACCAAACTTCCTTTCCTAGATCGATTCGAGACTCGATTACGGGCCTGAAACAGGAACCATGATCGGATTGAGCGCTTCACCACTACCGCGCAATTGGCCTACGCCCAACCTACTCTTACTACTAGATGTCATCGTAAGGTGGTGGAAGGAGGATAAACTCCCGCTAACCATAAAATGTGAGATTTTGATGATACCAAAATATGACGGAGAGCTCAATCATAGCACCCCTTAAAAAAAAAAGACTGTTACTTATCTCTTTTGCAGAGTATTAGGTATAAGCTACTCCCTACATCATTGAGCCTTATCCCTTTTCTACTTCTTTTTATATTTTGGACGATAAGTTGGAAGCCTCGCAGCATATTCCAAGGAATGAAATCGAAAACTCATGAATGACGACTGACGCAATCACCTGCTTTACTTACCATACTTTTCCCTAATAATCATATGATAGGATGCCCACTACCCTAAGATAGACCCCGTATGCAACTGACCTGATCAAAGAGACCTCCCCCCAGTTTGATGACAATATTGATGAATGCTCTCTCCAAGAGTAACTCACCTAATACCCACAACTTCACATAGACCCACAATGCTCATCAAAGGCCCAAAAAAATATCATTGCATCTACACGTTGGGGCATTTTCTTTATAGATTAAAAGGATAATCATACTAAAATCGCCGATTCGTCCACCAAAAGATGAAGAACGTCGAAGTTACTGTGCAAAGAAAGCTACTGAAGACATTGTATTGTCGATACAATCACGCCCCTACACTGGGGCATTTTATTTTTATTATTTTTAGTTCTTATTGCTACGATAGTTATTTGCTTTCCCTGCTGCATTACTTTCAAAAAAAAAAGAAAAGAAAAAAAAGTAAAAGTAAAAAAAAAAAAGCGAAGAAAAAAAAGAGCATATATCTTTGTTATCAGGCTCCGATTTGAGATACTTACCCCCTTGACAACTAGTAAGGGGCAGAACAAAAATTACTAATGACTTTACCTTCACATGTGCAAATACAAAGCAGCCTTCAACCACCACCGGGCCAACTCGCAAAGCATTCAAGTCCCGATGATGATTGACGGCACCGAGAACAAAAGCAAAAGTAGACGCAAAAGGTAACTAAAAGAAAAGCAGCTGATCAGGTACACGTAAACCCAAAATCTCAATATATATGTGTCAATTTTTTTTTTCCCATTTTGTTTTCTTTTACAATGGTCAACGGGGGCATACCCCCTGTATATACAATGCGCACTCATAATGGATAAAATATACACATGCACACACCTAATCTCTGCGTTGCCGCTAGGACGGTGGAGCACCACTGTCCCCAGTATCATCAGCTCGACGGTCTGTAGACTGGTCCTCTGAAAAGACGATCCCGACGCCCGGAGTCGGCGAAACCTCTAAGCGACGAGACCCCACTACAGAGCCCCCCTCACTCGCCTGACTGACAGTTCGCCTCGATCGAGAATGAGGAGGATACCCACGAGTGATAGAATCTTTGCGAGTATCACTCCTGACACGGTCACGCGACGTGTGACGAGACCCCTCGGATGAAGACCCCATGGCCCTCGACTCTGATCCCTCAAGCCGACTAGCTGATCTACGTGCCCCTCGCTCCCTCACCAGAAGATACTGCATCCGGTCCAAGGCCACCTGCATCTCTGCCTGCACCGACCGACGCGCCGCCTCCAATGCCTCAACATAGGTCTTTTGTGTGACCATCATCTCGATCATCTGATCCTCACGACTCTCCACCTCTTCGAGGACCCGTCTCGCCTCCAGAGTGGCACGTGTTCGCGTCACCTCTAGCCGCGCCTCCCCAAGCTGACAAACCTGCATATCCATACCAAGTCCAAAGAGAGATAACCTATACATATTTTGCAAAAAGAAAAGAAGGATAAAAAATCTCTGAATAAGAAAAGACCATACCCCATACCGGATCTGCCATCTCCCTCAGAAGGCGCTCGACCGTCTCGGCGGTCACGGGATCGATAGGCGGCACAGAAGGAACAACAAACATAGGTGCCTACAACAAGCACAGATAAATACATCAGAAAAATACTATAATGATAAATAGACTACAAACACGATAACTAAAACATACCTGAGTAGGGATAGGAATAGACTCCTGAGGGGGAGCCTCAGGAGCGAAATCTGGAATGGCCTGCATGAAACAAACCAAGCAAACCAACGCAAAATATGTCAAAAACAAACATGACAAAATAATCTAAATAGAATCACATCAAAAATAAAAAATTATACCTGACTCTCTGGGCATAAAGAGGCAGCAGTCGCCTCTTTCATCCGGAGGTCCTCAGCAACCTTGTGCTGAGACGCCAACACGATATTAGTAAACTATTAAGAAAATACAATAATAACACTTAACAAACCGACACGATGACACAAGTAAACTGAAAGAGCGAGGAAACTTACCCAATGCTCCAGCTCAGCCTGAAGCTGAGCCATCGCCAGATCCTCCCGACTAGAGGAAGCAACTGAAGATGGATCAAATGCCGGAGCAGGACCTCCAGCAGCCAGCTCGGCTCTCTACAAATTATAATAAACATATCAGTCGACGAGCCCATGATGCTAACAATTAAGCAGAATCATACTTATGAAGATACTTACCAATCGATCAATTTCATATCGTAGATTGGCCGCTCTCTCTCAGTCGGCTCACTGCTGACGGCGGTAAACATCTAGTAAGGCTGCCTGACGAGAACCTCACACTCTCTCTCAGACTGTTCAAGACAAAATAAAATGAGACACCACAACCTCATCAGAACGTCTAGAAAACTATGTCCACGCCATAATAATAACAAAAAAAATATAAACTAACTCACCAGGAGTTGTCGAGCCTCCGCTAATCAAACTCCTAACTCATCCTTCGCCGCCCTGGCCCTAGCGACTGAGTCGGTTAAAGAGTGCAGCATCTCCTCATCAGGACGAGGAGCATGCCCCATCTGCTCCATCGCCCTATGGAGAGCATCCAATGCCCCTCGCACACTTGCCGTGAGATGGCCCTCCTCTAATGTGGCCAACCTCTCCCTCAATGCCGATGTCGGCTCCGTCCCATCGATAGCGAAAGAACCACTGCCATGAAAGGGACGTGTGAAGAGGCGCCCACCACCCAACACGTTGAACCACCTCCTATACTCTCGTACATCCGCCTCGTCACACGCCCTCGTGACCCTGGTCTCCCTAGCTCTAAAATCGGCTATCTGGAGTACCATCCGCTTTGTAAAATTCTGGCCTGGAGGGCCAGTCATCCTCTTTGCCACTCTCTGGCTAATCTCTGGGGGGACTCCCTGAGTGAGCCCCAACTGTCGAGAGGTGTGAATCCCACTCGAGAGGTGTGAATCCTCTCCATCCTCTCAAAATAATGAACCCATATGTCCACATCGAAGAAGGGCATGCCAGACTCAATCACCACCTCGACTGCGTCCTCCTTATCGTCGTAGGGCCTCCAGATCACTATTCAAATGAACAAATCAACCCATGAATAAAGCCTAAGAATCCCAAAACAAAACAAAGGCAAACGAAAACATGATGATATATACTTGCCCCGCATGCATATCCTCAAAGAGGCCCCGCGCGGTCTGAAGATCAGTAGACCACTGATGACCCTTCAACGCCTCTCTCCACACATGCATCCGTGGAAACGTGAACGTAACCCTCACCGAAACCCTCGGACGAAGAAAAGCAAAATAATCATACGCCCAAAACTGAAAAAAGCAGCAATGACGCACAAAAGGACCATTAAAAATTACAAAGATAAAAATTAGCAAAACTAAAGGACCACCATGATACCAATTAAACTAAAACTCACCTGGAGGAACAGAAGGAAACCTCTGATCGACGCGATGCCCTGTCCCCGACGGTAGAACTGCACATAGAGATGCGCTAATGCTGTCGCACCCCACACATAGGTATGGACCCGATCTAGATCCCAGAGAACTATAAAAAACAACCCGGTGACGCATCCCCGAGTCGAAGATGAAAAGAGTATTGCACCCAAGAAGTGCATCAGAAACACTCGAAGCACCCTATCTGCAGCCAACCTTGGCTCAGTCACTGGCTCCCGACCCGCCACCACCGCACACCACGCCTCGTAGGGCACCACTCGCAAATGTATCGAAGAACCAAGTGACCCGAACCACACCTAACGCTGATCCACTTGACCTATAAGGGACTCTCAAAATCTCCTCACACAACTCCAAATACTGTCCCTCCATCCGCCTTGTGATCAGCTCACCCTCAAAAGGAAAGCCCGTGATGCAAACTCAGTCCTCTGGAGTTGGTAGCAACATACCAACTGGGAAGAGAAGTGCCTGATGCCTCTCGCTCCACCTCTCTATGATCGCCGTGATCAGGCCTCGGTCAACTTGAAAGGGCTCAAACCCTATAATCGTCCCAAAACCAAAAGACACCAACCGCTCCTGCTGAAACTCCGACAAGGCACGATACCAAGCGTGAGACTCATCCCATGCCGAACTGATAGCCAGTTGCGGAGGCTCCTATCGACCAACACGACCAAAAGAATGACAATAACAATATGACTAATATGTACTTATGACGAAAGATAAATGAATTAAGGAGTTAAAAACAAATAAAACATGTCTCAAACGCTATGACAACTTACAACAGGCACACAAAACATGATGAGAACATCGAACATAAATATGACCTATTTTTAGATGCGAGCATGATGCATGAGCGAGCATGCAACAAATAATTAATGCAGGTTCGACATAAATTAGAAGGGTTTACATATCCTAATAAGCCTATGTCATAACCTGAATGCCTAGGAAAATGAAGGAACTCTTGCTTATGGGGACCTACCTGCCCTTTGGCAAAGAAATCCTCCAGCGGATAGTGCTTGTGATCCCAAGGCTCTGCGCCTGGCTGCTCCTCACCCTGCTCACCCTCAGCTCTCTCACCCTCCTCCTCGGCTACCCTAGGCTCAACCTCGGGTACCTCCTCCCTGACCACCATCTGGTCACCCTCAGGGTCCTCCTCTGCGATCATCTCCCCAATATCCTCCTCTATGGCGACAATGCCAACCTGAGCCTCAGAAGTCTCGCTCGCATCCGTCATCAACATCCTCTCCAACTCGAAAATAGTGACCTCACGCCTGACACTACCCTCACCCTCCATATCGGAATAAAGAACTCAAAAAATTGAAGTAAATGGAAGAAGCGGCGCCTCAAATAGACGACCAGATCACGAGATATCGTGGAAACACGAAAACCCGAGAATGAGAAAACTAGGAAACTAGAGAATCGAAGACTAAAATGGATAACGCGACGAAAAATGAAAGGTTTCAACCATTTATAGAACTCGCTCGAATCGCACGCCTAAAATCTAGCGCTCAATTTAATCACGCTACGATTATCATGCGTTTAATTGAATCAACGCATACATCGAAAGCGCATAATCTAATGCCGCCGCTCAGAACGACCACTTGGTTGCACGTTTCCCATTAGGCGAGCAATCACATTATGTGCTCAAAAAGTAGTGCGTGAATGCCAAGAGTCAGTTGATCCTGCGTATCAAAACAAGCGCTTAATCACATTAAACGCTACTGAATTGATGCTTAATAACCTCCTGCACCTTTGAATGCGCGTTCACGTCCTAAAGCGCAATTCATTCAAGCTCCGTGACTGAAGCGCGTAATTTCTCAGAAAAATGAAAAATTTCACATACCCAAGACAGTAAACTCCAACTTGAAGTTAAGACATTATAACCCTCACTATTAACTTAAATCACGCCCTTAACAAGACCAACCCAAAACACTCGTAACTTAAGAAAATTTACAACCCCCAAAAGAAAAAAAAAAGCCCCTTAATTCACAATAAACAGAAATAAATAAAAGAAAACCCTAAAAAAATGCCCTTTATTTCACAACAAACAATTAAAACCCAAGGACAATGTTCTCTCCCCCACTATCCTCAACCCAAAAAATGCCCCCAACACCTTCACGTGTCCTCAATGAAATTAAATACTCACATTGCCTATATAATAGTCAAAACTAAACGAAAAGAAAAACTATCCGTAACATGCCCCCAGATCTAAAATAAATAACCAAATTAAAACCAAAAGCATCACACCCATAACGAGACAAACGAAATATGAATTAAATCAAACGAAAAAAAAATATTGAATAACCACAAATGAAATTAAAATATAATCACTTCATAGATTAATAAAAATTATTACAATACACACCGAGGGCATGCCCTATGAATATATAACTTAAAAATAAGAATGCTAAAATCCGCATGTTCAAGCAATGCCCAAATCCGGACTTATTCGAGAGACTAGAGATCTCGGAGAAGCCCATAGGAGGAACGCACCCTGAACGAATTCTAATTGTGACAACCTCTTCCCCTCACCCCGAGCCGGCAGAAAGGAGAGAGTGGCTTACAGAAAGCCACCTAGGACCTATGGACCCATTGTTAGAAGCTTCCCTTGGACACATGAAAAAATGAAAAGCAACTAACACTGAATCCGCAGAGCCTACCGAGAAAAAATAGGCATCGGTCATGAAAACTCTGACCCTGCCTTATCATTGGGTTTCCTGTCTACCACCTTTTTCTTCTCCACCTCTTCTCCCGATGGGGCGGCACTTCGAGTTGGATTGATAGCACCAACCCTAGTATCACCCCGAATTTCCAATCCCATCCATTCTCATAATCCACTTAATAAACACAAGTCCTCGAGTCCAATACCCGAGAAACGAAATAGAGAGGAATAAAAGACATTAATGAACCAAAAAATGCCCAAAGTTACAAACACAAGATATCCCCTAAAAACTTTTAATCTTTAAACTTAAAATGAAAGAAATAAGAAAACAACAAACCAAAAACCTTAGACTCATGCTTTTATAAACCATGCCCCATAAACAAATATCACACATCTTGAAACCTTCCCAATCTAATTGAATCCAAAACCATACACATACCCCCTTTTCTTTTAGAAAAAAAAATACAATCTATGACAAAATTAGATAGACCAATAAGCACACAACACTTGCCCCTCTGAAAAGCACAAATTTCCCAAGTCTAGATAGGCCAATAGGATCGAAACACCCAACCACCATCTAGAACCCATGAAAACTCACACCTTTTAACAAGTATCATCTCAAACAGAAACCTCAAAAAAAAAAATCCTCAAACAAAACACCTTACATGAAACCAAATACTTTAAACAAAATAAAATATTACCTGTTCAAGATCACCAAAAAAGTGTCCCAAACAAGCCCGATAGAACCAAGTAAACACTCTAAACAAAGTAAACTGATCTTGAGATAAACACTAGATAAATCCAAAATGAATCCAAAATCTATATTACTAAGCTAAATCAAATCCTGAAACTATGTCAAACAAATCAGATAAGTCCAATTGATCCATTAATTTAAACCAACTAACTAAGCACAATAACCAATAAAAAAAATGCCCCTTTATTCATAATTTTAAGATTTTATAATATCGCCGGAGGCATACCTCTTGAATTACAACCTAAAATGAAAACCTAGAACCTAACATACAACCAAAAACGAAAATAAAAACTACAATGAGCCAAAGCGAGGAGTAGAACGTCCAATCGGAGGCTTTAGAAATATTGCCACCAGACTTGGAGGACTCAAACGAGCCACCGACAGAAGCGACGAAAAATGGGTTAGGGATACATCCCTCCATTTATAGCACCTCCTCTCCCCGCCCTCCTCCGCCGCCGCCTCTGTGATGCTGCCTTCACTACTCCCTAGAAAGGAATGGTGTGAAGACCAACACCCTCATTCCCAATATCGCCCATTCCCAAGACAATACCATCCTTGAACATCACCTAAGGATGAAAATCACGTAAAATAACGAATATAGGAAGAAACCCTATCCCAATCTGACGATTAGATTGCTCAATATCGCCGAAACACAAATCTCAGAACACTCAGAAAGGTTAAAACTCGAGACTAAACCAGAGAATGAAAAACAAATGAAGCCTCTCACACTTATATAGAGTATGACCCCAATCGCGTGCTTAACCACTCGCGCTTAATCCGATCACGCGCCACGACTATCACGCTTAATCTAAAACACAGGTTATGATTCAAGTGCGCAATGAAACTGTCGCCCGGGCAGATGGCGTGACGCTCCGATCCCGCGCTACTCAACAGCTGTGCAATCCAATCAAACGGCCTCCCCGTGCCACGCAATGCAATCACACATCTATATCAACACGCGTAATCAGCCCCTTAGACCATGAATCGCAAGCCTGGAAACAAGTGCGCAATCGGATCACACGACTGTAAACAAGCGCGTAATTCTTGATTTTTACACAAACATCGATCCCGATTCGAGGAAACTTCTCTTTGTCCCATTGCGGAGCCCTATAAGCTATCGACATCGAAAATGAATAGCCGCTCACTCTATTCCCATCACGTAACCCTACCTAAAATGTCAACCGCGCCCCCCGTCCTATTACAGACAAGACATACATGCCTCGCATGACATCGTCACCCCTGACCACGTTCGAAACCCTTTTGTCCCATCGTGCAGCTACCCAAGCACATCCCACCAAAAAAATACACACGCATGACACCACCCCAATATCCGATCCCATCACAAAAAAAAAATTGTGGCCTCGCCCCCATGGCCCATCGAAAAATCCCGAAAACACAAATACGCCAAAAAGCCAACACAACGCAACAACAACATGAGCTCACCTAACCCAAGATCTACTAAACAAAGATATCAATGTTCAAGTGCGAAAACATCCTATCAGTGTCCTATTGCTAACTACGCTACACTTCCCATTGTAGACACCACTGCCCAGAAAGCTTAAACAACACGCTTACTGTGCCAAAAGAAGAAAATGGGAGAAGGCTCAATCAGGTCCCATCGCTAAAACAAAGTACCTTCCTCCCAAATTGCTCGATACAAATGATCACCAGATACCACAATACACGAAAGTAAAAAAAAAAAGAGAAACTTGGGACCTCTCCCATGTCCCATTGCATCCCACTAATGCCAAGCTACAGCACGAACATATTGTTGGAAACTATCTAAGCCCCATCGTGACATCACCTCCCCCAAGACGCTGCATCACACCGGCAACTGCCAATCGCCGCAGCAGATAAAGCAAAAGAAAAGAAGAAAAGGCAACTTCAAAGCCCCATCGCAACAACACCCCGCTACAATATCACAAGTCCCATCGCACAATCCAGGTAAGTATCACCCCCAGGTAAGTATTACTCATTTTTAATTACTCGATATTTCTTATAAATATAGTTATCTATGATTAAGTCAAAATAATTTAAGATCCATCTGTCTCAACTCCCGAGTTACTGTAGTCCTCTCATAAGAGACAATTATCAGTATTCGTCGAGAAGGTTAGATGGATTATCCGATATGCCAAGTGTCATCTTGGCAACCATATAAACGATCGGACCCACAAATCCCGTACCGGAGGATCTGTTCAGCGACGTCTCGATAGCCAAGTTTCTTATCGTTTTACCACTGAATTTATCTTAAGTTAAAATCCTTAAAACAAAAAAAATCTTCTATAAATAAATCAAAAAACAATACTATCACAAAAACGGAAAAAAAAATAATACTATCAAAAAAATAAGAAAAGAAAAAAAAAAAAACCAATAAAGTAAATAGACCAAATTCACCCTTTCTCTAAATACCTAAAAAATAATAAATACAAAAAGAAATTGATTAAGTGCCTCAGAACCCATATACCATAAAGCGGACTCTTAACTCTTAAGGCCGCCTGAACTCACAATCAAGCGCATATCCCACTGCGCAAAATTGGATCGAGCACATACGCCACTGCACAGAATCACTTGTTCAGATACCTTAGGACCATAATTCTCCCGACTTTAAAGACCCCCTGAACTCACAATCAAGCGCATATCCCACTGCGCAGGATTGGATGGAGCGCATACTCCACTGACAAAATCATTAGTTCAGACACATAGGACTAGAATTCCCTGCTTATAAGACCGACTCCAGATGAATCAAGCACACGGGCCACTGCGCAGAATTCAATTGATCACACCTCACAAAACTTACCTTAATTACCAGCCCAAACCGACCCCTTTCCCCTGGAAAACTGAATAACAAATATACTCAATCTAAGAACTTACAAATGTTTATTGGAAAAGGAACGCCTGACGCGCATTGGTGTGAGCAATGACGCGCCCGGTCTGACATGACTTGTTAAAGCCTTCGATATTATATTGCACTCTCTCTTTTGTATTACCGGTCCCTGGACCTTGTGGACCTTCGTATGACGCCCCCCGGTACCTCGATCGCGCCATATCCCTCTATTAGCTCATGCCATGCGACGGGATGAGCGATGCACCCACAGATCCGGAAAGTGCCTTTCGACAGCTATCACTGGGCCCTTGAATGCTCCATTTTTTTTTAGCTTGCACTGATAGATAAGAAAGCCAAATATGTCATGTCAGTATCACCAATTCACATTTGTGAATTCCTAGGAAATGAGAAGACACCTCGAATGAGGGGTGTGTACTTCTTCGACGTGTTCTTACTTCGTAAGAGCGCGCCGAAGAGGGGCATCTGTAGACACCCTCATTTTACTGTCTCGGAGTATACAAACTTATTTGGTCAACCTTTGATCCTTTTTAAACCCGCAGTGTGGGACCATGCACTAGTACATAGCTGAAATAATAGTTCTGTGGCTCAGATCCCAGTATAGGGAGACTATATATTAAGCAACAATATATAGCCAAAATGCAGACTGAAATAATAGTCTTGCATTTTATTCTAGAGACCATACCCGAACAACCCCGAATTACACGCTAGAAACCCAGCGCAAAATTAGATTGCGCGCAGAACCACAAGCGCGTGATCAGCCCACCTTTCAGACCAAACTTTCTTTCCTAGACCGATTCAAGACTTGATTACGTGCCTGAAATAGGACGCGTGATCGGATAGAGCGCTTCACCACTAGCGCGCAATTTGCCTACGCCCGACCTACTCTTACTACCCTTTACCCCTACGTTTCCTTGATTAAACGCTCTAGGTTAAACGCTTAATCAGATTGAGCGCATGATAACATGCACGCAATTAGTCCTAATTTGTTAGGACTAGGAGACTCGCTGAGCAAGTCAGTCGATCACTCACAGAGTTGGTGACCGTCCCAAAGGGATTAAGCGCCGGAATCCAGGCGCGCAATTCAATTAAAGGCCCGTTTACAGGCGTGTAATTGAAGGAAAACCAATAAATTTTTTTTTTCTTAATTCGTCGGAGAGGTTGGACGAAAAAAATGCTAGAATTTTCAAGAGAGAACGAGTTCTGAAACCAGAACACCTCGAGAATCAACTCATAGAGCATCTTAATCATAGTTTCGAGATTTAACCTTCTTATTTTCGAGATTTCTCTCCGGAGTCCCGACCCCCCATAGGTAAGGATTTAATATTTTAGTTTCCGACTGTAGCTTATAATCTCTAGATCTATTAATTTTTTATTTTATTTTTAGTCTTAGATTGTAGCACCCCTTTTCAGACCGAATCTTCTACATATCTGGTTCTAGTTCTCTGTTTTTAGAACCAGTCATTAATCCATTGGTCCGATATATCGATCTTAAATTTTAATTCAATTCTACAATCATGATTTACAGTCCTATCATTATATTCTAGTTCTAATCCTTTGATTCAGAACCAGTCCTTAATCATACGACCTGATTTCTCGACTTCAGACGCGAACACAGTCTTAAAAATTTAATCGTAATTTTAGTTTCTTATTTCAGTACCTTCAAAAATTCTAAATATTAATTCTAGTCTTATAATTCTAGTTTATAATCCAATTCACAATTGCTATTCTGAAATCAATTCTAAAAAGTCTAAAAATATTACTTTGTCATCCAAAATTTAACTTTTTTCTCTTTAATCTCAGCCACCCGATTTACCCAAGGGAGCTTACGGAGGGTACTCGAAATTTTTTAAGAGTTTTTTAAAATTAATAAATTACTTTAATTAGTTTATATCTAGACATAATTGATTATTCGCATTAATTAGCCCTTGATATAATTATTAGAGTGTTAAATCAAAATTTCCTTTCCATTAGTTTAGCTAATTGATTATTCCAAATCTGAATTCTAAGAAATTTAGTTTATGCATTATTAGTTATATTTTTCCATCATAAATCCGTCAATAATTAGGGTCGTAGATAAATCAGTCCTTTTTATTTCCGTTGATATTTGAATAGAAAATTAAATTTATTGCTTTAATTAGGCCCATAGAGAAAATCAGTCTTTTGATTTGAATTAGAATTATAGTAGAATTAGTACAATTGCTTTAATTAGAATCCCAATATAATTAGCATGCTTAATTTTAATTAGAATATTATTGGAATTGATACAGATGCACTCCTAGTACTAATAGGAAACTGAAACTGATTAGACTTTTAGTAATACCAGAACCTTGATGCTCATCGAACTCTTGACGGCATCAGAACACTAATATAACTCACTTTAATAGGCCCACACAACCAGAGCATAATAATAATGGACTTGGAAATTTTAAACTGACCGGAATTATAAGTACAAAGGAAAATAAGAGGAGAATTAAACTAACTAAACTAAGGACAAGCACTGTTACTGACGTTCGCAGGCGGACGATTCAGTATAGAAGTAACCTACACCCGCTTCACAGTATGATCACTGACGTGTTGCAGTGTCGTTAAATATCTGCAGCTGGTGATCGCAATCAAACTAGGAACCTTCCTAGAAAAATCTCCCCTTCGTTATTTATTTTTATCATTCCAAACACCGCATCGCTAGAATCCACATGGACAGAATTAGAGCCACTGATTCAACGGGAACCGAGAGGAACCCAGAAAAAGCGTGCACCAACAGAAGGATTGATTGATTATATACATTATGATGTATGAGGACCGGCTAAAGTCACTTCGATGGGTGGAGCCAACTACTTTGTATCATTCATAAATCACTATTACAGAAAAGTTTGGGTGTATCCGATTAAAAATAAGTCGAATGTGTTTCAGAAATTCAGGCAGTGGCAGAGTATGATTGAAATTCAGACAGACAGAAAGATTAAGATTCTCAGATCAGATAATGGTGGAGAATACATGTCATCAGAGTTCAAGACTTACTGTGAAAATTAAAAGATTGTTAGGCACTTAACAATTTCTGAAAATCCTCAGCAAAACGGTATAGTAGAGAGGATGAATAGAACACTATTAGAACAAGCGCAGTGTATGTTGAATCATTTCGGCATGAGTGATGGGTTCTTGAGAGAGGCAGTGATCACGACATATTACTTGGTCAAATGGTTGCCTTCAACAACAATGAACTTGAAAGGTTATCGTTTCTGGGATACACAATCTTACAAAATGATAGTTGTAAGATATGTTACTTTCAACTAAGATGAGTTTTCGATGAAAAAGGTGGAAGATAAACTTCAGTCATCTGGTGAACCTCAAGTACAGATTGATGTTGAAAGGCATGATCAAGATGAGAAGGATAATTAAGACTGATGACATAATTTCTCAAGACTTGCAGCCCTAGGTACCGGTTGGGATTCAGACTACCTTGAGAAGGTCAAATAGGACAAAGAAATGTCCTGAAAAGTTTAAAGACATGGTCTCATTTACACTTGCACTTATCAAAGAAGTGAACATGTTGATTAAATCGGTTACACATAAGAAGTTTGGGCACTGCCTAAACTTGATTAACACTTGTCGAAGTTGTTGATGCTCGTTGGAGCAGTGATGCGGTTCAGGATGAAACCTCGATGAAGATTGTTGTTTTATGTTTCACCCCAAAGGATGGGTCGCTCAAGCGAGTTTGGTTCTAGGTCAAGCAAACTGCGCACCATTCAAAGGAAAAACTTTTGGGTTACAGTCACTCGAGCGACTTTGGTTATTGCTCGAGTGACTAGTGACAACTCAATACGTCCAAACTCGGGATTTGACAAGTTTCTCTTAGAATAGAAGTAGGATTCAGAACTTTCATATAAAGGGAAAGTTCATGGACCAAAAAAGGACTTGAGAAAAAGTTTTTTGAGAGTTTTTCAAGAGAGAAACTTGGGCAAATACTTTGGGAAAGACATGGTATTGAAGAATCGCTTGGGGATTGAAGATCCAATTGAGGTCGTTCTTGTGTCGGAATAGTTACTATATTCCAACAGATTTCTTCTCTAATTTTTTGAAGGACAACGCCCTTGGGTTTTACATCGGTTTGCCTATGGAAGATTGTGTTCGATCTTATTTGAGAGTGCACTAGAGAGAAGAGAGTGTGTGCGTTATAAACGTTCATAAATAGTGAATATACTCCTGTGGACCTAACCCTCGATTGGGTGAACCACGTAAAACTTTGTATTATGTGTGATTGCTCTCTTGCTTCTTTTTATATTTTCGCATTCATTGTGATCGAGAGTTCGTTAGTGTGGGTTGAATTCCTAACATAAACTAATCTTTATCTTTTTTTACATCATCTCAACCCTCCTCCAATTAAGGAGAGCTACTCTCTTGGCGTTTCTCAATCACAATTTCTAGGTTCCGGCTGGTTTGTAACTAACAAATTTTTATAAAAACTTTTATCTTATAAAAAAAATAGAAGATACGATATGTGAGTGGATCACAAATGGGTGGCTAGAGATCACAAATTTGTGATATTTGGTTAGCGATCTGAAATCACCTTGTTCAATTGAGAGGAACATCCTCCGTATTGCCTTGAGGATTCTATCATCTTTAAAAAAAAAAATGCTCTTACAGTACACGATTAACGGTCTAAGATGTGATAAAAATTTAAGTTATCAAAGTTATAGCTCATACTTTGAATGCCGGAGGATGTGAACATCACAAATTTTAGGTTATTCAAATTATCCAATCTATGCACTCTAATATTTATACACTAATTGTTGGAAGTTTCTATTTTAGTGGTCGTCACTATGGTCAATCCGTTGACCGGTGAATGGTGTAAGATCATTCTTGTGATGTGATAGTTGCTAATTCAGTGAATTTGAAGAGAATAAGCAACTAATAATTAAGTTGTTTAGTTAAGGTATGATTGTGATTTCCAATCACAATATAATTTGTAATTCAAGTCCTTAATGAGAAATGACTCTTTGGCTATAAATATAAGGGGTGTTTAGTCCCAACGATTGCTCGACACACTTCAACCCTCCTTATTAGCAAAAGCACCCCATTGTGCTCCGAGGTATTGAGAGCGAGGAAAACGTTGAAGATCGATAACCCACCTTTCATGGCTCACACTCAAGATCCATCAATTGGTCTCAGAGCTAAGTTTGGAGTTTGCTCAGTCAAAGCATTAGATCCCTCGTGATCATCTGTGTTTATAGTTTTTGTGATAGGCATGGGTTTTTCTCACGACCCTTTTATGGGGATTACTAAGTTATGCCCTGCATTATTGGTGGGTTTCGTTTCGCGACAAGGCCTATTAATTTAGGGTTTCGACTGGTAGTGATGAAGGGATGTCGAAAATTGCACAACTTCATGCGTTTCCAAGGGAGTCTTTGGCCATGGAGGCTTTGATCTTTGGTTGTTGGTTGCATCGTTGTTGCCTATAGAATCAGCTAAAACCAGCCGCTCATTTATAGAATTGATCTTGAAGCTGTAAGTTATTCTGTTTCCTATTAGTTGTCTTTAGTCAATTGGGGATTACTTATTAGTTACATAATGATCTAAGTAATCGAACCAACATCCAACCCGTTGGAGATCAAAGGAGCATCCAATTGGATGGGCCTTCGACTTTTAAACACCCTCCGATGAATATTTGATGGTGCTTTGACGGATTGAGCTCCATGACCCGACTTTAGGAAAGAGGAGAGATACAGCTGCGTCTCCTTGCACAATGGGTCTAATGGGCCCCATGACCCGAACTGTCGTATAGTCCACATGATGGACCCATATAAACACTAGACCCGACCCGATATGTGACTCGGCCCGGTCGATAATCAAACTTGGGTCATGACCCGATCTAGCCCATGGTCCGGTCCAGCCCATTGCCGGCCCATGATTTATGGCTCGATTCGGCTCGTTAGACACGACCCGTTTGTCCTTAAGGCCCAATTTAAACCCATATTTTTTCTTATTCTTTTCAGACCATTTTTGGGCTATCTATAAGTCCAATTTTCGGGCATTATATGTGATTTTTGACTTTCTCAAATATTTCGGATTTATTTTTGTAGTCTATTTTTGAAAAGGAGCTCTCTGTAGTAACGGTTGACATGACCTGACATCTTTTTGATAATTTTTAATCGGATAATTATTGTATGTTTGAGTGCCTTTAAATAGGGTTGGGTATTGAAAGTTATGCACAAGCACCAAGGATGGTACTTACATAATGTTACCCAAAATTATTATTGATTTTTGGCACTTACCCACGATATGAGTTAGATTTGACTACTTGCATCTTTTAAATGGCTTATTTATTTTATTTTATTATTCAACCACTTTTGTGACCATCTAAAATATTATCAAACCCAAATAGAAAATATGGCTTGGAAGGATTCTTCTGCCCAACAGTGATAATCTTTCCTAGTATCGTAGTTTTCATAGTGAGGTTTATTTTTGGTCAAAGATGGTATTATAAATTCAGTGAAAGTGTGTAGTGAACTTTGACATCACAACTTCAGAGATTACTTTTGCCCAACGGCGATGAATCACTTAATTTTGTGTAATGATTATATTTTACTATCCATTATTTTGTGTATAGGTATTGCTAGCGTGTTGTGACTAAACCCAACGGAGGATTATAACGATGCAATTAGTACCATAATCAATAATATCGATTGAGGAAGCGACTTGTATGTTATGACTCGACCCAACGGAGGGTCATAATGATATACAAATTACTTCTCAATAAAATCGCATTGGTTTTAATTCTTATTATATTTCTTGATATAATTTAACTCTTACGTAAAACACTATAAATATAATCTTGTGAAATAGATCGTTGCTATAGTTGTATGTGGACATAATAAATTTTTTAATTATTGTACAACATTGAACTCATATTCTATTACTAATATGATTGGGGGAATTAAATCTTTGAGTGACTCAAACGATGACAAATGAAAGGAACAAGTCTAAATTATTCTCGGTTGCATGGATCTTGACTATGTTATACGATTTAATAAACCCAAGGTACTCACTACCAATGCCTCAGTTGAGGATCTAGAAGCGAACAATACAGATTTGGAAAAGTGGGATAGATCAAATTGTATGAGCTTTATTATCATAAATAGTTTCATTACTGATGCGATCCGAGGATATATTCCTGACTCGCACAATGCAAGGGAATATACACAAGCCATTCAGGAATAATTTTAAGGGACTTTTAAGGTGCTTGTCAATAGTCTTATTGTTAAAATAGGAATCATAAAATACGATGGTCTTAGTGACGTATAGGAGCATACTATGAAAATGAGTGGCATGATGACTCAATTGAAGGAAATTGGCATAAGCTTTTCTGAGGGTTAAGGTGTCCAAGAAAAAGAAAGACGCAGGAGTACTTTATTATGACTTCTCTTTCTACACAATTTGGCCCATTCAAGATTAATTATAACATGTAAAAAGAGAAATGAAATATGAACGAGCTAATCGCTCATTGTGTACAAGTAGAAGAAAGACCTCAGGCTGAAAAATCTGAAAGTGCTTATTACGCCGCTCTTGGACCATCGAAAGGAAATTTCAAGAAAAAGAAAAGATCATATAAAGGAAAGAACGTGAAAGCTTCTTTACCGAAATCAAATAAGGAGAAGGTAACGGATCTACTACTGGCATCAAGTGTCACTTCTGTAAGAAGAAGGGGCACATCAAGAAGAATTGTCAGAAATGCAGAGATTGGTTAGTTAAGAAAAGTAATGACCTAGTCTTGTGCGTTTTCAATCACTTTATGTTGATACTCCACGCAATACTTGGGGGATAGATTCTGGTGTAATTATTCATATAAGTAATTCAATACAGTGATTTCGATCCAGCATGAAGCTAAATAAAGGCAAACAGACCATCAAACTCGGAAATGGAGTAGCGGCAAATGAGGAGGCCATTGAGACTCTCCATCTTATTTTAGATAGTGGTTTCATTTTAGATTTAGTTGATTCTATTTACGTTCCAAGTATCACTAGAAATCTTATCTCAATTCCTAAATTGGATTCATTAGGTTTTGAATTTAAATTTGGACATAATAGTTTTACTTTATTATTTGATTCCATTATTGTGGGTAGTGGCACACTAGTAAGCAATTTTTATAAATTGAACTTAGATTCATCTTACACCTAATCTTTAGTTTCTATATATATGTGGATGATAAAGTTAGTAAGAAACAAAAACGAGCAATCGACAACTCCTCCATTTTATGACATAAATATTTAGGCCATATATCTAAATATAGAATGGAGAGATTAATTAAAGATGATATAATCGATGTGCTTAATTTCTTTGACTTTAAAACTTGTGTATATTACGTTAAAGGAAAACTCACAAAGACTAATAAGAAATGATCTATCATGAGCACGAGATTGCTAGAAATAGTTCACACTGATATTTATGTACCATTTCGAACTCCTGTTATTGGTGGTCAAAAGTATTTTATTACCTTCACTGGTGATTATTCTAAATCTGAGGCCCTGGATATATTTAAAATCTATACAGCTGAAGTTGAGTTACAACTCAATTTGATGATTAAAATTGTGAGATCTGATAGAGGCGGAGAATACTATGATAGATACTCTGAAATAGGTCGTAATCTAGGACCATTCGCCCTGTATTTATAAGAGTATGACATTGTTGCTCAATACATCATGCCGGATACACCTGAACAGAATGGTGTAGCTGAGCGACGAAATCGTACTCTTATGGATATGGTGAGAAGCATGTTGAGTAACTCTAAGTTGCCTATATTCTTGTAGGAAGAAAATCGACTTTAAGATATTTACACATTTGAGATTGTTCAGCTGAAGCAAAGGGGTATAATCTACAATTAGAAAAATTAGATCCTAAAACTATAAGTTTTCATTTCATTGGTTACCCTGATAGGTCAAAAGGCTACAGATTTTACTGCCCCAGTCATAGTACTCGGATTGTTGAGACAAGATATGTGAAATTCTTTGAGGATTATAAGAATAGTGGGAGTGTTGAGTCCAGGAAAATCACTTTTGAGAAGAATTGAATTATAATTCTTATCCCATTTATTCAAGAAAATGTGACACCAACACCAGTCATTCAAGATAGGGTTAATGCACCTGAGGCTATACTTATTACAACACCACACATTGGGGAGTGATGAGGTGTGAAATATGATCATATTTCACACCCTAAAACCTATATTTCGCCACTCGATGATAGCTATTTAATATATTCGATATAATTTTAGTGATTTACAGGTTTGGAGATAAGTTGAGCATAAAATAATCCAAGAGCTCAGAATATAACGTCAATTTCGTGCAACCTTGGATCATCTAAAACTTATCCCGACTTGCAGCTCAATTTTGACCGTTAAAACATCATGTTGGTGAAATTTTTAAAACACCAAAGTTGTAGAGCTCGTTTTCTTTTTTCCAATGTTGTACGAATTGTTTCAATCCGAGTTCAGAGTAAAACGTTATGACCAAAATACTGAGGCTGTATCTGTTGAAGAGTTGGGCCGAGTTTCACGAAAATCTGATAAAATCGATGGATCGAGCAATAGACTTGATCGATTGAGTTTAGACCGAATCTTTATATTTTTAAAGGACAAAATTAGTCAAAATTGGGGGGAAAAAGTTGGGTTTCAAAATTTGACACTATTTAAGGGAAAATGAGAGTTATGGTCAGGGATCTCTCCCTTTGGAAGCCTTTTATTTTTCTTAGCATTTTTAGTTTTTATTTCAGCTTTTTCCTTTCCTTTTCTAAGCATTGTTCTTTCAATTTCTTAGTTTTAGGTTATAGATTAGTTTAATTTCTACATTCAAAAAATCATTGTACCTGTTGGATTAAAAGTTGGATTAAAGTTTCTGTTGGAACTGTTGAGGTATTTTACAGTATTTCAAATATCATTTAGTAGTTTTGTTTTAATCATGCCTTTTATATCAATCATGCGTGACTAGTTTCATTGAGGATGGAGATCTAGTGAATCTCATCCGAGGTATTCATTTATAATAGTATAAATTTGTGGTTGAAATGTTAGATTCTTTAAGGGCCCTAATGTTATTATTGACATGGATATAATCTGATTGCGGTCTGAGATCTAGGAGCTAATTATGCCCTATGATCTCAGCTCTGCGATGATAATTTTATCCTAATTATTGCCCATCTTAGGGTTAAGTTCTACACTATATGAGGTGTGAGTGTTAATCATACACTCATGGGATATTAATCATTCATCTTCGTGATCTTAGATCAGTAGTGTGACTTTACCTTAGGAGTAAATTTTCATTACCATTTGAGGTGTGAGTGTTAATCATACACTCATAAGATGTTAATCATACATCTCCGTGATCTTAGATCGATAGTGTGAAATTTATCCTAGAGATTGGATTCTGAATGCAATCTGAGGTGTGAGTGTTAATCATACACTCATTGGATGCTAATCATACATCTCCATGATCTCATATTTGCAATTTAGAACTTATGTGTGTTTAGGGCCAATGCTCCCACATAGATATTTTTTGAGGATCTCATATCTTAATCAACAGATTTGTATTATATGAATGATAAACCTACAATGGGAGAATTTAGTATCCCAATCCTTATATTTCATTACTTGTTTAAATTCTAATTTATTGTTAGTATTTATCTCATCCACCAAACTTTCAGACTCTTTAAATTAGTAAATACTGTGATAGACCTGTGGTGATTCTTTTGGTTAGTTGCTATTTTCGTTTCTTATTTTCTTACCAATCCTCGTGGGAATGATCTCGTACTCTACACCTACTATCTGTAAACTGATTCGTATATTTGTGAGTACAACTTAATTATCACAACAAAGAAACTCTTGCTCCTATGGTGACCGCCAATGATCAACCATTACGTAGATCAGAGAGAGCAAAGAAGTCAACCATTTCTGATGACTATATTGTCTACCTCAATGAGAGTGAGTATGATTTTGGAAATGAAACATATCATGTTTCCTTTAATCAAGCTATGAAGAGCGATAAATCAACTTAATTGCTCGAAGCTATGAAAGATGAGTTGAAATCAATGAAATATAACTCGGTCTGGAATCTTTGCGAGTTACCTAAAGAAGTTAAGCCTGTAATCTGTGAATGGGTATATAAAATCAAGCAAGACTCTAAAGGTAATGTAAAAAGATATAAGGCTAGATTGGTCGCTAAAGGATTCACTCAAAAGGAGAGAATAAACTATAAAGAGACATTTGCCCTTGTCTCTAAAAAAGAATCTTTAAGGATAGTCATGACATTGGTTGCTCATTTCGACTTAGAATTATATTAAATGCATGTAAAAACTTCTTTTCTTAATGATGACTTGCATGAAGTTGTCTTTATGACACAGCCTGAAAGTTTTTAGGTTGAGGGGGAGAATCATTTAGTTTGTAGACTCAAAAGGTCTATATATGATTTAAAGCAAATATTTTGACAATAATACTTAAAATTTTACGAAGTCATATCAAACTTTCATTTTAAAGAAAATATTATAAATCAATGCATATATCTTAAAATCAGTGGGAACAAGTTTATCATCCTTGTTTTGTATGTTGATGATATATTACTTGCGAATAGTAGTTTGAGCATGTTAAATGAGACAAAGAACTTTTTATCAAAGAATTTTAATATGAAAGATCTTGGTAAAGCTTCTTATATGATAGGAATTGAGATTCATCGAGATAGAGCCTGTGGTATATTGGGATTGTCTCAAAGAGCTTATATTAAAATAGTTCTAAAAAGATTTAACATGCATAATTGCTATGCTACTCTTGTCCTTGTGATTAAAGGTGATAAATTTAGACTACTTCGTCTATTATGAAAGCAGAGTTCGTTACTAGTTTTGAGGCAACATGTGAGGCGATATGGTTGAGAAATTTTATCTCAGGAATTCGAATTATTGATAGTATTTTTAGGCTACTAAAAATCTTATGTGACAATTCTGTTGCGATAGCTATCTCCAATAATAATAAAACTAGTGGAGGTTCCAAATATGTTGATATCAAATATCTTGTTATAAGGGAGAAAGTTTAGAATCAAATTGTATCTATTGAAAAGATCAGTACGATACTTATGTTGGTTGCCCCTCTCACTAAAGGCTTAACTCTCAAACTCTTTTTGGAGCATATTGCGTGTATGGGATTAAAGAATAATTTTGATAGCCTTTGAGAGTGAATGCATAAGAGTGAATACATTTGTTTAAATTGATTCAGAAATAAGAATTATTTATTTGTTTTTTTATTTTTATGCAAATAAACTTTTAGAGCATATGATGCCAATAGATGGCAATAAAGTAGGACCAATAATAAGTTGAGTTTACATATAATCACCATTCAATTTGTAAACTTACAATCTATGCGAAATCATGCTAGTTTGAGTTCATGTTGGTGATGAATTCTAATGCGGTAACTAATGAACGATCATGTATTGATGACATGATGCATTAACTACATTGATTCTGTGTTAGAATTCTCATTGGACCGGATTGATTATAAAGACTTTAATTGAGATTGATTAGGACATGTCATTCAAAGAAAGTTAGCTAATATTTGATAATCGGTGTTTATTGACATAGTGTGGCCAAGTGGGAGACTGTTGGAACTTTCTATTTTGGTGGCCATCACTATGGTCAATCCATTGACTGGTGAATGGTGTAAGATCAATCTTGTGATGTGATAGTTGCTAATTCGGTGAGTTTGAAGAGAATAAACAACTAATAATTAAGTCTTTTAGTTAAGGTATGATTGCGATTTCAATCACAATATAATTAGTAGTTTAAGTCCTTAATGAGAAATGACTCTTTGACTATAAATATAAGGGGTGCTTGGTACCAACGATTGCTCGATATACTTTAACCCTCCTTAGTAGCACAAACATCCCCGTTGTGCTCGGAGGTATTGAAAGCGAGAAGATCGTTGAAGATCGGCAACCTATCTTTCATGACTCACACGCAAGATCCAACACTAATACCTATACTCGATATTTATTTTGTTTTGTTATTTTTAAAATATCAGTACTCGATTTGGCTTTGCTAATATTAAAGCTTACAACTAGGAGGGTTCATATCCTCTTATATAGACATATTTTAAACTGGGACAAGTGCCAATGATGAAAAAAAATTGTAATCGGGCTCGGCCAAGGCTGCGCCAGGTTGAACCCCACCCTGGACCCAATCCGGCCCATTGAGAGCCTCTTTAACAAATGACAAAAAGTCTTCTTCAAATGGTTCCAAAGATTCGGCAAAATCATCCAAAGTTTTCGGCAAAATCATCCAAAGTTTTGTACGTCTGATCCCTATTTCAGTGAATTTTATAGCAAATTTAACCGATAGAACTCACTATGATTTTAGACCGTTTAGGATTGTCCATACCGGTACAAGAAACATGCGGATGATGTAAACCAACAGGAACTTAGAAGGAAGTAGTGAAAAAAGACATTGTAGGTAACATTAAATTTAGGAAAATTTTAAACGGTGGATAGTTATTGGCTGCAGTGGTTGAGCCCCATTATCTGTACAGCCAGTCACATCATGCCACATAAATTGTCTGTAAATATGGCTGTCAAATATTATCCACTATATAACTCTCCTTAAATTCGTCCTTAAATAAGCGAAGAAATAAGATTCTGGAAGCCAACCCCTAATAAATCTAACAAACCTTAAGGAGTAGATGAAGAGGATAACGCTTGCTGCCTTTCTTTAGGGCATGACCCTATGGGCTATATTATGGGCTAGCGATTTTGATACTGCAGTAATTTCAAAGTTGGTTGAGAAAAAAAAGAGAGGGGTATTTGTATTCTCAACTGAAGATAATGTTGGCGCGATTGGTGGTTGAAGCAGATGATGGATATTATTTTTTGTCCTACTCTTTTACATAACAGTTCTTGAGATCATGGCCCACCTGATAAATAGCCAAGTCTTGTTGATCCACATGACACATATCCGTGATCATGGTATACCATGAGAAAGATTCTTGTATCACTTTTGGAGATGTATTCCTCGTAAAGTCAACATTTAACCATCAAATACTTGTGCCATGATCTAAAGAGCGATAGTGCGAAAGATTGGGAGGGCAAACAATGTCAATTGTTTGATTCGAGGCAGTGAATGAGGGTGAAAAATAGGCATCTTAAAAGGGATAGGTATACTTTCCGATTTACTTGTTATTACTTGTAATAATATCACAGTTAGGTCTACTTTTATAATGATCCAAGTGTCCTGTTTAAAAAATCAGAGGTACTACTATGAGTTAATGCGAAATGGAGTTATTTAAAGTTTAGTATCTTCAATAAAAAAAAATATAATATAATATTAATAATTAGAGGAATAATTTCGGTCCTTTCTGTGCACACGTGCCACCCCGTAGCGTTTACCACTTTAAGAAGCCATTTAAATAGCGCGGCCAGTTTCCTCATATGACTTTTGTGAGAGCTGATGCTACTACATTGGTCAATCATTTTGTGGGCTTTCGAAATGCAACACTCTTCAATCATGCATCTTAATTAAAGTAGGTATGCATGAGGTTCAACCTTACATGGCCATCAACTCTAGGAGTGTCAACGGGTTGGGCTTTTCCGTGGACCGGCCTGTTCCAACCTGGTTTGGGCTCGGTTCAAGGGAATCTTTTTGACTTGTTTAATATTTGATCTTAGATCCGGCTCAGCCTGATAATTAAATGAGATGGGTCGGGACTAGTTTTTAGGCCGAGTAAGAATCTGGCCATTCAAGTCTGACTCTAATATAGCCGGCCTTACCAAACCTGACTACGTATCGGGTAAATGACTGGGCTAGCATGTGTCCTGGCCTGGCATGATCCAATTCAGACTGGAGTCGGTCTAAGGCATTAGGCCCGATTAATAATTGGTTGAAAGCCCAGTCAGACCCTATTATAAAATGGGCTGGATTGAGCCTCATTTTTGTCCCGATTAACAACCGGGCTGTTCAAAGACCGAACCGACTCGACCCATTAACACATCAACTTGTTTTAAAACCTTGAATGCATGGGAGTCTTGGCGCAGAAATAAAATTTTCTAGCATAACAAAGCCCATTATTTTGTGTAGGGTGGGTAGTCCAACTTGTTGATATGAAGGAACAAAAAGAAAGACAAAAGTGTTATGTAGCAGTGCACCAAGGGTAACCTATAAATAAATCTATTTTTATTTAAAAATCAAAAATAAAAATAAATAAATAAATAAATCTCGCTTTAGTAAATATTTTTGGTGCTTGAAAATATATCTGCATCTCGTGAGACTTGACTAGTTTGGTGGAGGAAATTGACTTGAACACTGGCCCTGGTAAGGGTGTAGCGTGTAGGGTGCGGGTGCCTAATAACAACTCTCTCATTCCAATAAACCAGGGGTCATTGCTTAGTGCGAATTCCGGTCATTGCTTAGGTATCAAGTGTCAAAACTCGGGTCCATATAGGAGAGGCTGAGAGCAGCCATTTTATGTATAGCATCTTAGAAGACCGTAGGTTTGTATTTTGTCCACCTGTCACAGCATCCTCTATCTACATATGAGAATGGTATTAGGGGTGGAAAAAAAAATCGGTGAGAATCGAATGGAACTAAACTGAAAAAACTGAAACTAATTTTGGTTCAGTTCGGTATTAGTTATGGATGCCGAATGCCAAAATTCGACTTAGTAGAAAAAGAAACGATATAAAAATTGGAAAATTTGATGAAAACCAAAAATTCTTTAAAAAAAAAAAAACCACAAAAAGTGAACTGAACGGACCAACTAAAACATATACTGGATCAGTTTGGTATCGGTTTTGGTTTTTTGCTTATTGATTTACCGAAACCGATAAGTTTAGATATTTACCGAATTTCCACCCCTTATTAGCACCAAGTAATTGATTTTTTATTTTTTATCCTCATACCAATAAATCCTTCTTGTCTCTATTGTCTTTGCAGCTTCGGACGCTAGCCTTACCGCTACTCTATTTCGATACCAGATACCAGCTCCCTGAATAGCGGTTTTGGGGTTCACTATAAAAGCGGTTTCGTGATATTTTTAATCTTTTAAAAAGAAAATAAAATGATATTTTTAATCTTTTAAAAAGAAAATAAAAATGTTATTGGTGGTGGGGAAGTGGTCCCCGTGGCGCGGGGTTAATGACTTAAAAAAGGCGGGAGGGAGAGGCGGGGCCCACAATTTCCGTAAGGAGACGGCAAACGGCATCCTGCGGGACCCACACCTCCTTTGTCGCTTTCCTCCGTGGTGTTTTTCGAATCCGAAAACGACCGCATCTCCGAATCACCCAACTCCGTTATCTCAAACGTGCCCACGCCAACCCTCCCACCCAACTCCATTAGACTACCCCATTGTAACGCCCGTTACATCGCCGTCGATCCTACCCTTACCCGTAGACTAGCCCCCACGCATAAACCATCTCACCAGCCATTTTCGTGTTGGTTCGACGTGGCCATAGTACTTGACTTGGCACGTGGCTTGATGTTGGCCGCTCGACGAATCTATTTGAAAAGCCCTCGTCTTTTTCTTTGGAAGCAAGAGAAAACATGGCATACCAGCAAGGCCAACTGTCACGTGCCCGCTTATTTTGCACGTGTCATCACACACGTAGTAAAATTGCACTTTCGTCTTTCCTGCCACCCAGCCGACTATAATGCCGAGCCCGAGCTCACCTCAGCTAAGCTTCTCGTGTTACAAACTAAACTCGCCATATTATCTCTCTCGGAAAATATAAGGTGTTTTCACGTAAACGTAGCTATACTTTCAACAAAAGATTCTATACTCAAAAATACTTTACACATTAGATCGTAATTAGATGATGGCCCATATCAGCCACTCAGATGTTGATTATATTCGGCACACATATCCAAAGTGACTATAATCATAGCATATAATGGTGCACTAGATAGAGGCTAAACTTAGAGAAGACGAGAGGTAACGAGCGTGGGTTCGGATTCTCTGACATAAATCATCGGTTTTCATCAAGGAGAACGCTAACGCGGCGACCCAAAAATAGATTCAAGGTATGTATGTTCTTATAAAAGTATATTTTAATCGTGTGATTAGAGCCTAGATCCTAAAATTTATAATAAGAAGTCTAGGCAAAAGGAAGGACATGTCTCAGAAGATGGCCATAGGCTAGGGCTTTAGAAGATTTGAGTTACTTTTTTTTTTACTTTAAAATTTATATCCGATCACTACAAAAAATAAGACTATTAGTGGCAGTAAAAAATTACCGCTATTAACAAATAACTGCTGCTATTAGTCTTGTCGTTACAAAAAACTGCCGCTATTAGTGTTACCAAAAACTGCCTTACCAGTATGTACCGCTAAAACACCTTATTTTTGTAGAGGGTATACTAATTCTTTGTATTGGGGGATTAGTGACCCAACTTAAATATTGCTTGGAATTGGTTGATTCATAGCCATCCAACCACCGATACCCTAGTAAAAATTATCAGATGATGATAAGATGTTGATTCCATGAGGTGCACATCTCCAAACCAACCATGACCATGACTTGTCGCAAGAACTGAGAAGAGTCCTTTACTTTTGGTGATGTGCTTTATGTGAAATCATTATTTGATAGTCTGATAATTAGGCTATGATCTCATGATATATTGT
This sequence comes from Chloranthus sessilifolius, assembly GCA_021018995.1. Taxonomy (NCBI): domain Eukaryota; kingdom Viridiplantae; phylum Streptophyta; class Magnoliopsida; order Chloranthales; family Chloranthaceae; genus Chloranthus; species Chloranthus sessilifolius. The sequence goes on from CM037584.1 coordinate 2,861,557, forward strand.
GTGAAAGAATGAGACTGAAAAAAATTATTTATCATGTGATTTAAAATAATTAATAGCGTAATCATCAGTTGCAAAGACCAAATCGACTTTTACAAATGATTGGGCAGAAAATATAGCACCTCGGACAACAAACTTCGAGGTCATATTGTGCCATTTAGAGCATATTTTCAGCTACTAAGCTTACAAAAGGTTAGTAAACATCATTTGGACTTGGTCCAAAAATATAACTGCATCAAGTGGGCCATATATATCATCCAATAAAAGCATTTCAATACGATGAGCAACTGAGACTATCATCAATGCCATGTGTGAAAACAGGAGCATTTGTGAGCATTACCTTTAAGGTACGGATATTTGCAACCATTTATTATTTTACAACGAGATTTCTTTTGGAGAGTCTTCTTCCACTATCTTGAATTAGATAATGGAGATTTTTTTTCGTCCTAATCTTCCATAAAAGGGATCTTGAGATCCTGGTCTAACTATCATATGGTCAAATATTAATTCCATGTAGCGTGTGAAATCAACATAAGACTGTCTGATATGTTAGTGATGATCTCCATTATATGATTCAAGGTAGTCAAAGATTCTCTCATGTAAAAACCCTTGTTATTGATATCAAATATTCGGTTGCAAATACCAATACTATCACACGGCTCTAGTCATAAAGATCAAGTTAAAGAATAGTAATGGTCCACGTCCCTTTAAATATTTTCCTTTGTGGAGCAAACAATCTGATTTTCGAGAGATGATTCATGAGAAGTGGGGTCAAGGTGTTGATGACACTCGTCTTAACCGAGTCCAACAGAAGCTTAATAGAATCAAGAAGACTATTAAAAAGTGGAATGAGAATAACTTCGGATCTATTCATACAAGGGTGGCTGATGCTAAATTTTATTTGAGGTCCATTCAGAAGAAAATTCAAGATGATCCGTTAAATTTGAATCTTGCAAGAGAGGAGAATGACGCGATCAAGTCCTTGAGCATGGAACTGGATAATGAAGAAAACTTCTTTTCTCAGAAGGCAAAGATCCATTGGCTTACTGAAAGTGACAAAAATACGAAATTCTTTCATTCTTTTGTTAAATCGAGAATTGCGAGAGATAGTTTATTTGAGCTTAAGGATGGTAGTGGTAAGAGGTTGGTGGAGCCTAAAGACATTGGAGATCTATTAGTACAACGTTACAAGGGCATTTATTCTCCATCTAGTGATGATCATATTCCTCTTTTGCCTTTTTTGCGCCATTTATCTTCTGCGGATGCCATTTTACTCTCCCGAGAGGTTACTAGCGAAGTGATCCGGAAAGTGATTTATGATTCTCCTTGTGGTAAAGCTCCTGTGTCGAATATATTTCCGGCTAAATTTTTAAAAAGCTTCTGGGATATCATTGGCGACGATGTCACTAGCGCTGTGAGTTTTCTCTTTAAAAGAAAGAGGCTTCTTCGTTCCTTGAACTCTACTTTTATTAGATTAATCCGTAAAGATAAAGAGGCTAATTCTATTGATAAATTTCGACCTATCGCTTTGTGTAATTTTTTATACAAGGTGATCACTAAAATTATGGCTAATTAGCTTGCTTTTGTTCCACCTAAGCTAGTTGTTTGAACCAATCTGCTTTTATTAAAGGGCATAAAATTATCAAAAATATTCTTCTTGCTCATGAGATGGTGCGAAAGTTTTACTTGAATAGTGGGCCTCGGGCTCTATGTGTCAAGATTGATATTAAGAAGGCCTATGATAGGGTATGATGAGACTTTATCCTTGATATACTCAAGCAGATGGGGTTTGACGATGTTTGGATTGAATGGGTTAAAGAATGCATTTGTACTCCCTCCTTTTCCATCCTTGTTAATGAGACACCTCATGGGTTTTTTCAAAGCAGATGCGGTATTAGACATGGGGATCCTCTATCCCTCCTGTTATTTACATTGGTAATGGAAGGATTCTCCAACATCTTAAATGATCGGGTTGAAAGAGGTCTCATTAAGGTGTCAAACCTCCTTAGGGGACCTATTATCTCTCACTTACTTTTTGCGGATGATGTACTAATGTTCTTTGAGGAAGACGGGAGATCGGCCTTGGAAATCAGAGCCATGCTTCATGACTTCCATAGATACTCTGGGCTAATGGCGAATGACACAAAAAGCTCTTTTATTTGTGAGAAAGCTTGTTCTCATGACAATTCTATTGGTAACTCTTTAAATTTTAGGGAGGAGGGATTGCTTATTCGGTATTTAGGCATTCCTCTTTTCTCTTCTCGTATGACTCCTCACTTTGCATGTCTCTCATTCAGAAGATTCAGGATAGGCTGGAAAGTTGGAAGGGCCACCTTCTTTCTTAAGCGGGCCGATTGGAGCTCATTTCTTTGTTGCTTAGCAGTTTTCAAATTTACTAGACGGGAGCTTTTCTTATTCCTAGGAAAATTAAGCGTATGATTAAGAATATATTTTGTCGGTTCCTTTGGAGAGGTCCATCTCTGAGCCAATCGATGCACCCCATAAGCTGATCTAGAGTATGTAGACCAAAGGATGAGGGTGGCCTGGGGATTTGCCGATTGAAGGATTGGAATGTGGCTGGTATGTCTAAATTATTTTGGCCTTTGGTTCAAGGTGAAGATTCCCTATGGAGCAAGGTTATGAAGGCTAAGTATATTGGGGATGCAAATATTTGGTCCTATGCCTTGCATAAGGACTCTTCTTGGGCGTGGAGTCGGATTTTACAAGTGAGAGATATTGTCGCTAAGCACTCTCGAATCATCATTGGTGATGGGAGCAAGGCTAGCTTTTGGTTTGACCCATGGATTAATGGCAAAATGCTTATTCCTCCTTTCAGCAGAAAGCTTATTATCCAATCAAATGTGGACGCAAAACCTATGATGAAGGATGTTCTTCAAGGTGGCCAATGGAATTTACCGCAGGCGGACACTTATAAAATGAGAGAAGCTTGGGACTTGATCAGATTCGTGCACCCTTCCACTAGCCCAAGCGAGGATCGACGGATTTGAAAGCCAAATATTTCTGGACAATTTTCTTTGGAATCTGCTTGGAGCGTTATCCGTAATAAAAATCAGGTGGTGTCATGGCATCATTTTATTTGAAAGAGAGGGGTGGTTCCTAAGCATGCTGCTTGTGCTTGAATGGCGGTTCAAAACAAAATTTTAACTATTGATAATCTTACAAAGAGAGGAATGATCATGCCCTCGCGATGTATTCTATGTCAGAGTTATGCGGAAGATTGTGATCACCTTTTCTTTTGATGTGAATACTCCTCGTGGATCTGGAGGTCTATTAAGCACAGATTGGGATTGAACAATGGGGCTATCAGTTCCTTACAAGAGGAATTTAATATATGTATGATGAATGGGAAAGGAAAAAATCGGAAATCGGTCCTTATTAGAGTGGTGTTCGTGGCAGCTATATGGCATATTTGGAGGGAACGAAATATTAGAATATTTAATAAAAAACAAAGGCAAAAAAGGTTGGTTTTGAACGACATTGTGCGTGATGTTAGTATTCGGGTAGATAAGTTATGTATTGCTGGTGGTGGTGATGCCCTTAGCATCATGTGGAATCTCAAAATCGTGGTAGTTTCTGAGCCACGTCGTGTTCATTGGACTGCTCCTTCTGTTGGCGAGTTGAAAATTAATATAGATGCTCGATTTGAGAATGGAAGAGTAGGTTGTGTCGCCATTGCTAGGAATCATGATGGCTGCTTTGTCAAGGGAGTGAGGGCGACTATGCTTTGCTTCGAATCTACATCAGCTGATGTGGTTGACTGTATTGCTCATAAGAAGGCGCGTAGATGGAAGGATTATGTTTTACTTGACTCTGTTCGATTTTCTCTGAGAAATTGTGGGACCTGGAGAGCCCAACTTATTTTTGTTATATGCAACAAAGCTGCGATGCTTCTTGCTGGCAAGGAGTATTCTGCGGATACAGTTACTTGATGGTTTTCCAGTGAAGAACTTGGTGATGAGATACGAGAGCAGATTCAAATAGACAATATTTGTGTATATCATTATTTGTAATTTGTGGTGTCCTTTGCTTTGAGTGATGGCCATGCCGAAGCTCAAGCAAGGGATGCCGTTTAGTGTTTTCTTTCTTTGTTTTCTCTTTTGTTAGTTTTAATATAGTAAATCGTTTACTGATAAAATAAAATATAAAATACTATCACACCTATTAATGTAGGTGATGCCCTATTAATCTTTACGATAAAAGAGTTTTTATGACTTAGAATAATTGGACCTCTTTAGTTTTTGTGCACAGTGCGTGACACTAATTACAACTTTAGATATTTGTAGGGCTACACATTATATCCACTCTTGGGTTCAACGGGTCTTCACACCCTTAGATGGAAATGGAAGGCGTTCTGATACTGAAACAACTTTTCGGTCAACCTATATATGAAAGTGTATTGACGACTAAAGTCAAAGATTTCTCTACGTGCAAAGGTCTTTAAACCCACGTAGGGTTCATTGGTTGGATTGTTGGACCTAATCTTTGGAAAACAAAGCAATTCTGTCCATTGGATGAAAGGCTTGCAAGCATGGCATTAAGCCACCGATACCGATGAGTATGGGCGATAGACTTCAATTTTTCAGTAAACTAAATTGTTTGTCACTACGAAAACAACAGCGTCTAAAAGGGTATTAGATATTTACGTTTTTTTGGAAGACAGCCAATCCTGAGAGCCGATTTCAATTTTAATAGGTGAGGGGGAACTGGTAATTGTAATTCAATAACTGATAATGGTAATGATGGTTTTCCATTATGAGAGCCGTTGACTATCTTGAATCACATGATAGAGATCATTTTTTTTTTCAATCATCCACAAAAAGATCTTGAGATCATGACCCACCTATCCTACGATCTAATGTTTATTTCATATAGCACACATTCCCAAAGGTTATCCGAGAACCCTTATCATAATCCACCCATGATCACAATCACTTTGGAGGATGTTTACCACATGGAAACAGCATATGACGGTCTGATAGGAGGACTATGATCATGAAAAAATCTATTATATGAAAGATTGGGATGGAAATGATTTCATCGTATGATTCAAGACAATCAACGGTGCTCATCGTGGAAAACCCTAATTACCGATATCGATATTAGATAAAAGTGCATTGATCGAATGGTTAGAAATTTACAAGATAAGATTTGTGAGGCGTGAGTTACGGTCTGTTGTTCCAACTGTCAAACCCCACCATGCTTAACACATTGAAAAAGAAGAAATAACAAATGAACGCAAACAGAAAAATGTCTACAATGGGACATCCGGACATGCATGTAGTCCTATGACTTTGAAGCTTGTGCATTTCTTATAGTCAATAAAATTAGAAGCTTCTATTTTCCTAGATTTCATATATAAAATATCAGGTCAAGTCCAATTGACCTGCCCTGATCTATGCTTTTTAGTTGATTCGATCCCACCCTAGCTCAAGATGGGGTCGGATGCTTCATACCCTACCCACCCGGTCGGACAAGTCAAGCTTAGCCCGACCCCGTAAAAAATTTGGGCTGTTGCATCCGAAAACGACCTAACCCAAGTACCCAACTTGACAGCCCTAACAATCAAAATCATTTTTAGAGGAAAGAAAAAAATTAAAAAGTTAGCTTATTGTAGATTCCTCCTTAAAGCTGATGCCATTGTAGTTGTTCACTTGTTCTTTTATTTAGAATTTGAGATATATACAAATTTTTATGCTCTTTAAAGAAAGGGATAATGATTCCTAAGTGACATTTAAACACCATAATGACGTTTAATGTTCAAATGATCCAACACCATTAAATTTTTATTTTTATGGGTAATGTTATATCCCAGATGTTCAATCCCAAACAAAGGCACATGGGTAAAAGGGTAATTTTACCCTCCAAGCATGTTATCTGGGATTTATTTAGGGTTTAACGTCTGGAGTTTATGATTTTTCGATTTTTATCTCACACCATTGAAGTGTGATTTATCATTATACCAAGCGGTGCTCATCTTGACCAATCTTAGTTGTCCAATTCGAAATCCATCATTGGAAGATATGTCAGCCCAAAAAAACATTCCTTTAAGTGGATGTGAACCATCCGACCGTTGAACTTTAATATCAGCCATTAAAACTAAAAACAATGATTGATGTTATCATCAATGTCTAGGATGGTCCAAATCTCTCAAAATGTTTGATTTTGAGGGCAAGTTGCCTTCTAAGGTATGATCTATCACTTTGATGGTGGATTATTTTAGCCCTTAATGTAAGATCATTTAAACCAATTTTGGTATTTAAATAGCGACAGATTGAGGCCCTTAAAAAAAATGTGTGTTAAACACAATTTTGGTGTTTAAATGATGATAAAGAGAGTCTGATATAGTAACCTCACTTAAATAAAGAGAAAATTTGTTAACTTCTTTAAATAAGACAATGAAGACCATTTTTCTCCTCAAATTTTCACATAATAGATCTTGAGATCGGGCTTACTATCAGACAGTCAGACATTGATTTCACATGGCAAACATCCAAAATAGTAAACAAAAATCACGATAGAGGATAAATTATAATCATTTTCACTTTTTGAGATGTGTTGCATATATTCTTATGATCTTAAGATTTATTGTGTGAAAGATTGAGCTCCATTGTCTAATTCGTAACAGTCAACAAAGTATTCCTTCAGTTTAGTGAGGTGGATTAAATTTATAACATAAAGGACTGTGGTAGTAAGTAGTAACACGACCCTGGAAAAATATGTAGAGATTTTTTTTAATTTTTAATTTTATTTTATTTGAGAAGTTGTAAGTAGATGTTGGAAATTTATTTTTTGACAATTTATTGTTTAGAAATTGAAAAAATATTAGAGTAAAAGTAGTAGGGCTGCACGTGCGTAGCCGACTTTAGCACGTGAGTAGCAGATAAATGAGTGGTGGTTTTTTAAGTGTGGTCCTATAGGGGGGCGTGTGAGTGAGGGTGATGTTTCACGTGACATCACCCAAAAGGCGACAGATGAGGGAAGGTTGGCTGTCAACTATCAATCCGGTTTGCAGTTGCAAAATTTTTATATAATCTCCCCAAACTCCATGTCAATGAGTAGCATATAAGGAAAACGCCCCAACCAGCTCGTGACGTCCTTAATTTAACTTCTAACCTTTATTTATTTATTTATTATCTTTCATATATATATATATATATATATATATATATATATATATATATATATATATACTTATATAAAATAATAATAATTACTAATGATATGTGTCAGAGTAAAAGTTTACATTATATTCAGAAATACAAGAAACACATAAGTATTATCACCAATAAACCATTGGATAATACTTAGAGCCACCATAGTTATGGTCAAAGATCAAAATTTCGAGAGGCTTTTTTAAAAAGTCCCCCTCCCCCTCCCCCTCCCCCTCCCCCATTATTATAAAGTGGGTCGAGCCTAGCAGGCTTTGACAAGTGAAGATTCGTGCTTTATTATTTACTGTTATTTTATCAATGATGAAGAAAGGTATTTGCCTGGAAAATGAAATTCCACGGGTTATTTGGATAAATCTAACAGTAAGAATAAGGGTTATTTTAATTATTTAAATATAATTGGCATCTTATATGTTAACGTATTTAATGTATATAATTAATAATAATGCATAAGTGAGGGATGCATACGGCCTTTTTAACTTGTTAAACCCTTGCTTGGCCAATCGTATCCCAGTCCCCTTACCCAATTATTGAGCCCTAGCATTAAGATTTTAGTGCCTTTCCAATCGGCTAGCCCAGCTCTATCGAAAGCCTCCGCTAAGGCCCTATCTCTACCCATTATCGATGCCTTTCACAATCACACATGCCTTAATTAAGCGCACCCCTTACCCCATTATTAAGCCCTAGTCTTACGATTTGAAAGCCTTGCCAATGGGCTAGCCTGACTCATTTTACTTAAACAAAGGTAAAATTTGTTCATTACTTGGAATCATACAATATAGATAATTTTTCCTCCCAATCTTCTCGAAATAGATATTTAGAGCGTGGGTCTACCATCATAAGGTCAAAGATTAATTACATGTGGTGCATATGACAAAAAGTGAATGTAAACCATCTTTCATTTTAGACAATGATCACAACCTCTTTGAAATGTATGTCATGTAGAATCAACATTTGATCATGTGATGGTAGGCTCATGAGCTCCAAATCTATTGTGTGAAAGCTTGAGATGAAAAATAATTTTTATCGTTTAATTCAAAGCAATCAACAAACTTCTCTATTGTTTTAGTGATCAAGGTGGCTGTGTTTGGGTTATCTATTTTAGGGCAAAGAACAACTCTTTTGCTGGTTGGCTCTAGCATAGGACTGCTTTCATGTTTTGAAATACAGCTCCTCGCCTCATTTGCTCTACCAGAGAACTATTGTAAGTGATAAAATTGTTCTTTGTGAGCAGGCAGAGAGCTACTTCTGCTCCTATAAGAGATAACCCTTACAAAGCTAAAGTGGTGTACTCTAGTAATACCATCCATATTTTTTTATTATTTATGAAACATCAACCTTATTTTAAATGACCAATTCACGTGGTAACCCTTTTTGTTAAGGGTATAATAGTCATTTTAAAAAGGATATTTCTGTCCAACACCCTTAGAGTGAATGCTCTCAAATCTAATTCTCAACTCTCAACTATTCGGATGCTTTCGGCTTCAGCTTCATTTATTAAAGATTTGTAGTCATAAATATGATAAAAAGGAGAGGTGCGTTTGGTAAATTCGGCCTTTTTTCTCAAATGACAACGGTACCCTTGCATGGCCACACTGATTCTCCCTCAGTTCACGGCTATCATCGTAATTTTACCTAAGAACCTACACTGTTTACAAGTATCTAAATTTAACTATTCAGACAGAAATACCCTCGATAATTATCGTCCGTACAAGGTTATTAAAGTAATTTAGCAGACAGCGATTGCGTCCTCCTGCTTTCGACAAATAGGATTATTAATAAAGTAAGAAAAGAAAAAAATATTTTCCCGTATTATAATATTCAATTTTTTAATAGAATATATAAAAATTTTGGTTGTATGGAGAAGAAGGTGAAAGGGGAAGAACAGCGACCTCTTCTCTTTGGTGTGTGAGAGAAAGAGAGAATAAGTCTCTCAATAATATTTTTTTCTTTTTCCCTTTTTTTTACTCGTCTTCTCGTTTTTCAGAAGGCGATTGTAGGAGACTGCAAAGAGCAAAGAGAAAGAGAGATAAAGAGAGATAGAGATAGAGAGATGAAAGAATTCAACAAGCTTTCAATCCCACAGAGAAAGACAACGATGTCTGGGATCTTTAAATCCATTTCAACTCTGCAAATCTAGGTAAACACAAACAACAAAAAACAAGAAAAAAATTTAAATTTTGTTTTTAAAAAAAGACCCATTTGAACTCCTTATCTTTATACATCTCTCACTCTCTCTCTCTCTCTCTCTATCTTCTCTCTCTCACTCTCTTTCTTTCTTGTCCAAAATTGAAATTTTTTGTAAATTTGATTAATGGGTATTCTTTGCCTAACTTCAATCTAATAGATCTATGGCTATGATGAGCAGTATCGAGAAGATCGGAGAGTTTCGGTGGCGGCGGCGGCGAAGAAAAAGACCATGAAGAAGAAGATACTGATATGGGTTTAGAAACACCACCTCAGCTTCTCCTCTCTCACTCAATTCACCCACTTCCAATCTCCAAACCTGGGTCTAATTCAGTAATTTCTATGTCACAAGGTTTCCATCAGGGGATCTACAGTTTCTCCGATGGGTTCGAAAGATCGAACCAACAACATAACCGGCGTGACAAATTCCGGGTGCAACAACAACAAGGATTCGATCCGCCATTAGTGTCGATGGAAGACGAGGAATCGTCGATGGAGATACCCGTCTACGAAACAAGCGGTATACTCTCGGAAGTCTTCGATTTCCAGCCGGGAACGTCCTCCGGCCTTCTCGAGAATCAAATTCCGGCGAATTACCGCGTTTTCCGGCCTAATTCGACAGCGAACCAGGGAGAATTATACATGAACAACAACAGACAAGGGATTGTGGGCAGTTTAGGCTCATTGGGAGATGCGAAGCACCATATCAGAAGTGGCAGCAGCAGCAGCAACCGGGACAATAACAACATAACTCAACATCAGATTTCAGGCATAAATGCAGACCCAGCAGCAGCTATGCAGCTTTTCCTTGTGAACCCACAACCAAGATCACCTTCTCCCCCATCTCCAACACCTCCCTCTTCATCCTCCACACCTCTTCATATGTTACTACCAAACCCTTCTTCTAGTTCTTCTCCATTGCAAGCTTTTCACACTGGTTTCGGCAATAGTCCAATACCCTCTTCTCATTTCGCATGGAACCCGGGCGGTGGCGGCGGAGAAAACCCGGTTGCGGCTGCGTTTGATACCGATAACAAGATTGGAGGAATCGTCGATAGCCACGGCCTATCGTTAACGTTGTCGACGTCGTTGCAGCACTTGGAAGCCGCGAAGGCAGTCGGGGAATTGAGGATGGGAGATGGTGGGGTGTTCTATTATAATCAAGGAGGGAATAATTCTGCTTCTTATGCCATGAAGAACTTAGTGAGTAATAGTAATCAAGCAATCCATATGCAAGGAGGAGGTGGAGGAGTAGGTCATCACAACCAGCAGTTTCATCATGTGGGATTTGGGTCAATGGGTGTGATTAATATTTTGAGGAATTCAAAGTACGTGAAGGCTGCCCAAGAACTGTTGGAAGAGTTTTGCAGTGTTGGGAGGGGGCAGTTCAAGAACAGTGGTAGGGTTGGGAGGCATAACACAATCCCTAATAACCCTAGTGTTGTAGGTGGTGGTGCTTCTTCTTCAGCTGTTGGTGGGTCTTCTTCTTCATCAAAAGATGCCCTTTCTTTGTCTCCTGCTGATAGGTTTGAGCACCAGAGGAGGAAGGCCAAGCTTTTATCTATGCTTGATGAGGCATGTCTCGCTCTCTCAACTGGTTTCACTGCTCACACCCACCGGGAAAAAACCCCAATTTCCGGCGAATTCCCGGAAAATCTTGATTACCCAAGATAGAAAATAGCCGGCTGGTATAAGGGTATTCTAAATGCATGTTGGTGGATTTGATTACATGGGCATAGTTTATATTATTTTTTTGTCATATTAATTAAAGTGGCTGTGTACTATGTAGTTTTTCTATATGAAAACCTTTGAGATTACTAATAGAAGGGGGGTATATGGCCAATGGGAAACGACGCCCTTTGATTGGGAAGATCGCCATCACCCCTATTAGGCTATAATACCAAGCAAGTTTGTTACAAAGGCTGCTACTCCAAGAGATCCCTACCCCATCATAGTAAAACTGCAGAGAAGCCATTGATTTCTATCTAAGTTGACCTATGGATTTTATTTATTTATTTATTTATAAACATAGAGCTGCAAATAAAATTTCTCTATATTCTTCCACACAATCATTCCACTGTAAGCGGGTTGATTCATGCATTTATTAAATCCTTTCTTTGTGCTATTATCAACCCTAGAAAGATAGGTCTCACACCTTCGGTAAATCATTATTTCTTCTTCTTCTTCTTACCAAAACCAAGGCCAATAATTTTTTTTTTCTATAATTGACTTGGTGTTTATTTGTTTTTTTATATAATTATAATAGCTTCTTACCAAACTAACGAAAACAAAAAAAGTTTCTTTTCCCTGTAATTATAATCTTATTATCTCTTCTTACCAAACATATACAAATTAGAGGTTTTCATTTTACTTAGTTTCTTTTCTCCTTCTTCTTTATGGTAATCCAAACACCATGATAGAAATTCAACGGTGAAGATGATATGGGTTTCTTGTATCTATCATCGTTGATGGTTGTCATTCATCTATTGTTTCTTTTATCATTGAAATGGCCACTTAGAACATTTTGGTTTCACTTTTAAGCTTTCTTTGTATAAATTTAGTTTTCATTATTTGGTATCTACATGGTATAATTAGTTTCTTTTTTTTTTCTGCTGTTGCATTGCAGGTGGATAGAAGATACAACCACTACTGTGACCAAATGCAAATGGTGGTTAACTCCTTCGACTCGGTGATGGGTTTCGGAGCTGCGACACCGTACACGGCCCTCGCTCAGAAGGCCATGTCGCGGCATTTTCGGTGTCTCAAGGATGCGATATCAGTGCAATTGAAGCTCACATGTGAACTTCTCGGGGAGAAAGAAGGCGCGGGTGGTAGCGGAGTCACCAAAGGCGAGACGCCGAGGCTTCGATTGCTTGAACAAAGCCTTAGACAACAAAGAGCCTTCCATCAGATTGGGATGATGGAGCAAGAAGCTTGGCGCCCTCAGAGAGGATTACCAGAGCGTTCTGTTAATATTTTAAGAGCTTGGCTCTTTGAGCACTTCCTTCACCCGTATGTGCTCCTTCGTCTATTATTTATTTTTTTTTTTTAATTACAAATTTTAATTATTGCTTTCCCTAAAAATGAAGTATACTACTACAAGATTATATATGGAAGAAACATTTTTTATATCAGTGATTTATAGCCTCATATATATCGGCATATCGGTCTGGTCCTAGCTCAATAGGTATTTAATAAATATATCGGTCGGGTCCCAGGTTGATACGTATTAATAAATATATTATTGGATATGTATCGGCCAAACTGGTAGATATTAAAGTGCCTTTTTTATTTTAAATAATGTAAAATGTGAAAAAAATTTATGAGAAGGCACGTTTGGTATTTTGTCAGGTTTATATTGGATGCATATAGGCCGAAATGACCCGACATGAACCGATATTGACCAGTTTGACACGAAATTTTACCTAACTGAAAATAGGTGTATACAGGATCAGATGGGGGCCTAACCCGCTACATGTGATATTTAAAATCAGCTCACTAACCTGTGGGCTAGTTATAGTCTTACGGCCAATGCCCCATAGACCTTCTTCATTATTACTAAATTTTTTTTTTTATAATTGGCCAACCTCGTTATTAAAAAAATAAATTAGAGCACTTGCATGATTAGAACATGCATGCCCTTTAAAATTGTTTCCGTCTTTTCATCTTATTTTAATTAAAAGAAAAAAAATATAATAATAAGAAAATGGTGGCTGGTCTGATTTCTGTTTGTGTCCCTTGTACCATTAAAACTTAAAAGATCCGGAGTGCAGTGTCCTTTGGTGTTGTCTCTTCCTATCTACTCTCACAATAAAAAGCTGAACAAAAGCTTCTTTCTTTCTTATTTCCTTTTGGATCTCTAATACATGAGAGTTAGTTAACCTCAAAACCCATTAGACTACAACATAAACCACACTTTTTGATCTACTATTATTTTTTAGTACTATATATGTTATTAAGAGAAAAGAAGAGTGATTCAGTAGTTTTTTCTCAGCTCTTGTTGTTGTTCTCTCCCTTGAAATCCACGCCTAAACAGGAGAAAGCGATGGATCCCATATACTGATGCAATAAAGTGAGGTCTTTATACGGGTTTTGTGTAGAACCTGATGTCATTTTCTGCCTCTTTTTTTTCAGGTACCCAAGTGATGCAGATAAGCATTTGTTGGCTCGACAGACTGGGTTATCGAGAAACCAGGTTAGCTACCTCTTTACCCTTCACCATTCTCTATAAGAAAAGAGGTTTCTGAATTCATTTTACTATTCAAACGAGGAAGGAGGAGTTGGAGGAAATAAAGAAGGAGAAGAAAACAAAAGGAAAGAGCCATAAATTTAGAAAAGAGTTTTGCATGTTCTATGGTTTTTAACTTTTTATTTCTCTCGTGCATACTTTTTATCACAAAAGTAGGACGCTTTTTCTTTACAGACAAAATATGGTGGGAGAAGAAATTTCATAGAAACTGTAGCTAACTAAGTAATAAAAGAAAGGATAAAGGTAGCTTGGTAGGCTGGTACTAAGTAACACATAACTTATTTGATCCCACATTTGTTTGGTGCGACATGGCACCCAATTACATGATATCTCCATATAAAAGAACGGCACAATGATCATAGTAAAAATATTATACTAATACTAAAATATATAAAATTATATGGTCAAAGGTTTCATCCCTCTAAAAAATGAAAGGTAAAACTAACTGTAATTACACCATTCATTTTTCCTGCAAGTGACAATTTTAACTGCACAACTTTATATTATTTATGTTGATTATTTTTTTTTCATAATAGTTGATTATTTGAACTGTACAAACTAATGTGGCACTAAATAAGTTACCTAGTCGTTAGTTTGAATCTTCCTTTACCCATAAAAAAAATGACCAAGGCTAAAGGCTATTTTAAAATGGATTTACTTGATAACCCATCTATTAAAACACAAGAGGAAGAAAATATAGATTTTTTTGAAAATATTACTAAAAAAAAACTTGGGCCTGTTTGGGCTTGACTTTAGAAATCTTTTCATTCTAAGTTTCAAAAAGACATTTCCAAGCTATAAAATATAATAAAAGGGAAAACTTCACCCAACTAAAAATAGCAGTCCCTTGTGTTTGTGTTGTTTATTGCTTTAACTTCGGTTTTAGAGGTATTTGCTTTAACTTTGGTTATGTCTTTAGAGGTATGCTTGATCCTAGGCACAATATACTCTTCTTCAGATAAACTACAAAAAATAAGATTATTAGCAGCTCCAAAAATTATCGCTATTGACAAAAAAATTGTCACTATTAGTCCTGTCGCTATTGACACAACAAGTTTTTTTTTGTTAATAAAAGCAGTTTTTGGTACTGCTAGTAGTCTTATTTTTTGTAATGATAAAAAAACCCAAAATTATATCACATTTTTCATGACTCTTGCATTATTTGGGTGAAAGGAGGCAACATTTTGATCTTCCATCTGTCGGCTTCATTGTATCATTTATTTAATACTAAAAAGGACTTATAGAAGGAAGAAACAAAATAAAAAGAAAATTACGATTAAATAAAAAAAATTAGTGAATTCTGACCAGTGGGAACTTAAACTATTTAAAATATAGAATAGAAATTCAATTTTCAAATTATTCCTTTTCATTTGTCTCTAGCAGTTGTTTCAATGGATGGTTCTTCTTCTTCTTCTCTCTCAGTTTTTGCATGTGATGAGAGGGTAATTTGTGATTGAGTTTGCAACCTCAAGGCTGCAATATTCCCAACTATCCAGTTGAACTGTGAAGGTTTTAGTATCGCCATATATCGGTAATATGGGACACCAAGGTTGCTGATATATGAGCCGATACTGATATGTATTAGACAACTTGGGCTTTTTCTTCCAAAAACATGTTTTCTTTATTTGTTAAAAATGGTTATCAATTTTCAATAATCATTTTTTTTTATAGAATTATCATTTACGAACTTCCACCCGTTGCCAAATATTTTCTTAGTTCAATTATTTAGAAATAAAATTCAAACCAGTTGAACAAATTATTTACTATTTCTTAACTCGCGATCTATATATAGGCTTGGGACTATGGGTCGGAGTGCAGCCCTAAGGGCTGTGTCCAGAATAGTTGGGCCCCAAGTGCGGTTCGTCACAAGGATCAAGTGCCACAATCATTAGTATAAGATCAATCAGGTATCATACAAAACATTTGGGCCAAATTTGATGCATACCCACCCTTAAAAATATGGTCAAAGGGGTCCAAATTTAATGTACCATGTTTGACCCAAATTTTCTCTCGCCCAAAATATACACCAAAAAAGCTTTAAAAATATATCTTTTTTAATCACATGATACATGACTGAACACCCTAAAACGTGTGTTATTTTTGGTATCACATACTATATCTCATATAATCCGGTATTCTGGTGCAGCCCTCCAAAACTGCGTTCCAATGTTATATATATATATATATATATATATAGTCCACATATTGGTCGATATTGATACTAATATTAATGCTTAATAATATTGATCAGGCATATAGACTCGGTAAGGCCCACATTCAGTCCACACTGGCCGAAATATTATCGAATTCCCTATTTATAAACCTTTGTATCAAATTCCAAGCCTCTCTTTCTCTATAATATAGTTAAAAACCCTTTTTTAAGATACAAACAATCTTTCCTTCACATCAAAAACAACAATAAACGTCAATAACAGCTCAAATACTTACAAAACTAGTATTCCATTCATTTATTGATTCTCTTCTGTTTCAGCCTTTAATGTTATGTGCGCCTGCGCCCTTCATTACTTTATTACTATTATTATTATTATATATATACATATATATATATTTTTTTCTTTTTGGGCAGGTATCAAACTGGTTCATTAATGCCAGGGTCCGGTTGTGGAAACCCATGGTGGAAGAAATGTACCAACAAGAAGCCAAAGAAGAGGGTGAGGAGGGAGAAGAAGACGAGGAGAGGGAAAGAGACTCCCACCACCACCAAAATGCACAAACACCAACAACAACAACAGGCAAAAGATCCGAATTCAATGCTTCAGAAAACGACCATTCACATAACCCAATCAATAAACAACGATTCACGGATTCCCATGCAAGCTCCGCCACCGCCACGACCGCCAACTCGGCTGCCGAATACAATATTGGCGCCGATGATTCTACCGGTATCCAACGGTTTCCGACAGCCCACGAGCCGGACCCACATAGGGTCATGGACGATACGTGTCTACGTAGCGTTGTGGCCGATTACGGGACCCCTTCTAATGCCATGCCGGCACCCACAATGGTCGGTTTTGGGACCACTTCGGGGGACGTATCGCTTACGTTGGGCCTCAGGCATGCCGGAAACTTGCCCGAAAAAAGCCGGTTCTCGCTTAGAGACTTTGGTGGTTGTTGAAAATGGATTTTTTTTTCTTCCTATTATTTCCTTTTTTCATGTTATAAAAAATATATTATATAAGAATTTAAAAAAAAAAAAAAAAAAAAAAGTAAGTGTATAATAGATTGTTTTTCGAATTTTTTCTAATACTTTTTAATGTATTGTAATTATGCTAACTTCTGACTAAAATAGAGTATACGTTTCAGTTTATATACCACATGAGTTTAAACATCAGTCATATCCAATATATTGGGATATATCTTTCCCGATTTAATATAGGATCAAATATGGTTCAATATTGGCTTATATCAATCATAAAAAGGTGTTTTAATTTCGGCCGGTTTAGGTGATACAAAGTGGTTTGGCACCAGGCCGATATGCCAATATGTATCAGGTTTTCAAAGGCTGGTGGCACCAGGCCGATATGCCAACATGTATCAGGTTTTCAAAGGCTGGTGTTAGCGTCTCACCCATGGTATTAAAAATCGGCCGATACCGATATATATATGCGATAATTGTCGGTTTCTCAGCAAACCGATATGTATTGGCTCCAATACGTATCAGTATCTCAACTCGGTATTGATATTGGCTGATACGGTATCAGTTTAGGCTGATACCTCTATTTTTTTTATTTAAAAAAAAAAAAATAGGTCGATACATATCGGCCGAGTCGTATCAGTCCTCCATAAACCAATACTCGAATCCGATACTGATTTTAACACCTTGGTCTCACCACTTTATGCAAAATAAAAATTTGTTGACTCCTTTGAATATGATGGGATCACTTTTTGTCACATGTTGATTCCATATGTCACGCATCTCAAAATGTACACGTGACCCACGTGTGATGATACGTCATGATTATGTTCACTTTTGGAGATGTGTGTCACTTGTAATCAAAAACTGATTCTATGATGGTAGGCTCATGATCTCAAAGTCAATTGTGTAGAAGATTGGGGCAAAAAAATTATTTTTATCATTTACTTTAAAAAGTCAAACATTTTTACTTTGACTAAGTTAGATGGCTATACAATAAAGTGGTGTGGCAGTAACACCAGCCTTTTAAAATCCATGTAGGTGCATGTGCTTAGCACAATCAAAGATGATGGCCAGTTTCGTTTCTAAAATCCCAATGATCAGTTTTTGACAGCTGAACTCTTCAAAATTTTGACTACAAAATCCCAATCTGTGAGATTTTGATGGCTTAGTTGATTTGACGGTTCTGATCTTAACAAACATATGGAGACCAGAGGTGTCATCATCTTTGATAATGTTAAACTTGCTCCTCTTTATGCTCAAATTACAAAAAGGAAAACGGGTAAATGAGTCGGAGTGCCCGGATGAACTCATGCTCTTTCTTGTTAGATGGCATGTCACATGACACCGGAGCTCAAAACACCACTCCTCTTGAGATCATTTGTCATATGGCATGCGATTTATTTAAAAAATTTATAAAAATAAAATAAATTAGCGGTCAAAACTATGGTAAAAGGTAATAAATTAAAAAAATTAACTAAATACATAGTTTTGGATGACCTTTAATTATCTTTAGACAAGTTGTCGTGATACCTAATCTTTTGTATGGACGCAACATTGTCCCTACTTGATTCAAATGCATGAATCCACTGTGCATTCAAACTCATATCCCGAGACCTCTTACAAAAAATCCAAGAACATATTGATTTGAAATTTTTTTCGGACATGCTGTATATGCTTCTACAATATTAATTATTTTATTCAAATGGTATTAAATTAAAAAAGTGAACTAACTACATAATCTACTTATAAAAAATGTGGGTCCACCAAGCATGGTTTTAAGCAAAGTATCAAAATCGGTTTCGGCATTGGGTATTGGTCCATGGATGACCGATATGTATTGGCAGATATTGATGCATATCAGCTCTTATAATAAAATAAAATAAAATAAATGTCTCGGCTCAAACTGATACATATCGATTTACTAAAAAACCAATACGTATAGGTATCCACCAATTTTTGATACCTTTGTTTTAAACATAATTAACAAAAAGAGTAATAATAATGCCACATGGAAGCTTGGAGGACTGTGACCGTCCTCCATGAAGGACGGAGGCCTTATATATATATATATATATATATATATATATATATATATATATATATCCGTTTTTAATCCCTGCCGCAACCTTTTGCAACGTTTGATCCTGCTTTTGCAACGTTTGATCCTGCAAAGTCTACTGACAAAGCATTTAAGGTGTTCTTGGGTGGTGGATCAGATCACATGATGGTGCTTAGCTGTTAAGTAGCACGGAGAACCCTAGCTAAGGGACCCGCCATTTAATAAGAATGAGTATTAAAAGCTAGGAGTAGTGGTAAATAAATGACTCAAAAATCAGATGATGAGGTTGAATTAAATGGCACATGAGTTACAAACTTCATTAAATGTAACCCTATGTAGACATAATTTCTCTATTTAATTTTTTCTTTCCTTATTGTTTTGTGCAACCGTGCGAATAATATTGAGTATTAAAAACTATGAGTAGTGGTAAATTAATGAATCACAAATCACATGGTAGGGTTTTGAATCAGATGATGAGGTTGAATTAAATGGCACATGAGTTACAAACTTCATTAAATGTAACCCTATACATAATTTCTCTATTTAATATTTTCTTTCCCTTTTGTTTTCTGCTTATCAGGTTGGGCTATGGTTCAAAATATGTCTTTCCCAATTATTATTTTTAAGCTCATGTGGCAGATTTTGGATATAAAAAATTTGAGATATGATATACTCCAATCATGTATTTTAAATTTTGGATGAATTCCCTTTTATCAAGCCATTGGAGCATTTTTCGTTTGCAAAAAACAATTTTTTAAAAAAAGCTAATAAATTATCGGATATTAATTGAATACAAAAAATGTAAATTCATATCGCAAATATAACCATTGGAGGCTCCATGGTGGATTTGGGATATCCCATTAGAATTGCTCTTAGGTCCCCACCAACACCGAGACAATGTACCTTAGGTATCGCCGATACATTCAATCGGAAAAAATATGGCATGGTAGTTTTTTTTTTTGATAGCCTGGGTATTCGAGCCTCTTAGAGCACCGACCTAATCCCAAGGGCACATGTGATGAGTAGTGATATATGATGATATTGTACGCCCTAGAGCCTACATTTAGCCATCCGATGAGAGTTACCTGATAAAAATTGTAAGATTTTAAGTGTTTCAGGTATATCTGATTGTATGATGCAATAAGAAGCATAAAGCCAACTAACACTAGAACATCAAAACAAAGGAAAAGCAGAGCTCAACTATACTCCAATAGTCGATCAATCGACATCCTGGGTCGATTAATCGACTTAACAAAAGGAGCTAAAAGATTTATTCTCTATCATGTGCACACTCGATTAATCGACTTATATAGTATCGATCAATCAAGTTTTAAAGGATGAAAAGCGAAAATGTGAAATTCAAAAGCCGATTGCTCGACTTTAATGGTCGATCAATCGAGTTTGAATTTCAAATCTTCGAATTTGAGAACTATATATTTAAGCAAAATTCGGGGAATCAGTTGGGGGTTCAGTTTTCTTTTTCTTTTTCTTAAGTAATTTTTATTTTTCTCTCCAGCTTTTCCCTCCGTTTTTGTTCTTCACTTTCCTAGGCCTAAGATTTAGATTAGTTTCATTTTCTGCAATTGAAGACTTATTGTATCTGTTGGATTAAAAGTCATCATTGGAGTTGTTGAGGTATTTTATAATATTTTAATGTCATCTTCTAGTTTCATTTTTATCATATAACTTATTTCAATCATGTGCAGCTAATTTCATTGAGGATGGGGATCTAATGAACATCATCCGAAGTATTCATTTATAATAGTACAAAGTTATGATTGAGATATTAGTTTATTTTTATTGGCCCTGATGTTATTATCGATAATGGATATCATCCGATTGCTATATGAGATTTGGGTGCTAATCATGCCCTATAATCTAAGATCTGTAATAGTGATTTTATCATAATTAATGTTCATCTCAGGGTTAAGTTCTATTACCATCTGAGGTGTGAATGCTAATCATACATTCATGAGATGTTAATCATACATCTCCGTGATCTCAGATCTATAATGTTAATTTTACCCCAGAAGTAAGTTCTGATCAACATCTGAGGTGTGAGTGTTAATCATACATTTATGAGATGTTAATCATACATCTCCATTATCTTAGACCGACAATGTAGATTTTCTGTGTATTTAGGTCTTGTGCCTATATGTAGTACATCTTATGATAATCTCATATATGAATTAGTAGATTTGTATTGCATAAATGATAAACCTACGATGGGAGGATTTAGTATCTCAATCCTTATGTTTTATTAATTGTTTTTAAATCCATTTTATTGCTTAATCTTTATTTTGTCCATCAATTTGCTCAAAAATCATAAATTAGTTTAGATATTGTGCTAGATCTGTGACTGTTCCTTTATTGATTACTGTGTCCTCTTTTAAATTTTCTGACCAATCCTCGTGGGAACGATCTCGTACTCCGCACTCACTAACTATAATCCGATTCGTACGCTTGCGAGTTTAAAATATATTTAAAATCACAAGTTATTGGCACCGCTGTCGGGAAATGTGCATAGAAAATTATTAATTTTTAGGAAATAGAAATTGATTTTAGTAACTCCTGTAGGTTTAAATTAGTATTTTTGCCAGTTTGAAGCACATCAAAAGAAAAAAAAATTGAAAAAACTGAAAAGTTTTGAGTTCCGATCAATCGAGCCAACCACTCGATCAGTCGACTCCAACCAAAATTCCTTTCCACTTGCATAATTTGAATTTTTTGGAATTTCAAAATTAAAAATTTTGAATTTCGAAATTCGAATTCAAAATAAGAAGTTTAAAATTCAAAAACTTTAATTTTAAATTTGAAATTCAAATTAAAAATTTTAAATCTAGAAATTCGAAATTCATAATCTAAAAATATTTGAAATTTGAAATTTGAATTCGAAATTTAAATTTAAATTCAAAAAAATATATAAATAAAAATCAAATTTTAAAATTTGAAATTCAAATTTAAAAATCAAAATTCGAAAATCAAATTCAAATTCAAAATATTCGATCGATCGACCCAACCACTCGATCCATCGACTTGTGTTCCGATCAATCAAGATAACCACTCGATCATTCGAACCTAAAAAAAAAATTTCCTAAGGTGTTTGTTTCAAAGCATCTTAAACTGTTGAGACTCTTGGCCTCTAGAAGTTTGTATGTCCACTAGGTCCTCTAAAGAGAAAACTTTAGAACCTTTAAATTCTGAGATCAAGGATACCTGTCGTTCGAATCGAAAAGACCCCAGATCAAGATGTCAAGCCGAAGTTGAAACTTTAGTTCAAGTCGAGATAGCTATGAATGGAATGGGGAAACCCCACATGAGAATGAGGAAGAACCAACGTTGAGAGAGCTATTTGCTCCAATCACCACAAACAACCCCTCGTGCATCACATATCCTGCCACATCTAGCGACAGATTTGAGATCCAGATAAATGTGATTCAAATTCTCTCAATCTTTCATGATATGGATAAAGAAGACCCGTACCAGCACATAAAAGACTTCGTTGAAGTCTGTTCATTAGTATATCAGAATTTCAGTGAGGAATCTATTAGGCTGCGATTATTTCCTTTCTCTATAAAGGATAAGGCCAAAGCATGGTTAAATTCGTTACCAGCTAGATCCATAACTACCTGGGATCAGATGGTTAAGAAATTTCTATCAAAATTCTTTCTCATGGCAAAAACTAATGCCTTGAAACGTGAAATCATTGATTTTGCGTAAGAAGAGGACGAAAGACTCTATGAAGGTTGGGATAGATTCATGGATCTCTTATTGAAGTGTCCACACCACAGGTTTTCAAAGTGGAGATTGGTCCAATATTTTTATAATGGGTTGGATCAGGCCAATCGACATCTTATCGAATCAATGAACAACAGAAGATTTCTTAGGCTTAGGGAAAATGAATCCTACTATTTCCTGGAAAAGTTGGTCGAGGATTCACAGCAATGGAACTTCACGAAAACTTGTGATCAACCAATCAAGGCTCGAGATCAAGTAGGAAGTTTAACAAAGAAGGGAGGATTGTACGTGGTGAAAGAGACTCCTGATCTTATGACAAAGTTAGATTTCCTCACCCAATAAGTGGAGGAATTAAAACTGAAGAAAAATATGAGTGTTGTAAATGTACAACCCGACCCATGTTCATACTGTGCAAGTCCAATGCACACGGTCGATGGTTGTCCATCTGTAATACCCCGAAAAAAATCACGTTAAACAGTGACCTCGGGATTCGTGTCCGATTGGTCACAGGTTTGACCAATTAGGAGTTAAATGATTAACATAGAGTGTGATGAACGGATGAGATGTGATGGGTTGTGAGATTGTGTGGTGTGTGATGTGAATGTGAAGTCGCATACACCTACAGCGGTGTATGTGCTCAACACACAAGGAAGGGAATAGATAAAAGGGTTTAATAACCCTAAAATCTATATTTTGGTTGTTGAAGGAGAGTAAAGAAGAGAGAGAGAGAGAGAGAGAGAGAGAGAGAGAGAAAAGTAAAGAGAGGAGTTATTGCAACTGATTGGAAGGGGGATTCAAGCGATAAAAGCCGAATTCGACACGGTTTGGATCCGTTAGAGCCAAAGCTGGAACCCTAGCCTTTCCAACCACAAGATCTAATCAAATTGAGATTTGATTGAGGTAAATTTCTTATGAATTAAATGCATAAGATATGGGAGGTTAATCGTAGTTAGAATGGTGTAAAATGTAGGGTAGGGTAAAAAGGCTTAGAAAAAGAAGGAAAATAAATGGAGAAAGATTTGGAAGAACAGCCAGAAGGGGGCAAAATCTGGCAATTTCGATTAATCAAAATTGGGTTTCGATTAATCAAAATTGGCCAGGAAGTTGAAAAGTCAGAGGACCCCGATTTCGATTAATCGAATTGAGTTTCGATTAATCGACCTTGGATCTCGATTAATCGATTAATCGACTGGGAGCCTACAGTGGACTCCAGTGAAGAAAAGAAATGGGCTTGATGAAATCGACTAATCGAAATGAAGATTCGATTAATCGATTTGTAATTTCGATTAATCGATTTGGGATCGATTAATCGATTTTGGAAACTCGATTACTCGAATTGAGAATCGACTTGATGGAGCAGAGAATTTCGATTAATCGAATGGAAATCTCGATTAATCAATTTGAGAATCGATTAATCGATATTGACTTTCGATTAATCGATTTTGGAAATCGATTAATCGACTAGGCCAGGTTATGTTGACTTCTGAGTTTGACTTTAAGATTTTTGGGGGGGTCTTGGACCTCTTTTATTGCATCCTTAGTGATGTGTTTCACATGTTATGTGGTACCATAGGTGGTACGTGTGAGCAAGTGCACAAAGAGCCACGTGGGGCCTTGATGCGTTGATCAAACAAAGACTTGATGTAAGGAACTCTTTGAACATGTACCTTATTTTACAAGAGCATGTATGTAGTGATATAGATTTGAAATTCTAAATATTTTATTGCTTAAAGAGTTGGGGAAAGTGTATGTGTGTGACATAGATAAAAGTAATCATAATGAGCCATCCCCAGGGGATGAAGAAGTAAAGAAATTAGAGCATCAGGTGTGATACAAGTGAATGGATACATCCCAGGGATGTATCCACGATTGAATCATGTTTGATAGGGCCTAACTGATATAAGATAGCACATTTATACGGTAAATAACTATATGTAAGGCACCGATATTTTTGTTATTTGAGGTTTGATAGGGTACCCCACCGACGTATGGATATCCACGACACTACGGGATATCCGACCGATACGGCCATAAACCAGAGCCAAGGCTGTGTGAGGCTTATCCGACATTACGAAAGCACACCCCAGGGGTATTGATTTGAGACAAGTGAAACCCCGCCACCAATCCCCAGGGGAAAGGGGCTTGGGTGCTATTTGTATTCCCAGGGAACATGTTAAAAGTGTCTATATAGATGACGATGATGGGTATCTCATCGGGGCTCGATGCTATATTGCTCGGGGATTACTTAAGTTGAAAGTTTAAGTTTTGCTTTAGGCCTTTTCAGCATCATTCATAAATAAATAAAGACATAAGTAAACTACCAGTAAAATGTAATGCTTTTCTGCTTTTTCATCAAGAATCGCATAGACACATCATGCATGGCATATCATGGAATATATGTGAGTAATAATTTATATGTTCAACTGTGTTTTGTTCCCTATTGAGCTAGGATGTAGCTCACCCTATAGACTATACGTCGCAGGTCCACTACTAGCAGCTACCGAGGCTTTAGGAGACGCTGACCCCAGTGAGTCGGACCTTGCGGCCGGTGAAGAGTTGGAGTCACCTCCTGAGGACTTCTTCTAGAGGACTCCGTTGTGCCGCTTTGAAGGCTTTTGGGATAGAGATTTGTACGGCTTGGTATGTCAAGCCTGGTTTTGGCCTAAACAATGTACATGTATAAATTGAGATTGTGATTTTTGGGGCTAACCATCTGTGATAATTTGCTATCATCGATGGTTTGGATCGGTTCTCCATTCATGCTGAGGCATGAGGGTAGAACTGTCTTTTGAGAAATGCTTTTATATAGATTTAAATTCTACAGTTTCATTTACTATTTCATTTTTGCTTGATATGCCAATGTTCCGTGCTTAGCTAAGGGGCACGGTCAAGATGATCGTGCTGATGGCACGGGTTTTGGGGTGCCGAAATCCGGGCTGTCACACCATCAATGCAGAATTATTCAGAAGATCCTTCCGAGCAATTGAACACATTGAATAACTATGGGCATAATCATGGAAATGTATTTAATGAGAACAACCCAAATAGTTGGAAGTATCATCAAAATTTCTCATGGAAGCAAGGAAATCAAAAATCTCAAGCAAGAGGACAGGGGATGAACTTCTATCCTCAGAAAAATTTCAGTCAAACACTCCAGCAACAGTTTGGTCAAGGGCAATTTCAACAGCAGAACTATGGTGGTGGAAACCAATTCCACCAAAATCAGAATAAAAGTGGGCAATCTAAGCAATCTAACCAGAATTTTTAATTCTCACAACCAATAATGGGGTTTCAGAACCAACCCACACAATAACTCATGGGCCAACCTAGTCTTGCGCAAATGTACCCATCGCTTGGATTCAACAATCAGCAAAGAAACGTTGCACAACGTCATCCTCAGAATGAGGATCTGTTGAAGCTCATCCAATCAAATACCTCCTCGATATCGAGGATGGAGACTCAAACTGGTCAATTGGCAGCATTCCTCTGTGAAAGAGAAAAGGGATCATTTTTGAGTCAACCAATTCCAAATCCAAGAGGGCAAATAGTTATTGAGGAAGCCTCAACTTCAGTACAAGAGGAAAATCAATAACAAATCAAAACAATCACGACGTTGAGATCTAGAAAACAGATCGATAACAAAGTGAAAATGCTAGGGGAAGATGAGAAATCAAAACTTGAAGTTCAAACAGAAGGGAAAGCAGAAGTTGAAGAGGAGCAAGAAAAGAAAAAGATTAAAGGAAAGGACGAGAAAGAAAGGAGTTTCATGCCCAAAGCCCCATATCCTCAAAGGCTAATGGCACCAAAGAAAAACCGTGATCTAGAAGAGATCATTGAAATGTTTAAGCAATTGAAGATCAACATCCCCTTCTTAGACGCCATCCAGCAGGTACCAGCTTATGCAATGTTCTTAAAAGACTTTGTCACAATCAAAAGAATCCCGAAGAAAGTTTTCTTAGCCGAGCAGGTTAGTTCAGTGCTACAAGCAAGACTTTTGATCAAATATAAGGACCCTGGGTGTCCTACCATCTCAATCGTAATAGGGGAGAGTCATATTGATTGAGCACGTTTGGATCTTGGCACAAGCGTCAATTTGTTGTCGTACTCTATTTACAAGGAGCTCGAGTTTGGCGAACTAAATCTCACAGCAATGACCCTTCAGCTAGCTGATGGGTCAATTAAAATTCCCAAGGGAATTGTGGAAGATGTCCTAATCAAGGTGGACTCTTTCTATTTTTTGGTCGATTTCTTTGTCTTGGATACCGTACCTATCCCCAACCTGAAGAATAATGTCCCAGTGATCCTAGGAAGGCCATTCCTAGTAACATCAAATGTATTGATCATTTGGGATAATGAACTTATCATTTGGGAATATGGCTGTAGACCTTTATATTTTTCACATTTCGAAACACCCAGTTGAGGATGAAGAACATGCACAAGTATGCATGATTGATAGTATTGTAGAAAATATATTTTTTGCTTTAGAATATAAGGACCCTCTAGAGGTCTGCCTAGCCCATTTCGGAGAGGACTTCGATGTGGATCACATGATCCAAGAAGTTAATGAGATGTTGGATTTCACACCACTCTTGGGAGACGGTGAATGGCAACTGAAAGCTAAGGCCAAGGAGAAAGAAAGGAAAGAAGCACCAAGAGAACAGGAGAAATCGAAGCTAGAACTAAAACCTCTCCCTCCCGATATGAAATGCGGCTACTTGGGAAAAGACGAAACGGATCCGATGATAATTTCAGCAAAACTGAAGAAGGGCCAAGCGGAGCAACTTATTGAAGTACTCCAAGACCATAAAAGTGTAATCAAATGGTCTATTAAAGATATTAAGGGTATCAGCCCGACGATGTGCATGCACTGTATCCATTTGGAGGAAGGTGCTAAACCCTTCAGAAAACCACAATGCAAATTAAATTCGATAATACAGGACATTGTGCGAAGTGAGGTCATTAAACTGCTAGATGTCGTGATTATATATCATATTTCTGACAACGAATGGGTTAGCCAAACGCAAGTGATCCCCAAGAAATCAGGTGTTACCATTGTGAAAAATGAAGAGAATGAGTTGGTACCAACAAAGGTCCAGACTGGCTGGAGAGTATGCATTGATTACAGAAAGTTAAACTCAATGACTAGAAAAGATCACTTTCCCCTCCCATTCACTGATCAAATGCTTGAAAGATTGGTTGGACATCAATACTACTATTTCCTTGATGGTTATTCTTGGTACAACCAATTAGTCATCGCACCAGAAGATCAGGAGAAGACTACATTTACATATCCCTTCAGAACTTTCTCTTACCGACGAATGTCATTCAGACTTTGCAACGCCCCAGCTACGTTCCAAAGATGTATACTGAGTATATACTTCGATATGGTGGAGAGGTTTCTAGAGGTCTTTATGGATGATTTCTCTATCTATGAAAACAACTTCAATGATTGCCTGAACCATTTATCCCTCGTTCTTACAAGATGTCAGGAGAAGAACCTTGTTCTGAATTGAAAAAAGTGTTATTTGATGGTACAAAATGGTATTGTTCTGGGATATATCATATCGTCCCGAGGCATTGAGGTGGACAAAGCAAAAGTAGATCTGATTTCAAACTTTTCACCACCCAGAACAGTCAAAGAGGTACAGTCTTTCCTTGGACACGCAGGTTTTTATCGATATTTTATAAAGGACTTCAGCAAAGTCGTGACACCATTGTATAGTCTACTGGCTAAAGATGCTTTATTCAATTTTGATGAGAAATACCAAAATGCCTTTGAAACCATCAAGGAGGAATTGGTCAAAGCTCCTATAATCCAATCTCCAGATTGAACTCTTCCATTCGAAATCATATGCGATGCATCGGATTATGCAATTGGAGCTATTCTAGGGCAAAGGATAGGGAAAGTGTTGCATGTCATCTACTATGCAAGTGGAACTCTCAATAATGCGTAACTGAATTACTCTACCACAGAAAATGAACTCTTGACAGTGGTCTTTGCATTAAACAAATTTCGATCCTATCTTTTGGGATCCAAGGTTGTGGTGTTTACGGATCATGTGACCCTTCGTTATTTGTTTGTGAAAAAGGATGCAAAAGCTCGGCTAATCAGGTGAATTTTGTTGCTACATGAATTCGATCTAGAAATCAAGGATAAGAAAGGATCTGAGAATGTGGTGGCGGATCATTTATCCCGAATTATTGTTGGGAAATCTGACGATTTTGTTTAAATTTTAGAAAATTTTCCTAACAAACAATTGTTTGCCATTGAGTGTATGCCATGGTATGCATATATGGTCAACTATTTGGTGACAAATCAAGTACTAAAGCATTGGACCAAGAATGAAAATTTTGTTTTTCTGACAAGAGCAAAGCACTATTTCTTCGAGGACCCATATTTATTCAAATATTGTCCCGATCAAATAATCATAAGGTGTATTCCTGAACCTGAGCAGTCAGCTATAATATCATTCTGTCATGAGTTGTCTTATAGAGGACACTATAGCTCAAAGAAGACAGCCACAAAGATCCTTCAAAGTGATTTCTAATGGCCAACAATTTTTAAAGACTATCATCAACATTGTAATTCATGCAGCAACTATCAAATATTGGGCAGAATTTCGAAGCGAAGCATGACGCCCTTAAACCCAATTCTCGAAGTCGAAGTGTTTGATGTATGAGGGATAGATTTTATGGGTCCATTTCCAAATTCTCTCGGGAATCTGTATATTCTCGTTGCAGTGGACTATGTTTTAAAATGGGTTGAGGCAATGGCCTGTAAGATAAACAACCAAAGGGTGGTTAAGTTCCTCAAGGATTAGGTATTTCCAAGATTTGGTACTCCACACGCTATCATTAGCGATGGTGGAAAACACTTTTGTAACAAAGTATTTGCTCAACTTATAAAAAAATACGATGTCACACACAAAGTGGCTACACCATACCATCCTCAAACGAGCGGACAAGTTGAGGTGTCAAATCGGGAGCTTAAATGCATTCTGGAAAAAATGATTAAGCCAAACCAAAAAGATTGGTCGTTGAAATTAAACAATGCTTTATGGGCTTATCAAACAGCATACAAAGCTCCAATTGGAATGTCCCCCTACAGGATGGTTATCACTTACCTGTTGAGCTGGAACATCAAGCTTGTTGGGCAGTTAAATCATTATATTTCGATTTACAAAAGGCTAGCAAGCAGAGGAGTTTGGAGATTGATGAATTGGAAGAGATAAGAGTCGACACCTATGACTGTGCGAAAACCTACAAGGACCACATGAAGCGTGTGCATGATCAGTCAATCCTGAGAAAATCTTTCACCATTGGTCAAAAGGTGTTGCTTTACAACTCAAAACTTCATTTATTCCAGGAAAACTTAAAACTAGATGGAATGGATCGTTTCGGATTAGTCGAGTATTTCCAAATGGAGCAATTGAAATCATTAACTCTCGGAATGACAGCAAATTCTGAGTCAATGGACAACGGCTAGAGCCCTATTCTGGAAAACACAATTTGTGAATCTGAGGAAGTCTTGTTGAGTGATCCCAATCAGTTTGGATGAAAGAAAATTTTAGAAAGGTTAGGCTGACGACATTAAACCTAGCGCTTCTAGGGAGGCAACCCAAGCTTTTAAAAAATAAAATAAATAAAAAAAGGGGTAAGAATTCTGAGAAACTAGATCCATCGAGATGACAATCGATCGATTGATCGACTAATTAGTCGATTGATCAATTAGGATCTCGATCAATTGGGAGTTCAATCAACCCAGGCATGTAAGAAACATTGATGCACAATTTCTTCGAAAACAACGTGATAATAAAGTCGATGAATCGACGGAAGGACTCGATCGATTGATTTTAATTCAAGCTCTGAAAACATCTTGTCAAATTTTTTGAGTCAGTGAATCTCTGAGTCGATGTTTCGACTCCATAGGTCGATCAATCGATCTTAAGAATAAAGCTTGCATCTGCATGATTTTACCAATGTGTCTTTATTGTTGCGTCTTTTCGAATATTATTGACGTCGATGTCTACGCAAGTCGATCGATCGATTAATAAAATCGATTAATCAGATGCATTAAAAGTCAAAGAATCGATTCGTTTTTCAAGGTGACTTTATGATCGCGTCTTTTCAACCGTTTTATTTATAAAGTCGATTGATCGAGTCTATGAGTCGATTCATCATCTTTATTGAAAATGCCTGCCGTTTATGCATTTTCCCAGAACATCTTTAAGAGGCGCGACTTTTCAATGCAACCTCGATCGATCGACTCTATAGTCTCAATCGATTGAGGTGAGGCGGCGTGTCCGAAAGACCCGCACTCCGCTCTTTATTTAAGGACGAGAATCCTTTTTCTTTTCTCTCATTCGATCCTACCTTCCTAGTCTCCTCTGAAACTCTCTTACTCTTCTGACATTCTTCAAAATGGCATCGTCATCCGCTGTCCATGCACGGCTCTTCAAAATGGGTCATTTTGCTATCAAAGAACTTTGCTCGGAGTATGTTTTCGATATGGCTGCATTTCAAAGAATGACGGAGTGTGCAATCTCAATCGCCTATGTGGTGGCCTTACATCTCAATTTCTTGTTGGCACCCCCTGTCATTTCTATCTCTGAGCGAGTGGTACGACTTTTCTACCAGAATATGAAGTGGCTCAGCGCATCAAGTGACAACACCATCAATGCCGATTTCACTATCTCAAGCAATGGCTGGGAGCGACGAATTTTTTTGCAAACGATCGCCGACGCTTTCGACATTCTGTGTGAACGTCCACTTGACTATCCCCTTGGAGAAGAAATAGATATTCCTCAAGTCGATATGATCGATGATATGTCATGGGGTTTATTCCTCGGGGATTGCTACAAAGAGATCGGCACTGCCACGCAACATTCTATTCTGGGATGTCATTGTCTGCTCAAATCTATGCCCAAGAGGGCATGTATCAAAAAGAAATGGTGATCGAGTTCAGGCACTATATGGTGCCTATCAAAATTCATGGATCAATGTACCTAAGATTATGCATAATCAAATGTGGCACTATCATGATGAAATTGTCAACCCGACCCCTACCGATACCGCACTCATTTATTTCCCTCACCTAGTGATGCAATTTTTACAACACCTGGGTTTTCCCTTTTATCGGGATGATGACCGCGGCGAGTTACAATTTTATCGTTATGGGGTCAGCCAATGGAATAGAAGTATGCGTCTTCTTGGAAATCATCTCGAAGCTGCCGCTGTCGCTCAGGTCCCTCCTCCTGCCCAACTGGTACGTCAGCGCCGTCAAATGAGCCAAGAAGACCCTGCAGAGCCCGCCCAAGACCTCAACGAGGGAGTATCCCTCGAAATCATGCAAGCCCATATCAACTCATTGATTGATGAGCAACAGTGTAGAACAGTCGAACTCTTTGTCGAAGCAGCCACGATCAATCCTTCATGCACCAACTAGGACAACGATTGTGACCGGATGGCTGTGACGAGATGTGAGCCAGAGCGCGTCAGGCTGAGGAGGAGGAAGATGATTAGTGTTAGAATTTATTTTTAGTTTGTGTGTGTTTAGGTTTAGGATTTTTATTTTGAGTCTGTCTACTATTAGGAACTTGTTGGTGTGGTGTAATAAAAGAAAAATCGATGAAAAATTTCCATTTTCGAGTAACATTTTGTGCAGCATTCAAACAGTCGATCAATCGACTCTATAGCTCGATTAATCGACCCTCAGAAAACAAAGAGAAATGGCCTCTATTCGGAATAGGTTCTCTATATATACTCGATCGATCGAACTGCACTATCGATTAATAGAGAATTGGTCGATTTTAAATGTGTAACCCTTGCAAGTGCACAAGATCTATTGCAGTAAGGCAAGAACAAAGGTGTCGAACCCACAGGGAAATCTTGAATTTTAATTAATTCTTTCAGAGATTTAAAAGCGTCCCTAAGGAAGTACCAAAGGGCAGATTCAATTTTACCAAAATTTATCACACTTTTCCTAAATGCAGAAAAATAAATTAATCTAAACAACTAATTACTGATTAATCTAAAATAATAATTAAATGAGATCAAGGAATATGCTACTCCAGATTTGTACCCCTTTTCTATCATTAAAACCCAAAGTTTCATTAAAGCATCATTCATACCATCATTCAGCTATAGAGATGATTCGTAATAAAATATGATCATCAATCCGACATACCCTATCTAAAAACTATGACTCAGCCTATCATTGCGGTATGAGTCATGTAAGAAGCATAGCGTATCTCATGATGTTTAGATCACAACAGTAAAAACATAATCGCTCCGCAGCCTAGATCAATCTGCAGGTCCAGATCTAGCGATTATAACCGTTGATACGCGCAATCAACGGTCATAACAATCATTCAATATATTTTCAATAACACAAATTTTTAGCAAAACGATTCCATGATGACAATAAATCGACTATGGTATTAATCATAAATAAGGGTACTTATCTGGGGATCGCATCTTCCCCGATCTACTGATTTAGCCGCTCATCTTTGGTGTATGATCTACTTGTTCATTCAAAGTCATTCCTCTTTTTATTTCTTCCAAAGATCTTTGTTTACAATGCCTTTTCCTAAATACAATCTATGCTTTCATGAACGTAAAGGAAAAACAATGCAAATCCTAGGTACAATCTACCCAGATGGAACCCTAAAAGAAGGAGAAAGAAGAACTCTTGAAAAGATGCCAAGAGGAGCCTAAAACCAAAAATAATAATAATGAATAATAATCCTCTAAAAAAGTCTCTCCAAAAACTCTAAAAAAGAAAAGCCAAAACTAACTCTCTAATTATCTATCTCTAATTTTTCTCTCTAATTTTTTTCTCTAATTCCTTTTTTTTTCCGAAGTGTTTGATCCGCTTTAAATAGAGTCGAAGTTTCCCAGCCGCAGAGGTGTTCCAACTCAAAAATTTAGGGTCGATTAATCGACCCAATAGGGTCGATGCATCGACCTCCCAGATTTTCGTGAATTTCCGCCGAACTTTGCATCAGACATGGCTTCAATATTTTAGCCATAACTTTCTGTTCCGAACTCGGATTGAGGCGATTCGTGATCCGTTGGAAAGCTGACAGAAAGATCTATAACTTTTATGTTTTAACAATTCCATAATGCGGCCGTCTTGAATGTCCAAATTGAGCTACAAGTCGCACCAAGTTCTCGATGACCCAAAGTTACAGTGTTTTGACATTATTTTCAGAATTCTTGGGCTGTTTTCTGCACTTGGCTTGTATTTATCAGAAACACTTCAAATCTAATCATTCTTATCAGATAGCCTTCATCGAATAGCTAAATATAGGTATGTAGGGGTGAAATATCATCATATTTCACTACTCATCAAGAATCTATATAGTCAAAAAGATTAAAGGCTTGTTGACATTGATAATCAATCGATTGGGCAATTTATGTCGATCAATCGACTGAACAATTTTCTCGGGATTCCACCCGAAATCTTTAGAATTTTAGAAGTTTAGTTGGTTTAGGACTCTTGTCTCTCCTCAGTAAGACTCTTTTAGATGGTTTAGAACTCTTTTTCTATTTAATTCAAAACCCAAAAGGTTTAAAAAACTTCCTCATAATCGTTAAATCATCTTCAACCTCTCCTTCTCCAATCAATCTTCAGAAATGGCCGGCAATTGACTTCGAACACACTCAGCCAAGAAAAAGATGGAAGAATTCGCCCGAAAAAGGGAAAGGCGGGATGGAACATCAACTCCACTTGATCTAACCAATGTGGAGATAGTCGATTTAGATCCAGTATTTGTTCCTTCATGGGAAGAGTCGGCACGAAAAAGGACAAATCAATCAAACCATTCCAAACCAATCATCTCGGAAGACATCGAAATGATTGACTAGGTCCCACCTTCCCCAACCACAAAATCTCCACCGCATACTCCATCATCCAATCCCCAAACACCACCACCGCCCACACCACCTTCATCACCACCACCAACTCCATGCCGTAATCCATTAGCGGCATTCATTCCAAGATTAATCCCGAGAGTGATAATCAACCTGATCCCTACTAAAACTTGGGCAAAGTTGTACCCCGCACCTACACTTCAAGATCTGGCCACCAGTAGCGCGGTCACCCCATCAACACCGCCTCCCCCTGATGTCACTCTTGATTTGTCCAATCTTGGTTGTATCACAGATGCGATGTGGCATTTCGCCTTTCCAAAACCAAAGTCAGGACCGGAAAATGATGAGGATGTTTAAAGAAGTTAAAAAATCTTTAGGGTGTTTTATGATCTTTTATTTTTATGATTTATATTGTTTTTAGGGTCGTGTATGTTTTTAGGTAGATTTAGGATTTAATTTCTGCTTGTTAATAAGTGTAATTAACACCATTCAATTAATAAAATTATTTGTACTCTTAATTTCATATGAATGATGTTTTTCACCTCTTTTTTGCCTCTTGGTCTATGAGTATTTTGATGCAGGTTTGGAGGTATCCTTCAATTTTTGTACAATGAAGGCATTGCACAGATTAGGTTTGGGGGTGGTAAGAATTGATATTGATATTTTTCTTTAAAAAATAATAATAAATAATAAATAAAATAAATAAATTTTGATAACTCGGATTATATAAACTCGATCGATCGACTTAGCACAGTGACCCCAATTCCGAATTTTCAAAGAATTTTCTGATGGAATTTTTTTGTAATTTTAATTGTTGAAGCATGCAAAATCTTGCCTTAAGAATACCAAGTGCCATGGTTTGATTATTATCATTATGAGAGAAAAATTCAATGTGAAGATTGCTAGGTAGATTTAAATCCATCCTTAGAAGTCATTATGTTTTATTTCATGTCAAAGGTCTAAAAATCAAGGAATTAATCTCAATTGTGAACTTTAGAATCTAAGTGGCGACTAAACCCAGTGAGCTCTAGACCTTAATTCCCGTCCTTGATGAGTGAATGAAATAACTCGGAGTTTTCTTTTGAACGCAAATCAGTAATACTAATCTCATGTATTCTTTTTGGTTTGTAACCATGCATTATGTCACTTTCACATTATTTTGTTAGAACACACTGTGTTGACTACTCAAGACAAATAGGTGTAACTACTATCATGTGAAGAAATGATTGAGGGTCATTCTTTTCTCGTTTGTGCTTGAATGCCACGCCTGATACAATTGTTCCTTTTTCGTACACCTTTGAGCCTCATCAAAGAATGCTAACCAGTAATGTCTTTGTTAAACCACAATGGCTTTTCCCCTTACACCAGCATTGAAGATTAGTCGTACCTATTCAATTTATGAGAAATTAGGATTGTGAGTGGAAAGGAAGAGAGTTGTGATTCTCATCAAGTTTATATATATATATATATATATATATATATATATATATATATATATATATATATATATATATATATTCTTTAAAAAGAGGTAAAAATAAAGGAAAAATAAGGGAAACAAAAGTGAAGAAATAGAGAATCAAAAGAGTACAAATTTCTCAGAAATTTTTGAATCCTAATACCCTTCTTTTTCTCACCCTTACCTGAGCCCCATTACAACCCGTAAAAGTCCCTCTTGATCAAACAATTGTATGGTAGTTATCTTGTAGAGAGAGAAAACATAATGTCTATGACAATTAAATGTGATGTGTACGGAAAAACAAACATCTATCCTTATGAGATTTCGTATTATTCATTAGTATACCGTGTCTCGGTGATCACGTGAGCTTCGACTATTTTTTGCGTCAATACCTCATGTGCGAGTGAAAATTTAACCCTCATCAAAGTAATTTTCTTATTGAGAGTACATCTATGATGGGAATTGAGTCAAAGCACAGATCCGACGGTTCACAAATAAGATAAGTTTTAAGATGAATAGAACTTGGTCTGGTAAACACACTTGACACATCTAAGGATGGGTGATAAATATATTTGTAAATCGAAGCATTAGACTAACTTAACTGATTATCAATGAAATTAACATGGCATGCGTATTTAATAATGAGAAATTGCATGATAAAGATAATTAACGAATTTCGCGAAAATCAATTATTGAAAATGTCTTAAAGTTTGTGGGTGATTTCACTGGAAATCCTCAGGAGATAAAACTCCTCCACTAGGGATCACCTGGTGGTTCAAAGGCTTATTGCATGCGCTAAATGCAATCGTGCTCCCCATGAAAGTGGCATTTATCTATTACTTTAGGATGTTAGTTTATTTCTCAGTTTACTTATGTTCTCCTTTGCTCAAAGACTAACAAAGTGTAGGTTTGGGAGGGTGATGATTGGTGAAATTTGATGATATTTCACCACCTAGAGCCTATATTTAGCCATCCGATGAGAGCTATCTGAAAAGAACTATGAGATTTTAAGTGTTTCAGGTAAATCTAACTGTGGGATTGATCAATTTTAAATGAACCCTTGCAAGTGTACAAGATCTGTTCTAGTAAGGCAAGAACAAGGGTGTCGAACCCACAGGGAAATCTGAAATTTTATTCAATTCTTCCTAGAGATGTAGAAAATATCCCCGAGGAAGTACCAAGGGCAGATTTAATTTTTACCGAAAATTAACACTTTTCTAATTGCAAGAAAGAAACTAAATTAATCTAAAAATTATGGAATGAGAAATCTAAGAACAAATTTTAAAAAACAAGATCAAGGAATTTGCTACCCCAGATTTATACCCTTTTCTATTTTTAAACCAACAATTTTATTAACATCAAACACACTATCATTCTAAGAGAAACATGACTAGTAATTAAGCGTGATCATTAACCCGGCATACCCTATCTAAAAACAATGACTCAAATAATCATGTATGAATCATGTGAAAAGCATAGCGTATCTCATGGTATTTTAGATCAAAACAATAAAAACATGATCACTACACTTTGAGGAAAACGATTTGATGATGAAATTATCAAACTATGGCATTAAACATAAAATATAGGTACTTATCTGGGGATCGCATCCTCCTTGATCTACAGCCTTTAGCCTCTCATCCTTGGTGCAAGATCTTCAATTGTATTCAAAACCATTCCCAAAGTAAAGAGCAAAGAAGGTGTAAAAGAAAAATATGTGCTCGGAAAATCTCAACACAATTTTATTACTCTAAGAAAACTCTCTTACAAAAGTCTCTAATTATTACACAAATTTGTCTCAAAACTAAAACTCTCTATTCCAAAAAGCTCTCCCATACAAAAAGCCCTCCCTTTACAAAGCCGTGGGCCTCTTATTTATAATAGCCGATTCAAACTAACCCTAATTGCCTCAATCGATTGAGGCTTAGATCTCAATCGATTGAACTTTGAATAATTGCCTCAATCGATTGAGGCTTAGATCTCAATCGATTGAACTTTGAATTTAACTTCCTTTAAGACACTTTTGTTTTTGTCTCAATCGATTGAATTTCATGTCTCAATCGATTGACTTTCTAGGTTGAATTTTACTCCATCATCAATCGATTGACAATAATGCCTCAATCGATTGACTCATCAATGCAAAGTCTTCCTTTCTTGATGGAAGTTGATTCTCTTCATGGCTTTCAATGCTTCTTTGGACCTTTTATCCATAGCTCTTTTATAGCCTTTAATTTCCTTCTTTTATGCACTTGAACGATCTAACATCGTAAAACACTGTAAACATCAAAACTTCACACAGCCATATCAAATACTTTCATCGAATCGCTAAGTGTAGGATTTAAAGTGTGAAATATAGTCATATTTCAAAGCACCGATCACACCCCAAACCTACACTTTGCTAGTCCTCGAGCAAAGAGAATGATAAATATAAAATAAAACTAACATCCT
Organism: Chloranthus sessilifolius; assembly: GCA_021018995.1. Classification (NCBI taxonomy): domain Eukaryota; kingdom Viridiplantae; phylum Streptophyta; class Magnoliopsida; order Chloranthales; family Chloranthaceae; genus Chloranthus; species Chloranthus sessilifolius. Next base: position 2,899,915 of record CM037584.1, read on the forward strand.
AAAATTTAAATGCCACTGTCGTAGGGAACACGATTGCACTTAGCATGTGCAACAAGCCTTTAAACCCCTAGGTGATCCCTAGTGGAGGTGTTGTGTCTCCTGAAGGTTTTCAGTGAAGGTACCTACAAACTTCAAGGCTATCGGGCTGTCAGACTTGATTAATCATGTCCTTTAGCAATTAGACGCCTCTGAAAAATCTTTTAGAATACATCTAACCATGTTCATTCCATTTATGCCACATTGATTCAGGACCATTGTCTTCTAATGTTCATATTTCATGCCTCAATGTCATGAGATCATCACTGCCCAAAGTTCTTATGTCAGAAAAAACTTAAACTGGAACTTTTAGATCACATGTCTAGACTCCAATCCTCACCATGGGTATACACTCAGAATGAAATCACTCCCGATGAATGAGTTTTTTTTTTTTTTTTTTCATGTGTGAGATGGAACTGTAACACAATTAGAAGAAAATCTCACAAGTTTAAAGAAAGACGGTGTATCAAAGAATTATACGGGAAATCTCATTAAGAAAGATATCTGTATTTTAAGCATGCATATATCACGCACCATAGACAATTATGTACTTACTCTCCACAAGGCATTTCATCACTCATGATTGGATCAAAAAGGTCTTTTCTAAGGTTGTAATGGGGCTCGGGTTAAGGTTAAGAAAAGAAAGGAAGGATGGATTCAAAAATTTCTGAGAAATTGGAAAAGAAACAACTTCTGATTTTGTATTTCTATTCTTTTTCTTTTCTAGTCTCTCACCATTCTTCTCAATATATTTTTCATTGTTTTTACAATTTCCTTTTTCCTTTTTTTTTTTTTTTTTTTTTTTTTCACACTACAACACATATAATCCCCACTTACTCACTTTTCACTCATTTTCATCCCTTGTTCCTAATTTCTCAGAAACAAGTAAGGGCAAATTTGAATTTTCGAAGCGGTAAGGGTTAAAGGTTATTGTACTTATCAAAGAATGTATAAAGGTAAATTTTCCAATAAGCTCAAAGGTGTACTAGAAGGATAAAGAGACGGTTTAAGCACGAACCAATGATGGCCTTAGATCATTTCCTTTCATGATGGTAAAATACGCCTATTTGCCTTAAGTTAGTATACAATGATTTCTAGTGTAATGTTATAACACACATAAAATCACAAATCAAAGTAACCGGAATGAGATTTAACAATTGGAACAAGAATTTCAAGGATACTCCGAATTTATTTCAGCACTCATCAAGAACGAGGACAAGTGTTTCAAAGACTTTCAAGGTTTTAGTCTTTCTTTGTGATCTTTAGGATTCCATGTTACACACTTAATCCTCCGATTTTGAGATTGAAAGCGATTGATGAAAACAATTATTTTTAAGCATGATTCATGATCATTAATGTTCAATATCTACACCTTATGGGCACTCATAAAATAACCATGGTATGATAGCATTGGTTAAAGGAATTCAGGAAGAATGCTCATGAATATGAAAAATCAATTAAATTACAGCATTTGCCAACCATCAGTCAATCGATTGAGACCAAGTTCTCAATCGATTGACAGATTGGACTCAATCGATTGACTGAGCCACAAATTCTTATACCCTTTTATGTTTATCAGTTGATCGATTGAGACAGTAGTCTCAATCGATTGACTGATAAACATTCAAAAATCCGAGAACTGCTAAAACGTTTTTTTTTTTTTTTTTTTTTTAGAAAACAACCAATTACCCCCCCAAACCTGAACTGGCCAATGTCCTCATTGGTGATGATGCGGAGAAAGGGAAGAAGGCCTCCCCCAAACCTGTTCTATGCAATCAAAGGACAAAACAACCGAGCAAGTGAAAGAGAGAAAACACAAATACGAAACTAAATTTTTATTAAAAAGAAAATTATTACAAAGTAAAGCAAAATCGAACGTGATGCAACACGAAACAAACGTACCCAAAACGAAAACAAACCGAACCGAAACAACGAAAACATAAAAACAACCCTACCCTAAAGACATGTAAAATGAGATCCTAAAAACCGAAAACAAATCCTCTAGTCCTCCATGGTAGAAATTCCTCCCCGCGGCTTCGGAAAAGCGTAGCGCCACATTTCTGCAGAAATTCCAACCGCGCCGACGGGTGGGATTGGTGCCCGAGGTGGTGATAAGGGTGGGGTAGGGGCGGTGAGTACGGGTGATGAAACAGATGCTTCATCAAGGTGGAGGATGGCATGGGTGGACCAATCGAATGGTGGTGGTGGAGCGGTGTATCGGGCACGTTTGCGAGCGGGCTCCCTTAACGTGTGGACTGCGGCTCGAGTACGAGGACGGATGGAAGACATGGCGCCAAGGTGGGGATGGATACTGAAAATTGGGACTAAGAGGAGGACCCAACAAGTGCCCTAAATAGCTAAAAAGTTCCTAAAAGAGGGATACTCTAAAGAAAGAAATTTCGGAAGTCGGTGCATGGAAAAAAAAAAAAAAAAAAATTTTTTTTTTTTAGAAAGAAGTAACAGTCAATCGATTGACATGTTGGTGTCAATCGATTGACAAGAGAGGTCAAAGATATTAAATCCGATCTCCAAATCAAATATTTGGAGAATCTTCCCTATTCCAGCAGGGATTGACTGGCTGACCAAGCAAGTTTCAATCGATTGGCACCTAAATGTCAATCGATTGATATACCATACTAACAATAGAGGTCAACACCAGGACTGTCCAAATTGAGGTGCATCAGTCAATCGAGTGAGACAGAATTCTCAATCGATTGACTGAGGAAAATATAGGGAAGCATGAGGGAGATCAATCGATTGAGAGAGAGATCTCAATCGATTGACTGAGAGCTAGAAATCAACCACAAATAGGCCCAAAACAAAGAAAATATTATCATTGAAGCTTGCATACACCGATCCGATACATCAACAAAAACAAAATAAACACTAAACAGAAAAATCATCAGACATCATCATCATCATCCTCATATTCTGGTTCCTGCTCCTCGTTCATTGCCGCTCTCGCGCCGTCGATGAAATGGTTGGAACGACTCGGGAATGACTCGCGAGCCATCCGCATAAGGAGAGCGGTTTGAAATCGGGACCGCCTATCCACACCACCGAGCCGTGCATTCAGCCCGTCCATCCGCACCTCGAGGCGAGCAACAGCCTCAAAGATCAAAATCGGGGACCTCTTCAGACGAGGTCGCCTAACACCGCCACGTTAGGCGTATGCGGGTTTGACGGGAGGAGGAGGAGCTTCCTCAACCGGGGCCGATTGCACGCGGATGATCGCCTTGATACTCTTGACCCAAACATTCACACCATATTTATAAAATTGCATGTCACCCATCACCTCATCGTCATAGATGGGGCAGCCAAGGTGATCCAGAAGGTGCATCACATAGTGTGGGAAGTGTAGGAGAATCGCGGCACGCTTGGCGGGTACGGCGGCGCCGGCGATATCACTATGGCAGCGGTACATCTCCGCGAGCATCAACCCAGGCGCATCAAACCAAGTATTGGTGTGTGCTGCGTAGAGCGCCTTCACCCGACCCAAAGTCCTCTCGGTCTTTGTGCCATGTGGCAGAAGGTTATTGGCCATAACGATATCCCAAAAGAGGATATCCATGGCAGCTTTGTGGCCTGACCGGTCCCACGACGACCACCACACATATGGTTGATCATATCATCTTGGCTACGCTCGATAGCCGGAGGAAGGTGGTGGTTCACGGGACGAGCCTCGTAGAAATTAAAAGCACGGGCGAGATCAGCGGCATGGAGGTTATATTGCCAGTTATCGATCTCGATGGTGATGAACGGCAATCCGGTTGGGGAGAGGGTCTCGGGCACCCACACCATCTTTTGATAGAATAGCCGAATGATGCGCGGGGCTACATCGATGGGTGGTGGGGTCAGCAGCATTTCCAAACGGAGGGCCTCGGCGAATTGACGATCGTATGCGCATTCCGCGATGTTCGGTAGATTTCACCAAATCGAAAAATTTTCCGTTTGGAATTGGACGATCGATATAATGCTCATTAGGGATGCGGTGGATCATTGGTGGTAGCGGTGGTCGGATAAGGGCAGCCATTTGATCAAAACAAGGATGAGCAAGAGATCTCGGCGTGACAAGTTGGCTGGATTTCGCATGAGGACTCCACAGGTGGGGAGTACCATATATATAGTGTGAATCTCAATCGATTGAGGCTTAATTCTCAATCGATTGAGGATGCATGAACTTCCCACGTCGCGAGGTGGGAGCGGCAACGTCGCTCGGGAGAAAGGGGCTCTTGCCATTACTCCACTATTGAAGGTCAATCGATTGACACTAAGGTGTCAATCGATTGAGGATTTATAGCGCCGGTTGGTGTCCTTGGAAACGGAAGGGCATTTAAAGGGCCAAGGAAAACCATCCCAAGAAGGCAGCTGCCATGACAAGAGTTGTCGGGTGGCTGTCCAAATTCCAACACAAATGCACAAACTCTTAAGATGTTAATCGATTGAGGCCAAATGTTCAATCGATTGAGACAAAAGACTAAAAAAATGACGATGAAGCTCAATCGATTGACACAGACCCGTCAATCGATTGAGGAATCACAGTCAATCGATTGACAAAGACCCGTCAATCGATTGAGGAATCACAGTCAATCAATTGACTGTGGACTCTTTTTTTTTTTTTTTTTTTAGAAAAATAAGACTAAACTGAAAAGAACAACAAACATGGAAAGACACAAAAAAAAAAAAAAAAAACAACTGGGGTGCCTCCCAGGAAGCGCTGAGTTTACATGTCGACAGCTCGACCTTTCAGTGATCAGTCCTCAGGATCACGGAGGTGCATCGCCTCAATCATTAACTGGGTGATCGGCTCAAACATTGGTTTGAGTCTTTGCCCATTAACTTTACAAATGCGATTGTCAACAAGGCTCCGAATTTCAATGGCACCATGCGCACTAATGGATACTACCTGAAATTGGCCTTCCCATCGAGATTTTAATTTTCCCGGGTGGAGCTTCAGTCGGGAATTGAATAACCAAACTTTTTGGCCAACGTGAAATTCTTTTCGAGAAATGGACGCATCATGCAGCTTTTTGTACCTTTCCTTGTACATCTTCGAATTCTCATACGCTTCGTAGCGTAATTCCTCCAATTCATTCAATTACAATTGGCGATGCGACCCGGCTGCGTGCATGTCAGAATTAAATCTTTTTATCGCCCAGAATGCTTTATGCTCCAATTCGACAGGAAGATGGCAAGCTTTCCCGTAAACAATTCGAAACGGAGACATTCCAATCGGAGTCTTGAATGCGGTCCGATATGCCCACAGAGCCTCTGAGAGCCGGTTTGACCAATCTTTTCTATCCGGTCGGACCGTTTTTTCTAGAATTCGCTTAATTTCCCGATTAGACACTTCCACCTGACCGCTAGTCTGTGGATGGTACGGCGTAGCAACTTTGTGAGTGACGCCGTACTTCTTCATTAAGGTGGCAAAATGGCTATTACAAAAATGCGAACCGCCATCGCTGATGATAGCTCTTGGAATCCCGAATCGGTTAAACACATTTTCTCTGAGGAATTTGACCACAACCTTGTGATCATTCGATCGGGTTGCCACAGCTTCAATCCATTTCGAGACATAATCAATGTACCACTAGAATATATGAAAACCCAAAGGATGGGGGAAAAGGACCCATAAAGTCAATCCCCCAAACATCAAAAATTTCAACAATCAGAATTGGATTAAGGGGCATCATATTCCGTTTTGAAATATTGCCAAGCTGTTGACATCGTCGGCATTCCTTGCAAAATTGAGCAGCGTCACGAAAGATGGAGGGCCAGTAGAATCCGCTTTGAAGGATTTTCTGGGCGGTCTTCTGTCCTCCGAAATGGCCGCCACAGGCCCCAGCATGACACAAGTGTAGGACGCTCATTTGCTCCTCTTCGGGTACACATCTCCTGATGATCTGATCTGAGCAGAATTTGAACAGACATGGTTCATCCCAAAAATAGTATTTTATTTGGGAGAAAAAGAGATTCTTATCATTCTTACCCCACTCAGTGGGGATTCTGCCAGTAACCAGATAATTCACAATGTTCGCAAACCATGGAACCTTTGCACAAGCTACATCAATTGCTAGCAAATGTTCATCCGGAAACGTGTCACGGATGGTCTCAGGTATTGCAGATTCTTCAGGTAGAATTCTCGACAAATGATCAGCCACCACGTTCTCAACCCCCTTCTTATCCTTAATCTCGAAATTGAACTCTTGGAGCAGAAGGATCCAACGGATTAATCTCGGTTTAGTATCCTTCTTTGCTAGAAGATATTTCAGAGCGGAATGGTCTGAAAAGACCACTATTTTCGATCCAAGCAAATAGGAACGAAACTTGTCCAGAGCATACACCACAGCTAATAATTCTTTCTCGGTGGTGGTGTAATTGAGTTGGGCATCAATTAATGACTTGCTAGCATAATAAATTACGTGAGGTAATTTATTCACCCTCTGCCTAGAGGCTCCAATTGCGTAATCGGATGCATCACACATGAGTTCGAATGGGAGAGAATAATCCGTCGGATGATTGGTGCATTGGATAAGAGCTCTAATTTCAAAAATGCTTGCATGCGTCCTCGATAAATTCAAAAGGAACATCTTTGCCAAGCAAGGTGCACAATGGTTTAGCCACCTTGTAAATCCTTAATGAACCTTCTATAAAATCTCGCATGACCCAAAAATGATCGAATTTGTTTAACATGTTGGGTGGTGGCAAGTTAGCAATTAGATCAACTTTTGCTCTATCCACCTCGATTCCTTTCTGTGAAACAATGTGCCCCAGAACAATCCCTTGTTTAACCATAAAATGGCTCTTCTCCCAGCTAAGAACAAGTTTGGAGTCAACACAACGCTAAAAGACTTGTGAAAGATGATTCAAACAAGAATCAAAGGTTCTCCCAAAACCGAGAAGTCGTCCATGAATACTTCAATGAATTTGTCGATCATATCTGAAAATATGGCCAACATACACCGTTGAAATGTGGCCGGGGCATTACATAGGCCGAATGGCATCCTGCGGTATGCAAACGTACCATAAGGGCATGTGAACGTTGTCTTTTCTTGATCAGCTGGGTAGACAGGCACCTGATTGTATCCCGAATACCCATCAAGAAAACAGTAAAACTCTTGCCCAGCTAACTTTTCAAGGATTTGATCAATGAACGGAAGGAAAATGATCCTTCGGTGGCGGTGTTTAATTTCCGAAAGTCAATGCGCATACCGCCATCCAAGAGTTTCTAGTGGGGACCAATTCTCCTTGCCAGCTTTCCTTTACAGTGATTCCGGACTTTTTCTAACAATTTGGATCGGACTAACCCATTCACTATCGAAATCGGATAGATGATTCCGATCAAGGAGTTTAATGACTTTTAGAACGACTTCTTGCATGTTTGGATTAAGTCGCCTCTGTGGTTCCCTTGAAGGTTTACTCTCATCTTCCAAATGTATTTTATGCATACATACCGATGGGTCAATCCCTTTGAGATCAGTGAGAGTCCAACCGATAGCTTCCTTGTACTCTTTCAGCACCTTCAACAACTCTTTTTCTTGTTCTGCCGACAACGTGGATGAGATTATTACTGGAAGTGTTTCATGAGGTCCCAGAAAAGCATATTTAAGGGACTCTGACAATTGTTTCAATTCCACAATTGGTGGCTGCTCAAGTGATGGAGGCAGCACGTCCTTCACCTCAACAGGTAATGATTCTATCTCAGGCATACTCGCATCTAAGTGGTCATCCTGGCATGATGAGCTAGACTCTATCTCGTCAGACTGCTTCTCTTCCGATCCTTTCTCTTCATAGATGGCCAACAAAGCATTTTCAAATTCCTCTTTGGTAAGCATTGAAGGTAATGCCTCATCCACCACTTCATCTATCTGATCGATGTAAAAACATTCGACCTCATCCTCGTTTGGGAAATGGTTCATCGCATGGAAGATATTCAATCGAACCTTCATGTTTCCAAAAGAAATGTCCATGACTCCCGTTCGACAATTAATGCACGCGTTGGCCGTAGTGAGAAACGGACGTCCAAGGATGATGGGGACTTGATTAAGTGACTTAACCCATGTCCAAAACAACAAAATCTCGGAAAGACAAACTTATCTATTCCAACCAAGACATCCTCAATAACACCCCTCATTGCCTTTTCTCGATCTATCCGCCAGCCAGGCAGGACCGCTAGGGTCTCAATTCACCCAGTCCGAGTTTCTCGTACAATGAATATGGGATTAAATTAACACTGGCTCCCAAATCCAATAACGCTTTCCCAACTGGTTGCCCACCAATGACACATGGAATAGTAGGAACTCCAGGGTCTTTTAGTTTTTGTGGGGTTTCCAATTGCAAAATAGAATGACTTTGATTAGTCAAGAACACTTTCTCGAAACATGATTACGTGCCTTTCTTCCGAGTGCATAAATCTTTGAAAACTTTGCATACTCGGGCACTTGCTTGATCGTTTCAAGCAATGGAAGGTTTATCTTTACTTGCTTAAATGTTTCAAAATATCTTCCATTTTGTTGGTCCTTTCCCATTCTTGATGGAGGAGTTAGGCATTGAGGAAATGGTGCCTTTGGGACAAAAGGTGCGGGTTCCCCTTCTGAATCTTCGTCTTATCCTTGTTGGATAGTTGGGGGAGACTCATTCTCTATCACCTTTTCTTTTCCCTTCTCTCTTCTTTTCTCTTCCTCTTTCTCTTTTCTGGTCTCTTTCTCTTTCTCTTTTCTTTTCTCTTTCTCCGCTCTTCTCGCTGACTCTTTCTCTTTCTCTGCTTCCTGCTCTTTGTCTGCTTCACTTTCTTCGTCTGCCACGAGCACTTCCACTTGATTATGAACTTCCGTCCCACTTCGCTAGATATGACTTTCAACTGTTGACTATTTAATGGTCCTTCATCAGATGATGCTTGGCCTCGAGGATTGTTGATGGGTTGGCTGGGAAGCTTACCCTCCTCTCGTCGACTCAGTTGATTTGCCAATTGACTGACTTGGTCGATTATCATCTGTTGAAAAGATTGCATACTGCGCATCACCTTTTCTTCCAGATCAGAATCCTTTGAAGTGCTTGTATGAGATTGATTAGGATTCTGATTGAAATTCTGATTTTTTCGGAAATCAGAATTTGGATGAGAATATGAAGCATTCTGCTGAAAGTTAGAATTCTGGTGAAAATTAGAATTCTGCTGAAAATTCTGTTGTGGACGGAAATTTTGCTGAAAATTTTGTGGAAACGCTTGTTGTCCACTCATAGGATTGGCTCGGTATTGCTGGTTGACCTAACCAGTTTGGTTTGATCCACCCCATCCTAAGTTGGGGTGATTTTTCCACTCTGGGTTATAGGTATTTGAGTACACGTTTCTACCTTGCCGCTGATAAGATTAAGTGACATTTATCTGCTCTGGAAGAGTAGATTCATCAGGAAGGAATGTCAAGGTAGTTGGGCACTCATTAGCCATATGACCTGGGTGTTCACAAATTGAGCATATGGGGTGTGGGAACTTTAGCTTGCTTGGTTGCTAACAACATGTTCATCTGTTTGGGACATGAGATATCAACCTTGGTTGATAGATCAGAGTTATTATTGTTGACCTCATACAATCCGTCTTTGGTCAACACATGAGATTTAGGTGCTAAGTCCAAAGTGGTTCGCCCCAGTGTCTCACTTTGTATCGAGGTTTGATACAATTTCTCAAACAATGCCCACAACTCATCGGCCTCTTTCGTGGCACAAGATCCACCGCAAGATGCATCAACCATGCGTCTTTCTTGAGAATCGATCCATTGTAGAAACTTTGGACTTGTTGCCACCTTGGAACTTGATGGTTAGGGCAACTTCTGATCAACTCCTTAAAACGTTCCCAACATTCATGGAATGTCTCTGTAGGTTGTTGGGAAAAGAAAAGGATCTTTTAACGCATCGCTATGGCTTTAGTCATGGGAAAATATTTTTTTAGGAACTGACGATGTAGCTCGGCCCAACTCTGAATAGATTGCGGTTCTAAAGAATAGAACCACGTCTTTGCCTTGTCTCTTAAAGAGAACGGAAAGAGTGAGCTATCTCATCGAACATTGTGGACTCTGAACATTTTGCATACCCCAGTGAACTCGTTCAGATGAACGTGCGGATTTTCGTTTGCCAAATCATGGAATATTGGTAGCATTTGAATCATCGCTGATTTGAATTCATAATGATTCCCTGGAATGGGAGCATGCATGATACACTCCTGATCCTCGTAAAAACCAGGATCATTATAGTATTCAAGTGTTCTAGGTCCCCCATAGTAATTATTGTTCCCATTATTTCCATTATTCACATTGTTGCCATTCTGATTGTTGTTTTCATTCATTTCTTGCTCTTGATCACCATGGTATCGAGGATGATACCGATTTGGATTCTACGATTGTCTCGCAAAGATCGTTCGATCTCCGGATTAAACGGTAGCAAATGTGGGTGATGAGAACGAGTAAAGCTCATACATCACACCCACAATCAAAGGTTTGAAGAACCCAAAATAAGTCCTCAAACAGACTCAATCGATTGAGACAGTGGTCTCAATAGATGAATGACCACATAAAATTTCACACAAATGACTTGTCAGTCAATCGATTGAGGGGATACTCTCAATCGATTGAGGTTCCAAGAGTCATAAAGCACACAGAATATCAGAAAAAGACTTTGTCAGTCAATCGATTGAGAGGCTTCTCCCAATCGATTGAGGTTCAAAGATTAAAAACACACAAGAATTCTGTCAATTGATTGACATAGGAATGTCAATCGATTGAGAAAAGAGTAGAGCACGAAGTGGCTCAGTATCAATCGATTGAGAAAGGAGCTTCAATCGATTGAATGCTGCTATGAACAGAGAGCAAAGTAAGAAGAAAAAGGAAAGAAAACCACTCAGGAAATTTTTTTTTATTTTTTTATTTTTTTTTTTTATTATTATTATTATTATTTTTTTTTTTTTTTTAAATTAAAATTCAAAAAAATAAAAATAAAATCTAAATTCAAAAATTAGAAATTAGAAATTAAAAACCTAGAAAATCTTTCTTAACAGAAAACTTCTAAACTAAGAATATAAATTTCCTAAAAATATAAACTTCCTAAAAAAAAATGAATAACCAATTTTTAGAAAATCCTAAAATTTCTAAAAGTGGAAAATAATAAAAAAAAGAAAAACTTCTAAACTAAGAATATAAATTTCCTAAAAATATAAACTTCCTAAAAAAAATGAATAACCAATTTTTAGAAAATCCTAAAATTTCTAAAAGTGGAAAATAATAAAAAAAAAGAAAAACTTCTAAACTAAGAACTTCTAAAAACCTAAACTTCCTAAAGAATATCACAAAATCTAATCTAAGAAAGAAAATTAGGGAAAGAAAATTTTTTTTTTTTTTTTTTTAAATTATATATTTTTTTTCAAATTTGTCAATCGATTGACCGAGTTGAATCAATCGATTGAGGCACAATTATTGTCAAAAAACACACAACCTCAATCGATTGAGAAACAAGTCTCAATCGATTGACTGTTATAAAAAAAAAAATCTCTAGTCGGAATTTACTCGAAATTTCGTCGATTTCCCCGGCAACGGCGCCAAAAACTTGATCAATTTTAAATGAACCCTTGCAAGTGTACAAGATCTGTTCTAGTAAGGCAAGAACAAGGGTGTCGAACCCACAGGAAAATCTGAAATTTTATTCAATTCTTCCTAGAGATGTAGAAAATATCCCCGAGGAAGTACCAAGGGCAGATTTAATTTTTACCAAAAATTAACACTTTTCTAATTGCAAGAAAGAAACTAAATTAATCTAAAAATTATGGAATGAGAAATCTAAGAACAAATTTTAAAAAATAAGATCAAGGAATTGGCTACCCCAGATTTATACCCTTTTCTATTTTTAAACCCACAATTTTATTAACATCAAACACACCATCATTCTAAGAGAAACATGACTAGTAATTAAGCGTGATCATTAACCCGGCATACCCTATCTAAAAACAATGACTCAGCCTAATCGCGGTATGAATCATGTGAAAAGCATAGCGTATCTCATGATATTTTAGATCAAAACAATAAAAACATGATCACTACACTTTGAGGAAAATGATTTGATGATGAAATTATCAAACTATGGCATTAAACATAAAATATAGGTACTTATCTGGGGATCGCATCCTCCTTGATCTACAGCCTTTAGCCTCTCATCCTTGGTGCAAGATCTTCAATTGTATTCAAAACCATTCCCAAAGTAAAGAGCAAAGAAGGTGTAAAAGAAAAATATGTGCTCGGAAAATCTCAACACAATTTTATTACTCTAAGAAAACTCTCTTACAAAAGTCTCTAATTATTACACAAATTTGTCTCAAAACTAAAACTCTCTATTCCAAAAAGCTCTCCCATACAAAAAGCCCTCCCTTTACAAAGCCGTGGGCCTCTTATTTATAATAGCCGATTCAAACTAACCCTAATTGCCTCAATCGATTGAGGCTTAGATCTCAATCGATTGAACTTTGAATAATTGCCTCAATCGATTGAGGCTTAGATCTCAATCGATTGAACTTTGAATTTAACTTCCTTTAAGACACTTTTGCCTTTTTGTCTCAATCGATTGAATTTCATGTCTCAATCGATTGACTTTCTAGGGTTGAATTTTACTCCATCTGTCAATCGATTGACAATAATGCCTCAATCGATTGACTCATCAATGCAAAGTCTTCCCTTTCTTGATGGAAGTTGATTCTCTTCATGGCTTTCAATGCTTCTTTGGACCTTTTTATCCATAGCTCTTTTATAGCCTTTAATTTCCTTCTTTTATGCACTTGAACGATCTAACTGTTAGAAACACCTGTAAACATCAAAACTTCACAACAGCCATCAAATACTTTCATCGAACTGCTAAGTGTAGGATTTAAAGTGTGAAATATAGTCATATTTCAGCACCGATCAGGGATGCAATAAGAAGTATAAAAGAGCGTAAAGTCAACTAACACTAGAACATCAAAGCAAAGGAAAAGCGGAGCTTAACTATACTGCAATAGTCGATATAGTCGATCAATCGACATCCTGGGTCGATTAATCGACTTAACAAAAGGAGCTGAAAGATTTACTCTCTATCATGTGCACACTCGATTAATCGACTTATATAGTGTCGATCAATCGAGTTTCAAAGGATGAAAAGCGGAAATGTGAAATTCAAAAGCCGATTGATCGACTTTAATGGTCAATCAATTGAGTTTGAATTTCAAATCTTCAAATTTTAGAACTATTTAAGCAAAATTCAGGGAATCAATTAGGAGTTCAGTTTCCTTTTTCTTTTTCTTAAGCACTTTTTTATTTTTCTCTCCAGCTTTTCCCTCCGTTTTTGTTCTTCACTTTCCTAGGCCTAAGATTTAGATTAGTTTTATTTTCTGCAATTGAAGACTTATTATATCCGTTGGATTAAAGTTGGATTAAAAGTCATCATTGGAGTTGTTGAGATATTTTATAATATTTTAATGTCATCTTTCAATTTCATTTTAATCATATCATTTATTTCAATCATGTGCGGCTAATTTCATTGAGGATGGGGATCTAATGAACCCCATCCGAGGTATTCATTTATAATAGTATAAATCTATAATTGAGATATTAGTTTATTTTTATTGGCCCTGATGTTATTATCAATAATGGATATCATCCGATTGCTATCTGAGATCTGGGTGCTAATCATGCCCTATGATCTCAGATCTACAATGGTGATATTATCCTAATCAATGTCCATCTCAGGGTTAAGTTCTATAATCATCTAAGGTATGAATGTTAATCATACATTTATGGGATGTTAATCATGCATCTCCGTGATCTTAGATCTGCAATGTGGATTTTACCCCAGGAGTAAGTTCTGATTACCACCTGAGGTGTGAGTGTTAATCATACACTCATGAGATGTTAATCATACGTCTCCATAATCTTAGACCAGTAATGTGAAATTTATGTGTATTTGGGTCTTGTGCTTGCATGTAGTACATCTTATGATAATCTCATATAAAAATTAGTAGATTTGTATTGCATAAATGATAAACCTACGATGGGAGGATTTAGTATCCCAATCTTTATCTTTTATTAATTGTTTAAAATCCATTCTATTGCTTAGTCTTTATTCTGTCCATCAATCTGCTCAAAAATCATAAACTAGTTTAGATATTGTGCTAGATCTGTGGTTGTTCCTTTATTGATTACTGTTTCCTTTTTTAAATTTTTTGGTCAATCCTCATGAGAAGGATCTCGTACTCTGCACTCACTAACTACAATCTGATTTATGCGCTTGCGAGTTTAAAATATATTTAAAATCACAACAACATACACACCTCAAATTCCGCACATGCCAGGTCATCACAAGATATAAATAATCCCTAGGGTGGCCTCAAGGGGGGTAGGAGATTCGAACTCAAGTCTCCTACTTTTGGAAGCAAATACTTGACTAGCTCGCCTTACCCCTTCAGGCTAAATATGGCATAGTAGTTGATACCGAGACATTATTGCTTGGGTATTGCTTATACAATCAATAGAAAAAGAAGGAGCAGATAGTTTATATCGTTCGATACATATCAATATATCTCTTATCAATTACCCTTAGTTGGGATCTAAATTATTGAGCTTTAAGCTACAACGATGGTTTTATATATCGGCCATATCCAATACATGTCGGCTGATACGTATCGGGTTAGGCCCCATCTAATATAGGCCGATATGTATATGCTATGAATTAGAAAATTTTCAAAATATGTGCTTTGGGCAAAACAAATTTTATTTTATATTTTTTTAAATGAAGAAGAGATCCTTTTTTATTTAGGATGCCATAAGGCATAGACAATTCAAATGTAGTGACTGGCCCGCACAAAGAGTGGGAGCAGGCGAGGGATATGCCAATATGTAACGGCTTGAGGTCCAGCCGATATATATATATATATATACTTAAAAATGAGAAGGACATCTTATTTTAGATTCCTTCCTATTACAAAAAGACAAAATGAGTAAATGTCTCATCTTAGCAAAATATTATATATATTTTTTATAATATTATATATCTATATAATAATCTTTGAAAATGCAAAAACAAAGCTATAACATAAAATCTCTCCTTTTAGTAATTTGGTTTTTGATTTTGAGTACTTTTAAATCCACCCCCTAATCCTTGAGTTCACCCACATTGAAACACATGGACTGCGTTGAATCAAACGATGGAGATCGTTTATCCTCCCAATCTTCACATAATGGATCTTCATATCATGGGCGTACTATCAAACGATCAGTGTTTTATTACACGTAGCACACATCTCAGAAAAGTGACCTTAACATCACGAGCACGCTTAAAATTGATTTTAAGGTCACTTTTTTTAGTGTACCAATGATTTTTTCGGTGCTCAATGATTTTTTTTAAACACCCAAAATTATCGGCCGATAATTTGAAGTTATCGGCCGATCATTTGCTAGTCAATTTGAAGTTACTGGCTGATCATTTGCTAATCATCAAATTATCGGCTGATAATTTCAAATTGTCGACCGATAATTTTTGTGTTTTTTTTAAACAAACATTTGTGCACCAAAATTTCAGCTTGGACCACAAGATTTTTGGCGAAATTTCGACGGGGATTTTCGACCGAAATCCCAAAATTTCGGTGGGGTTCGAAACCGATTTGTTTCGGCCGAATTTTTCATTCATGTTATAAGGTATGACATCCTGGGCGATACCAATACATAACAGTGACAAGTATTGGTTTTTTAGAATATCACTCTGTATCGATTCTTATACTTCTCGGTCCTCCAGTTCGGTATCGGTATCACCTGATACAGGTTCGTATCGGTTTGCGCCGAGACGTTGGATTTTTTTTCACAAGGGCTGATATGTATCTAAATCGGCCGATTCGTATCGGTCGTCCATGGACCGATACCAATACCGAGTTTCACACCTTGATCCCAAACGATAAACGCTTCATTTAAGTTGAGGTTAAGGATCAAAATTTTGGCTTAAACGCATCAGTTACGGATCCCATAAAAAAGAAATGTCAAAATTTTTGGTCAAAAATCACGACCTTCAAATTCTCGATTGATAATTTGAAGTTATCGGCCAATAATTTGCTGATCATCAAATTATCGATCGGGAATTTTGGGTTTAAAAAAAATTTAAAATATGGGCACCAAAATATCGGCCGACATTTCTTCTGGTATTTTTTATTGAAATCCCGAAATTTCGATGAAAATACCATATTCGGTTTCGGTCCCAACCGATATTTCGGTGCCCAATAATTCTTTTTTTAAACCCAAAATTATCAACCTTCAAATTATCGGCCGATAATTTGGGTTTAAAAAAATAAAATATTATATATATATATATATATGGGCACCGAAAGTTTCGCCTACAATATTTTAGAAATTTAAATTGTCGATTTTCACTAAATCCCAAATTTCGTATGGCGTTTGAAATAGATTCGTTCCCGCTGAAATATTGGGATTTCGGCCGAAATTTTGGTTCATGCTATGAGGTATGACATCCTTTGCAATTCTGATACATAACAGCGATACGCATCGGTTTTTCAACAAACCAATGCGTATCAGTTCTAATACTTCCCGATCCTCCAACTCAGTATCGGTATCGGCTAATACGGGTCGGTATCAGTCGATACGTATTAGGTTCG
The DNA here is from genome assembly GCA_021018995.1 of Chloranthus sessilifolius. Taxonomy (NCBI): domain Eukaryota; kingdom Viridiplantae; phylum Streptophyta; class Magnoliopsida; order Chloranthales; family Chloranthaceae; genus Chloranthus; species Chloranthus sessilifolius. The sequence continues at coordinate 2,916,614 of CM037584.1, forward strand.
GCTGATACGTATCGGGTTCGACCGATATGTATCGGTCGATTCTTATTGGTCCTCCATAGACTGATACCCAATACCGAGTTTGACACCTTGATTTCAAACAATAAACACTTCATTTTACTTGGGGTCATGGATCAAAATTTCGACCGAAACGCTTTGGTTTCGATCCCCACCAAAACGAAATCCCGAAAATTTCAGTCAAAAATCGCGGCCTTCAAATTCTCGATCGATAATTTAAAATTATCGGCCGAAATTTCGACCTAGCCTACAAGATTTTGGTTGAAATTTTGATCCATGCTCTAAGGTATGGCATCTTGTGCGATACCAATACATAACGACGATACGTATTAGCTTTTCAGCAAACTGATACGTATCGGTTCTAATATTTCGTGGTCCCCCAACAAGGTATTGGAATCTGTATCGATTGATACGGGCCCGTATCGGTCGATGTGTATTGGGTATCGATTGATACATATCGGTTTGCACCGAGTCCTTGTATTTTTATTTTTTTTTTTAAATGGCCGAATTTCACACCTTCATCCAAAACGATAGACTTCATTTTAGTCGGGGTCTTGGATCAAAATTTCGGCTAAAACTCATCGGTTTCGAACCCCACCGAAACGAAATCCCAAAGTTTTGGTTAAAAATTGCGGCTTTCAAATTCTCGGCCGATAATTTGAAGTAATTGGCCAATAATTTGCTAATCGCCAATAATTATCGGCCAATATTTTGAAGGTCAATAATTTTGGATTTTAAAACAAAACAAAAAAAAGTATGGGCACCAAAACTTCAACTTGACCCATCACTTTCGTCTAGGATTTTCGGCCGAAATCTTGAAATTTTGGTGAAAATATCGGATTTGGTTCCAACCAAAATTTTCACCGAAATGTCAGTGCCCAATAATTTTTTTTATTAAATACAAAAAATATTTTTAAAATTTACATTATAACGATTTATTCTACACATAAACAACTCCCACATGCATTATACGTACAGGGTCCACTAATATATATATATATATATATATATATATATATATATATATATATATATGGAGCCCACAATCTTACTGTCATATGCGAGACAGTAGAGCTAAAATCTAGTGTAGAGTAAACTAAAGTACAGTTAAATATTCAATTCTGATTTGAAATGGTTCTTACCGTCTCAATATGTCTGTGCAGTGAAAGGCTGTAGCAATAGCTTGACGAAAGTATTTTATTGGTGTGGTTGACTATTGAATGCTTGAGCTCTCCTGACATGGAAACATAAAAATTACAAAGTCTATGTATGAGCTAGTTTACTTGGCCTTAATAGAAATTTTTGTTGAAATTTTAATATGAAAATTAGGGGAAAAGGAGGCTAAGAATCATATTAACAAATTTCAGAAATTTCGTGGAAATAAGGGTTGAATCTTGAATGTGGAAATTTCAGTATAATTTCGTCAAATTTTTTTAAAATTTTGCTAGGTAATATTTTTTAAGGGGAATGATCCACTCACTTGGATCTTCTATTGGCTGTTGGAAGTGCTTTTGACTTTTCAAATGCAATTGAAACCAAGGTATCAGCTTGGGTAACAGTCCTTAGAAGACTGAAACGTATTGGTAGATACCTCTATACCAATACATCTTTTAAAAAAAAAAAAATCAAAATAAAGGAGATATAGGCTCATACAGTCCCATATCGGCTGATACCAATATGGCTTCGATACTATATATCTGGGCCGTATCGGTATCGGTTGATTAAGATACAATATGTATCGGCCAACGTTTTATATCATGATTGAAACGACATACCGCCAACAAGAGCTTTTGTCATGAGTTTATATCAGATATTGATATATTGTGGATCACAAACAACAAATCATTCAACGGACCACTTACATGGCGCGATGCAAGCGCAGTGGCTCTTAGCAATGCAGGTCGGGCCATCCACTTACATCGCACCATGTAAGCAATCCGTTGGTGGTATGCTATTTGAGGTCCACTCATTATAATTTTTAGTTTATATCCCATAACTCTAGTTAGGAGATCATTTTTTATTTTTATTTGTCTTTATTTATAAATTTAAATATAATTATTTATACTTCCAAAGTCTTTTCATAGTTTTTCCAAATTTTTTCAGAAAATTATTGGTGAACAGAAAAGATTCCCTAGCCGAAAACAGAATTTTGCACCATGCTAAAAATATATATATGTGTAAGCCAAATCTCCCTGATTTGGTTTGATTCGCCGTTATCCCCAATATTATGCAAATCAAAATCGACCTTTACCATCATGTTGTAAATTGAAAATTCAAATTCTTTGATGTAATCTTCTGCGACTTTAAATTCATCAAAAAATATAGAAACCTCACCCATGAGTCATGCCAAACTATGAAACATTTTCTCAATTTAGGTATTCCATTTTAAGACTGATATTTTAGACAATTGGCCTAGAGAGCTCAATGGACCGGGCTGGCCCAGATTTCGGCCTGCACTAAGCAAATAGAAGGTCATTTAGGGGGGTGGCAAGCCAGGCCCGGGACCTGGGCAGGGTCAAATATGCACACGTGACTCGAGCTGTGAGACTGTTTAGATCCCCGCAATCAGCATTGATTGCAACAATGTATTGCTCACAACTCAAGTCACATCGTGACCCGGGTCAAAGGATCATTATCCTAAAATTTTTTACCTAAACAATTTAATTTTTTAAAAAAAAAACCCGCAACCCGGCCCGGCCTGCTAAACTGGGTTTGGGTTGAGAGCATCTCAGCCCAGGTTTGGACTGAAAAAGTCTTAACTCAGCACGAGCGGGCTGGGTTTAATGCTAGGCTTGCTAGCCACCCATTGAGAGCCCTAAATTCGCCCCTTTCTGCTGTTAACAGCAAGTGCACAAAGGGTTCAATTCTAAGTTTCCACAGTCGAATGCCTAAGAAAAGAAGAAATAACTCAAATATTAGAAATTGATGGTTATACGCATGTTCAAAATCTCAAACGATACGGATCCGATAAGTATAGATATCGGAAAGCCCCCGATTTTCCAATAAATACGATATGTAATCCGTTGTTCAAATTTTGCTTAAGCAGAAGCTAGAACTAGAAGGCTCCTCTAAAATCAAACTGAAAACTAAAAAGCAAAAATCAAAAATCAAACTGAAAAGGCTAATAGATTGAGGACTTTGCCTAGTGGCATAACTCATGTTTCTAAAATATTGCCAATTTTGACTGTTGATATAAAAGTGAATGCAAACTAATAAAAATAAAAATCAAGATTCCCTTGCACCCAACGGTTTTAAAACTCATTTAAATCGCATTTTGAGTTCAACCAGTTAGACCTGACCAAAGCCACTAGAGTTTGATACCCAATTGCTTGTGGTTATATATGCGGTTTAAAAATCCCGACCAATAAAAACACCCCCAAACTTAAGTAATACATAAGTTAGCCCTTTACAACTAAGGGATTGTCACAGTGGTTGACGACTTGGGTATGCTCCCCACGATCGCGAGTTCAAGTAAGGATTACCGACCGTGCCTACATTTGAACTATCAACGTCTTGAAATCAGACAATGGAGATTGTTTTTCACCTCGATCTTTGGCACAATGGATCTTGAATTATAGTGAACCTATTTATATAATATTATTATACCATATATGATAATGTCCTATATGGCATGCCCTTAAAAACATGATATATGGTATCGCACTCTAATGGTCACCAGACATGTGAAGGCCCATACAAGAAACCCAGTTGTCCTAAATGATATCTAACCTTCTACAGTATTAAATGTTAGTGCTTCAAAGGGACACGGCTTCTCCATAAAAAGAAATTCACAAATACTCAAACATGTCAAATGCATGATAAAATTATATGCTAACATTAAAAATTTAAAAGTAACTAAATATGTATCTAAAACAAGAAGAAGAAAACAAATTATTGGCTTGAAGATGGTATAAAAGTATTCGATAGCTATTTAGAGATGATGTCAAAGCACATCATAATTTAGTCCTAAGGAATTGTTGTTACCCTTTGGTAACTAATGATCATCAATTCTTTTTTTATTTTTATTTTTTTTTATAATAAGGGTGTCTCAGGATTGCCCCCACCATGCCACGATTATTTTCACCATTCATGCACCTTACATGGCACTCTTTTATTACAAAAGGGGATTTGTTTTGAAATTACGGCTGTTACTTTTATATTGTCAAAATTATGGTCAAACTTAGGTCAAAAACTAATGTGTTTAGAGTGCAAATGCTTATGATGGCCTATAGGTATAATTCGAATGAAATTAGAAGTGAAGTGTTGCCTCATATAGATCGTGTCAGTTTCTATATGTAATAAACCTTCAAATCTCAAGGTATTTCCTCCATTGTTTTGAGGAGTGTTGCTTGACAGATTCAAGCTGTTTGGACTCTTGGATGAGAGTGCTTTGTGCTCGAGGGATACGAGTGGATCATTGTAAGTCGTTGTGATTGAAGGCGATAGCAAATTCGGATCTCTGAAGGTCATTGTGATTGAAGGCGATAGCAAATTCGGATCTCTGAAGTACGCGTTGAAGTATTCAAGCATTGGCTGTTAGGAAACATCTGATTTTTCATAGTAGATTTGTTGCCTTGGATTTGAGATAATTTTTTCATATAAAATATCGTGTGCACTGTGTGATTGTTTATGTTTGGTTTATTTATCACCTACTTAGATTAATTCTCTAGGAATATGTTCTATTAATCTGACATTTCAATGACCTTGCTAAGCATACTCAAGTGGTCAACGGTTGTGACAACCACTTGGTGGGCAAAACTCAACGGGCTCACCTTAATCCTCTATTACTTGAGTTGTGACTAAAACAGGGCGTTTATATACTTTACTAAATATCGATGCTGACAATGACCAATCACAACTCTGCTAAAGGATATTGATGCTCACATTGACTAATCACAATTTTAGTAAAGGGGTGGTCTCCCATTACATGGTACTGGATCAGGTCCAGGATTCTCAACCCAAACCTGACCTGAGTTGAGAAGTTGCATATATGAGTCAAAGTTGTGTTAGATAGTCCCACGTTGCCTGTGGGCTTGGAGGTCTTGGGCTATAAATAATCTGGGCACTCCTTACCTTACAAGTCAGTTTTGTGAGGTTGTGTTCGGCGTATGGGTTTCTTAACATGGTATCAAAGCAAGTATTTCTCCACTCCATGTCACCCAATTCAATTTTTCACGTGATTTGGCTTGGCTCAATCCCGCTAGCACGTGTGGGGGGGGGGGGGCGTTAGATAGTCCCACATTTCCTGTGGGTTTCGAGGTCTTGGGCTATATATAATCTAGGCACTCCGCAACTTACAAGCTGATTTTGTGAGGTTGAGTTAGGCCCATAGATTTCTTAACAAGTTGCGTTCTCTGAGTCCCAAAATAATTGGGTCGGGTGGGGTTGATCCCAACCTAACCCATACCCAGCCCGTTTGCAGCCCTAAGTGGCTGATCTTAAAAGGAATAGTAGTTAGCATATGTCCCTCATTTATCAACAATTTGCATAGATAACACTTGGAAAGAGGCAAGACGATGATAATTAAGAGGAATAGTAGTTAGCGCCAGTACTAAAAGGGGATTTTAAGCCATGCTTAAGTACCTAAGAAAGGAAGATAATAACCTCAAGGCTGAGTCCTTAGACACCAAGAAAAAAAAGTTCCCTACGCATCAGGTTCAGGTTTCTGACCAGTTCTCTCATCAATCTTGTGGACAATTTCACTTATCAAAATTAGTAGGCAGACAATTGGGTCAGTAAATTTGACCTTTATCAAATGCATCGCATCAAAAAATAACTTTGGTAACAAATTCACATCAAACCAATAAATTCAGTAAAAATGATCTGATCAGTAAAGTAGAGTGTACATCTGATGGCGAAAATTCACAGGAACAAATTTTTCAGGTAATTGCAAAGAAATGGCCTACATTCAACATGCCTCTGAACTCATCGTAAGCACCAATCAATATGCAATTCTACTTGTTACAACACCACACTCAATTTTTCCAATCTATCAAGCAAATAGTTCATCACTGTAACAGAAAATTATCTTACGGTAACAGCTTCCGTCACCAGTATATCTAATAAACAAAGTGAGTTTATTTCGTTTTAGCCTTACCGTAAAGTCAACGAGCTATCCGAGTGCAGTAGAGTTACCTGCTGTTCAACATAAGGCCTTATAAAGGTCCTCCTCCACCACACCTCAAAGGCTCTTAGAAGGTTCGGGCAGTTATCCCCGGCTTTCAAGAAACTTCCCAACCACCTAAGTAAAATACTCTGCTGGTCTTCAAGTGGTAGCGTCAGAATGGTCCGTCCGATCCCTTCTTCCACCACCTTCCGATCGAATGATCCACAACCACGTTGTAACCAACTGTAATCTTCGATCAACGGCTGCAGCCATACCTGTAATAATAGCAACCGGGTGTCCTTTGATGGAAGCATCTCCCCCCTCCCTATCCCAACAAAAAGCCTCCCAGTAATGGAGCTAGCCAAGTGGCGAGACACAATTGGCAGCTTCGGATGCAATGCTGCTAGCTCTTGCTGACTCGCCCACATCAGAGTGAACTCATCGGCTACTTGTCTATCAGCTAAAATCTCGACCAACCATAAAAGGTTATCAGTCTCGAGAGCTATCTGCCGTGCTATGGGACCTTTGCTTTCCATAGATTTATCTGTAAACCCGGGATCGGCTGCTTGTCTGAATAGAAGCAACAGCCCATCTACACAACTTCGACATGATTTATATATATATTCGATGCAGATGTCGACAGAGCCGTTCATCTGGAGATGGTTTTCTCGTAGAAGCTTTTGGACTAAGGATTTCATCTCCCGTCGACCTTTTTCCTCGTTGCTTTTGAGAACCAGTTCCATTATGTGGGATAGTGTATCATGGGAGGGACTGTAGATTTCGGAAGAAACACGTTTCAATATGGGGCTGAGTCCCACACTACCACTACGAAGACGGAGGACGGATGAGATCACCTTCTCTTCTTCTTCTCCGACCCAAGGGACGGCTTCCAAGTACTCCAAGCATGATTGCATGCATGCGGGAAAGCCAAGTGTTTCTGCAACCTGCATAACGTTTTCAATCAGGTATGTTTACCTAAATAAGTTTGCAGGTTTAATAGGTTTGAAACAATCTGGTGTGCAAGACTATATATACAGTCACAGATGTATTGTTTTTTTGGAATAGATGTGGGTTTAGGTTACTGCAACTGAATTTTTGTCAGTTTATTAGAGTTTGAACGACTTCATTATGTACAAGTATTAACTGTTAGATATATGTGGATGTGGTCAACATACTAACAAATCTATTTATTTTATTAAAAATTGGGTTGTGTAGGATCTTATACCCTATCGAGCTACCATTCCAACCAAAACCAATTGGTGATGGAAGAGGTACAACTCAATGTTTGAAGGAGTTGGGAGAGCGTTTCGAGCACGACCCCCTTGGGCCCACGAGGGTTGTACAGGGACCTAACAGGTTGGACTCTAACCACACGTATCTCAAGGCATTAGGAAGCAAGTAGTTTCCTAATAGAAGTGATATGGGTTAGGAAAGAAAGGTGGTGGCTATTTAAACAATACCACCGTCTCCCCTTCCTCTTAAACTAGCCTATTCCCATCTAAAAGCAGACCTATAGAAAATGAGAGGTAACGTGGACTCGAAGATTATTGGTATCTCGTGAAGTTAACTGCGCCAATCAGACAAAGGAAGAAGAAGGAGATCCAAAGGAAAGTTTTGAAGAAAACAAGGTACAAGAATATATTTACTTCTTGAATTTTGGCGAAAATTCACAACTGCTTTTCACCCAGGATTTGATTGGGAATCAGTTGCCATAGTAGAAGCAGGAGCTAGGATGTAGATCATATAAAATTTCTTAGACCTAAATACAACAAATCACATGGCAGACGAATACATAAAATGTTTTGAAGAAGAAAAGAGGTTATAAATTATGATGGAATTTCTAACAACATAAGTTGGCACAAATCCATTTACACGGAGAAAGTTTAAAGGTCAAATTGAAGTAATAATTCACACGGAGGAAGTTTTAAAGGTCAAATTGTACTTTTTTTGGTGTTGTTAAGATGCGAACCACCCAGAGCTGATACCCTAAAATTGGACCATTGACCGGTGCTTCAAACTTATATCATGCCTCCTAGCTACGTTAACCAGGTACTTTAGGATGGGTGCACCCGTTCAATGTGTCAACTTCGAATGTGTCATCTGGGTAGCAAAGATTCTCCATGTCAAGCTTTATTAAAAACTGTGCATACTGCAACTTCTATGTATCTTATCCATCTTTCATCTTCTCTTGGACATAGTCACAAGGGGGAAATTCGGACAAATTCAGTAAAATTCAGGAAAATTCAGAAAGAAAAAAATAAAGAAAAGTACAAAAAAGTACTATAATATATTTCGAGTTAAAAATAATGTTTTTAATAAATAAAATAAGCTATAAGGTGTTCAATACAAGGCACATCTCTAATTACATAATCTATGTAGCCATATAAATGTATATGCATAATTCATCTTAATTAAATTCATGAAAATTCGGCACACCCCTAATTCAGAGATTTTTAGTGTTTTTTTTCCAAAAACATCAGACTTTTGGGACTATGCTCTTGGCTGCCTTGAAACGGCTTTCAAGCTGCGAGAAGGCTTATAAGCTTGGTTTAAGTAATTTTACTTCACTCTCAAGACATCTAACTATTGACTCATAATCATCATCTATTCTTCAAACTCTTCGCTCCTTCAGGCACCTTAGTGCTTTTATTGTTAGAGTAGTCCCACATTGCCTGTGGGCTTGGAGGTCTTGGGCTATATATAATATGGGCACTCCTCACCTTACAAGCCGGTTTTGTGAGGTTGAGTTAGGCCCGTTGGATTTCTTATCATGGTATCAAAGCATGTTTCTTCACTCCACGTCACCCAACTCAATTGTCCACGTGATTTGGCTTGGTTCAATCCCACCAACACATGCAGGGGCGTGTTAGAATAGTCCCACATTGCCTGTGGGCTTGGAGGTCTTGGGCTATATATAATCTGGGCACTCCTCACCTTACAAGCCGGTTTTGCAAGGTAGAGTTAGGCCCATTGGATTTCTTATCATTTATGGATATCCCGTATCCATTGGCTTGGAAACATCCAAGGCTAAGCAGCCTGTCAAAATTTATAGAAGTAGAGGCCAGGACAACATAAATTTTATTTTTTCTACTTATTAAAATATTGATGCAGAAAATGAGTGTCAAATTTTCACATAGCAAATAGGAAAACACCATATTTTTTAACCGTCGTGTTTAAGAGCGGAAAGGCTTAAAAAAAAGAAAAAAATATTTAAGTTAGGATTAGATTAGATATGACTATGGTTTTAAATATCGGCCATATCCAATATATATCGGCTGATATGTATCGGTCTAATCCCCATCCGATAAAATATATACCCCCAATTTGATATTGGGTCAAATAGTTCAAGCATCTGTCACTATTGGCACATATCAGGTCATATCCGCCCATATTATTGGCCGATATGTATCGGATATGAACCAGAGATAATACCAAAAATGCCCTTTAGGGTATTTTTTTTAATATTCTTAATCATTTACACAGTTTTTTAATTTTATTTTTTTTAAGAAAGGGTACCTTTAATATCGGCCGGTTTGGCCAATACATATCCAATATATCCGCTATGTATCGGCTCGAAACCCAGCCGATATCCGATACATATCAGGCTTTAAATCCCTGGATATGACATGATAAAACAAAAGAGAGTGGGTGGTGGAGAAAAGATAAACAGTAGAGGTAAGATACTAAAGATGAGGAAAAGGCAGTTTAAGTGAAAAAGCAATTGCAAGGTTTGATAGTTTTCCTTATAGATGACACGAAAATGTATAAAGGACTAAATTAGAACATTACATTTGTTTGAACACAAATATTATATTCAAACTGCAAAGATTTCTTTTTAGTAGATATGAAGAGTAAGGTTTTCACTTGCTAACATGTATGAGTATTAACATAAACATATAAATACTTATTGTACAATTATAATAACAAAAAATGTTATTAGTCCCCTACAAAGCCTTTCTGTAAGGCACATCGCAATCCATGAACATTCAAGATAAGGTCGAAGACCAACCCAAAAAGGGAGCTAGGCCTCATAAAGTCCATTGATCTGCAAGCCCACCGATAGCCCTAATGCTTTTCTATAACATCTCTCGAAAATTTTCATTATTGTAGCATATCCACAATTAATTTAACTTCACAATGAGATAACCATGGAAAGGAAGTATTTTTTCGTAGGAAAGGAAAATGACCAAACCCAAAGACAGCAAGAAGCTACCAGAGGATCCCAAGCCCACCGATAGCCCTATTGCTTTTCTATAACATCTCGCGAAAATTTTCATTATTGTAGCATATCCACAATTAATTTAACTTGACAATGAGATAACCATGGAAAGGAAGTATTTTTTTGTAGGCAAGGAAAATGACCAAACCCAAGGGCAGCGAGAAGCTACCAGAGGATCCCAACCTCACAACACTCAACAACCCAACCACGAAAAACAGACCGAAGCTAGACCTGGGCTTTCGCTAGAAAAAGGATTAAAGGTTTAATTTTGGTTCTGAATTATAATATAGAGGATGAGCAATAACATTTGAAGCATCAAATCTCCACCTTTTCTGATCCGGACTAATTAATGTACAAAATGATTTTAATTGATTTGGAACTTGCCATAGGATCCCAACCTCACAACACTCAACAACCCAACCACGAAAAGCAGACCGAAGCTAGACCTGGAATTTCACTAGCAAAAGGATTAAAGGTTTAATATTGGTTCTGAATTATAATATAGAGGATGAACAATAACATTTGAAGCATCAAATCTCCACCTTTTCTGATCCGGACTAATTAATGTACCAAATGATTTTAATTGATTTGGAACTTGCCATAGTCGACTCAGTTTGGTAGGCCCCTCCCTCCTCCCCTTTAAAAGCCAGCCTGACCCAATTGACAGCAAAATCCCTAGCAAATTTCATGACCACCTGAATAGGTCTCCCAACTCTTCTGATCACACCATTTCTTTCCAACCAGAGAGAAATGACCGTTTTACCAGCTGCTCCATTGTGAGAATCCTTCCCCAGGAAACACTATTGTTGGGTCTCTGTACAACCTTCGTGGGCCCGAGGGGGGGGGGGGGCATGCTCTAAACGCTCTCCCAACACCTTAAAGCATTGTGTTGTGCCTCTTCTATCACCAATTGGTTTTGATCGGAATGGTAGCTCAATGGGGTGTAAGATCCTACAAACAACTGGCAACCTTGATTTTAGAGGGAATTTTTACTTTCCAAAGTTTGGTCCACACATGTCTAATGAAGGGTCCTATAGATGAACCTGTAGAAGGGTTTAACCGAGAAGAGACCCTTGGAGGTTTTGGTCAAGTTCAAACCCTCAAGGAGCTTGGAAAACTCCTCACATTCCTCGTCCTTTAAATTTCTCCCACTACTTTTCCGAGTCTTCGAGTTAACTCTACTCGACTGACTTTCAAGTCAAGTCGAGTTTTCGCATTTTGAGACCATGATATAGAGTATAGACCTTTCCATTCCCTTCCATGAACACTTGTAACCCTTGGATCTTGGCAACCATTGATAGGATCGACCAGGGCCCTCAATTTCTAGATCTAAAGGTCACAAATGTTGGTGAAAAGGCTCATAAAGGTCTATATAATGAGGGCCTTGAGATGGTTCGAGTACTATGTGAAATTTAGATCTAGTGATACATTCGTAGTGTCCTTGTATCCGAATTGAGCATATTTGTCTGTAAGTTATGTTCATGTTGACAGCAGTGCAAATTGCAATATAACACACCGTGTATCAGAAAGTTCTTTTGCATCCATGAGTCAAAATTGGCAGTAACCTTCCACATAGTGGGGATAAATATTGTCTTAAAGAGAGATACTCATCATGCCTCATAGTCATATCTGAATTGACGCTTTCTGCTCGATTTATATCTGTTCAATATTGTTATTTTGGGCCATAATGCACCAACAACTAATAATTTAAGTTGTAGATTTCTTATTATAATATAATCTGTTTTTGTTGAATATTTGCATTTTAAGTTCTAAGGATAATCGCTGATTTCTTCTATTGCTTTATAATATTTGTAGGCCTTTTGACTACAGAACCTTATACGTACACTAAGGGAAATGAGTTTTATATGGTTTTGCCTTTTTTAGTTTTTGATAACAGGGTATCCCACCTCTTAGAGTACCCGACTAAGTCCCCGGATACTTGCAACACCCACAAAGCCACACGTACCAGATCAGTAGGGTTAAATCCTTGTGAATGGCCAACAAGGAGTGGGATTCAAACTCAGAACCTCCGGTTATTGATGCGTGGTCCTGCCCACTGCGCCACCCCCCGGTCCCACTAAAAACCGGGACTGCTCAGAGGATTAAGCAGAAAAAAGAAGTTTTGAATTCCAAAGTCTAAGCACTTGTTGTGTAGAGCATGGGTTCATTTTTATATTAACACTAGTACATGGAAGCAAGCTCTGTTGTAAGCGATGGGGTGCTATGAAGTAGTTTGCCCCTTTGCGGCAATATTTTTATGTTTCAAGCAAGTATAATACAAACATTAAAAACACAAAAATTCCTATTAAAAAGATAAAATATTCTAATTTCTAAGTATCCTCATTATATAAAAAACAAGAACCAGATCAACCAAAAAAATGTATAAAAAGATCAAGCTGCAATTTTTGGAATCGAGAAATCTAGCTTAAATACACGAAAAAAAAAAAAAAACTTATGGTGTGTTCCACACAATGGACAACAGTATATTCAAAGGAGGATAGCAATCTTCAAACTTGATCAATCTCAGCTTCTAAGAACCAGGGAACTGTTCCACCATTGACCACATTAACAAATGAATCCAATTAACAATCAGATGATGGAGATTGGCTTTCATCCAAATCTTCCACACAATGGATCTTAAGACCATGGGCGTACTATTTGATGGTCAGTTTTTGGTTACACGTGGCATAGATCCCAAAAAGTGACTCAAAACTCGTGTTTGAGTGTGATGCTTATCATGTAATTTTTGAGTCACTTTTTGGGATTTGTGCCACGTGAATAAAAAATGGGCCGTTGGGTAGTACGCCGATGGTCTCAAAAAGTGACTCAAAACTCGTGTTTGAGTGTGATGCTTATCATGTAATTTTTGAGTCACTTTTTGGGATTTGTGCCACGTGAATAAAAAATGGGCCGTTGGGTAGTACGCCGATGGTCTCAAAAAGTGACTCAAAACTCGTGTTTGAGTGTGATGCTTATCATGTAATTTTTGAGTCACTTTTTGGGATTTGTGCCACGTGAATAAAAAATGGGCCGTTGGGTAGTACGCCGATGGTCTCAAGATCCATTGTGTGGAAGCTTGAGATGAAAACCATCTCCATCGTCTGCTTGAAACAATCCAATGGGTAGCGAGAATAGAGATACCCATCCATCATTCGAATGGAATCCATACACTATATTTCCATTCGAGTCACCAATATGACTACCACCAGTTGCAATCCCCAAAGAAGATAGGAATGTACTTTTCTAAGTACCCTCATTATATACAAAACAAGATCCAGATAACAATCTTTGAACTTGATCAATCTCAGCTTCTAAGAACCACGGAACTGTTCCACCATTGACCGCATTAACAAATGAATCCAATTAACAATCAGATGATGGAGATTGGCTTTCATCCCAATCTTCCACACAATGGATCTTAAGACCATGGGCGTACTATTTGATGGTCAGTTTTTGGTTACACGTGGCATAAATCCCAAAAAGTGACTCAAAACTCGTGTTTGAGTAGATGCTTATCATGTAATTTTTGAGTCACTTTTTGGGATCTGTGCCACATGAATAAAAAACGGGCCGTTGGGTAGTACGCTGATGGTCTCAAGATCCATTGTGTGGAAGCTTGAGATGAAAACCAATCTCCATCGTCTGCTTGAAACAATCCAATGGGAAGCGAGAATAGAGATACCCATCCATCATTCGAATGGAATCCATACACTATATTTCCATTTGAGTCACCAATATGACTACCACCAGTTGCAATCCCTAAAGAAGATAGGAATGCACAATCAACAATAGATTTAAGAAATATTCTAATTTCTAAGTACCCTCATTATATACAAAACAAGATCCATATCAACCAACAACAATATGAAAACATCAAGCAGCAATTTTTGGAATCTAGAACTCTTGCTACAATTCAGAAAGAGTAAAAAAAAAAATCAAAATTTGATCAATCCAAGAGGAAATATACACATTTATCCATTAAAATCGTACCTTGATAACACGGAGTACTCGTGAAACACTTTGCTTCATCAATCTCTGCTTCATATCTTTGCAATACATCAATCCAACAGTCTCCACATAAAACTCCAAGTCCTCGCAGTCTCCAATTTCGATACATGAGATATTAGACTCTTCGGAAAGCTTATCGGCGAAAAAATTGCTCTTCTCCAAAAGCACGTTCCGGTTAACACTCATCTTCACGGAAAATCCGTTCTTTCCAAACAAAACCACCTTAAGATCTCTCGTTTCGGGCTCCCCGAACTCAACACATACTTTGCGCTTCACATTCTCGGCGATATGTGGTTTTGGTGCTCTCTCACTAACCACAGTTGAAATAAAACCAGGAGCTTCAGCGCTCAGAGACCGTTGATCAGCCGAAATAACTCGTGATCTTGATGGAGACGGAATCAATTTTCGCTCGATTTGATGGTTTTGTTGAGACTTATGAACGGATGTTTTTGGGGGTTGTGGGGAAGATTTGTGTCTCTTTTGGTGGGTTTGGGCTTTGAGGGTCTTTTGAAACACAACAGGAGAGGGGCAACACCAGAACCCTTCTGGTGTTACAGCAATGGGAACATTTCTGATCTTTGTGTGACCTTGTTCAACCCTTCTTATACGAACATCGGTCATTTTTTTACGAAAATTTTCAAAAAAGGCCTTCTCAGATTATGTGAATTAAATTTCTTAAAAAGAACAAATACAAGCATCCAAACTCATTACTAGGGATCTAAAACCTCAAAACTCTCACTCTTCCTTTAAAATCGTGAATTGGGTTTCATATATAATTTCAGAAAAAATCTATTACTTCAGAAGAACAAAAGAGTTGATAACCTATTATTACCTGAAACTCAAATATATGTGCTCATTCTCTGCAACCACAAATTGGAGTTTTGCAGAAATCAGATAAAATATTAAATTTGCAGAGAACCCATGAAAGTTCAAAAACCAAGGACCTAAAATTCCAAAACTACTTACTTTTTCCTCATAAGCCACGATATGAGCCTTCCAGAAAACAGCAGAAAAGGCATTAAAGTCCAAAAGCAAGAAGCTAAATCCCAAACTCACAGATGAACTAGGTGTTACAAGAACAAAAATGCATTAAAGCCCAAAATTGAAAATTTACCTCAAATTCAAAACCGATTACTCTCTTCTTCAAACTCTTATGACTCATCTCTTATATTTCTTCCCACATCTGCTTCACAATGATTGTAGTAAGCTTAGATGTCAAGCATCAAGGGAACCAAAAATGGGCTACTTCCTGAGGAAATGATGAGTGTTTTGAGCAGTTTTTTTTTTTTCTTTAAGAGGAATCAAGAAAAAGAAAGGTTGTTTTGGGGTTTTTAACATCTTTTGTTACTTTTCTAGTGAGGTGCTGCAATATGCTCAGTCAGAATCCACGCCAGTTTCTTTTTCCTTTCTCTTTGCATCCCCTGTTGCTTTCTCTACCGTTGGAGGGGACTCCAATAAGAAGACTGAGTTTATCTTAGGTGTTTCAATTATAACATCAAAATGGTGTTTGAGATATCTATACCATACAATTAGCAACGTGGAAGGCTATAAATTTTGATTGTCAACGTGGAAGGCTCATCAAGTTTTAACCATCTGATCAATCAAAAGATTGGTGTCTACCATTAGTTTAAGAGACCTACCACCCTACACAATTATTTTTATGAAAGCTCGGTCACGTTTGCCGTAGATAATTAATCATTGAAATGTTTCATGCGTACCGTCGTCACTCCCTTACCATGGTGACCAAAGTTGGGGTTGAGAATAATTCGATTCGAAAAAATTTTCGAAAATTTTTGACAAAATTCTTCAAATTCGGAAAAGAATCGGTCCAAATTTAGAAAAATTAAACAGAATATTTTGTAAAAAATTAAGAAATTTATGAATAATTCTTTAAATTTGCAAATAATTATTGAAATTTGTAATTTGTTAAAAAAATTCACAATCAATTATAATTTTATCCAATTTTAAAAAATCACAAATTGTTTACAACTTTTATCAAAAAAGGCAGGGAATGTAGTCACTATATCTCGTACCAAACAACTTAAATTTTTTAAGTATTGGAACATTAGAAATATCCAATTAGAACACTTTATTATCAAATGTTAATAATATAATATACTACTGAAAGGGCTTAAATAGTGTTCCAATAGATCTTGAATTATAAGCCTACCATTAGATGGTTCGATTTTATAGGCCTATTGTTGACTTCTTTGACTTATATGATAGAGATTAATTTTTAGCCCAATTTTCGATGCAACAGATATTGAAATATCATTAGACGGTCATATTTTTATTTCACATGACAGATATATCAAAAAATGAGGATGATCATGAGTATATACATTCTCCAATCACTTTTTGGGAGTTGTACCATTTGGGAGTTGTGTCATTTAAAATAAGCTCAAATCTGATGATGTGAAATCAAACTCCAATCACTTTAATAAGAGTTTAACCTACAATATCGCTCCTCACATAAAGAGTTTAGCCAATGATAATAAGACTCTAAGAGTTTAGCCTACAATTTTGCTACTCATATAAGTGTCTAGGGCTTTCAATGGGCCGGATTAGGGTCTGGTTGGGGTTCAACTCGGCCCTAACTCGGGCTACGATATACTCAGCACGGGCCGGGCCGGGCTTGAGTGTCTTTCCCGACTTTTTTTTAATAAACTTTGGTTGGACTATTTTTTGGGACTATTTTTCTAATAAAATTTGGTTGGATTTGAACTGCTTTTTTCTAATTAAAGTTTGAAGATGATTAAAAATTTAATTAAATAATTATATTAACATTATAAAGGCTCATGTACATGCTTTTATTCAAATATTTCATTTTAGTTTGTTGCACAATAGTTATTATAGACAACGGTTATACAATGGTTATAACGGACAACTGTTAATCTCAAAGAATTTAAGAAATTATATTTAAGTAAAATAATTTTTTTTTATCTTTAAAAGGATATATATATATTCGGGCCGGTGTTGCAACACTAAACCCAAGCTCGGCCCAGATTTATCCGAGTTGCAACATATTTATTTCGATTTGGATACAACGACAGGATTACTTGATAGAAAGTACCACTTTTTTCGGGACGAGTGCGGGTCAAAATCCGGGCCGACCCAACCCATTTAGAGCCCTGTAAGTGCCTAATAATAGCAAGTGTTTAGCGGCTAAACTTTAGCCAATTTTAACCGATAATTTCGCCCCCTACTAAGAGTGCCCGAAAATTTTATTTTCTCATTTCGCTCCCTCTCGAAATAAATACCAAAATATCGACTTAGCAAATTATTGGCCAATAACTTTAAATTATTGGCCGATAATTTACTAAGTCAATATTTTACTTGAAATTTTGGGGATTTCATTCGGTTGATGCAAAACCGATGAGTTTCGGTCGAAATTTTGGGATTTCGGCTGAAATTTTGATCCATGTCGGAGAACAAATCTCATGTGCCAATTCTAGCTCCCAAAAAAAAAAAAAAAAAAAAAAAAAAAAAAAAAAAAAAAAAATGAAAAAGAAAGTAAGAAAGAAGGAAAGAAAAAAAAAAGAATTAAAAAAAAAAAAATCAACTTCAAATCTTCTTTAAAAGCCGACAATAGAAGAGATGGGCAAAATCCTTGATCCTAAAAGTTCTAAGCAATCTAAATCTACCCCATCTAGCCCAACAAATGAGTGATAAAAAGTTAAAAGATTTAAACAACATTGAAGTTAAAAACAGATATCAAAATCCCTCAAAAAAACAAAAAAACAGAGATGAAAAGGTTAATTTGTTTAAAAGCTATACCACACTTAAAATGCTAGCAATTATTCTAGAGGAATGAATTGAAGAGGCTAAACGGGTACTTACAATTAAAAGAAGTTCCTATCAAAACTAAATCTAATGGTGTTTGAGCCTTTATCATTATTTCCGGAGCCATTACTTGCATGATTTGAAGGTCATTATCTAAAGTTCTTTGTTGCAAAAAGATTTATATAAAACACAATCTCTATTATATGATTTAATGTAGTAAAATTTCATCATCTGACTATATTAAATCGAAAGATAGATATCATGTTTTTGCATTCAACATCTTTAGCTTTTTGGCCTTCAAAAACCTGCATAGATGATATTTCCGTATGACATAGTACGCAAAACAGCAAGTCTTGCTTTTAATTCATCTGAGAAAATATGACTTCCACATAGTCGGCGAGACCTCCACATATGTGGAACTCAGGTCTTGCGGCATTGATGCGTACAACGCTCTATATTAGCTTATAATCTTGTGGTCACGGTCCTATAACCTTCCACGTAGAGCTTTACGTGGCACCCAAAATATTGTTTCGATGCCACCTGGACCTTGGGTGCATTGCTTAGATCATTTTTGAAAAAAAAATAATTAAAAATTCATCTCCATCGTATATTTTTTGAATCATGAAATGTGAATCAATGAAATCGTCAAACTTTGACTTGTGGGTTTAAAAAAAAAAAAATTTATTTTATTTTTTGATATTGATCTAAACCATCCACTTGTGCTCCAAGTGGCACCCAAAAAGTGTTTAGGTGCCACGTGGAGCTCCATGTAGACCTTGGAGGACGGTCACCGTCCTCCATTGGAGAACCTAACCAGCTCTCTTTCTATATATATATAGGGAGAGAGAGAGAGAGTGAATTACCAACCACCATTGTCCATTATAAAGTGATCAGACGGCACGCTACATTATAGTAATCATTGGATTGTGGACATCTAGGTTGCGTATAGCACAGCTCATTGCTAGTTTTTGCCACAACAGAGTTCACATGTTTTAGTTGGTTTCCGCTCTCTTTTCTAACTCCATACAAAGGAGGATTTACCTACTCTCTGCTAACTTCTTATCAGAGCAAATAGAATCAACTCTGACAAAGAGTAAGTAGAGAGGAGAATAAACTCTTTGAACGGATAGATCTTACATAAAATCTTGTTATGCAAGAAATTATTAAATAAAAGTGGTACCTGATAAAGCAGGTGATAAAATATTAATAAAGAGGATGGGAATCTGTTAAAGCAGGTGAGCTCTGTTATGACATGGGCTACTAGATAGGTGTGCCATTCGCTGCCCTAGTAGCTGTGAACCTTCTTTTGACTTGCTTTTGCATTATTTCATGGTCCTCAACAATAACTTGTCTCAAATAATGGAGCCTTTACAGGATTCTCTAAAATTAAAAAAATTGAAATAAAATATTCATTTTTGGTGGGAAAAGAAATGGATACCTAACCTAATGCACAAAATTTAAAAATCTCGTGTTGGTGGATGCCATGCACAAATCCTACACCCCCACGTGACATTTTTTTTACTAATGTGTAACACAATAGTACCAATATTTGCACCCACCAAAATTCTAAGAGCACCGATACCCAAAATCATTAATTGTTTTGAAGCGATCTGTGGAGATCGTATTTAGTCCCAATCTTCCACACTGTGGAACTTGAGATCACAGGTGTACCATCATAAAGTCAAAATTTGATTCCAAGTGATACATATCCCAAGAGTGAATGTGATTAGTGGTGTACATCAAAAGTGATTCACGGATCAATTGTGTCAAATATTGGGATATAAAAATCTCCATCGTCCAATTCCAAACGGTCAATGATTTTCAACGATATTGCCCTTGGTTGATGTAAATAGAGGTATCTCTAATATAGTTGTGCTCAAATTTGATTTAAGAGGTAAAAATTATTTATAAGAGGTAAAAATTATTTAAAAGATATATGTTTTGTAATCCTTGAGACTACGTAATTATCTACTTTCACGTGGATTGGTTGCCACATGACAGCCGAGTACAGATTGGGTTCCAAGTAGATGAGCAAGTCAATAATCGGGACTACCGAAAATGAAAAAATATTGTATATTCTATACTTCTATATGATCAACTGTGTCAAATGTGGGGAGTAACCATCTGTTTTCACCGTTCATTAAAAACATGGTTGACTATTGTTGTGCAATTTTTATTTTTAAATTTATTTTTCAATAATTTTGATTACTTAACCACGAAGTAGGACTCTGGCACCTGATCACATGAGATGCCATAAGACAGCCAACACTAGATAAGTTACCTAGTCCCTTCGACTAGGCTAACATAATGCAGCTGTGTTCAAGTTTTATTCAAAGATCAAAAGGACCATTTCTATATAAAACGATGCCTCGTAAAAACTAAAAACAAAAGTACCTGTTACACAAGTTCGCTTCAAATCCACTAATCACAAAGGGTCCATCTAATTGTAGATTAAAATTATGCTATTGTAAAACATTTAGGCCAAAGTCTTTGACATTTTTGAAATGTGTGCCACTTTTCACCATCATATAAGTCATCTGATTTGAAAGTCACGATCTACAAATTTTTAGTACAGAATATTGACACGAAATACGATTTTTAAGATCTGATTCAAAGCAATCAAAGACATTGTCATAAATTAATGATTGATTGTGTTGAATCAAATGATAAAATTTATATTTGGGGGCCATGATAGATCATGATCACCAAATCTGACGGCTCAAATAGTTTTGAAACATGGCATAGATTTTAAATGACCATGTTTCACTTTAATTTTTTATATCTTTTTCATGGTGACCTCCAAATCAGTCGCTTTAGATGATATTTTTATATGGCATAGGCCTCCTAGATATATAAATAATACATCAAATCGTATATCACTGTACCGTTATTGTTTATAATTTGGGATTTTTGCATTTACCCTTGAAACAGTGACAAATCAATCGTTGACTATTAAAAAATTAAAGTTTGACTTCTTTAAATCAGATGATGGAAATTAATTTTCATCATAATATTCACTACAAAAATAAGGTGTTTCAACGGCACTTGCTATTAAAGTAGTTTTTGATAGCGGCAATTGTTGGTAGCAACAACACTAATAGCAGCAATTTTTTTAAACTGCCGCTAATTGTCATATCTTTTGTAGTGATTCTACTCAATAAAATTAGAGATGAGGAGTTTATCATCATATAGTCAAATATTGATTTCATATGACAGATAATACAAAAAGTGATCATGATCGTGGGTGTACATCAAACATGATTCTTGGATCATTTTTCAATATGTGTACTATGTAAATCAAAATCTAATCATCTGATGGGAGACTCGTGATCTCAAGATTTATTCGATAGAAAATTATGGCTAAAAATGATCTCCATAACCTGATTCCAAGTAGTCAAATTTTGAATTTTTTAATAGCCAATAATTTTTTTATTTTTATTTTTTGAGAAATTTAATAGTCAATAATTGATTCTTCAGTGTAGGGAGTAAAATATAAAGAAACTCAAAAGTAGGGACCATAATGTAAATAAGTAAAATCTGGGGGCAGAGTGTTAATAAGACATATCTTAACGGAGGAAATGCAAATATCCCTTACAATTTTATATGTTACTTTTGATTCTCGAACAAAGATCCCGACAAAGTTGCTTTGCTTGCCTCTTCATCATACAATTTGCATCGACTTTTGTGCATTCTGGCAAAACCGACGAAGAAAAACGTACATAATCAGGGAGAGAGAGAGAGAGAGAAGATGACGAAATCGCCAGCTCGACCAAGTAGCAAACACAACAGGATGACTTTGTAACGACGGGAAACCGAACCTGACCCAAAAATCGAGTGAACCGAAGCAGCCCAACAAAACCGATTTCCTGAATCTGGTTCGGTTCTGTTTGGATTTTGGGTGATAAATTGTGAAAATCGAAAATCTATCAGGTAAGATTAGAAAATCTGAAAATTCTGAAAAAAGATTAGTTTAAAAATATAAAATAATGAAAAAAATCGAAACCGAGCTGAAAAAATCAAAAGTTTCAGGTTTTGATACGGGTTAAAAATTTTAAAAATAAAAAAAACGAATAAAAATTGAACCGATTCATTTTGATTCAATTTCAGCTCCAACTGAGCTGAAATGAAAACTGAAATTAATTTCAGTTTTGGTTTGGTTCGGGTACTAGAACTTGCACCCCTAGTAGACAATGAGCCAACATTGGTACGGTAGTTGGGTTTATCACCAATAGGTGATGGGATGAGTGTTAGCATCTCCCTTTTGCGATAACTGGATATCCCGTAGGGTGTATAAATCATATAATATTCGTTATACGGTGGGGGTGAGGGCATCTCTTAAGGCTCATTCAACACTTTTGGCCCAGAAACTCATTTTTTGAGGAAAATGGCTACCTCAATTTCTGCTCAGAAACTCATTTTCTGAGTGATTGTTCTTGAGTTACTCAGAAACCCATTTTCTTGTGTTCTACATTTTCTCAAGAAAGTGTAAAAGAAAGTGTATTGTGTATTTTCACGCCTTATAGCCGTATGTATTTATGACCTTCGTCAAAGCGGATGTTTGATCGGATGATCGTCAAAATTTATATACTTTAAATCGGTAATGTGTTTAACACTTTGGTCGGTCAGATTCTCGAAA
Organism: Chloranthus sessilifolius; assembly: GCA_021018995.1. Classification (NCBI taxonomy): domain Eukaryota; kingdom Viridiplantae; phylum Streptophyta; class Magnoliopsida; order Chloranthales; family Chloranthaceae; genus Chloranthus; species Chloranthus sessilifolius. The sequence continues at coordinate 2,939,381 of CM037584.1, forward strand.
TGTTGTCTTCAACATGTATATTGACGGAGATTTACTCGAAAACCGATAGTTGTTAGTTCGGTTTCGATTTGAGAAACTAGAAACCGATAGTTATCGATTCGATTTCGATTTAGTATGAAAATCGGTCAGGACCAACCTGATAACACTCTGACCTATTTTCCATAATTTTACATATAAAAATATCGGCTTGGGTCGCATTGATCCGGCACGACCTAATTTTCGCCCGAACCAACCTCTTAATCGTGCCTTGAAGCTATTTCCGATCTATTTCCATAATTTTTTGTATAACCCACTAATAATTTTAAGACAATATTTTTCTGACACAAAAAGTGATGAATCTCTTGAACAAAACACACATTATGGTCTTTGCCCCAAACTAATCAAATTTTGCCTTAGTACCTTTATTAGCGCTAATGCCATATCTTAAAGTGTCACATTAACTGTTTTCAATCAGATGATAGAGATATTTTTTTCCCTGATCTTTCCACATAATGAATCTTGAGACCATAAGTGTACTATCAAACGGTCAGTTTTTTATTCCATGTAGCATAGATACCCAAAGTAATCCTAAAATCATATGGTACACATCACGCAAACATGATTTTAAGTCATTTTTTGGAGATTTATGACACAAGGAATAAAAAACCTACCGTCTAATGGTAAGATCATGGTCTCAAACTTTATTGTGCGGAAGATTAGTGTGAAAAATGATCTCCATCATTTTATTTCAACCAGTGAATGAGTTATTAGTATTGCACAAGTGGGTGCTTTCAAAGATTGTGTTGGGCCGAATAGAGGTTCCCAATCACCTCAGAAAATGCTTTTTCCTACGAAGAATACTCCGAAAACCAAGTGTCTCTTTCATCAAAAAGTACTTGAAAAACACATAAACCAAAAAATCCCTCAAACACAAGGAAACTTTCGAAAATGGTCCGAAATAACATTTTCTGCGGACAAGCATCAGGAAATGACATTTTCCTTGGCTCTGAAACGAAGCCTTAGGGATTAATCCAAAACATAAGCTTGGGATTATCCTAAGTAACGGACAAAAAAAAAAAAAAGACAATGAGCCAACGTTTTATCAGCTGTGCATTGAATACGACTTTAGACTTTCACATATTTTTATGTTCACTAAAGGCTACTTGTTTCATGGTTCACTCGCTGTACAGCTGACAAGTGACAAGACTGAACTCATTATCTATGAAGAGCGTTCCATTCCACTTCAGTGATCCAAACCATCAGAGTCGAGATTTTGAATGGTTAAGGAAAAAGTATGTACACATGCTCATATAGATAGGGATGCAGATTCCGTTAATCGAACTGGATCGGAACTGAAATTTCCAATTTTCGGTTCAGTTCAAGTGGTCCACAGAGCCAGACCTAATTCTCTTAATTGTCATTTAAACACATAAATGGTGTTTAAGTAATCTTATACCATCAATAGTGATGAATTTTATTGTGTAGATCAGAGTACATTATCATAATTTGCTGAGTATGTTATAACAAATTTTAATTAATTAATTAAAAACAAAAGACGCCCTAGATTAAAACTCAAGATTTGTATAGAGGATTTTTGTAAGATGCCTTAGCTCACTTTGATAATTGGCAAGGTCCCCTACCTACTGTTGGAATTGGTGAAATTCCTAACCCAACAGTTTTAAACGGATGCTAACTACTTGTCAGGTATCAAAATACTAATAGTACTCTTGCCTCTTCGTTTAGTGATTAATGATTCATTTTCACACAAATAATTTTTAAAATGACACTTATTTTATGAAGCGGTTGAAATTTTTTTAACCGTTTGTGTTCTTATTGGTTAAATTATTTAACCATTCACTTATGAAACGGTTGAATATTACGAAGCAGTCACATGACTCACATGTTGTTATCATGTGGTTACCGCATGCTAACGCTGCGGTTACCGTATGATTATATGGGGTTACCGACATTAGCCACATCGGTGGTCTCTATAACATCATAAAGGCACACTCCTTTGATCTTATTTTGAGATGTGAGAGATGATACGATAAAAAAAAAAAAAATCTTATTTTTAGATGTGAGAGATGATAGGAAAAAAAAAGGTAAAGAGTTAAGCATGAGTTAAAAACGGTTGGGTCAATTGTTAGAGTGAGGTAAGGCATCTTACCAATCCATTTGTATGGTTGGAGCATTTGGACAAAAAACTGGACTGGTTGGACAATGTGACCTCTAATGCTTCATGATGGCTGATGTCTAAACTTTGTAATGATGTTAGGTTGCGTCCGTGGTCCCTTAATCAGAGGACACCCTGTTTTAAAAGCACGAGAGTTGTAACTTGTAAGCCTTATTTCTAATCACCAGACATGCCATGTCTCTGAGCGTGGTGACGATCCCATGTGTTGATCAGTGCCATTGAGTAGTATAGTTGCTAGACTCTCTTTTGTCTTGGGTTGTGCTCTCTCGCCATAAGCTTCTATCATTGCATCCATGATTTTAAATATCGGTCAGGTCCAATACATATCGGATTAGGCTAATATGAAACAATATACTTTTACTTTTTTGTCGAGGAGGGAAAATTGGGTCAATAAGGTCAAATATTGCGTCCATGTGGAGTCATCCTATGTCTATATTGGCCCATATCAGATATGTATTGGATAAATATCGGATATGAATCGGATGTAATACCGAAAATAATCTTTGGGCAATATTTTATAGAGTACCTTTAAATCTACCCATCAAATCTTTGAGTTCACCCATGCTGAAACACATTGACTTGGTAGAATCAAATGATGGAGATTGTTTATCCACCCAATCTTTCACACGATGAATCTTGAGATCATAGGCTTACCATCAGACGATTAGTGTTTTATTTCTCGTAGCACATATCTCAGAAAAATGACCTTAACATCACGCGCACGCTCAAAATTGATTTTAAAGTCACTTTTTTGAGTGTGTAACACATGAAATAAAAGACTGATGTTTGATGGTACAATCAAATTCTCAAGATCCATCGTGCGAAAGATTGGGACGATAAACAATCTCCATCGTCCGATTTAATATAATCAATGTGTTTCAGTGTGGGTAAACTCAAAGATTTGGTGGGTGAATTTAAAGGTACTCTATTTTATACTATTATTTATATACTTAATATTTTAAAAATAAAAGGAAGTCACTTTAATATCAGTTGGTTTAGTCAATAGTTACCCAACACATATCGGCCTAGGACCCAACCAATATGCCGATATATATCGGTCTTTAAATCCTTGATTGCATCTCACCACCATGCATAATCACCAAGTGGGGTTTCAAGTTCAACAAGGTTAAAGTTAGACCAAATGCCACGTAAAGGAACGCTTGATGATCATAATTATTGTGAAAAAAAACAAAATAAGCTATATAAAATCATATGGTCAAAAAAGTAAATTCCATAAAAAAAAAAAATGAACAGAAACAACACTTGTAGTTTCACTGTTCAGTTTCTACACGATTGACACCGTACAATTTTATATATTATATTATTATTATTTTCACAATAGTTATGATCATGCTCAAAAGAGATACAAGATTTATTTCAAATTAATTAAAAACACTTTGTGTTAGATAGAATTTCTCGCAGGCCTGCAACTGTCACATGTGTATGCGTGTTTGCCCGAATGGCCATATAAAAAAAAAGCCTAAACAAAAAAGATTCAATTAATTTTATATTTGGAGTTGCTAAATCCAAAGCTGTGACTTTTAGATGGGCAAAGAAGACTTAAAAGCAAAGAAAACAAAAAAGCGACATGCAAACAAACGACGATCCTAGCCAAGGTATCAAAAATTGACCGATACCGATTCATATCGGTTTTCAGCCAAACCGATACATATGTATCGGGTTTTGGCCGCTACATCTCGGTTTCGATTGAGACTTTTATTTTTTATTTTTATTTTTTTTAAATGGCCGATATATATCGGTATTAGCCGATTCATATCGGCCTCTGAAAAATCGATACCCGAGACATACCGATTTTACTACCTTCATCCTAAAAGACAAATATTTCTCCTAACAATTCTTTATCCTAAATGATTTATACTAACTTTGTATTTTCTCTCCTGCAATCAATTTCATACTCCCTAGTCTCTGTAAATGGATAAAGAGCAATACTAAATTTTTTAAGGAGTTTACCTCTATTTTTCAGGCTGTTTATATATTAAAGAATAATTAAAAATTTACATGTTACCTACATTGGACGAATTAGAATTAAATGCATGTAACATCACATATATTTTCTTATCGGAAAAAAATCACATATATTTCATAAAGTTAAGCTGTATTTGTAGATTATATGGCTTCCATACAAATAAGATTAAAAGACGTAGGAATCTTCCAAAGAACAATGCCATGTCCCCAGCACTCGTTGTCAACCAAAGTTAGGGTCAACCATGTACAGTGAGTCCTCATTCCTATATATGATAGGCCCAGGATAATTATTATTACTTATCAAAAGACGATGCGCTACCTACGGTAAGATGAGTGCCACATGGCACTCAACCCAAGAATTGGGTTCAGTGTGTTTTCCCAGTGTCAAATATTAGATCAAAGTTAGAAAAAAATTGAATGCACCAAGTTCACACTGCGAAGAGCAATATTTGACCTATGATTTATAAGGGGTTAAATTTCAAATAAAATAAAATTCTAAATCCTATTTTTCGCTGTTTGACAATCATGTGAGACTTACAAACTAGAGTTTTTTTATCGTTTCTGCCAATGACATGGGTTATAATATTAAAGGGAAATTTTATTTATTACTATTGCAACCCGAAATTCGGTCTTCTCAACTCGGATATTTCATGCTAAAATCGTTTAACTGCTTTGGATCAATCGATCGAGATTTTTTTTCACCATAATTTTTCAAATAATGAATCTTGAGACTATGAGCTTATCATCAAATGTTCAATTTTTTATTTAATGTGACACACATGTCAATACCTCTCTATTCACGCCCACGTGTTCTCTGAGAGTGCCTACGTCCCAAACCCCTGAAAAACGTTGATTTCTTCAGATCAGGTGATGGAGATCTAAATCGTTCACAAAATAGATCTTGGTTTCATGGCGCATCAATCTGACGGTCAATTTTTGATTTCCTGTATCCCCGATACCCAAAAAATGACATAGCTCACATGATGCTCAAACGTGACTTTAGGGCCATTTTTTGGGGACTGGGGACACATGGAATAACAAACTGACCATCTGATAGGTGCTACATGATCTTAAGATCCATTTTTAGGACGATCGGGATGAAAAACAATCAACCTCATCTGATCCAAAACAATCAACAGTCTTCAGGGAGTCTAGGACGTGAGCGCTTTTAGAGAATGCATAAACGCAAACAGAGGTACCCATAGACGCAAATAGAGGTACCCATAAACAGCGACACCAATAAATGTAACCCAACCATCTAGGCCACCTAATTTAAAGGCCATGATCTAAAGATCATAAGTAAAAATATTGGCACAAAGCATAATCTTTATCATATGACTCAATGCACTCCAAAGTCATTATCCAATTCAACAGTTGATTCTATCGAATCATATGATAGAGATTGAGTTTTGCACCACTCTTTTGCATCGTAGATTTGTAAATCATGACTTTTATATCGGACGGTTTAGATGCAATCTCACCTCACAATCGTACCATTTATTTATACTATAAAATTGTACCCCATCTCCTCCGGCCAACATATATTGACTACTTTGAATCTGATAAAGGAGATTATTTTTTATCCCAATCTTTCACATAATGCATCTTGAGATCATGGGTATATCATTAGACGGTCTTTTTATTTCATGTGGCACCCATTCTAAAAATGACTCGTGATTTGTATTTGAGCTTGATGTATGTCTCACGAGTTTAGAGTTACTGTTTGAGATGTGTACCATGCGGAATAAAAAATTAACTATATGAGTGTCTGCCCATAATCTCAAGACCCATCTTGTAAAAAGTTGGAACAAAAAAAGAAATTCATATTCTAATTCAAAGTGATTACTGCATTTTGGCCCAACGAGATAGGGTGAGGTTCCAGGTTCACATTGTTGGATATTTACCAAATAAATATTTATTACTTTAATAATATTTATCTATTATTAATTTAATAATGTTTATTTATTTTTAAATGGTTCCTTAAAGTGATTGGTTCCATATTAAAAGGATGCTTTTAACCTTCAAGTCAAAATTACTTGAATTTTGAATTAATATTGGAGGGAATTTTTTCCCACCATAAGTTTAAAAGTGTTGTAAATATTTTGTCCCACCTCACTATTTTACAAGAAATATTCATGGCTTATATATGGAAACTTACCTTCCATATTGTTTGGCTTAATAAGAAGAACCATATAGCGCATGGCTGATTCGGCACAAGACGCTGCTGCCGTATGTGCGATAAAGTAATGGCGCAATTAAGCTTTTAAAGCGGATTTTGATTCGAACAAATTCTGATTTCAATTCGATAAATCCTTGACCAAAAGATGTATCGTTTCGGATGTGAACCGTTGGATCCTTGCAACCGTTGATCGGATCGATCGGGGCCCTCGATTGCAAGCAACCGAACACTTAGCGAAAAGGTGCTCGAAGTTATAAATAGAGGCCGGAGGAGGATTCTAAACACTTGCAATTTCCGAATCTTACATCCAGGCCCTCGAATTCGTGGTGCAAACCGAGCATTCTGCGTCTTCGTTTTGTTAGCATACTACGGTAACGTAGTGTGATGACGATCGGTTCTTCACCGAGGCTTCATTGTATCCTCGGAGGCGAATTTGCCGATATCCCGTTGCATATAGGGGCAAATATTGTCTTAAAGATGATCTAATCGCCGCCTTGAAGCAATTTTCCTCTATTTTCTATCAATCTTTGTGCAATACACTAACAATTTTAAGACAATATTCTATGGCACAAAAGATGATGGAACTCTCCAACACGAAGATCACGAAACTTCGAGTGCTTTAATGGCACCAATTTCAAGCGATGGCAATCAAAAGTACATTTTTACTCACAACTTTGAAAGTCGCAGACGGTCTCACTATGGACTCACCATCATTGGAGAAAGAAGATGAGACGCTTGAAGAAGGTAGAATCCGTAGGGAATGGGAAAACGATAATTACATGCTAAGGCTATATTCTAATCGCTCTTGCCGATTCTCTTTTTGGCGTCTATCAAATTTATAAAAGCTATGCAAAGGAGATATGGGAGGCTCTTGAGCGTAAGTACAAAGTAGAAGAGGCGTCTTTATACTTAGTAAGTGAGTTATTTAATTTTAAGATGTATGATTCTAAACCTATTTTAGAGCAAGTGCACCAGATGCGATTATCTTCAACAATCTTGTGACCAAGGAAGCACAATAGACGAAGGTTTTCAAGTCTCTGCGGTTATTGCAAAATTACCGTTGGGATGGAAAGATTACCGTAAGAGTTTGAAACATACGAAGGAAGATCGATTATGGAGGAACTCTTGACTCATCTTCGCATAGAAGAAGAGGCTCCACGTGACAAGGAAGAGGAGAAAATCAACTCGTCTCCAATCGACATTGTTGAAGATGCATCCACATCAAGAAGAAGAACAAAGGGAAGAACTTTAAAGCTGAAGCGAATAAGAAGGTTTTCAAGAGAGGACAATACAAGGAAAAACAAAGAAGGGTACTTGTTTTTATTGTAATAAACCCGCCATTTCAAAGCGTGATTGTCGAGAATTTTTGAAAAATAAAAATCAGGCACACATTGTGGGTGAAGAAGATCTCATTGCGGTGATCTCCGAAGTCAATATGTTAGATGGTGGAAATGAATGGTGGCTCGATTTTGGAGCTACTAGGCATGTTACTTCTGATAGGAATAATTTTATATCCTATGAGGCTCATGATGGACATGAATTGTTCATGGGAAATTCCACTACTGCCAAAGTGGTAGGTCAAGGCAAAGTTGTTTTACACTTTACTTCGGGAAAATCTGTTACCCTGAATGATGTCCTTCATGTTCCTGAAATCCGGAAAAATCTTGTATAAACTTGTATTCGAACAAACATGGATTCAAAATTGTGATCGAATCCGATTCCATTGTACTTTCTAAGAAAGGGATGTTTGTAGGCAAGGGGTATGCCTCTTGTGGAATGTTTAAGTTCAATATCAATGAAAAATCTGCTTCTTCGGTTTATATGTGTGACTCAATTTATTTATGGCATAATAGATTAGGGCATTTAAATTTACGTTCTATGGATAATATGATTAAATTAGAACTTCTTCCTAAAATACATATAAATTATGGTAAAGATAGATGTAGCATATGCGTCCAATCTAAAATGATTAAAAAACCATTTAAAAGTGTTGAAAGACAATCTAAACTATTAGATTTAATTCATACTGATTTATGTAGTTTAAATAATATTACTACTAGAGGAGGGAAAAGATATTTCATCACTTTTATTGATGATTGCTCTCGATTTACATATATTTTTCTTCTTCAATTAAAAGATGAAGCATTTAGTAAATTTATCTCCTATAAAGCCTTAGTGGAAAATCAATTAGATTTTAAAATTAAGGCATTACGATCGGATAGGGGAGGTGAATACATGTCACATGAATTTTCTGAATTTTGTGACAAGTATGGAATTATTCATGAAGTCACCGCTCCATATTCTCCTCAATCAAATGGAATTGCCGAAAGGAAAAATCGGACTCTAGTAGAAATGGTAAATTCTATGTTAACAAATTCTGGTTTGAATTCAAATTTATGGGGAGAAGCATTGCTTCTTCGATGTTATATTTTAAATCGGATACCTTTTAAAAATCTTCTAAAACTCCATATGAAATTTGGAAGAACAAACCTCCCAAATTACACTATTTAAAAGTATGGGGTTGTAGAGCATTAGTTAGAACCCGATTATAAACGCATAAAAATTAGGTCCTAAAGCCATTGAATGTATTTTGTGGGATATTCTATTAATAGTCCTATATACTGATTTTAGTATGTGAGCATAATAATATTTTGAAAAGGATTCAATTTTTGAATCTAGAGATGCGATATTTTGAGAATACTTTCTACTATTTCTAAACCTCTTGCATCCTCTAAATTAGATGAATCTTGATTCTCTTCATCTCTAGTGAAGATGAAAAGATGGAACCTAGAAGAAGTAAGAGACCTAGGAAAGCCACCGATTTTGGGTCAGATTTCTATGTGTATCTTGTAGAAGGAACCAGAAATGAGAAAACTAAGAAAATGAAGTTTGTTTTTAATATCGATGAAGATCCTCAAACTTTTGATGAAGCTGTTAAGTCTATTGATTCTGCTTTTTGGAAAGAAGCTATAAATGATGAAATGGATTCTATCATGCCCAATAATACTTGGGAATTAGTAGACTTACCACAGGGATCTAAACCTATAGGTTGTAAGTGGATATTTAAAAGAAAACTTAATCCTAATGGCACTATAAACAAGTTTAAAGCTAGACTTGTTGCCAAAGGTTTTAGACAAAAGCATGGTATTGATTATTTTGATACCTATGCTCCGAGCTAGATTTCTTCCATAAGGATCTTATTTGCTCTTGCTTTATATATAAACTTCAAGTTCATCAAATGGATGTTAAGACCGCCTTTTTAAATGGTGAACTTGAAGAGGAAGTATATATGGATCAACCAGAGGGTTTTATCATGCAAGGACATGAAAATAAAGTTTGTAAACTTATTAGGTCCCTATATGGTCTAAAACAGGCTCCTAAACAGTGGCATGAAAAATTTGATAGTATTATTTTATCATATGGATTCAAGATTAATGAATCAGATAAATGCATTTATAGTAAGATATCAAAGGGTAAAGGAATAATTATTTGTCTCTATGTGGATGACCTCTTAATCTTTAGTACTTAGAAAGTATTATATATACAAAAGTTTTTGGCTTCAAAATTTGATATGAAAAATATGGGTGAAACCGATGTAATTCTTGGAATAAAATTATTTAAGCAAGATAATAATATTATTTTATCTCAGTCACACTATATAGAAAAAGTGCTAAAGAAATTTAAACATAATGGAAAATTAGCACCAACACCTTTTGATCCAAGTATAAAATTAAAACCCAACGATAGTAGAAGTGTATCTCAATTAGACTTTTCTAGAGTAATTGGTAGTTTGATGTATGCTACTCATTGCACTAGACCTGATATTGCTTATGCGGTAGGGAAATTAAGTAGATATACTAGTAATCCTAGTCATGAACATTGGAAAGCAATTAGTAGAGTATTAAGTTATCTTAATAAAACTAAGGATTATGCTTTACATTATGTTGGTTATCCTACTGTACTTGAGGGATACACAGATGCTAGTTGGAACAATGATACAGATGAGTCAAGGTCTACTAGTGGATGGGTATTTACACTTGGAGGTGTCGCAGTTTCCTGGGGATCAAAGAAACAAACATGCATAACACATGCAACTATGGAATCAGAATTTATTGCTCTTGCGGAGCAAGGAAGCAGAGTGGTTAAGGAATTTACTATTAGAAATTCCTATTTGGCCAAAGCCTATGCCACCAATCTCTTTATTCTGTGATAGTGAAGCTGCGCTATCTAAAGCTTATAGCAAAATTTATAATGGAAAGTCTAGACATATAAGTTTAAGACACAGTTATGTTAGTCAATTACTCCGTGAAGGAGTAATTACTATCAATTCAATACGGACCTTTGCAAATTTAGCGGATCCATTTACAAAAGGTCTTGCAAGAGATGTAGTTATTAAAACATCAGAAGGGATGGGTTTAAAGCCTAATAGCTTACATCACCTATGATGGTAACCCGACCTATTTTCTAAAGTCCAGAAACTAAAGGTTCAATGGGAAAACAAATCATATGTAGTGATTGCACATTATTAAAAGTGCGAGTTTACAACTCCAACCATCTCAAGTAATAATGTGGAACTTGTAACGTAAGGAAGAGGTTGAGGTATTTCTCTTAATCGCCTATAACATATAATGTTGAAATGTCTAAGTTACAAGGGCATTTACGATAGAATGACCTATATGAGTTACGAAGTGTGGCCGCTTCGAAGAAAGATAAAGGCTTTTCTTAAATACAACTCATGAATACCGGGGTATAAGCACAAGGCCATAAAACGTGCTGGCTGTTAAAATGAAATGAAACTTAGATTACTTATGTGTGATATATATCCGGTTGATTATACAAGAAAATTAGTTCAAGAAATTAGATCACTAAAGTTCTTTATCAACTTTGATGTATTCTCACTAAGTGAAGGTTCAATTCATTAGGACACCTTCATTTATGCATCTGATGAGTCAAGAAATGCTCAAATTTCTTTTACATATATATCTTGTTTTGGATATCAGTTTAAGAATGACTCTCGGTTTCTTTATTTCCAAAATAGGGAGGATGGATATTTATTTTGTAAATAGGGAGGAATGTTGGATATTTACCAAATAAATATTTATTACTTTAATAATATTTATCTATTATTAATTTAATAATGTTTATTTATTTTTAAATGGTTCCTTAAAGTGATTGGTTCTATATTAAAAGGATGCTTTTAACCTTCAAGTCAAAATTACTTAAATTTTGAATTAATATTGGAGGAAAACTTTTCCCACCATAAGTTTAAAAGTGTTGTAAATATTTTGTCCCACCTCACTATTTTACAAGAAATATTTATGGCTTATATATGGAAACTTACCTTCCATATTGTTTGGCTTACAAAGCGAATAATGAACGCTTTTAAGACTTGCACTTCGCGACGCATCGTCGTCATGAGGAGCTTGAGGAGCCTTTCCTATTTGAACCGAGATGATCCGATCGGTTGACTTGTTGACCGTCACGGATTGATTTCGACGCGTGTGCACCACATGTGTGCATTAGGCAGTTTCCGACCGTTCAAGGAAACGGTCGGATTTCGGATTCGAACAAACAGTTACGATTTCGAATTCAGACAAATCAGTTGACCAAAAGATGTAACTGTTCGGATGTGAACCGTTGGATCCTTGCAACCGTTGATCGGATCGATCAGGGCCCTCGATTGCAAGCAACCGACAGACACAACTGCCCCTGAAAAGGTGCTCCGAAAGTTATAAATAGAGGCCAGAGGAGGGATTCTAAACACTTGCAATTTCCGAATCTTACATCTGAGCCCTCAGAATTCGTGTGCAAACCAGAGCATTCTGCGTCTTCGTTTCGTTGGGTCGCACACTACAGTGCAACGTAGTGTGTGACAGATCGGTTCTTCACCGAGGCTTCATTGTATCCTGGAGGCGAATTTGCCGATATCCCGTTGCATATAGGGGGCAAATATTGTCTTAAAGACAGCGATCTAATCGCGCCTTGAAGCAATTTTCCGGTCTATTTTCTATCAATCTTTGTGCAATACACTAACACACATGGTGTAAAGAATGGTGCCTTAGGAAAATAATTTTAAACAATATATCTAAAAAGCTGAAAAAAATAAAATTAAACCATTGTAAAATTTTAAAAATAAAACTTCCTATGAGTTCTTTTATTTACAAGCCCATATAAAAAAACAGAAACAAAATCATTTCCGTGAGTTTTGTCAAACAAGGCCTAAAAGATTACATGAACCATTAGAAGATGTGGTGCAACTCATATCACGTGTCATAAAGGTAGTATGAAAATGTTACCTTTGTAGGTATCGTTCCTTTTCCATTATAAAAATTATAATATATTTCTTCTTTTTCTTGTACTTGCCCAAATTTACCCACTTTTTCAAATGTTTCCTAAGCCGTTCAATTCCCGTACCGTGACTTGTCACTACTCACTACTCCATCTAACTTAAAAAACCAAAAACTGCTGCTAATAATCTTATTTTTTGTAGTGCTGTAGATTGGATTGGCGACTCAAATCTGATTGATACTGATGGACAGCTCAGATCTAGTTAGCACTGATGACTGGACGGCTCACAAACACACAAAAATACAAGCACCAGATGATACTTAAACGATCTTATACCATTTATTAGCATATGATCTTGGAAATTCATACTGTCAAAGTGATATATGATCAATTAAAGGACTATAGGTAAAAAAATCACACTATTTGAGAGATTCCAACCATCCGATCAGTACCTTCTAATATCAACGATTGTTCTTAATTTTGATGGCATATATTAAAATTCACCATTTAGATGGTTTACATCCACTCATAAGGATGATCCTTTGGTGGACATGTTCCAATGAACTTGGGAAATTTAGATTGATCCTGAATATGTGCCACATGAAACAATGATAAATTACACTTCAATGATGAGAGATGAAAAGTGACATTTTAATGGTGGGAGATCATTTAAACACCATTTCATGTTTATATCTCGGTAATTAAGGAGCCATTATCTCGGATACAAAAGGATTTAATTAAAACCTGAAACTGAAAGTTAAAAATAAACGAAAAAACAAGAGAAAACGTTGACTATTGTTCATTAAAAAAACAAAAAAACGTTGACTAGATCTGATTCTCCATATGATCATCAGATTCATGATCAGACCCTCACTTGAAGCGTAGAACAACCAAATGACAAATCTCACAAATCGATCTCTTCAATTCTCTTCATGCTCTTTGTTAATGGCGGCTCTCTTTGCTTACTCAGCCTCAGTTCAACTAAATGACCCAGGTAATATTACCATAAACCTCTTTACTTTTCAAAACTTGATGGTTTTTTAGAACCTAAGAATCTATTTTCTTGTTTTTGTAGATTGGTACTTCTGGTTTCCTCTTTATGCTTCTGCCTTCCTAGTTAATCTTCTTCAATTAACAGCCGTCAGATCTAACACCATCAATAAAATAGCAAAACTTGGTCTTTGGATTGGAATTCTTTTATTTCTCAAGGTTGTGGTGGAAACTTATTTAGATGGATTAGCTGGGTTTTTGTCATTGGATTTGAGTGTAAGAGTTGTAAGAGAAAAAATAGGAAGTGGGCTTGTTTTGATTTCCATGTTTCTTCAATTGAAAGCTTCTGAAATATCGACAGACCCCATGAAAAGGAAGAGAAAGGAAGTTGGAAGATGGGTTAAATATGGTAAGTGATTTCTGACGGTAAATTTCCTGAAATGAATGGGTTCGGTTTCGGAATTTTTTTTTAAATTCTTAACTGAAACTCGAATATTTCTGTTTTTTCGGTTCAGCCTAGAGTATGTTTGGAAATTTTCCAGAAACACAGGAAATTGATTTGTAGATCCAATAGATTTCAACTCATTAAGAATTAATAAGAATTCCTTATTTTTCGGTGTTTGGATGTGTTTGGATTGCATAATTATACCTAGAAGATAGAAAAGGAGCATGGAGGGAGATTCCGTGAGTGAGAGAAATTAATTAGGAGAAAGAAAGAGAGAGATGAGGAGAGAGAGAGAGAAACCTCATGGGGTTAGGTGAGCTGGCCAGGTACCTACTTCCAAAAGTAGAGACCTGAGTTCGAATTCGCTCCCCCTTAAAGCCACCTTAGAGTTATATATTTTGTACTGACTCGGCATGCGCTAAATTTGGGGTGTGCATATGCCCCTGGGATTACGCGGGTGCTCTAAGAGGCCCGAATACTCAAGTTATCAAAAAAAAGAAAAAAAAATAGAGAGAGAGATCGGTGTGTGCGTGTGAGAGAGAGAGAGAGAGAGTGAAAGAGCTCAGTGAGAGAGGAGAGATAGGAGAGAAAGAGAGACGGTTAGAGAGAGAGAGAGAGAGAGAGATTTGTATGAGAGAGAGAGAGAGTCCTATTATTTCTCCTGGCACAACTTTGTTGCCAAGCATAAGAAATTAGCATACTTCCTTTCATTTCTCATGATTTTTTATCCTTTCCCCCTGTCGAAACATATGTATTTTTTGGGTTTTTGGGTATTTTGTTAATTTCTACATTTTTTTTTTTTTTCTCATCCTAGCTCTGCGGTTTTTTAGTTTTGGCAGCCAATACCCAAACTGAACTAAACCAAAATTGATCAAGCTCGGATAGGTCCAGCCAAAACCGAAACCGAATTAAACCAAAATCGATCAAGCTCGGATAGGTTTGAATCAGATTTTGGGCCGGTAGTTAGAAGTTAGAACAGGTTCAATTTCCTCGGTTTTCAGTTCAGTTTTGGGTCAATCCTTGCATCCCTACCAATGCTGCTGCGTGGGCTACTCAGTAACCCAAGTCAATTAGGTTTCATGTGCCACGTAATCTAAGGTTGAATAACATAATCTTTCCCTTTAGCAGCTCAAAAAAATATAAAAAAAAAACTATAAAACGATGACTTTATGGTTAAAAGAATAAAAATTCAAGGGTAAAATTTTTGGATGGAAAACTGATGGTTTTTTTAACTATTTGAATGAGGGGTAAAATTATTTTTATTTTTTATTTTTAATTCTTAAAAAGACTAGTGTCTCGTTAAAGGATGTAGTGCAACTCGCGATCACATGGCAAGTATACAAATCTTTGTGGGTCCCAAAATCTGTGCTTATTATGAGTTGTGATTTGTGTAGGGCTGTCAACCAGCCGGGGTGAGCTCTTGGTCAACCGGATTATTTTTAACTATACAAATTGCACTAGAATCCGACCCAGATAGGAATAGGCCAGGTTAAAAATAATTAGGCCCAATCCCAGCCCATTATACAAATAATGCTATTTAGGAAGTCATCAAAGAGTGTCGGGCCATGGGGCATATCTAAGTCCAGGTTGGGTGTTTAGTCCATTATTCTAACTGGAATTATGTGATTTTGGTTGTGATTAGGGATGACATTGCTGCATTATTCTAACTGTAATTATGTGATTTTGATTGTGATGAGGGATGACATTGCTGCATTATTCTAACTGTAATTCTGTGATTTTGATCGTGATTAGGGATGGCATTGCTGGTGGTAGTGAGCTATGGACTCCCTTTAACTTTCTTTGGGTTCTGGAAAGGAGATCTAAAGCTTTGAGAATAGAGATCTCTATCTTTGTAAACAAAAAGAATGTGAAGAAAGTGCATGAAACCAAGGATCAAAAACTCGGATTCAGTCTGCGGCTCGGTTATGACCGAAACCACGGTTATGACCGAAACCAAGATCAATGTGGATTTAGGTCGAACTTTGGGTAAATTCTCGGTCTTTTAGAACAGTTTTCGGTCAACTTTCCAATGGCAGAGCCAGCCGAAACTGTTATCTTACCCGCGATAAATTGAAATTCCGGGCCATATTTTGATCCTTGCATGAAAATGAGGCATGAAATTATGTATTGTCTTGGAAATGTACCATTATATGGTCTCATTGTTGTGATTCTATTGGCTACTCATTGTTTTGGAAATGTACCATTGGTTTATTATACCTGCATTGTGGGAATTAAATGTTAGAATAGTCCCACATTGCCTGTGGGTGTGGAGATTTTGGGCAATATATAATTTGGGAGATTTGTAGTCCCACATTGCCTGTTAGAATAGTCCCACATTGCCCGTGGGTGTGGAGATTTTGGGCTATATATAATTTGGGAGATTTATAGTCCCACATTGCCTGCCGGCGTGGAGATTTTGGGCTATATATAATTTGGGCACTCCATACCTTTCAAGCTAGTTTTGTGAGATTGAGTTAGACCCATAGAATTTTTATCATGAGTCTATCACCTAATTCAATTGTCTACGTGATTTGGCTTGGCTTTATCACTAGCATCATAAGGTTGTCAAACTTAACACCTTCTAGCTACAGAATTTTGTCAAAAGCTGACTTTGGAGGACTCTTGAGCATTCTCTCTCTCTCTCTCTCTCTCTCTCTCTTGACTTTGGAGGACTCTTGAGCATTCTCTCTCTCTCTCTCTCTCTCTCTATATATATATATATATATAGAGAGAGAGAGAGAGAGAGAGAGAGAATTTGACCGCTACACTAGTGCCCAAATCAGGTGGCATGTGATCCCAAAACAAATACCTCTTTTGAGATTATTAGCCACGTGATATATGATCTAAGAAAAATATTTTATTTTTACAACTTTTTTACCCTAAGAAACATGGTCAAATTTGGACGTCCGCCCCACTTAACTTGGTGCATTGAATTTTTCCAACTTTGACCATGTTTTGGATGGTAGATAAGATGTATTTTTTTTTCCTTGTTAGGGATGGACATGATCAATGTTGCACATGTTGCCTTCGCATCGGATCTATGAATTTGGTGCCACTTGGCACCTAAATAGCACTAAGGCAGTGTTAAACTCTACATGACTAATGTAGCATCGTGCTCCCTCTCTCTCTCTCTCTCTCTCTCTCTCTCTATATATATATATATATATATATATATCCCACTTATATATAAAAGAGAAAGTAATTCAAACATTGGTACTCATTTGATTCATTTCTATTGAAAGGATATTCTTTCTTCTTCTTTTTCATTCTATCACATACAACAATGAAGGTTAGGTGCAAATCAACAAAACTCATACTTATTGTAGTAAAATCACAAACTATACAGACTTCATTAATGTGCAACAGAATATGGTTATCAAAATCTCAAATGATAAAGACTTCACTTTGGTTGGGGTACATTTATTTGTGCTCACACATTCTTTAAAAGCGCCCATAGCTTAGACCCCTTTAAAACCATTGATTGCTTTGGATAAGTGATGGAGATCGTATTTTAGCTCGATATTCCACACAATAGATCTTGAGATCATGGCTCACCTATCAGACAATCATTTTTTTACTCTATATACCATAGATCCTAAAACAAATGACTCTTTAATCATATGACACACATCACGCTCAAACATGAATTTATGGCCATAGTTTTGGGATATGTGACACATGGAATCAAACAATGACCGTATGATAGATGAGCCATGATCTCAAGATATATTTTGTAGAATAACAGGGTGAATGACATCCATCATCTGATCTGACGCAATCAATGGTTTTCAAAGGGTCTGGGATGTGGGCACTTTCAAAGAACAAGTGGGTGCAAACAGAGGTCTCATCAATTTTTGATAAAAATGGAATCATATTAATATATAATAACATCAATAATAAATAAGAACAATAATAATAATAATAATAATAATAATAATAATAATAATAATAATGAAAATAAGAGAGCACACCCGTCTTTCCAGAATACACTCTTTCACATGAAAAAATTGTTGAGTGCTTTGAATCAGACGATGGAGATCTTTTTTGTCCCAATATTTCGCATAATAGATCTTGAGATCATGCCGCACCTATCAACCGATTAGATATTTATTCCATGTGGCACACATCCCCAAAAGTGACGGTTTGTGTCATGATTTCAATATCTATTTTGTGGAAGATTGGGATAAAAAATGATCTCTATCGTCTGATTAAAGGCAGTCGACTTTATTTTCATGTGAAACGGTGTGTGCTCTTCAAAGGAAAAACGAGTGCAAATAATGCCACCCTAAAAATAATTAATTGTTCAAAACTATCGTATAGATGTTTTTCATGTCAGTAATGTTACACAACCTTCCATCTAATTCAAGAGTATCCAAATCAAGTGAACTAGCTTCAAGCATATGCATCTTGCTTACGGTTTATCTTAAATCATATTGTCTTCATCTTATAGGCTCCAATCATATGCATTTTGTTTGAACTTGAGTTGCATTTTTTGTCTGTTTAGAATGGAATAAAGAAACATGATAGACCTATTTTGGTCATGTGTCAAAATAGACATAATATATCTATTGAGAAGCAAGATATATAACAAAAGTGATTTTTTTTAGTATAATAAGTGTTAATTAATTTATTAATGTATGTGAGCACCTAACACTTATTTCGTATTCAACAATATCCGTGTGCCGATTGAACAATAACTCAACTGATATCCTCTTCTCTTGTGCACAGGTCGTGGATTCTAATCCTCAAGCCTGCTCCTACCCTTTGTGTGAGTCCCCTCCCAATGTGCTAGGCCAATAGTGAATCTTCTATGCGTGCAAGTTTCTACAGATGCTACTTCTGGGCTGTCTATGAGGTATGAGATCCTAAAAACAACAGCGGTGCAACCCAATTGCATCTCTCTTTTTTATGAGTTGGTATCAGCTGGTGTGTGAACTAATATACTTATGATAAAAGGATATTTTAATAAATTAAATACATAGAAGTTTAAATAGGAGTTCGCCAAATTTAAAATGAAATGCAAAAAAATATATTTGAAATTTACATTATAGCTATTCATTCTTCAAATAAATTTCAAATAAGCGGCTCTCACGTGGGCATGTGCAAAGTCCACTAGTATGTATATATAATATGGAAGCCGGTTAGGTCCTCCAATGGAGGACGGTGACCGTCCTCCAAGATCCACGTGGCACTCAAAATACTTTTTGGTGCCACGTGGAGCACAGGTGGACAGTTTATATCAACATTAAAAAAAAAAATTCTTCCAATGGAGGACGGTGACCGTCCTCCAAGATTCACGTTGAGCTCCACGTGGCACTCAAAATACTTTTTGGGTGCCACGTGGAGCACAGGTGAGCAGTTTAGATCAACATTAAAAAAAAAATTAAAATTTTTTTTTAAACTCACAAGTCAAAGTTTGACGATTTTCATTGGTCTACATTTCACGATTCAAAAAATACACAGTAGAGATGTGTTTTTAATTTATTTTTTTTTCAAAGATGATCTAAGCAATGCGCCCAAGGTCTACGTGACATCGAACAAATATTTTAGGTGCCACGTGGAAAACCACGTGAAAGATTGGAGGACGGATCCCTTTTCATATATATATATATATATATATATCAAACAATCCTATCAAATAAATAAATAAATATATATATATATATATATATATATATATATATATATATATATATATTTATCAAACAATCCTATCAAATAAACCCATTAGCTTCCAACGAAGAATTCATGGAGAAATATCTATAAGCTATCTCAAATCCTATCAAAACATACCAAATCTGAGGAGGTTTTGATGAAAATCTAAAGACGTTTTTACATGGTAAAAAATTTCTTGAGATTTTACTATGTAGAGGGAAATTTAAATTGTCAACGCTCTCCTGTAATAAAGGCATGCACTTTGACATTTTATCCCCCCTTGTTGGTTCTTCAATAATAGGAATCTAGTTTCGACTTCAACAGACTTCTCAATTGTTCTTCTTTCTCAACCACTCATCCTTTACATATCTTTCAATCCTCTAGGACTTTAATAACTTGCCATCAGGGTCAGGCCCGAGATTTTGGAGGCGTTAGGCAAAATTAGTAAATAAAAAATTAAAATTAAAAATTAAAATTAAAAATTAATTTAGACCACGTTATCACGGGATCGTACTTCAGCAACCTCAATCTCGTGCGACATCTAACGCCCGATGCGCTAAGTTAGCCTACTCTTGATACCAATTATCGAGGGAACGTCCTTCGACGCGCTATCAATCCACGCGGTGCTTTACTACCGCGTGCAACGAAGCCAATCCATCTATACATCAGCTCTGATACCACCCACCTAGAGGACGAAAACTCTCCCAATGTGGTTACCTTTATTTTGCGGCCTACCACTCAAACTTATCATGCCCCTTATGACACGCTCATTTACACCACTGTGCTAAACTTGGCTTTCTCAAGCTTCACCCTGTGCACTGCACTAGTACCTCGCTTCGCAACAGTCTTAGCATGCAACTCTCCATGCCATCATGTCTTACTCACATACCGAACCAAGCCTACAGCCTTGTGCCTCGTACTCGCGTGCTCAACTGAGTCCCACGCAGCTTGCCTTCGTGTGCGTTTCGAATTACTAACACCCGTTCATCCTTGGCCCACATGCTGTCATGCTCAACTGAGTCCCACGCAGCGCTCGTGTTCTCGCAAGGTTGCCCAGCCGTATGCACCGTGACGAGTAGTCGGGGGCCTAACTTCAACCTTGCATTAGGTGTCACACGACATCGCTGCGTCGACGTCCTACGCCCACCCTTTCAGGCTTGGCTTTCTTAATCTTCACCCTGTGCACTGCACTAGTACCTCACTTCGCAACAGTCTTAGCATGCAACTCTCCATGCCATCATGTCTTACTCACATACCGAACCAAGCCTACAGCCTTGTGCCTCGTACTCGCGTGCTCAACTGAGTCCCAAGCAGCTTACCTTCGTGTGTGTTTCGAATTACTAACACTCGTTCATCCTTGGCCCACATGCTGTCGTGTTCAACTGAGTCCCACGCAGCGCTCGTGTTCTCGCAAGGTTGCCCAGCCGTATGCACCGTGACGAGTAGTCGGGGGCCTAACTTCAACCTTGCATTAGGTGTCACACGACATCGCTGCGTCGACGTCCTACGCCCACCCTTTCAGGCCTAGGAGACACTTACGCCCCCTCTGGCAACGCAAGGCCCCGTGTGCGGGGGAATAGCTCTCTAGTTCTCTTCCCTTATATAAGGGTAAAACAGTCATTCAGCAAAAATGGCAGGAGAACCTTAAACCTATTGGTTTGACATACCGCAATGTCATCGCATCGCTAGCCCAGCTTGGCCCTGTCGCGTCCGTGTCGCGACCTTGTCGCTCCCGCGTCTTACCCACATGCGACCGTGTCGCGTCCCCGCAGCGCGACCACGTCGCCAGGCCCTCTTGGCCCCATGTCGCGTGCTCTCTTGGCACCACATGTCGTGCCGCAGGCACCATACTGCAAGCTCGAGTATTGACCCCATCACAACCCGCCTTTAAAGAATACTTTTGGAGAATTGACTAACAAAAGAGCCCCATTTCAAGCCCAAAATTAGGGGGCCCAAGGCGGTTGCCTATGCCGACTAGTTCCCTCTAGTAACAATAGTTGGAAACATTATTATAGGAAAATAATATTTTATTCTCCACAATTCACTACAAAAAAAATAAGACTATTAGCGGCAGCCAAAAATTTTCGCTACCAAAAACTGCCGCTATTAGTTTTGTCACTACGAAAAACTGTCTTAATAATAAGTACCGCTAAAATATCTTATTTTTCTAGTAATTTTTTCTTATTTTTAATTTTATTTTTTTTGCCTATGCTTAATCCGTATACCTTTTATTTAGTGAGCATGCCTATTGTCTAAGCCATCCTCGCTAGAAAATATCTATGCTTCGTATGTTTTATTACAAAAATATCTATTTAGATTTTAGACTGTGGCCGTTTAATAGGATTAGAGGATATTAAGGTTGTTTTAGTGAGTTGTCTGAAACGATTACGTGAAGCTGATTACATCATTTCATGTTGTTTGGGAGGCCTTAATTTCAAACCCTTTTAAATGGTTTAACGGGTTTGGGTGGAAGCATCCTTTTGGAAAGATAGGGCTATTTGATAGGATTTTCTAATAGGTTCGAGAGAGAGAGAGATAAAAGGCAGAGCTCTTCGAAAGTTTAAAGGCTAAGAAAATAAGAAGGTTTTGGTTTAGTAGGGGCATTTTTTTAACTTGATGAATATGATCTATGACTATTTATCCTCACTACTATATAAAAATAAAATAATTTTTGTCAATTTTTTAGGCCCAAAATGCCACTCATATCTCATATATAGCGGCAAGTCCAAAAACAGAGTTCTAACTTCTAACCTACTCTTCTCCCGATTATGTCGGAGACATGAACACAAGCTTAGCAAATTTGCAGCTCCGTTCTTCTGGATTCAAATGTGCGGCCAAGCCGTTTTCGGAGAGTAGGAATTTGACTTCTCCGAATCGGAATTCTGTTTGGTTTGATCGAAAAAATGAGGGTTTAGGGTTTCTCAACGGTGTTTAGAAATTGAAGTTTTTGTATCCGGTTTCCGCGATCGAGGAGTCGAGAACAGCATATATGAATGGGAAAGAGGAGAAATTTGATGGAGAATCGAGCGCTCCTAGTGGCGATTCTTCTGTAGGTTCGGGTATTGTTCTTGATTTCAACATTGCTTTGTCTATAATGATGGTGATTCATTGGGTTGATTGAGAATTTGACAAGTAGGGACAAAATGTGTTATTAGATGTTGATTTTTAGTGTGTTTGGTGGTTTGAAATCTTTGGGAAATTCAGTGTAATGACCCAGATTTTTGCAAGCGTTGAATCGTTGATTTTTGACAAAAATGAGACAATTTTGACTTATTTGACCTTGGTCAAACCTTGGACCGGTATGACGTGGCCTCAGGCCCACTATTTTCCTCGTAGGATGTATGCACCCCGACACACTAGATTTCAACTCAAACCCTATGGGGGATATATATATATATATATATATATATTGTACACGATTCAAATCTCGAGCAACTCAAGCCTCGAGACCGAGTTCAAGCTCGAGCTTGAACCCAAACCCAAGCCACCCCTATTTATTTTAAAAATAAATAATTAAATAAGTAAAACCTTATATATATAATAGGAAGTGTGTTAGTGCATGGTCTTAGCTGAAGGTACTATAGGGGCTAGGTGTGATTGCCAAATAACCCAACCAGCCCTCTGCTTTCACAGCCGTCCATTCTAACTCTCTTGTTTGGATTCACACACATACACTCTCCATATGTGCCCAACATACTACCTAGTCCCCACACTCTATTAATTTCCAGCCAAGCCTCCATCTAATACTCCCAACTTGGCAACTCCAGTAGCCACCAATTTTATTTCTTTCCCTTTTATCATGGCCGCTTAACACAATAGCCAACCCAAAATTTTAATCCCTAAAATTCCCATAAGCACATATCACTCTCCATAAATATTAGATTGGATCTCTCTTTCTCGTATTAAGCTTGCCTATAAAAGAGTTTAAAATCCTTAAGAGTTAGGAGATCTCACTAGAGTCATGCATTCACAGCAATCAAATCCCATCGATTTTGAGATTATTTCCCATCACTTGCAGTCATATCCTAGACCCATGGTACACCGCGGAGGCCAACCACTTAATTGATTCAGTTTGAGTCTTAATAGGGCACTTGCCTAAAATTTGCAAGGTAACTGCCTAGTCGGATCTTTCTCTCCATTGATAGTTCCCTCTCTCTCTCTCTCCTTTTCATCTCCTCCTATCCAATGAGTCCCTCACGCGGACCCATAAACATCCTCCTTCCCTCTCGGTTGAAGCCCCTACACAGCAGCCTACCCACCAACCTCTCGATTGCTGCTCTATTCTTCTTCTTCTTCTTCCCTTCGCCATATACCCAAGCAGCCAACTTATGTTATTAATTAGAAACCCAGTAGCCCCATGCTCTCTCTCTCTCTCTCTCTATATATATATATATATATATATATATAACCCTCCCTCTCCCTTCGTCACCAAGTTAACCAAACAGGCCCAAATAAATAACTCCCCAACATCCACTCTCTCTCTCTCTCTCTCCCTCCCCAAGTGAGACCCCCAAGCAATAGACCACATTTAATCCTTTTGTTTCTTTGTCTCTCTCTCTCTCTCAGACATTTTTGCAAATTCGTCAAATCCTTCTCTAAAGATAAAAGATGAACTCCTATCGTTTGCAACTCGCATGTTTATAATTCATGGCGAAGCGCCGCATGGCGGTGCTCTGTTTCGCGTTTTTATTTTTATTTTCATCCGTATCGGCCACCACTGATCCTTTTGATGTTAGAAGTCTGGAAGATCTATATAGAGGCTTTAGGTACGCGCCACAGCTCACTGGATGGAAAGCAAGCGGTGGTGATCCATGTGCTGCCGAAGCACCATGGAAGGACATATCATGCATTAGAACACAAGTGTTATCCATCATAATTCATGGGTTATGCCTGCACGGAACACTGGGCCCCCATACTTATGGCCTCTTCTCTTTGCAAGTGTTGGATGTTAGTGCTAATAAGATTGGTGGTGAAATCCATTTACTTTTACCTCCAAATGTCAGATCTATTAATTTGGCATTTTACAAATTCACTAAAGACATTCCATTCTCATTGGGGTTCACGATCACACCCAAGCACCTACCGCTTTCTCATCTTCGCTGGTGCAACCACCAAACACCACTACTCCTTCAATGAGATCGATGTCCGGGCAACACCACGAGTTTGGCCACCATCATAACAGCATATTCAAACCACTTCGAACCCAAGCGGAAGCAATGTGCCTGATCCGATTTGCGTCAACGTGACCATCAATTCTAATCAATCGAAACTTCGCGAAATCTTCACGATCACGCTACAACAAGTGGGTGCCCTTATATCTATCCAAATCTACATATTTACACTTTTTATATGTGATGAATTTAGGAAAACTAAAATTTCTTGGGTTTTGTGTGGATTCACAAAAGGGTTATGGTCAAAGGGTTGACCTTATAGTTGAACCCATCGACCGAGAACTATAGTACACTATTTCCTTTCACATGGCACCCAAGTGTGTCGGCAAAATAGATCCCACATCAAGAATGGGCTGCTACCGTATTTTATTTTGTTGTGCACTGGATGTGGAGGTCTAAGTTTGACCGTTTCAATTTCGATGATCTGATCAGTTTTTTACGTCAGTCAAACTTTAAACTCCCCATAAAATTTGATGCTTTTTACATCTAATGGCTCACATTGATATGATTGTATTTATTCTCATAAATGTTAGTACTCCAAAAACCTGTAGATATATTGATTTTACACTTGTAATATTTCCTACACTTATTTTGAAAATCTGCAGTTACATTGGCTAAAGGGTCCAGTTTGACCCATTAAATTAAACGAACCACAGACGTATGATTCGAAGCCCGTGGATCTAAATAAAGATTATTTGGCTATCTGTTAAATCGATGGTCAGATTTTGATTATAATAAATAAACCTCGATCTTTGCACCACAACATAACCACAAAAATTTCTACACTTTATGCTTATGACGCCTTAGTCTAGGGTCTGATTTGACCCTTTTAGATCTCAGGTTTTTGGTCGAATCAGGCCAGTGGTTAAAACCCACTTTTCTAATGACACCATATGATTACTAAACTCGATGTCCCATATCCGATTTATTCAAATCCTTAAAATACACTTTAAATATCATTAAACCTGGATGAAAATTGAATCATTTAAGACCCCCAAACATCGGAAAAGTCTATGGGCCTAGTGGGCCCTTGTAGTCTATGGACCCTTAATGGGCTCGTATACCCAAAGTAGTCAAACGCGCGTTTTGTAAAATTGCGGATCCGAACTTTTTGAATAGGCCTAACTCACCTTCTAAGCTTAGGACAATTATTTAGGTACATCTTC
Source organism: Chloranthus sessilifolius (assembly GCA_021018995.1). Classification (NCBI taxonomy): domain Eukaryota; kingdom Viridiplantae; phylum Streptophyta; class Magnoliopsida; order Chloranthales; family Chloranthaceae; genus Chloranthus; species Chloranthus sessilifolius. The sequence goes on from CM037584.1 coordinate 2,965,434, forward strand.
TACCCCCGCTATGAAGGTGTACGTACCATGAAAATCGTACAACAAGGATTCGACGGTCGAAACTTGTTTGAGTCATATGGGAGTCAACACTTAGCCAAATTTCACAAACGACCAGTCCATTTTCATCAGATCGATAAGATCTATCTGATGAGACTAGTTTAACATCACCTTGTGATATGCTTTCTGGTACTGATGTACCTTCATTTTTTTTTAGGTCGCCTTCTTCTCTCTTTTAATGATGAGTGAGGAATTTCCAATTTACGAGTAATATTGGTTTTCTTTATGGTTAAATGCTTTCTTATTATATGTTTTATTTACTTTGTGTGGCATTCATCAGTTAGAAGTACGTTAGGGCATATGTATGTTAAGAAAAAAGAATAAGATATGATACGCGACTTTTAAGCCTTCGTCATCTTTTACGGTCACGTGAAACTTGGAATGTAGGCATCTATGTACGGATGCAACCCCTCTATGATGGTATGGGATGCTACACGAAGTAAATCTAGGTTACTACGAAACCCATTTCTTGGAAAGCGTGATTTATGAAGCCTATTGCACTGTGGCCCATTCTAATTAAGTTTAAGAAAAGATGGAATATGATATATTTAGCTACAAGATATTAAGAAAGTGGAGACTTAAGCCCACGCAAATATGAAATCGGTGCAGGGACCTAAGCCCAGAACCGAATAATATTATGATATGTTAAAACACGCTGTGAAGGCCAGCTGAACATGAATTAAGTTTCTATACGTGTCAAACCTTACGAGCCACCGTAAGGATTTAACGTCTGCAGTCAAGACGAGTCTTAAGGACAATATGATACGACAGTGTCTCAACTTAAGGGAACACTAATTTTTATGCGTGAAACCTCATCGAGCTGGATGGTGATTTATGTTATGATATGGAGGTTAGGTGGTTATCTACACGTAGACTTCGCGTGATAGGCTCGAGCAGCGATCCTAACACAGATTGTTTAAACAGGATAAGTAAGATACGAAATACGTTGTGTAGGGGTATGAAATAATAATAAGACTTTCGATATACCGCAGAAGTTAAGTTGACAAGACAAGTAAGAAAAGTATAAGCATTAGAAGCATCATATGCACTGAAATCGGTTATGTTACTTTAGTTTTATAATTTTATAGTTATACAATGATTATGAAAACTTTTATTATGCTGTGTATATGAATTTTTAAAGGATTCACCTTCACTCACAAGGTTGCACCTACGATCACTGATCGATTTTAAAGTGTAACCCTTGCAAGTGCACAAGATCTATTGTAGTATGGCAAGAACAAAGGTGTCGAACCCACAGGGAAATCTTGAATTTTAATTAATTCTTTCAGAGATTTAAAAACGTCCCTAAGGAAGTACCAAAGGGCAGATTCAATTTTACCAAAATTTATCACACTTTTCCTAAATGCAAGAAAAATAAATTAATCTAAACAACTAATTACCGATGAATCTAAAATAATAATTAAATGAGATCAAGGAATATGCTACCCCAGATTTATACCCCTTTTCTACCATTAAAACCCACAGTTTCATTAAAGCATCATTCACACCATCATTCAGCTATAGAGATGATTCGTAATAAAATATGATCATCAATCCGGCATACCCTATCTAAAAACTATGACTCAGCCTATCATTGCGGTATGAGTCATGTAATAAGCATGGCGTATCTCATGATGTTTAGATCACAACAGTAAACGCATAATCGCTCTGCAGCCTAGATCAGTCTGCAGGTCCAGATCTAGCGATTATACCCGTTGATACGCGTAATCAACGGTCATAACAAGCATTCAATATATTTTCAATAACACAAACTTTTAGCAAAACGATTCCATGATGACAATAAATCGACTATGGTATTAATCATAAATAAGGGTACTTATCTGAGGATCGCATCTTCCCCGATCTACTGATTTAGCCGCTCATCTTTGGTGTATGATCTCTTTGTTCATTCAAAGCCATTTCACTTTTCATTTCTTCCAAAAAATCTTTGGTTATAATGCCTTTTCCTAAATACAATCTATGAATGTAAAAGAAAGACAGTGCAAATCCTAGGTACAATCTACCCAGATGGAACCCTAGAAGAAGGAGAAAGAAGAACTCTTGAAAATATGCCAAGAGGAGTCTAAAACCAAAAATAATAATAATGAATAATAATCTTCTAAAAAAATTCTCTCCAAAAACTCTAAAAAAAAAGAAAAAACTAAAACTACCTCTCTAATTATCTATCTCTAATTTTTCTCTCTAATTCCTATCTCTAATTATCTATCTCTAATTTATATCTCTAATTTTTTTTTTCCGAAGTGTTTGATCCGCTTTAAATAGAGCCGAAGTTTCCCATCCACAGAGGTGTTCCAACTCAAAAATTTAGGGTCGATGCATCGACCTCCCAGATTTTCGTGAATTCCCGCCAAACTTTGTATCAGACACTGCTTTGGTATTTTGGCCATAACTCTCTGTCCCGAACTCGGATTGAGACGATTCTTGATCCGTTGGAAAGTTGACAGAAAGATATACAACTTTTGGGTTTTAACAATTTCATAATTCGGCCGTCTTGAATGTCCAAATTGAGCTATAAGTCGCACCAAGTTCTCGATGACCCAAAGTTGCAGTGTTTTGACATTATTTTCAGAATTCTTGGGCTGTTTTCTGCACTTGGCTTGTATTTACCTGAAACACTTTAAATCTAATAATTCTTATCAGATAGCCTTCATCGGATAGCTAAATATAGGTACCTAGGGGTGAAATATCATCATATTTCACTACTCATCAATCACCTAGGTAGATTGTAGTGGATCGATTGTGCAACTCACTGAGTTTACGTGACTGAGTAAACTTACCCCACCAAAAACTAACAGCTGCAGGTGAAGATATGGACTATACTGCCCGATGGACTTGATGCATTGGAAGATGATACAGATTATAAGGGTGACGACTTTGATGATCAGCTAGACGACGCCAGGTATATATTAATTGTTTAGAAAGATCTTTCAGTAGTTGACCGAACCTCTATTTTTGGTCAGTTTGTTTATTGGACTCAAAATTTAATGTAAGCTTATTGAAAATAATTTTTTTATATGAGAAGGTTTGATTCACAATTTTTAGAGAGCCCAATTTTATGAAAGATCTAATGAGATATGTATGTTCGCTTATCGTTTTAACTAGCGTGCGGTATTATAACACGAAATTTTAGGCCCTTGAGAACGGTTAGGATTCTGAGTCGTGACATTCAGAGACGATTCTTATTCAAAATGCACTAGATTGATGACTTTAGTTATGTTACAGGATATGTCCAGAATCTCTCTTTCCTCTCTCTCTCTCTCTCCCTAGCACCAATGACTACTACTATTATTACTCAACCACGATGCATTTAACTCATTCAATTTTGTAGTTTTATTCAAATTTTTATTTCTATTATTTTATTTATTTATTTATTTTTCATTTTTGAACCTTAACATTACAAGTATTTGTATATACAATCACACAATAATTTAATATGTATTAGGGAAATTCAACAAAACATGATTGGATTTGAAAATAATTAACTCTATATACCAAAATTGAAATATTTAAACCTCAAGGGGTTTAGCATGATGACCAGGTACCCACCTCAGGAAGCTGTAGACCTGAGTTCTGATCGATTTTAAGTGTAACCCTTGCAAGTGCACAAGATCTATTGCAGTATGGCAAGAACAAAGGTGTCGAACCCACAGGGAAATCTTAAATTTTAATTAATTCTTTCAGAGATTTAAAAACGTCCCCAAGGAAGTACCAAAGGGCAGATTCAATTTAACCAAAAATTTATCACTTTTTCTAAATGCAAGAAAAATAAATTAATCTAAACAACTAATTACTGATGAATCTAAGAATAATATTTAAATAAGATCAAGAAATATGCTACCCCAGATTTGTACCCCCCTTTCATTAAAGAATCATTCACACCATCACCATCATTCATTCATAAAAATGATTTGAAATAAAGTATGATCATCAATCCGGCATACCCTATCTAAAAACAATGACTCAGCCTATCATTGCGGTATGAGTCATGTAAGAAGCATAGCATATCTCGTGATGTGTAGATCAAAACAATAAAAATATTAGACTATGGTATTAATCATAAATATGGGTACTTATCTGGGGATCGCATCTTTCCCGATCTACTGATTTAGCCGCTCATCTTTGGTGTATGATCTCCTTGTTCATTCAAAGTCATTCCTCTTTTTATTTCTTCCAAAAATCTTTGGTTACAATGCCTTTTCCTAAATGCAATTTATGAATGTAAAAGAAAGACAGTGCAAATCCTAAGTACAATCTACCCAAATCAATCCCTAGAAGAAGGAGAAAAGAAGAACTTTTAAAAAGATGCTCAGAGGAGTCTAAAACCAAAAATAATAATGAATAAACAATCCTCTAAAAAAAAACTCTCTCTAAAAAATCTCTAACTATTTCCTCTAATTTCTATCTCTAATTCTTGCTCTAATTTTTTGCTCCAATTTTTGCTCTAATTTCTATCTCTAATTTTTGCTCTCCTTTTCGAAGTGTTTGATCCGCTTTAAATAGAGCCGAAGTTTCCCAGCCGCAGAGGTGTTCCAAATCGAAATTTAGGGTCGATTAATTGACCCAATAGGGTCGATGCATCGACCTCCCAGATTTTCGTGAATTCCCGCCGAACTTTACATCAGACACTGTTTCAGTATTTTGGCCATAACTTTCTGTCCCGAACTCGGATTGAAGGGATTCTTGCGCCGTTGGAAAGCTGATAGAAAGATCTACAACTTTTGTATTTTAACAATTTCATAATTCGGCCGTCTTGAATGTCCAAATTGAGTTACAAGTTGCACCAAGTTCTCGATGACCCAAAGTTGCAGTGTTTTGACATTATTTTCAGAATTCTTGGGCTGTTTTCTGCACTTGGCTTGTATTTACCTGAAACACTTCAAATCTAATAATTCTTATTAGATAACCTTCATCGGATAGCTAAATATAGGTATCTAGGGGTGAAATATCATCATATTTCACTACTCATCAAGTTCTAATCCCCCCTGAGGCCACCATAGGGATAAAATCCCTTTGGTTATCAAAGAGCAGCAATAATAAATAAATAAATAAAATATTTAGCAAAGTGGGATGAGAACAGAATTCAGCGCAAAAATATTTTACCCATAATTCTTTGCCCACCCTATTTTATGAAATAATTTTTCCCTGAATGAAATCCCTCCTGGCCGAATATTTTTCCCAAAATTATCTGCCCATCCCGTTTTGCCAAATATTTTGATTTTTGGTATATAGAGATAATTATTTTGAAAACTAATCTTGTTTGATAATATACATTAAATTATTTGAAGTTTTTAATATTATTTCTCCCTCTCTTTTTCTGAAAACAAAGTTCTGCGAGATCATCGTTGACACATTAACGTATTTTTATCAAGGTAAGTGGGCGCTATTATGGTTTAATACCTTATATTCTTTTACCTAATTATTTTATAATATTGTTGTTACCTTTTAAATAAGCAAAATGCGTTCCCATGTACATGACTCTCTCTCCTAAACGAAGGCTAATAAATACCTTATAATATTGTTGCTACCTTTTAAATAAGTAAAATTCATTATGACATTTTTGTGACAACCATTGTCCCAAAGTTTAGGTTTAGGAATTATTCGGTAAGCAGTTAGGTTGATTCAATTTGGATAATTTAACACATCAACCTATTTTTATCAAGATAAGTGGGCGTTGTCATGGTTTAATATCTTATATTCTTTTACCTAATTATTTTATAACGCTACTATTACCTTTTAAATAAGCAAAATTCTTAGTGTCTATATTTATTTTTTTGATAATTTATAACCTACTACATTAAGAAAAAGAACAATAAGAGTAGCTAGTATCTTAGATAGACTTCAATTTTTATCTTTAATATTCGTTTTATGAGTATTATTATTAATAATTAATATTCTTTTATTATACTATGAAATTAGATGGTTTGTTATCCACAACATTCTCTTGTTGAGCCTGAGCATGTGACTCAGTACTGTTGTTGTTCTAAGTGTGCATGATTTATTTGCGTTTTGAAAACAGATTTAAAGAATAAGAAAATATCAGCACAGTTAGAACATAATTAGCCTGCAAGATCAGGGCCAATTGTAGCAAGTTTTAAATGTAAGTGAGTAAAAGATCGTTCACAGGGAATTGATTTAAAATTTAAGATAAACCTCCAAATCTGAGCTACCAGATCTGGCCTCTGATCCTATCTACAAAGCACATAAGATGGGAGGTTGAATTTGTCACGTTAACTAAATAATAAAAAGTAAAAATTAAACTAAATGATCCAGATCCGAGTTGGGGAAACGTTTGTGGTAAACTTATATAAAAAATAGAGAAGTAATATCTAACTTTGATTTGGTCTTTGAAATCTAATGAGAATAACTGCAGCTCAACAGAGGTGATCCAATCTTCATCTGGCTACAAGCACAGATGTAAGAGAGATAAATCTAATTCAAGGATTGGCTTACACTTATGGCTATGGTCTGTCCACTTTAATGGCCACAAACCATCCAATAGTCTTTAACCAAATCCTCAATTCGTAATCAGAAACATCACTACAAATGCCGAAGAGATTAGGTTACCAACACTAATTCTCACAGATTAATGAATCAAGGAAATTGCATGCAAAATAATGAATCTAAAGGAGTCTAATGTCGAGGAGATCAGAGGAACCCTTAACATGAGTCCAATGGAGAATGCATAGTTTACAACCTTTATAATTACAGAAAGCACTTAAATAAATCTCCTGATTTGCGCCTTGAATACAACTCTCTTTTGAATTACGTAAATGTCTCAGCCTCTCAAATGCAAGTACAAAGTAGGCTATTACAAGGATTGCAGACAAGCTGTCTGGCTGGGAAATGGGGGATTTAGAAATGAAACTCAAAATCTGGATACCCAAATTGGGCAAATGGTTCGTCTATTTATAGTTTTCCCTAAGCCAGCTCAGATGTGTATCAACCAATCAGAATTGGATAGATCTGTATCAACCAATAGGAGTCGAGCACCAGGATCCGGGACATTTCGCCAATTTAATGCTTGATCTGGTTCAGCCAATCAGGAAACAGAGGCATCAATTCTGTTATGTAATTCAAAAATCTGTTTGAGCTTCTAGAAGTTTCCGCCAAGTAATTTCATCTTTGGGTGTTCACATGGGGTGGAATATGCCTTTGGTTCGTGCTCAGAATCTTCCGGAATGTCCTTGGGTTTTAAAATGCATTGGGACGCGTGCAACAGATTATTGAATTGCCCTTGTTAAAGCTGCGAATCTCCAAAATACCTTTTTGCAGAGTTCAGGGGCCTTTTTGCAAAGTTCAATGACTTCTGAAGCTCTGTTCGCAAAGTTCAATCTTTTTTTCGAGGAGTTCAGATGCTCTTTGAAAGCTACACCTGGAGTTTTAGTCCTTTTCGCAGAGTTTAGGGGCCTTTTCGCAAAGTTCAATGACTTCAAGCCTCGCTCGCAAAGTTCAATCTTCTTTCGAGGAGTGTTTTCTTCTTTTCGCAAAGTTCAAGGTTCTTTCTGAAAAGTGCAAGTTCTTTGAAAAGAACTCAGAGTGCATTTCTCTGCTCAAATGTTCCTGCTTCTCTTCTGTGTCTTTGCCTCTTCTATTTAGACCTTTCCACAGCTGATGAGGTTGTTTCTTCACTTCCTTCCTTTGGACTGACATGGATTGTCATCTTTTTGGCACTTTTGAGCTGCTTTTATGGTTAAGCGTGTCTTTATTGTTGGCTGCAACATAGGCACTTAAAATACTTATTTAGTTCTCTCAAGGGTCTATCAAGGCCCAGATTAAAGGGTGAAAAATGGTATTTTTCAGTTCTCAACAAGTACACGTGTCAGTTTTTGGGATATGCATGTGAAACACTTGTGTGCCTTCAATTCTAAGACCCATGATCTAAAAGCTCAATGGTTTTGAGAAAAAATAAATTTATAATATCAATTTCCTTATGGCATTTTTGTGACGACCATTGTCCCAATGTTTAGGTTCAGGAATTATTCGATAAGCAATTAGGTTGATTCAATTTAGATAATGCCTTTGGAAAGTTTTCTTATGCAAATTGGTCTTCCCGAGTGGATGATTGTTTGCCTCAAGAGTTACTCTCTTTGTAGAAAGGATATGATCTTTGTTTTTTGTCACATGTATATTTTTCTACTAATAAATTGAGGGAGGGGTCCTTAACCCCGCTTCTCCCTCTCCCTTCTAGCCTTGGTTCACTCTTTCAATCTTAATTCGTTGTTTTCAAAGGTCATTTGGGTTGCTATCAATTGGGTCTCAGAATCTCCAAAGAAATTGAAATTCTTTTGTAGGTATGCCTCCGATTTGTTCTTTATATCTTCTTTTGGATTCTAAAGTTTATTTCAATTTGTGGTTATGAGAATTGTGATAAGAATTGTTTCGATTATAGCATATTTGTTTAAGTGATTTTGTGATCTGGGTTTTGATTGATCTAACTTTTTTGATAATATTTTTTGATTTTGTGATCTGGTTTATTGGGCATAGATGGAGATTCAATGAATTGGATTATTATAATGGGTTTTAAGTCATTTTTGATTGATTTATGTATGATTGATTCTTATAGAGAAATTATTATTATTATTTGTTTCAATTATTGAGAGATGTAGATGAATTTGGTAGTCGGTTTTCAGTTTTACATGCTTTCTCTCATTAGAATTTATTACTTTCGGGTCATTGTTTGAGCTTTGTAATCATGTAGTGCAAATGACCTGTAAATTGAACTTGGACATTTTGAGCATCTGGTATGCATCCAAACATACCATATTGGATGATGTGTATTAGTTTTTGGGGTGAATCTACACCAGTGTTTTTAATTTGTGGCAATTAGTATAGAGAAAACACCAGGTTGAAATATAACGGATCAATACTTCCCCTTAATGAAATTGATTATTAAATATGATTGATGCACTCATGGAATACTTTTTTTATATTTAAAAGAATGCACTCATGGAATACTTGGTTTGAACTATTAGGCACTATTCATATTGGAATGTTTCATTAATAGAAGCCATAAGATTAGATGTATTTTGTCAAAAGAGGCGTGGGCAGACATTTCTGCTTGCTCTAATCACTACACGTGGAGGATATAGCCAGATTTACAAATTGGGATGTAGAGATCATTTGCGGATCAATCATTTAAAGGTCTTATTTCCATGTGCATTTGCACGTGCCCTTTTACTAGTATTTATTAAAAGCACAAGTGCTAATTCATTCTTAATCGGTGAACTTATGCACTTTGTCTCTTGGGTAATGATTAGTTCCAACTGGTTGAACGGATATTATATTCCACCAAACTTACAATCATTGGATAGAGGAGATGTTTGAAGTTTTTATTTTGGTGGCCATCACTATGGTCAATCCGTTGACTGGTGAATGGTGTAAGATCAATCTTGTGATGTAATAGTTGTTAATTCTGTGAATTTGAAGAAAATAAGCAACTAATAATTAAGTCTTTTAGTTAAGGTATGATTGTGATTTCCAATCACAATATAATTAGCAATTCAAGTCCTTAATGAGAAAGAACTTTTTGGCTATAAATATAAAGGGTGCTTGGTCTCAACGATTACTCGACACATTTTAACCCTTCCTATTAGCAAAGGCATCCCCATTGTGCTAGGAGGTATTGAAAGCGAGGAGATCATTAAAGATCGGCAACTCATTATCATGGCTCACACTCAAGGTGTGCACATATATTTTTATTTATGGATTGTTGATTTATTGTTTTGATTGATCATGCACCTAGATCCTAGGGCATATATTTGGATGGTCAGATCGATAGATCCATATAGATCTATCAATTAGTATCAGAGCCATGACTGGTGTTTGATCGATCAAAGCATTAGCATATGATTTTTTTTTCGTGTGTGATATAGAGATAGTTGAACCTTGCATCATGTTCAACCGGTTTTAAAACTTGGATACATGGGAGCCTTGTATGTGTACTCTGCGTTCCTTGTCCATGTTCCTTGAATTAGTGATGTTAGCCTTAGTTTCTGGGAATACCTGAATTTTTTGGATGCAAACTCTAGATAATAAATTAATCACTGAGTGAGACGTGGAGTTGCAATGTGTGTTAAATTGAAATTATTATATTATTTGTTCTACTCTACTGCGATCTTAACAAATTTCTGTTTCTCTTCACTCAAGATCTTACGCATCTACGTCTCTGATGTGCAGTGAAATATGATGATATTTCACCCCTAAAGACCTACATTTAGCTATCCGATGAAATCCATTTAACATATTTTATATAGTTTTAGTGATTTACAGTCCTGGAGATGTGTTGAGCATGAAATAACCAAAAAGTTCAGAAGATAACGTCAAATTCGTGCTACCTTGGATCATTCGGAACTTATCCCGACTTGGAGCTCAATTTGAACCTTCAGGACGTTAGATTTAGAAACTTGTCAAAACACAAAAGTTGTAGAGCTCGTCTTCAACTTTCCAACTCCGCAAGAATCGCCTCAATCCGACTTCGGGATAGAAAGTTATGGCCAAAATATCAAAGCAGTGTCTGATACAAAGTATAGCGGGAGTTCACGAAAATCTGGGAGGTCGATTAATCGACCCTTTTTGGTCGATCGATCGACCTAATCCGGAAGATTTGGAATATCTAAAACAGAATCTGATATGGTCGATCGATCGACCCTCTTTAGTCGATCAATCGACTAAGTTTACATTTGAGTTCGGAATTATCTTTGGCCGCAAGAATATCGGTACTCTTTTCACGGATTAAAATCTTGGATTCAAGGAGGAAAAAGCGGCTTCTGTTTTGGCAATTAGGGGGAAATATATTTTTAGAGATATATTGATGCCGGGGGTCTTCTATTCTGTGGATGGAGAGTTTTCATTTTTCTGCATTCTTCTGTTTTAGTTTCTCTGCGTTTCAAAGTGTAAGGGCATTGAGTCCCAGTTTCTTGAACTATCTTTTTAATATTCATTTTTGAGAAGAAGATAAGTCTTAGTTTTCTGATTTGGATCCACTTTCAAGAAGGAGGTGTACGTACTTTGGATTAAAGCTTTCGTGGATTTTTGTGGATAATTCTTTACGGTATTTTAATGGCATTTTTAACTTCTGCATTTATTTTATTACTTATTTCAGTTATGTATGGCTAGTTTCATTAAGGATGGGGATCTAATGAACCCCATCCGAGGTATTCATTTATATTAATATAAATATGTGTGATTGAGATGTCAGATACTTTTTAAGACCCTAATATTCATTGAAAATGGTGAAATCACTATTTAAGTCTGAAATTTAGGAGCTAATCATGCCCTATGATTTCAGATCCGCAATGATGATTTTATCCTAATTATTACCCATCTCGGGGTGAAGTTTTACTGTCATATGAGATGTGAGTGTTAATCACACACTCATGGGGTGTTAATCATACATCTCCTTGATTTCGGATTGATAGTGTGACTTTATCCCAGTGGTGAGTTCCAACCACTATCTGAGGTGTGGGTGTTAATCACACACTCATGGGGTGTTAATCATACATCTCCTTGATCTTAGGTCGTACTTTGGAAATCACCCTAGAGATTGGGTTCTAAATATTGTCCGAGGTGTGAGTGTTAATCATACACTCATGGGATGTTAATCATACATCTCCGTGATCTCAGATCTATATTTTAGAACTCACGTGTGTATGGGGCAGTGCTTCTTTTGAGAAATCTGTTAAAGATCTCACATCTCAATCCACATATCGGTATTTTGTAAATGATAAACCTACGATGGGAGGATTTAGCATCCCAATCCTTATCTTTCATTAATTGTTTAATTCTTAAATTCAGTTAGTATTTATCTATTAGCATTTATCTCATTTATCCGAAGTTCTCAAAATTCTAGGTTATTGGTTACTGTGATAGATCTGTGGAAATTCTTTTAGTTAATTACTATTTTTGATTTTAAATTTTCTAACCAATCCTCGTGGGAACGATCTTGTACTTTGCACCCACTGACTACATCACGATTCGTGCACTTGCGAGTACAAATTAAATATCACATTAGTCTCCTTTTCTTGCACGATGGGCCCATTAGGCTCGGTGACCCAACCCATCATATAGTCCACATGGTTGACCCGATCCATGGACCCGTATTAAGGCCCATACCCGACCCGATTTGTGATCCGACCGGATCTATAACCGAACTCCAATCATGACCCGATCTAGCCCATGGTCCGGTCAATCAATCAACTCGGCCCATGATTCATTACCCGATTCGGCCCGTTAGAAAGGATCCGTTTGCCCTTAAGGCCCAACTTTGACTCATATTATTTCTTATTATTTTGGGCCATTTATGGGTCATCTACACTGAGGAGGCTCTTGCTCCTATGGCGATCTCCAATGATCAACCAATGCATAGATCAAAGAAAGAAAATAAGTCAGTAATTTCTTAAAACTATATCGTCTACCTCAATGAGAGTGAGTATGATATTAGAAAGAAAACAGATCCTATTTTTTTTAACCAAGCTATGAAGAGCAGTAAATCCACTTAATGGCTCGAAGCTATAAAGGATGAGTTGGAATCAATGAAATATAACTCGGTCTAGGATCTTTGCGAGTTACCTGAATGAGTTAAGCCTGTAGGCTGTAAATGGGTATATAAAACTAAACAAGACTCCAAAGGTAATATAGAAAGATACAAAGTCAAGTTAGTCACTAAAGGATTTACTCAAAAGGAGGGAATAGATTATAAATAGACATTTTCTTTTATTTCTAGAAAGGAATCTTTCTGGATAATCATGACATTGGTAGCTCAATTTGACTTAGAATTATATCAAATAGATGTAAAACCTGTTTTTCTGAATAGTGACTTGTATGAAGATGCCTTTATGACATAACCTAACCTGGAGGTTTTCAGGTTGAGGAGGAGAGTCATTTAGTTTGTAGACTCAAAAGGTCTATATATGATTTAAAGCAGACATCTCGACAATGGTACTTAAAATTTTATGAAGTCATGTCAAACTTTAGTTTTAAAGAAAATATTGTGGATTAATACATATATCTTAAAATTAGTGGGAGTACAAGTTTATCATCTTTGTTTTATATGTTGATGATATATTATTTGCGAATAGTAATTTAAGCAGGTTACATGAGACAAATAACTTTTTATAAAAAAAAATTGATATGAAAGATCTCGATAAGGCTTCTTGTATGATAGAAATTGAGATTTATCGATATAGAGCCTGTAACATATTGAGATTGTCTCAAAGAGTTTATATTGATAAAATTCTCAAAAGGTTTAATATATATAATTATTTTGCTATTGTTGCCCCTATAATTAAGGGTGATAAATTTAGTCTACTTCAGAGTCCCATAATTGATTTGAAGAGAAAGCAGATGGAGACAATTCTCTATGCATCGGTAGTTAGGAGTCTCATGTATGCACAAGTCCATATCCTTCCAGATATAACATATATAGTTAACATGTTTAGTAGGTATTAATGTAATCCTAATTTGGACCATTGGAAAGCAGCTAAGAAGATTTTTTGCTATTTACAGGGGATAGAAGGGCACATGCTGACGTACAAAAGGTTGAATAACCTTGAAATTATTAGTTATTCAGATGCTGACTATGCTGGGTGTAAAGATACCTGTAAGTCCACATCGGGTCATATATTTATGCTTGCAGGTGAACCTCTATATTGGAAGAACTTAAGCAAACGCTGACTACTTCGTTGACTATGAAAGCAGAGTTCGCTACATATTTTGAGACAACATGTGAAGTGATATGATTGAAAATTTTTATCTCAGAGTTTCGAATTGTTTATAGTATTTCAAGGTCATTGAGAATCTTATGTGACAATTTCGTTGCGATAGCTATCTCCAATAACAACAAGATTAGTAGATGTTCTAAATATATTGATATTAAATATTTATTTGTAAGAAAGAAAGTTCAGAATTAAATTATATCTATTAAAAAAATTAGTACGACACTCATGTTGGCTGACCCTCTTACTAAAGGTTTACCTCCCAAACTCTTTTCGGAGCACGTTACACGTATGAGATTAAAGGATAATTTTGATAGTCTTTGAAAATGGATATATAAGAGTGAATATATTTGCTTAAATTGATTCATAAATAAGGATTATTTTTTTATTTTTTTATTTTTATGCAAAATTTTTTTTGGAACATATAGTATCAGTAGATGGCAATAAAGTAGGACCAATAATATATTGAGTTTACATGTAATTATAATTCAGTTTGTAAACTTGCAATCTATGCGAAATCATACTAGTTGGAATCCATGTTGGTGATAAATTCTAATGCGGTAGCTAATGAACGGTCATGTATCGATGACATGATGCATTGACTATATTGATTCTTTGTTAGAATTTTCACTGGACCGGACTGATTATAAAGACTCTGGTTGAGATTAATTAGGACTTGTCATTCAAAAAAAGTTAGCTAACATTTGGTAATCTATTGACCAATGAATGATGGCCGATAGGGAGCGTTTGTCAATTCGTTCTTAATCGGCGAACTTAAGCCCTTTGTCTCTTGGGTAATGATTAGTTCCAATTGGTTGAACCGGATATTATATTCCACAAAATTTACAATTATTGGATAGTAGAGAATCTTGATGATATGTCATCCAATAAAAATGGAAATTGTGAAAGACAAGATTCTTTTTTATCCAATGGCTGCAAATCGAATTGAATGCTAGATTCTTTTTTATCCAATAGCTACAAATCGGATTGAACACGAAGTCAGGTTCCACTAGTTGAGCTTACCCATTGCCCTAGTCTCTTCTACAAATAGAAAGAGGCAGACCATCTCTACTTGGAACTTCGGGATTAGGCTTAGTCTACTCCGTACACTTGACTTTTGGGTAATTCTCAATCCCTCTTAGATTATGTCATGAACCTCTTCTGAAAGCATGAAGACTTGTTTGGGGAAGTTAGATACTCCAATTGCTAGAGGCAATGGACCGCTATTTAGTATAAGAGTCTCATTGCACGACTATGGAGGAAGCGTGATCTAGACAAACGTGATCTAGACAAATCTATAGTCATTGCACGACTATGGAGGATGCGTGATCTAGACAAATCTATAGACGTTGATGAAAATATGTAGTGATTACAGAAACTCAGGTGCACATAACTAGACAAACGTACATCTACATAAATCTCCCTAGTCATGAAAAGCAATTTCGGCCGTTGAAACATGGGAAAAGTTTTCAAAGCTTTAGTGATCACTGCATACTTTTAAGGAAAATTACAAAGGTAGAATAGATTTATGAAGAAGATATTGCAAGCAACTGATATGACACGGCGTGATTGACTGTACCGACTTATATTTAATTGAGTCCTCTAACACTTAAAACCAATTACATCATGTCACATCAATCGTCGGCACTTTCTTTGTATAAATTTTTTCTTCCAGATAGCATTGTCCTATTTTTGATAAAATAGCATTAACGAGTAAAAGATTGTGATCATAGTACAAAAATCCACATTTATTTGAAGAAACTCATTTTTTAAATGTGTTTTTAGCAAAAAAAAAATTCTTACATTTGTCAAAAAAAAAAAACTTATTCTTTAATATTTTCATTACTTTTTCTAAACAAATTTCTAAATTTTATCTCTTTTTTTTTTCCAGACTTGCCCATTTTTTCTCCAATTCTAACTTATAATCAAGGTATCAAACTCGGTATCAGTATCAGGTATCGGTCCATAGAGAATCAATACGAATCGATTGATTCTGATACCAATCGGCTTATTTTAAAATAAATAATAATAATTGAGTTATCGACCGATCCCACTACCAATATCCGAGTTAGATACTGAAACGTATCAGTATCAGCTGATATTTGATACCATGCTTGTAACTATGATTGTCGTATGTGATAAGAATCATAGCTAGTAAAGAATAAATTGGTTTAGAAAATTTTGATAAATTTGGAAAAAATAGTTGAAATTCAAAAAAATAAAAAATAAAACCATAAAAATAATCAAAATTCAAAAAAATAAAACCATAAAAATAATCAAAATTCAAAAAATAAAACCATAAAAATAATCAAAATTCGAAAAAAATTAAAAATATAATCATAAAAATAAATTAGTTAAAACGTATAATAATAGAAAGAAAATTTAGAATTTTTTTGAAAAAAATCGACAAATTCGTGAATAATTCTCGAAATTTGAAATTTTTAAAGAAGTAGCGAATAACTATAATTTTGTATGGTTGGTTTTTTTAAAATCATTCGGAACCTTTTAAGAAAGTGGGAGAATTTGATCACCCTGCGATGGCTATACAGCCATAGCATATATATCCACTCCACGAAATTACGCATCCATTTGTTTTGTGACCCACCATATCTGCGCATTGATTATTGAGGTCTGAAGCTGCCGTGCTGGAAAATAACAAAAGAAAAGAGAAGAAAAGAAAATGAGATATTCCCAGTCTTCTTCTTCTAAAATGGGGCTGGAATTCGTTTAGCTAGTGGATGCTAGCAATGGAGCTGCTCACACTAAATTCTCCTCCCCTAAGTTTTTTATCTTCGTCCTCGAAAAGGGTTTTGATAGACAAAAAAAGCCTCTGTTTCTCCGATCAAATTCCCCTAATTCCCAAGACCTGGAGGTACCCAGATACCAGAAAGCTCAAAATTTTCGATTTCAGTGCTCGGGCTTCGGGTATGGTTTCATTTTAAGAACTGGGTATCTCTTCATTTGTTCATTTATGTCTTCAATCTTCTGAATATTAGGCATTTCTGGGTGTTTTTCTTTTACTTTCGTCTGAGGATTTTAAGTTTATTTTTATTTATCACTTTTATCTGATATTAAATTGTTATAGGTTATTTTCCGATGCTTTTTTTTGGTGTTTGAATTGATTTTTAGCTATTATTCTACTTATTTGGTATTTTGTTTCATTGAGAATGCCACTTTTTTCTTTAGTTTTTTAAACTGACGGGAATAAGACTAAGATGCACAATGAACCAAGTACTCAAGTACCCAAGTTGACAATATAGACAGAAAAATGGGTTAATTTAAAATTAGCGTTCACAAATGCAGTTATACTGATGGAGTGACAGCGATCCCTACTAACTCTCCTTATAAGAATGGGGCATTTCTGTTGACCTCTGAGAGTTCCTTAGTTTTATTATGATTTATCAGTTATGTACATCTAATGAGAATATGAGATCTTGTGTGCATCAGATTTCATCCCTTTTTTTTTGGGTAGCTCTACTCACGCCTACCGAATTACTGAGGTTGCCTATGTTGGAAACCCATTGACTGCTTTGAATCAGGTGATGGAGATCAGTTTCATCCCCATATGCCATGCAATGGATCTTTACAACATGGGTGTACCATCAGATGGTTGGTTTTTGTTTCCACATGGCACAGATCCCAAAAAGTGATGCTAAATCATGTTTGATCGTGATTTGTACCACATGTTTTTTGAGTCACCTTTGAGGAATGTGTCATGTAGAAAACTCACCGTTTGATAGTACACCTATGGTCTGAAGATCCATTGTGTGGAAGAGTGGGATGAAACTGATTCAATTCAAAGCAGTCGATAATTTGCAGCGAGGTGTCCTCAATGTCTGATGGCAAGAGTCTTTTACTTTTTGGAGTGGGGTGTGGGGTAGGGGTTCTTGGTTGCTCCTCTATACCAAGGAGCTTGAGTCTCTTGGCTAGCATCTCAGTTCAAATGTAGCCTCTTGTCCACCAAGGAGCTCTAATATATTATAATTTTTCAGCCCGTTTGTTACAATAATTTGTGTGGCCGAATTCGTTTTGGTTTCTTCCATGATATCAAAGTGGAGTTAGATCGTCATCCATTTCTTCTCTTGTTCGAATTTCATCTAACATATGTTCTGTGCATTAGCAATCCGTTGGATTTCTTTTACACACTGTGCTCTAGGTGATTGATCATTTACCTAATTTAAATTTGGTAAAGTGCATTTACCCCATCCAGCTCTCTTAAAGTTGGTCAATAAGTGTTCGTTAGTTGTTCCCTAGTCAACTTCTGCTTCTCTTATGAGAGTCAGTTTGGAAATCAATGGCTTGTCTTTCTTCTTTCAACTATTCTCGTTGGCCTATTGAAACCCCCTAGTCATTTATCGGTTCACATTGGACTTTCATCACCATCATCATCATTGTTGTCACTATTGTCTTTTCCATCTATTTATGGTCTGCTTTGTGAGTCTTATATCTCCACTCATTTCTGTTAAATGCTAAACTCTCTGTTACTCCACAATCGTTCATAATGTTTCTCATAACTTCTCTCCAAACTTTTATTGGTCTGCATATCCTTGTACTTCACTTCAATACTTTCTAAAGGGGGTTATGTATCGGATCATGCTCAATTTTTTTCGCCTTTGACCACATTTTCGGCGGTGGATATGTATCGGATCATGCCCAAATTTTTTGGGTGGTCCCTGGTCTTCCTTGGACAAGTGTTGTGCCACCCGATCCCCTGAATGGGTGCCACTTGGACTCTACCTGGTTTGAACGCATGGATCCACCATGCGTCCCAACCCATTTCCCCAAACCTCATTTTCTAAAGTTCTAAATATCCCCTCATCGTCTACCCACACTCAGTGTCGCCATTGGCAACCAAGTAAGCCTTGTGCTTTTATCTGTTTGAACTTTGAACTAATTTTCTCCTATATTTATTCATTGTATAAGTATCTGTCAGTCCGCCCCCTAGTAGCAGGAAGCTTCCAATTACTGAGCCGCTCCCGCTTTGGAATCTCGCTCCTGCACCCACTTCCAACCATAAAATATTGTTTTCTTAAGCTTTTGATGGCGCTCCCTCCCAACCTACCACACACTTCATCCCGCTTCCAGTATCTAAGGTACACCCTTCTATTTTGTACTTCTTTTCCTCATTGCAAATCAAATCGAAGAAGTTTGCACCATTCCATGAGAAATAATATATCTATATATATATATATATATATATATATATATAAGTATTATTTTTTTCATCCTCATACGCGTTCTAATTTTTTTTAGTGGAGCTTTTTAACCAACAAATAAAATATAAATAAAGAAACGTGAAGTTATGTCATCTCACAGGACCCGTACAAGGCGCAACTGCTTCCAATCAAGAGACAACAGAGGCCATTAAGCAGGAAACAGGCTTGAAAGATAATGATATTGTGTTCGTTGCAGGAGCTACTGGTAAAGTTGGCTCACGCACTGTAAGGTTGTGCATTATTGCTCATTCCCTTCGACAATCAAACTATTTTCTATGTTTTACCTAAATATTTGGTCTTTAAATTTGCTTAAAGGTTGAAATATTTATCAGGGAGCTTCTGAAACTTGGTTTCCGAGTAAGAGCAGGTGTTCGGAGTAGGCAAAAGGCAGAGACTCTGGTTCAAGTATGACTCTGGTTCTAGACAAAGCCACCAAATTCTCCGAATTATTGAAAAATTTGCAAATAATTCGCGAATTTAAGTTTGCACGAACTACTCAAGAATTATTCGCAAATTTTTGATAATTTTGTACGTTTCTTAAAAATTCACGAACTTTATGAATAGTTCATAAGTTTTTCAATAAATTGTGAATATTTTATAGTTGTTTATTGTTGGATCATTACTCATGCTCTGATTCCTTTTTCAAACCTTTATTTACTTGTTCCTTCACAGAGTGTTCAACAAATGAAGATTGATAATGTGGCTGCAACAGGAAATTTAGCGTAAGAGAAGCGAGTGCAAGGAGCAGGATCTCCATCTTTTAACATAAAATGTTAGTTGACTAAAAATGCATTCATAGCTCATACAACCAATAACATATATTATTTGGTTTTTAGCCCAGCTGTAGAGAAGCTTGAAATTGTTGAATGTGACTTGGAGAATCAAGATGGGATCGGACCATCTATAGGCAATGCCTCCATAGTTATATGCTGCATAGGTGCAAGTGAGAAGGAAATTTTTGACATCACAGGACCTTATCGCATTGATTATCAAGCTACCAAAAATCTTATTGATGCAGGTAATTCAGAGTTCCGAATATCTGGTACTTATACGAGTTGTGTTAGCAGTAGTTCATGACCAAGGTATCGGTATGGAGTATCGGTCCATCTAGGACTGATACGTATCGGCCGATCCAGATATGGTATCGCCAATACCGCATCGGTCAATATTTGTTTTTGAAAAAGAATAAACATAATTATCGGTCAGTATCAGCTGATACTGACTGGTTTTGGTCCGATACCAATACCACTTTGATACCTGTGTGGGGGTGGTATCAGTTCTTGATGAAACCGATACATATCGCCGATATGTATCGGTATCAGCCAAGTTTGATATCATGTTTCATTACTTGTTAACTTGTTGCTTCTTGTGTGATTGTTATTTATTAAGATGGCTGATGTTGAAGGAATACAAGAAAGTCAAAGTAAAAAATTAGGTTTTTGTTGTCCACAATTCAATGATTTATTGCCATTCCATTCCTCAGGAAATGTTTCTGCAAAATTGAAACCTCATGAAAATAGGTGGTACGAATGCTACATTGAGATTATTTTTTGTATTCGTTTTTTCATTTCCTTGAATGAGGCATGTTATTAATATCGGAATTTCACAATTTATTCCACATCAATGAAGATTTAATAGGATTTTTTCGTTGTTGTTGTTAATTGTTATATCCTCAGGTACTTCTAACCAAGGAATCAAAAATCGGCCGATACTGATACATATCGGCGATATGTCTCAGTTTTTCGGCAAACTGATATGTATTGGTCCTCTAACTCGGTATTAGGTATTGGCTGATATCTATCGGTTTGAGCCGAGATATGTACTTTTTTTTTCTTTTTTTTAAAAGGGCTGATCCGTATCAGTATCAGCCGATACATATCGGCCGATTCGTATCGGTCCTCCATGGGCCGATTCGTATCGGTCCTCCATGGACCGATACCTGATCCTGAAACCGATTTTGACTCCTTGCTCCTAACATATTATATTAAATATAGAAACAATATGTTGCACTTGAGTGTACACAATTCATTTTACGCATAAATCTCATACCATCAATAAACTCTTTGAATTGTTGACTGGTGGAGTGTACTTGTATTCCTCCAATTTAAATAAAACTTGAGTATCTGCACTCCATTAGTCAATTCAAAGGGCTGACCAAAAGTATGAAATTTAAATCTAGAAAACTCTTTGTACACTTAAACTTACATCATCTTGCTTCTCCAGAATATAAGTATGAGCACCATTGATGTTACTATGTCCTTCATTTGATTGAACTTGTAAGAGAATGGCGTTAGAATTTTTTGCTATTAATTGGAACCCATATTTCGTTGACAAAGTAGTGACAAAATACGGATACAGGTTTAATATGGCAAGCGAAAAAGTCTGAAAAAAGGACAAAATACAGAAGAAATCGGAAGCTTAAAAAACTATAAAATACAGAAGACGGAAAACAGAAGAAGAAAGTCGGGAATAATACGTTTCATACGTTTTAAGTTTAAGTTTTACTGAATATTTTAAAGAAAAGTTTTAAAACAGTTTTTCTAAGTATGATAAAATACGGGATAGAATGTTTACTACGCGAAAAACGTGTTTAGTATGCACTATACATGTATTATTCAATAATACGGGTTTAGTATGCTGTGGCAAAAAGACGCGTATTTAAAAAGAAAATGTTGTATTTCGTCACTATGGTATACATAACTAGCGCCGTAGTGACAAATTTTGCTGAATTTCGGCGAAATTTCACGAAATGGGGGTCAAACGAAAATTTCGGTTTTTGGTAAATTTCGGTATTTTCGGTAAAAAATTTTAAAAAAAATATTAAATATTTTTATTTTTAATCCTTGAAACTTTCCCGAAAATTTTCCGAAAGGTATCGAAATTAATCCAAAATGTACCGAAAGGACCCCCCACCAAAAAATTCCCGAAAATGAAATTTGTCACTATGACTAGCGCTATCTTTTAGGATCAATTTCTTTTGCATATTTCTGTTAATTGTGTCCTATCTCGTTCTCTCGCGTCTATGAGAGGCAATTGCAGTTGTGGATGAGTTGGCCAAAGTAGGTGTTATATATATATATATATATATATATATATATATATATATATATATATATATATATATATATATAATTTTCCATGTTCCAAGATTTGTAATAATTTTCCATGGGCAAGTTACTCGGTGCCCTTGTTTCTCCGTTTTCCTCGAATATAACATTTTCATTGATAAAAAGAAAAAAGTTACCATGTCATTTCCTAAGCTCAGAGCAGAGTTTCATCGTTATGCTTTACTTTTCTACTGAACGCGTTGACACCACTGACTACTTCATTTCTCAATGTGCAGCAACTGTTGCAACAGTTGACCATTTCATCTTGCTGACATCTTTGGGAACAAATAAGATTGGATTTCCTGCAGCTATTCTAAAGTAAGTAGTCAATGACAAGTAGCAGTTAGATGGTTTTGTGTAGTTAAAATATCTTTGCTCTTCCAGGTCTTTTGATCAAGGAAACTCAAGTGGACTCATTTAAAGAATTCCACGGATTTCAATGCCATTGAAAATTTCAACCCTAGTCAACCTCTTTCCAAGGTTCACGAGCTCTGATGGGTTGTTATGAGTCACCAAGTCAACTCAGTATTGGTAGAGACTCCTACAAGTCTCCCCAACATACTATGAAATTTCGAACCAGGTTGGACTTATACCCTTGACCTTTCAGAGGTCGGGGTGCACCCAAGGGTCAGGTCGAGTTGGGTCGGTGCGAGGTGCCAAAGGGTTGGGCAGATCTAAATTTTGACACGACCCATAGACAGCCCGCCCTACTGTTACATAGTCTTTAATCCTTCATGCTTTTGTCCTATTGTGTCATTCCAATTCTTTACTTTTTTCCAGCACTATGGATATGAAGTAAGGATTTCAACGAGCTGAAAAGTTTAACAGATTAATATTAGTGGAAACACTGCTCCCAATATTATCTTGTTTGATAGTTTATTACTTATTTTATTGACTGAATATTTTATTTTCTGAAGTTTGTTCTGGGGAGTCCTAATTTGGAAAAGAAAGGCAGAAGAAGCATTAATTGCCAGTGGTCTCCCTTACACTGTGAGTGAATTACATACGTGTTAAAGTTTGTGTTTCTCATAATGACATGCTTTTAGGACATTCATTTAAGGATGCAATTAATTTACATATTTATACATCATATCATGTTAGAATAGTCCCACATTGCCTGTGGGCTTGGAGGTCTTGAGCTATAGATAATCTGGTCACTCCTCACCTTATAAGCCGGTTTTGTGAGGTTGAGTTAGACTCATGAAATTCTACATGGTATCAGAGCAGGTATTTCTCCACTTCACGTCACCCACTTTTATTGTCCATGTGATTTGGCTTGGCTCAATCCCGCCAACACGTGCGGGGGCGTGTTAGAATAGTCCCACATTGCCTGTGGGCTTGGAGGTCTTGGGCTATATATAATCTGGGCACTCCTCACCTTATAAGCCGGTTTTGTGAGGTTGAAGTAGGCCCATGGAATTCTACATATCATGGTATCAAAACTTGGCCGATACAGATATGTGTCGGCGATAATATTGGCTCGTTGAGAACCGATACAAATACCACCCCGATAACCCCGATACAGGTACCTGGGTGGTCGGTTTCAGTATTAGTATTGGTCCAATACGAATCAATATCGGACGATACTGACTCGGCATTGGCTGATACTGTCTCAGTAGTCAGCATCAGCCGATGCTGACTCACACAAATGCTTTTTTTAATTTTTTTTTTCAAAAAAAAAAATCGACCGCTATGGATACGGTATCATATCTATCAGTCCAAGATGGACTGATAGATTAAGAATATACTTTCTGATTCATAGCTGTTGAGATTGCTTGATGCAAGGATCTGCTTGTGCTAAGTGGATTAACTTAAATTTTATGCATTTTATTCTGTTGTCCAGATTGTGAGGCCAGGAGGGATGGAGCGGCCTACAGATGCATACAAGGAGACCCATAACATTGTCCTTGCAAATGGAGATACTTATTTTGGTGGCCAAGTGTCAAACCTTCAGGTACTCACATATCAAATCTTTGTATTTTGAGACTACAAATTTCCATCTCATTACTTATCAAAATAACAAACATTTCCTTACATTAGATATGCATTGTGCCTTATTGCAACCAGAATTTTTGGATGACTGCATTCTATAAGTTCTTTTAATTTCTGAAAATTAGTTCCCCACGTTGTCCATCTTAAGGTTTTCTTTTCGTTACTGTAGAATTAAAAGATGCTCAAATAGAGCTGCTATGAGCACGCCACTTTTTCTTCTCGTACACCATTTCTAGTCGCACACCAACTTTTTCTGTCCACAGATCAATGAAAAAAATAATAATAACAAATTTTGCTCTGTTGTGGCTAATTAAAATCCAAAACATGAATTACTTAGCAAAAGGGGTGTTCATAGCAGCTTTTCGTTGCACTCGAACTTTTTCATAATTGTGTTTCTTTCAGTTAAATAAAATGATTTTTTAGGTGCACACTGCACACCAACTCTTGCTATCTGTGCACCACTTTATTTTGATATGTGGGAGTTCGGAAAGAAAAAAGTGGTGTGCTAGTAGCAGATCTCAAAGTTTTTTTGTGCAGTTTTTTTATCTGATTTTGATCTCTAGGTAAACTCATTTGATCTCCAACCCAATTCTTGCAACCCAGCCATAAACATTAAAGATTTTCTCTCACCATCATTGAATATCTAGTAATTAACTGGGCCCTTGCCAGTGTCAATTCTGACAAAACTGGGACTAGATAACAATTTGTTCTTCAGGTATCCAGTTTCCTCTAATTGTTAGGGGCCAGGTGTGACGGCCTCATTAATCTGGGCGCCAGCATGAAGGCATGGCGACCTTAAAGCTGGGCATTTGGCTAGCAGGAAGGCGGGCAGACCTTGTAGCTAGCTATATGGCGCGTGAGTGCTGAAGCACATGGCCTTATGGCGCGTGCGTGTTCCCCTTATATATGATGCGACAGTGACTTGAGTTAGGTGTCGATCTAGTGTGGCGACTAAACGCACGTGGGGCATGGAATGCGGTGCTCCTCGTAGGGGCATGCGACGTCCTGGTGCCATTAGGCACTTGATGTGGTGCCCTTAAGGCACGCGACATCCTGGTGCCATTAGGCACGTGATGCGGTGCCAAAACGGCATGCGATGTGGTGTCAAGAGGACACACGACATCCTAGTGCCATGAGGCACGCGATGTGGTGTCATGGGACACGCGACATCTGATGTCAGGAGACACGCGATATGGTACCAAGAGGGCACACGACATCTAACTTGGATGGCATGTGATGTGGTGCCAAGAGGGCACGCGACATGAGGCCATGAGGGCCTCGCGACATGGACGCGACACGAACGCATGGTATGAGGATGCGGGACCTCAAGGGGCGTGTTGCAATTGTGGAGGGCACTGTGTGTCACGATTTATGCCAAATCCATACCTTTGAAGGTTTGTGCCACGGGTAGAGGGCTGTGTGCCATGGTTGTATGTCAAACCATTAGGTTTGAGGTTCTTCTGCCGGATGACCTAAGTTGGTGTTTAGACCATACTTGGAGGGGAAGGGAGCTCGGGAGCTATTTCCCTACACATGGGGCCATGCGTTGCTAGAGGGGTGCATAGGTCTTCTAGGTCTTGAGGGGTGGGCTTAGAACGTCGCTGTGGCGATGTCGTGTGTCACCCTAGGCGAGGTTATCATATGACCTAAGCTACGCGTCGCGGTGTATATGGGTTGGCAACTTCGCCTAGGCACTCGAGGGCTACGTGGGACACTAGTGCACGTTAGCTGAGGACCCGAAGCGAATGTGTGCTGGTCGCATGGGCCACACACGATGGGGGACTTGGTTCAATATGTCGGCGAGACATGTATGGAATGGGACATCATGTGGAGCTGCATGCTACTGTCGCGAATAAGGAACTAGTGTCGGACACAGGGTGAAGCTGGGCAGGCCAAGCGAGGCACTATGGTGCTGGCATGCGTGTCGCGAGTAGACACGTTTAACTCGGGTGAAAGAAACCATGAACTAGAATTCTCGTCCTCTAGGCGAGTGATATCAGAGTGATGGCTGGCTAGGCTGGCCTCGCTGTAGCGGTAGTGAGACGCCGCACGAGTGTCAAAAAATTTACCCCATGACAGTTGGTATCAGAGCCAAGTTCGTTCCGAATGGGACTACATTGGTGAACCAAAGCGATGAGGTGAGCTCTGAGCTCGTGACAGCCAGAGTTACTTATGTGCGGTTGAGATGCGATTGAGTCGCACGCAGATAGATGGTATTGCTGGGTTATGCTATTGCAAAAATGTGCTCGACGCTTGTTGGCCATGAGAGCCACACGTTGAGGTAGCGGGTTGGTCTGAGGCGGATGAACGCTAGTGACTTCTGACATGAGCCGTTGGAAGTCACTAGCGTTGAGGTCACGTTGGTGCTGAGAGCACCGTTGCCACAGATGGCAAGGAGCAAGAGGATGCTCTGTTCTCACTTCATGAGGAAGCTAAGATTTTTCGAATCGGTTGCTGATACATGACATGCTGGTCTATACCTCTTGAATGGGACAATGTGACAGATCAATGTGTTGCGATGGGCTAGGTTCGAATGTACAGTTAAGCAGGTTACTGCGAGAACTGGAATGAGCTACGCTGAACCGGAGAAGTGGTCAGAAGCTCTGTGAACAACAAATTTGTGTAGGATATAAATCTAACACAAATCAATCATAACAAATTTTCCCTCGCTAGGAGAGGGTTTTATTTAAAATGGCGGACCTCACACTTCCGGGTATCACAATCGATTCCCTATTAATTACATCAAAATTGAATACCTCTGATTAAAAGCTACTAAATAAAAAATAACGTAATTACATCTCTGAAATAAACAAAACTAAAATTCTAATTCTAAGTCTTCATCAGCATCTTCAATCCGTCATGAGATATATGCATAGCAGACTATCTTCATCGGAGATTTGAGAAATATGAAATAGGGGACGACGGATGGGAGAACGCCTCCTCCAAAAGTCAGTTTCATTTGATCGAAAAGCACGAGTCATTATTGGAGCAATAAACTCGTGGACGAGTCTTAAAATGAATTTTTGTTCTCTAGTCTCAAAGATGAGTTCGAATACCAAATCCATTCTTCAGGCAACTAGTTATCAAAGGAGTTATCATTTTCGGCGATAGAGTATCTAATCATGAGTTAGATATCGTCAAATTCCTTAACATTTGATGAACATAGATGATTTTATAATGACTTTATCGTTGGATTTGACCAATATCCTAAGATTTGGTCAATGTATAGTAAATTCATTGTTGGATCTCGTTACGATCTCATATTATGATCGTTTGACTAAAAGTCAATGATTTCACTATTGGATTTGACTAAAATCATAAGATCTAGTTAATATGCAATAAATCCATCGTTAGATCTCCTTACGATCTCACATTTATGATCGTTTGATCAAAAGTCAACAAGTCCACCGTTAGATTTGGCCAGAATCACAAGATCTGATAAATACGTAATAAATCCACCATTGGATCTCGTTACGATCTCACATTATGATCGTTTGACCAAAAGTCAACGATTCTACTATTGGATTTGACCACATTTATAAAATCTGGTCAATATGTGATAAATCTACTGTTGGATCTCGTTACGATCTCACATTATAATCATTTGACTAAGTCAACGATTCTACCGTTGGATTTGACCACATTCATAAAATTTGATCAATATGTGATAAATCCACCGTGAGATCTCGTTACGATCTCACATTATAATCGTTTGACCAAAAGTCAACAAGTACACTGTGAAAGAATTTTCGATCTCGAGGTTAAGGTCTAAACCCTCGTTTGAGGGAGTGATGATCCGAACCGCAAGGGAAACTCTAATTATCATAGATGAATATTTTGGGTATTATAGTCCGAAATTATTCTTTGGGTTCGTGATTGCAACCCGTATGAGTTTCGAATTCGTGGTTTGCAATTCGAGTGTATTAAGAGTTATGCCTAGGGTCATACCCACGTGGCTTAATTATTTCTAAGTACGCAAGAGATTGGGTAGGAGTCGTAACGCGTAATCCCAAATTGCAATCATAAATCCTACTTAGGAGAAGCCGTAGCTCTTATCCTAAGTGTATCTCTTTTAGGTAAGGGCCGTAGCCCTTCTCTTAAAAGTCATAATCCTAACTAATTCCTCCCGTCCACTTTTAAAAATAGAAGATAAAAAAAGAATAGCCAGAATCTTGAAGATACCCTAAAGTTTTTTGTTAGAAGAGTTGGAGATATTTTCGACAGAGGTCCCGTGTCAGAATTTTCGGGATCCTTTGCAATGAGGACGGATATGCTATTTATAGATTTATGGTAGCGGTTATAGAAGTTACAATCCTACGGTTCCCCTAAGGTTTTCATGAAATGAACTGTTGAGAGAGTTGCGTAAGTTTTCGTCTTCATGCGGATTGAGAAAGATTCTTCTCGCGTACGTCATTCTTTTCTCATAACCGCCTAGGTGGCTAAGTGTGTTCTCTAGCGACCTAGGTGGATAAGTAATTTTTTATCCACCTAGGTGGATAAGTATTTTTCTAGCCACCTAGATGGATAAGTATTTTTCTATCCACCTAGGTGGATAATTATTTTTCTATCTACCTAGGTGGATAAATATTTTTCTAGCCATCTAGGTGACTACGTATATTTTCTAGTCAGCTAGGTGGCTAAGTATATTTTCTAGCTAACTAGGTAGATAAGTATTTTTCTATCATCCTAGGTGGATAAGTATTTTTTTATCCACTTAGATAGATAAGTATTTTTCTAGCAACCTAGGTAACTACGTATATTTTCTAGCAATCTAGGTGGATAAGTATTTTTTTATCCAGCTAGGTGGCTAAGTATATTTTATAGTCACCTAGGTGGATAAGTATTTTTCTAGCCACTTAGGTGACTACGTATATTTTCTAGTCTTCTAGTCACCTAGGTAGATAAGCATTTTTCTAGCCAACTAGGTGGCTAAGTATATTTTCTAGCCACCTAAGTGGATAAGTATTTTTCTATCCAGCTAGGTGGATAATTATTTTTCTATCCAGCTAGGTGGCTAAGTATATTTTCTAGCTACCTAGGTGGATAAATATATTTTTCATCAAACTAGGTAGATAAGTATTTTTCTAGCCAGCTAGGTTGCTAAGTATATTTTCTATCCACCTAGGTGGATAAATATTTTTCTATTCACCTAGGTGGGTAAGTATTTTTCTAGCCAACTAGGTGGCTAAGTATATTTTCTATCCACCTAGGTAGATAAGTATTTTTCTATCCACCTAGATTGATAAGTATTTTTCTAGCCACTTAGGTGACTACGTATATTTTCTAACCACCTGAGTGGATAAGTATTTTTCTAGCCAGCTAGGTGGCTAAGTATATTTTCTAACCACCTAGGTGGATAAGTATTTTTCTATCCAGCTAGGTGGCTAAGTATATTTTCTAGCCACCTAGGTAGATAAGTATTTTTTTTATCCACCTAGGTGGATAAGTATTTTTCTAGCCACCTAGGTGACTACGTATATTTTCTAGCCACCTAAGTGTATAAATATTTTTCTAGCCAGCTAGGTGGCTAAGTATATTTTCTATCCACCTAGGTGAATATGTATTTTTCTATCCACCTAGGTGGATAAGTATTTTTCTAGCCACCTAGGTGACCATGTACATTTTCTAACCATCTAGGTGGATAAGTATTTTTCTAACCACCTAGGTGACTACGTATATTTTCTAGCCTCTTAGGTGGATAAGTATTTTTCTAGCCACCTAGGTGACTAAATATATTTTCTAGCCACCTAGGTAGCTACGTATATTTTCTAGTCACTAAATATATTTTTTAGCCACCTAGGTGGCTACGTATATTTTTCTAGCTACCTAGGTGGCTAAGTATACTTTTCTAGCCACCTAGGTGTCTGACATAACTTAGGACTTTAAATCTTATTTAAAGTAGGATTTGTTAAAAAAAAAAAACTATAAATAGTCTCTTTTTCTAATTCATTCTATTAATTTATTATATATGATTTTTAAGGCTAAGTGGAAGAAGAAAGAGTTCCCAATTCCAAAATTTTCGAGTTAACATGCTCGTTGCTTTGTCATGTGACGACAAGGCATGGTGTCCGTGTGAGACGGATGGCTGGACGGCTGATCCAGCATGGCTTCAAAGGAAGCCGATGCGAGAACCAGATGGGTACTTTCAGAGGAAGCGAGTCCCAGGTGATCCAGTACAGCTTCAGAGGAAGTACATGCGAGAGCCAAATGGATATCTTCAGAGGAAGCGAGTCCTAAGCAATCGTCGAAATCTTTGGTCTACGAGAAAGGCCGAAGTCAGTTTCTGAGTACGGCTGAGGCAACGTGGTCAGAGATTGAAGCGGAACAGTTCTAGGCAAAAGTGTTGTACTTCGGGGTGTAGAGGACAATGTCCGAGGTACCAAGGCATGACAGTCGTTAGAAAGTGAAGGCATTGGTTGCACTCGTTAAGACACTGGAAACATACAGCAATGCAGCGAATTGGACTGTAAGTCGGGTTGCAAGAGGTGACTCGAGTCACGCTATTGGGTGAAGACAGAGGTCGAGGTACTATAGTTTGAGAAGCATAGAGCTTCGTGGATTGAGCAAGGTACTCGTAGCAAACTCTTGGGTGAAAACACAGTAGTGTTGAGGTACTAGAGCGCTATAGGACAGTTAAGGGCTTGTGATGATGATCAAGTCCAAAGGTCCGAGAAAACTGGGTTCCGTTGGTTGCTACAGTTGAAAGATACAAGTAGTGTTGCGGATTTTGATATTGCGAAGCATAGTGCTTCGTTGGGTTGAGCGTGGTCGCTCACCGGCAGTCTCTTGGGTGAAGACAAGTAGTGTCGAGGTACTAGAGCTGTAAAATTGCTACAAATCAAACGCAGGTTTAACTCTTAGGCGAAAACACAAAGGTGTTGAGGTGCTAGAGTGCGGCAGTGCAGACAAAAGCTAGACTCCTGGGTAAAGACGGACTATTGAGAACCTAGAGAGCTGCGATGCGCAATGAGTTGCGCGAGGTTGGAGCCGACGATGTGGATATCTAAGGCGCAGGTTTGCTTGGTTGTGGCAATCGATTCAAGTGGTAATAGGAATTATGCTAACGATCAGTTTGCTTCTGGTTGTATGAGGAACTGGTATTATAGGATACCTGAGTGAAATACAGACCGGGCCAAATTAATTAGAACACTACAGGGGGTGAAGACACAGAAAATGTTTGAGGTACTAACACATAATGTCAGATGAAAGCAATGAAGTGTAGTAATTGTGATTCAGACACGAGTTGTGTTTGGGTGAAGACCGAAATTGTGTCGAGGAACTGACGTAGGAGTTTGCATGTTGACGAGGACATCGACGCATTTAAGTGGGGGAGAATGTGACGTGGTCATGACCCTGGTGTATAGAGATGCACATTTGATCAACTAGCAAGAAGGTGAGAGTTCCTTGTAGCTAGGTTGAGCCCAAGACGAGCTTAAGAAACATAGTTGTGAAGGCATGGCCGATGTACTAAAGTGTTTGGAGAGCCGAATTGGCAGGCGAACTCTTGAGTGAAGACACGTGGTGTCGAGGTACTAGAGCGAGTCGTGGTCACAAATGCTTGTGCATGGCATGGTGACAATTGGCGCTGGTGCGGGGCCGCGCGGAGGATAAAGGTGTTGCTCGTTCGTAGGTGTGACATGGTCGCGACACGGGCGCAACATGAGGCCATTTGAACTAGCGAGGAGTTAAAACCTTGGGGTTAGGTATCTGTGGAGATTCTGCATGGGGTGAAGACGGAAGTCGAGGAACTGATGTGGGTCTTAGTGTCAACATGGACGTTGACACAGCCATATTGGTGGATGTGGCACGGTCATTCCCTTGAGATATTGCCTCAAAGAGGATGTTGACCTTATTGAGTCGGGGAGGATGTGACGACATCATTAATCTGGGCGCCAACATGAAGGCATGGCAACCTTAGAGCTGGACATTTGGCTAGCAGGAAGGCGGGCGGATCTTGTGACGGGGACGCCACATACATGGACATTGGATTCGGACTACATCAGTTTTACCGGGGACAGAAGAAGCGTAGAGGAAGCTCGGAGGAGAGAGGGGAGAAAAGGACACAAAGAATAGGCAGCTATGACATTTTACTTGCCACACATAGCGCTGCCATAGAAATGGCCAACGTATGACGATTTCAGCCGGCAGAATTTTAATTTTATGGGAAAACTGGCATTTTTCATTTTATTTCTATTAGGACTCTTTTTATGTCGAATTAATTATTGATGGCCTATATATAGGCTTGTAAAGACCTTTTAATTAGTTATTGAATATTTTGAATGCTTTTATGCTTGAATATTCGTTGCCTGAGATGGGTTTGGTGTGAGGCCAAGGGAGTGATTCCCAAAGCCATTGTCATCTTCTCTATTCTATCTGTTATTTCTCGATCTGTGATTGCTTTCTAAAACCTTAGCCTAATTGTTTCCTTGCTTTCCCAAAACCTAAACCATTTTGAAACCCTAAATCAAACATAGCCAACACCCCTTTTCCAAACCATAAACCGATCTGAAAACCCTAAACCTATTACAAACCCATAATCTAATTCTGTAACCTTGGTTCGAGCCGTAAATTTACATCGGATCGAAGACAAGCGCCTAAACCTGGAAAAGTTAGAATTCTATCTCTAGGCCCGATCCCGCCTCAAATCTAATGGGACATGCGCTTCGGATTGGACACCCTATTCAGATTTCGCGTGATTTACTTACCGAAATTCTACGAACCCGAAGGTATCGTGATAGTTTTGAGATTACTCTTGAATTAATTTTATTTAATTTCGGCAAATCGCATTAAAAATCATATTCACGCATTCTAAGGTTTCCGTCCCGCGTCAGTTTTGGTATCAGAGCCCTAGGTTTTCTAGGTTAGGGCATCTTTGCTTGTTATATTTATTTTATTGCATTGTTTTGTGGGTCTATATTGCATTCCATATTAGAACCCTATTAGACCTTGTGATCACCATGGACTCGAGTGCGATTCTTAATGCCCTTAACGGTATGTGAGAAGAATTGGGTGCGATTAGTGCACGTTTGAGTACCATAGAGCAAGCCCAAACATCCCTAAGAGGTGGTAATGATAGATTACGTGATCGAATCAACCAACTGGAAGCGATGGGTGGGCTGGAAAATCAGCACCAAGAGCGTGAATGCCCTCACTTTGAACGTAATGGTCGCTAAGACAATCAGAACCGTAGGGATCATCGTAGAGATGACTATGACCCCGAAGTTCAACTCCTTAAGAACGTCCGAGTTGAGATTCCGACTTTCGATGGAAGAATGGACCCTACCGTCTTCCTCGATTGGGTTTCTGACATGGACTAACACTTTGATTGGTATGCTATGAATGACGACCGTTGCGTTAGACTTGCGAAAATGAAATTGGTTGGTCAAGCTCGACTTTTCTGGCTCAATGTTGAGCGCATTAGGGTGAACGCGGGTTGTCCTCCCATTACCCGTTGGGACGACATGAAGGAACGGCTTACTAAGAAGTATGTTCCTTTATCATACCACCAACGCCTCCTCGACCAGTGGCAAAATTTACGCCAAGGTGGTATGCCAGTGATCGATTACATTGCCAAATTCGAAGAGTTCATGATGAGGGCAAAAGTATCGGAAGACCCTGAAATCATTCTCTCTAGATTTCGCACTAGATTGCGACTTGATTTGCAGAAAGAGTTGATTTCTTACCCCGTAGAAAGATGCTATGCCGTTATGCAAGATCTTGAACGGTATTTGAAAATTACGGTGGTGAAGAAAACCGAGCCACAATATAGTAACCAACGATCCGATGAGGGACGATTCAATCCTCCTCCCAAACCTACACAACCTGCCCCTACCAATTCTAGGTTTGAAAAGGGAAAAGGTGTAGTCGGAAAATCCTCAAGGGTTAATTCTCAATTAAAATGCTATAAATGTCATGGGATGGGACACTTTGCCGCCCAATGCCCTACGAAAGAACCCCAAAGGACTCTCTTCATTGAGGGAGAGGAGGATGATGATGATGTACTGGCTGAAGAGGAAGTATTTGAATCGGTTAGCACACCCAGTGATGAGGAGGGTGATGTTATTGGTCATGCTTTAGTTGTGATGTGTGCCCTTGGACAGCCTCAACGGGATGAAAAGGATGACTAGCGTAGGGAGAATATCTTCCATACCTATGTCAGATTTGGTGAAAAGAATTGTAGGGTCATCGTGGATAGCGGTAGTTGCACTAATGTTATATCAACTCATGTCGTACGCCGCTTAGGGCTTACACCTGAAGCCCACCCGAGACCTTATAAAGTCGCATAGGTCAATTCTTCATCCATTCCTGTGTCGAAAAGGTGTCGTGTACCAATTCAGTTAGGTTCTTATTCGGACACCTTATGGTGCGATGTGGTGCCGATGGATGTGGGCCATATCATTTTGGGAAGGTCGTGGCTCTACGACATGGACGTGACTCTTTCTGGTCGAACAAACATATGCACGTTCATGCATAAGGGCAAAAAGATCACTTTACACCCTTTGCCTCCCAAAACACCATCGACCAACACCGTCGAAAAGAAGGGCGAGTCTTCTAAATCCATTAATATTTTGAGCCCTTCTGAGTTCAAGAAAGCATCGAAAGATGAGAGTGTGGTGTACGTAGTTGTCACCGTAGAGAGTGCTCCCGAGTCGGTGAGCGAGTGTCCCCAGGAAGTTGAGCCGATTTTTAAAGAGTTTACGGAAGTCTTTCCTGAAGACTTACCAAACGAACTCCCTCCCCTGCGTGAAATCCAACACGCAATAGACTTGGTTCCTGGATCTACCTTACCGAACCTGCCCTACTATAGGTTGAATCCGATTGAGCACGCCGAGTTGACTCGGCAAGTCAATGAGCTCCTTTAGAAGGGGTTCATCCAAGAGAGTCTGAGCCCGTGTACTGTACTTACCCTACTCGCTCTTAAGAAAGATGGTACGTGACACATGTGTGTGGATAGCCGTGCAATTAACAAGATTACCGCTAAGTATCGGTTTCCCATACCAAGGCTCGATGACATGCTTGACATGATGGTTGGTGCCACTATCTTTTCTAAGATAGACCTTAAGAGTGGCTACCATCAAGTCCGCATCCGCCCCAGTGATGAGTGGAAAACCGCCTTTAAGACTAAGGATGGTCTTTATGAGTGGATGGCCATGCCATTTGGGCTTTCTAATGCCCCGAGTACTTTTATGCCACTCATGACCCAAGTATTGAGACCGTTTCTCGGCAAATTCCTTGTTGTTTATTTCGATGACATCCCGATCTATAGTCATGACAAGGAACAACACTTGACCCACCTTAGGTTGGTTTGTGAAACCCTCAAGGGCGAGAGTTGTTTGCAAATCTCAAGAAATGCACCTTCATGCAACGTTCTGTTGTTTTCTTGGGATTTATTATCTCGACCGATGGAATGGTCACGGACCTCGAAAAGGTTAGAGCCATTGTGGAGTGGCCCGAGCCTAACAACATACACGATGTCCGCAGCTTTCATGGTTTGGCTACTTTTTATCGTCGCTTCATTAGAAGCTTTAGCACCATTATGACCCCAATTACCGATTGCATGAAAAAGGGGGACTTTAAATGGGGCAAAGCGGCGACAAAAGCCTTTTCTGAGATCAAACAAAGAATGAATAGTGCACCAGTCATGCGATTGCCAGACTTTTCCAAAGTCTTTGAAGTTACATGCGACGCATTAGGTGTAGGCATAGGAGGAGTGCTTAGCCAAGAGGGTCACCCCGTGGCCTATTTTAGTGAAAAACTTAATTAGGCAAAACAAAAATACTCCACCTATGACAAGTTCTATGCGGTCG
This sequence comes from Chloranthus sessilifolius, assembly GCA_021018995.1. Classification (NCBI taxonomy): domain Eukaryota; kingdom Viridiplantae; phylum Streptophyta; class Magnoliopsida; order Chloranthales; family Chloranthaceae; genus Chloranthus; species Chloranthus sessilifolius. The sequence continues at coordinate 3,001,346 of CM037584.1, forward strand.
TTCGATCTCTTTGGTATTTGAAACATTACCTTAGACCGCAGGAATTTGTATTGTTCTCTGACCATAAAGCCTTACGCTTTCTTGCTTCACAGAAGAAGTTGAACCCAAGGCACGCGAAGTGGGTTGAGTACCTTCAAGGGTTCACGTTCTTGTTAAAGCATAAGGCCGGTGCTGAAAATAGGGCCGCTGATGCACTTAGTCGGCGAGTGGTGACTTTGCGCACAATGAGCACCGAGGCCGTCGGGTTCGAAAAGTTAAAGGATGAGTACCCCGAGTGCCTAGATTTTGGGGTTGAGTACACTGCTCTCCTTAGTGACCCGACCAACACACACCCCATGTACACCATCCACGATGGGTACTTGTTCAAAGGCAATCGCCTTTGCATCCCTCGCACTTCATTGCGTGACTTTCTCATTTGGGAGTTACATGTTGGAGGGATGGCCGGATATTTCGGGCGTAATAAAACTGTTGCGCTCGTAGAGGATAGGTTCTTTTGGCCTAGCCTAATGAGAGATGTCACCCGGGTCGTTAAACATTGTCGTACTTGCCAAGTGTCAAAACAAACCAAACAAAATATCGGCTTGTACACCCCGTTACCCGTGCCACACACACCGTGGCAAGACCTCTCAATGGATTTCGTGCTTGGACTTCCTAAGACCCTTAGGAAGCACGATTCCATCTATGTCATAGTGAACCGATTTTTCAAGATGGCCCACTTCATTCCTTGTTCCAAAACCTCCGATGCATCTCATATTGCTAAACTATTTTTCGCGGAAGTAGTGCGTCTTCATGGGTTGCCTAAAACCATTGTGTCTGATAGGGATGTAAAATTTACGAGTTACTTTTGGAAGATCCTTTGGCACATGATGGGCACATTGCTCTAATTCTCTACAGCTTACCACCTTCAAACGGATGGCCAAACCGAAAGCACCAATAGGAGCCTTGGGAATCTCCTTCGTAGTCTTGTCGGTGATCATGTTAGGACCTGGGATACCATCTTACCCACAACTGAGTTTGCCTATAATAATTCTGTCAATAGGTCCATAGGCATGAGTCCTTTTGAGGTAGTACATGGTCATAGGCCTAGGACCCCATTAGATTTGATCCCCATGTCTGCATCCTATAGTGTCAGAGTCTGCCGATGCATTTGCACGACATATTCATAGCTTGCATGCCGAAATTAAACAGAAAATTAATTTAAGCAACAATCAATATAAATTATCTGCAGATGCTCACAGGCGTTCTAAAGAATTTAACGTGGGTGATTATGTGATGGTCCGAGTTAGGCCTGAGCAGTTCCCATCGGGATCCGCAAAGAAACTACAATCTCGAGCTGCTGGACCTTTTAGATTTTGGCTAAGAGTAGTCCTAATGTATATGTGCTCGAACTTCCCAGGTACGGGGGTTAGTTCAATGTTCAATGTGGAGGACTTGGTTCCTTACTTGGGTTTCACCCCACTTCCTGAAAACCCACTCCAGCCACCTCCTAGTCCCAGACCCAATCCAACTTTGCAACCTATACCTCTTCCTTCCCCAAGCATACAGAAATCAGATGAGATAGATGATATAATCAACGATCATGCTGTCTCTACACATGACGGGGGATTCCAGAAGTACTTGGTTAAATGGGTCGGAAAATCGGAGTCCGAAAACACTTGGATCCACGAGAATGAAGTTCGCCGATTGAACCCTGATTTGATTGACTTCTACCACGAGCGCGTTTCATCGGTGATGAAACCTTTTTGGTCCAGGGGAATTGACGGGGACGCTACATACATGGACATTGGATTCGGACCACATCAGTTTTACCGGCGACGGAAGAAGCTCGGAGGAGAGAGGGGAGAAAAGGACACAAAGAAACGGTGTGAAACATGGCCATTGTGACAGGACATCTAGTGGCGTCATTTATCCTGACACAAATTAATTTTTTCATTTTATTTCTATTAGGACTCTTTTTATGTTGAATTAATTATTGATGGCCTATATATAGAGGCTTGTAAATACCTTTTAATTAGTTATTGAATATTTTGAATGCTTTTATGCTTGAATATTCGTTGCCTGAGATGGGTTTGGTGTGAGGCCAAGGGAGTGATTCCCAAAGCCATTGTCATCTTCTTTATTCTATCTGTTGTTTCTCGATCTGTGATTGCTTTCTAAAACCTTAGCCTAATTGTTTCCTTGCTTTCCCAAAACCTAAACCCTTTTGAAACCCTAAATCAAACATAGCCAACACCCCTTTTCCAAACCATAAACCGATCCGAAAACCCTAAACCTATTACAAACCCATAATCTAATTCCACAACCCTGGTTCGAGCCGTGAATCTACATCGGATCGAAGACGAGCGCCTAAACCTGGAAAAGCTAATGTCCTATCTCTAGGCCCGATCCCGCCTCAAATCTAACGGGACTTGCGCTTTGGATTGGACACCCTATTCGGATCTCGCGCGATTTACTTACCGAAATTCTACGAACCCGAAGGTATCGTGATAGTTTTGAGATTACTCTTGAATTAATTTTATTTAATTTCGGCAAATCGCATTAAAAATCATTTTCACGCATTCTAGGGTTTTCGTCCTGCGTCACCTTGTAGCTAGCTGTATGGCACGTGAGTGCTGAAGCACGTGGCCTTACGGCGTGCGCGTGTTCCCCTTATATATGCTGCGACGGTGACTTGAGCTAGGTGTCGATCTAGTGTGGAGACTAGATGCTCGTGGGGCATGGAATGCAGTGCTTCGCATAGGGGCACGCGATGTGGTGCTGAGAAGGCATGCGACGTCCTGGTGCCATTAGGCACGTGATGTGGTGCCCTGAAGGCACGCGACATCCTAGTGCCATGAGGCACGTGAGGCGATGCCATGACGGCACGCGATGTGGTGTCATGGGATTCGTGTCATCTAGTGTTAGGAGGCACGCGATGTGGTGTCAAGAGGGCACATGACATCTAACTTGGATGGCATGTGATGTGGTGCCAAGAGGGCACGCAACATTCTGGTGCCACGAGGGTATGCCATGTGGTGCCTAGAGGGCACGCGACATGAGGCCATGAGGGCCTCACGACATGGACGCATGGTATGAGGATTCGGGACCTCAAGGGGCGTGTTGCAATTGTGGAGGGCACTATGTGCTACGGACAGAGGTTTGCGTGTCACGATTTATGCCAAATCCATACCTTTGAAGGTGTGTGCCACGGGCAGAGGGTTGTGTGTCATGGTGGTATGCCAAACTAATAGGTTTGAGGTTCTTCTGCCGGATGACTCAAGTTGGTGTTTAGACCATACTTGGGGGGAAGGGAGCTCGGGAGCTATTTCCCTACACATGGGGCCATGCGTTGCTGGAGGGGCACATAAGTCTTCTGGGTCTTGAGGGGTGGGCCTAGAACGTCGCTGCGGCGATGCCGTGTGTCACCCTAGGTGAGGTTACCATATGACCGGAGCTACGCATTGCCGTGTATATGGGTTGACAACTTCGCCTGAGCACTCGAGGGCTACGTGGGACACTGTGATGCGCGTTAGCTGAGGGCCTGAAGCGGATGTGTGCTGGTCGCATGGGCCACACACAATGGTGGGCTTGGTTCAGTATGTCGGTGAGACATATATGGAATGGGACATCATGTGGAGCTGCATGCTACTGTCGCGAGTGAGGAACTAGTGTCGGACACAGGGTGAAGTTGGGCAGGCCAAGCGAGGCACTGAGGTGCTGGCATGCGTGTCGTGAGTAGACACAATGCGTTGAGATGGTTTACCTCGGGTGAAGAAAACCATGAACTAGAGTTCCCGTCCTCTAGGCGGGTGGTATCAGAGTGATGGTTGGCTAGGCTGGCCTCGCTGTAGCGGCAGCGAGACACCGCACGGGTGTCAAAAAAGTTACCCCGTGACACAGGGCTATGGAATGCAATGTGCTTTAGTTCTGATAGAGTGATAGACTATCTTTTAATGGAAGGTTTCTCTTAAAAACTATGGCTGGCGTAAAGGTTTTTCTCTGTTTCATGCAATGTAGGGCTGTCAATGGGTCAGGCTAGGGCCAGGCCATGCTTGGCCCTAGCCCGGCCCTAGGCCGTGCAGCCAAGGGGTCAGCCTAGACAAGTACTCAGCCCAAGCCTGGCCATAAGGTGGGTCGGCCCGGGTTGCCGGCTATTTTTCTCTATTGAAATTTGTTTATAGATATTTATTTTATTCGTAAACTCTCTTTTTAAATATATTTTTTTGAAGAGAGTAAATTATAAATCTATTTTTGATGCAAGTCATGGGATTTTATTAATCCTATTATTAAAAATTAAAATTTTAAATAAGTTATATATATATATAATGGGTAACTGGGTCGGGCTTAAGCGGGCTTCACATTGTTAGGTCCTCCCAGTTTTTCCGGGCCTCCATTATCTAATCCTTGTCATATATACAGGCCAGGTTTAGTCACTAAAAAAGCCCAGTTTTTCCGGGCCGGATTGCGGGCCGACCGGGCCAATTGACAGCCCTAATGCAATGATAGTGGGTTTTTTATGGGTTCATAAACTTGATACAGTCAAGAGAAACTATTTTCTTCAAGGGAGAGCCTGTTTACATAAAAATGCTGGAAAACTCGATGGGAAAGATGAAATACTAATCTCCCTCTCTCTCTCTCTCATATTTGAACCAGGCCAATTCTCTCTGTCGTGTGTCTGTGTCTGTGTACACACACACACACACACACACACACACACACACATATATATATATATATATATAGAGAGAGAGAGAGAGAGAGAGAGAGAGAGAGAGAGTTTGAGAATAACTGATTTCTAGGACAATCAGCTTTTGGCAGGATTGTTGGGGTAAATGGCTGTTCATTGAAGCTAGATAAGCCATCATTAATCCTAATTTTAAATATAAAATTAAAAAACAGCTTTTCTCTGTTTCTCCTCTTCTGAAAAGAAATTAGGCTAAGTAAAGATGTATTGTCTAAATTACCTGACTGAATATGCATTGTACATATACCATGAGACTGTTGAAATATTCCTGGATATCGACAGCATGTTGCGTAGATTCATAACATGAAGGCTCAATTTCAGATACCCATTGTAGCCCATATCATTGATTCTTGATGGTTTTGAAATCATGCATTAATTATTATTATTCTTATATATTGCAGGTGGCAGAACTCATGGCATTCATGGCAAAAAACAGAAGTCTTTCTTTTTGTAAAGTAGTGGAAGTAATCGCAGAAACAACTACTCCGCTGACTCCTGTGGGAGAGCTTCTTGCTAAGATCCCATCACAACGTGTAGATATTTCCCTATCGAAGGTATTTTCTATCTTCAGTGGCCAAAAGGAGAGTTTTAGGGAATAAAAACCAAATAGAATGTTAGGAAGTAAAAACAGTTGCAAACTAGTGCACTTTGAGATTTAAATTTTCAGGAATCAGGAGTCAATTATTCTCTATATAGTCTATGCTGTTCAATGGATTTAGTTGTAGTTAGGGGTGGAAAGAAACCGAAAATAAAAAACCAATGAAACCAAACAGAAAAAAAAATGGTCCGAAACCGAACCGAAAAACCGAAACCGGTTTTGGATTGGTTCAGTATGGGTTTTGGGTGCCGAAACTCGAAAACCGGTTGAGTAGGGAGAGAAAACCAACCCTAAAACCGGAAAAAATGAAAACAAATGAAAAAAAAAAGAGTGAAAAAACCGAAAAAAATTAAAAAAATTTATCTTTCAAAAACGAAAAAGAAAAATCTGAAAAACCAAAAACCGAACCAAACCGAACCAGATCGGTTTCGGTTCGGTTAACCAAAACCGAACATTCATTCGGTTTTAGGTGAAGTTACTTGATTTTCACTCATCAAGCCTCCATCAAGAGCGAAGTTACTTGAACCTTCCTTTTTTGTTCTTTTTTTGTCAGGAATTACAAGAAAAAGTTGAGGCTGATGCTGTGCCTTCTCTGAGTGCCATACCTAAAACCCCAAGCACTGTTGTTGAAAAGGAACCGGTCCAAACCAAAATGCAGAAAACAAGGCCTCTCTCTCCTTACTTTGTGTAAGCCAGTTTAGTAGATATCTCCTGTCATATATATATTGATCATCACGTTAAATGTATCGAACCGGTAACCTCCGAAACCGATACGTATCGATTTCATCCGGAATTTTGAACCATGCTATTATTACTGCTGCTGCTCCTGACTACAACTGCTACTACTATGACTATAATTGCCACCACTACTGCTACTATTGATACTACTGCTAATACAAACCATAATGAAAAGGACAAAGTACGGAACTGAGTCAGCAAGGAAAATTTTGGGAAACATACCAACAATTGGCGAAGTCAGGAAAATTTGGCAAATTCAGGAAAAAATGCAAAGTAATCGTTATGTTCACAATTTCTTCAAATAGTAGCAATTTTTTTAAGTGTAATTTATTCGTGTTTTATTTGTTTGATGTATACATCAGGATTAAAACGTGGCATTTTCAAAAAATCATTGGTTATTGTCACTACAAATACACTACCACCCACGGTTCAAAACTCGGCTGATACCAATACGTATTGGTTTCGTCCAGAACCGGTACTGATACCACCCCGATACCTGTATCGGGGTGGTATCGGTATCAGACCAACATTGTCTCAGTATCGGCCGATACTGACTGATACAACCACTTTTTTATATATTTTCTTTCTTTCTTTCAAAAAAAAAGAAATATCGACCGATACGGTATCTCAGTGATACCGTATCCATATCGGCCGATACGTATTGGTTCAAGTGGACCAATAACTGATATTGACACTTTGGTACTACCATCAACACCGCAATACTTTTTTCTCACAGTTTATGGGTCATGATTTCAGATACGCTGATTTCAAGCCCCCTACTTCACCATCTCCAAATGCCCCAACCATATCATCCATTTCAACAGTTACTGGGGACACCGCTTCTCTGATAAATTCGAAGCCCGCTGCTGGAAAAGAGCAGCACCTTACAAAAAAAAATTCATGTCCACTCTCGCCTTTCACAATGTAAGCAGATACCCGTCTCAATCTTTTTCGTAGATCCTAGTAAAATTTGTGATTATTACATGAACTCCATTTCTTGGTACAGGTACGAAGACATGAAGCCTCCATCCTCCCCAATGCCTTCTTCCCCAAAAAAATGTTAGGATTCATCGGTTCTATGAGGTAAGACACCTTTGGAACAAAAGTGAACACCTTTTCGAATTTTCATCTGTTTTCGAACGGGTGGCCTCAATGGTCCTTGTCATAACTACTATGATCTGAGGTCCAATGGCTGCATTGCCAGTGCAAATAACAGGTCATGGGCATGATCGAGTATTATGATTTCTGCTGTTCAATAAGAGGCGAGCGACGAAACTGCAGAATTGCTACTTGTCATGGTTTTTTTTTTTTGTCTGAGATTTCTATCTTATGCTCCTCTGAGATGATGTAATGCACAACGGCAGGTCAAATTTTCCATTAACAGATGCATGATGTGTTAAATAAACATAAAAATGTTGTAAAGACAAATAAGACAAAGTTTACTATTACTCCATGCTTTTCATATGTAAAGCATGCTATATTTATAATATAATAAAGACGGTAGTTTGGGTAGTTTGTAGAAAGTCGGGTAGTTTGGGTAATTTGTAGAAAGTGGGGCATATCAGTTTTCTAACATGATGTGTTACATTTTATTTTACTTTTTTGTTCTTTTGATTGGTAAAAGATGTAATTTCATTAATTAACGAAAATTACAGCAGCTCAAAGGAGCCGAACGAGAAGCTCAGCAATAAAAGAGAAAAGGAGAAAAATATATACAAAAAAAATAGAAAAACAGAAGAAAAGAAAAAGAGAAAAGACAAATTAAATAATAATAAAAAAAAAGAAAAAAAAAACTAAAAAACAAGATAAATGATACACCAAGGTGGTACCATGACTTTTTGCTGATGCCCCAGGAAAGCACCAATGGACCTATAGGCAGTCACAAAAAATCATATGTTTTCAAGATACGTATAAAAGGCCATTTTGTACTGAAAACTGTATAAAACACCTTTTTCCCGTTTAAAACGGGTTTTATTGGAGAGAAAAGTTTAATTATATATACAAGGGAAATTTACCTGACCGGCCCTGTCAGATACGCCTTTTACGTCAGAAGCCCTATAGTTTCACTTTTACCCAGACAAACCAGCTCCAAGCCTAGCCGACCCTAAGGAGAGTAAAAGGTCCAAATTACCCCCTTCTAAGACCTTCTTTAACAAACAAAGCATCGTCTTCTTCCTCATTTTAACCTGCAAAAAAGTTAGAGGTGTAAAACCCTAGACGGAGTGTCCTTACTTAGTCTGATCTGCTCCGATCTGCTATTTCGAAGAAGAAAACAGAGGCTTGGAGAAGAAGAAGGCCCTGAACTTTGTCCTTGCGACTAGAGGTATCCTACTTAACCCCATTTTCAGTTTATTAGTGTTATGTAGTGATGCAGTATCTCTTAGAAGAAGAAGGCCCTGCATTTCGTCATCGGCTCCATATACATCCGATATCGATATCACATACAATCGATATCGATTGTGTATAGAGTCGATTACGACTCTATTTGAAATCGATATCGATTATCTATACAATCGATGATTGTATATCGAGTCGATTAGAGGTATATCGACTAGAGGTATCCTACTTAACCTCATTTTCATTTATTAGTGTTATGTAGTGATGCAAGATCTCTTAGAAGAAGGCCACGCATTTCGTCATCGGCTCCATATACATCCGATATCGATATCATATACAATCGATATCGATTGTGTATAGAGTCGATTACGACTCTATTTGAAATCGATATCGATTATATATACAATCGATGACGATAGTTAGTGATATCGATATCGATTGTTTATACAATCGATATCGATTTCAAATAGAGTCGACGCCGATTGTATATACAATCGATATCGATTGTATAGACAATCGATATCGATTTCAAATAGAGTCGATATCGATTGTATTTGCAATCGACTAAGAGTTATAGTCGTCTTTTCTCTTTTATTTCATCAGTCTTATGACCCTTCCTTCTCATTCTTAAATGTATCGATGACGAGGATTCCTCTTCTTTGTCACTATGATGGCCTTCTTGTAAACGATGATGGCTTGTATGAAGGTGGCGTGAGGCTTATTAACATTTCAATTGAAATTTCTTATGAACAATTCATAAGGCGAATGTCTCATTGCCGGGTTTTAAGGCGGATGAAACAGTTTCATATGAAGATAGTGAATACGCTGAAGTTTACATTTTGGACTCGATGATTTGGCTACATTATTTAGTTTTATAAATCCGAGTGGACGTTATAAAAGTATTCATCATTAAGGAACCGTCATCCTTCCCATTGAAGTTTAACAAGTAAATCTCATGGATCGATTTTGTGTCTCATTCATTTCACCATGTAAGTTTGAGGATGAAATTAGATACGATCTGTCCGTTAGGCGATGACGGTTATATTGTGGCGAAACGGCGGCGAGGGAAAGCAACATTTGATTTAAACGATGTTCGATTGAATCGTATGATGACCCAGTAAAATACATGCATGGGTCACAACAATGTAGTCAATGGTTAGACTATACTTCAGAGAGGGTGGTGGATACCAACGATTTCAGTCATATCTTCCCCGGTGGATGGACAACTTGGTTTACTCAAAACTTATGTTCTACCATGCCATCGATGGAAATTACCGGAGTAACTCAACCCCATGTCCATACATATGAGCACCCCTTCGGTGAAGGGCCTAGCCAACCACGCCATTATCCATTCTGTGAAGGATCCCAATCAATCACATCGTAACCCCTTGAGAAGGATCTAGTCAACCACCCAGAACACCGCCATGAATGAAGATACCTTAGAAGAAGAATATGAAGGCGAACCGGATGGGTTTATCAAAGAGGACCCAAAATTTTGTGAGAGATATTGACAATCCCCTAGTAGACGGAGATTACGAATGTCGAGACATGATTCTCCGGCGAAGAGGTGGAAATCAATATCGAATTGACGCTTAAAATTGGAGATCTTCCGAGACAAACAAACATTTCAAAGAGCATTGAAAGAACACGGTTGAGAAAAACTTTCAAATTCGCCTTTGAGGACCGCTAGTTATCGAAAGTGATATGGATGTTACTGAACCCGATTGTTCGTAAGTAATACATGCTTCTAAATTGATCGGGCTCGATTCTTTCCAAATCAAGACATTCAATAGTACTCACACATGCGAGCCTAAGATCGGACCGCACGGTCACCGTAATGCAACAATCTCCTTCGTAGCGAATTATGTACGGGATAAACTTATGGAAGGATTCAACTACACACCGGCGTCGATAATGTTTGATATTGCAAAAGCTTATAATGTGCAAATCTCATATGCAAAAGCTTGGAGGGGAAAAGAGCTTGCCCTTAATGATATTAGAGGAAGTTGGGAAGGACAATTTGTTGATCTATCGGCCTACGTGAAGGAGATGAAGAGGGTAGATCCTAATGTACAAACATCCTTTCAACTTACTCTTGACGGTAAGTTTCAAAGATTTTTTTTGGGTTTTGGCCCATGCATCTGGTTACCGCAATACACTTCGTCGCATATTGCTTGTAGACGGCACACACCTACGAGGGACGTTTGAAGGATCCTCCTTATCGCCTCTCTCGCGCAAGACGGTAATGGTCATATATTACCGTTAGCATTTGCCGTGGTCGAGTTAGAAGAAGAGGATACGTGGATGTGGTTTCTTGAGCGGGTAGGTGCGTTAAGTGATCGGTGGGTTTAACGAGGATCTCGTAATTATCACGAGAGTCGAAGGGTTTAATAAATGCGGTGAAACGATCTTCCTAACGATATCACAACTATCATGCGTGCATATGACACAAAATTTGCGGACAAGTATCCCAGAACAATGTGAAGGGTCTATGGTGTGCCAGCGGCATATTCGAAAGAGAAATTTGATTATTTTATCAACGAAATGAAGAAAGATCCTGGATTCTCGAGTAGTAGAATATATTTGAAAATAGATCCAAAAGCATTGAGCGCAGCGCACATATGGAAGGAAGGCGATGCGAGTCCACGACTACGAATATTGCGAAAGTTTAAGCGTGCTAAAGATAGCTCAGAGAGACCAATTATTGACTTAATCGAACTACTAGAGAAAATCGGATCATTTTCAAAAGCGCAGAGAGATATCGATAAATGGACCACCCTTCTGCTTGAAAGCGATGCTCACATGAAGAAAGTGTTGCAATGGGCGGTGAAAGAGCTCAACCATACTGGTAGCGATCAATTCCAAGTCAATTATTACATTCATCACGTCGACTTGGAATACAAGACACCAGTTGCCGCCGTTGGCACATTCATGGCTTGCCTTGCTCCCATGCCGTGTGACCATCAATCGAAGAAGTTACGACTACCATAAATTTTGTGAGGCGGTTTTCACCGCTTGCTTTAGACAAACATATGACGCAATGGGTTCCCACCCTCGATAAAGTCAATGGGAGTTCCAAGCGAGCAACTCCACGAAAATATGAAAGTGAGACCACCCTATTATTGCGAAAGCAAGCCGGCCGTCCAGGAAGAGAAGGATAAGGTCTAAGGGTGAGGTTAGGGCACTACAGTGTAGCAGGTGCAACGAATATGGTCACAACCGCAGGAGCTGCAAGGCAGTGGGACCGATGGGCTAACAGTGTATATTTTTAATAATGATAGATTGAATGTAAATCAGAAATTCATAATCCATGTTTTTTTACACTGTATTATAGTCTTTACTGATGTATCATAGAGTCGTCATCGATTGTATAACTAATCGATATCGATTCTATAGAGTCGCCATCGACTATGTATAACGTCGATATCGATTCATTTAAGAATCGGCATCGATTATGAATATCGTCAATGACGACGACATATATAGTCGATATCGATTATTTATACAATCGACGACGATTACATACAGAGTCGAAAGCGATTACATACAGAGTCGTCACCGATTATTTATATAGTCGATGACGACTATATATATGTGCTAATGGATGCTATTCTACTTTTTAACTACAAGTACATAAAAATAGTGCCATTATATTCAAAATAATTCAATTTTCAATTACAAAAATATTCAATGCAACCACACTATTACAAAATATTCAAATACAACCACACTCATCAGCTCCCCTCCTTTTGTCTTCCTTCGCCAAGAGATTCGCCATCGCTGTATGTAGCAGTGTATGGCCAATTTACCTCGATCCTCTCTATATCCGATTGTACAAGTCAAATTTCTTCCCATCATAAAATATTCGACATACTTCACAACAAACACTCCGCAATCAGGAGTTGGTCCGTCGGGGGACTTTGATCCAGGATAGTTCTTCTTTATTAGCGCAGAGGAGTCACCGAATATAAGATCACGGAAGGTATTGTGTCTGCTTCAAATAATAGAGAGGAGTGTCGGATATGTTAAGCTAACAATGATAAAAGATATGCTAGCAAAATATCTTACCAAATACCGCAATTGGGCCACATATCTTTCCTTAGAGGGTCTATTAAATATAGGGTCGACGATCATTATCGATCGTTCGACTACCTTTACGGTCGCAAGCGCCCAGTGTAGTGGTTGTTCAGAATGTATTGGCATAAATATCTACAAAAAAGTAATATAATCTCAAAGGGTAGGATAGAAAAAATTAAAAGAATAATTATAAAGAGGATAAAGCATACTATGTTGCATTCGTGAGCCCCACAGATCCGAAGCTCATTGTAGAAGAAAGTTTCCATCACCTCTTCCCGGTCTCTCTTTGTTTATAGCAACACCGTGAACTTGAACCTCGATCGACTGGTCGTACAATTTTTCAGCAAGCAAAAACTTGTTGAACTCTCTCAGTTCATAGCCCATGTCCGCCAGTGTCGCAGGGCCCATTAGGAAGTTTTTGGCATTTTTCTCAGGATGAATTTAATCAGCAATAACTTCCAAATGTCCCATGTAGGCGCATAACTAAACCAATGCGCTTAGATTAAAATATGCGTTAGAGTTAAATACATAATCGTTAGCGACTCGTACATCATTGATATCGATTCATTTTAGAGTAACGATTATTTAAGTCGTCGAAATAGTTATCGACTCTCTAATGAATCGATATCGATGATTTGAGTCATTAGCGATTACATACGCCATCGTTAGCGACTCTACAAGCCATCGATACCGATTCCATAAGCCATCGATAACGATTACATAAGCCATCGATAACGATTGTATAAGCCATCGATAACGATTTTGCCTACAGTATATTAAACTTACAAAGTTATCCAGGTACTGGGTTTCCGCCAGACATCTGAAGGATTGCACCACCAGCTTGTACTTGCCGACAGTGCTAACATATTCTCTGCATAAAAAATGACCAACTTAACTAATCTTCACGATAAATATATAATAATAAAGTTAAGTATTCAGGGTAATTCTACTTACTCGTCCTCCTTCACAGGCTTGTTCCATATGTCTAGCATATATTTTTCCTCCGCTGTTAGCTCAGCAGGAGCATCTTCATCAGTAGACCCAGGACCAGCGGTAATGATTGCCACCGATCCAGCTCGTGATTGGTCCTTGGCCTTCGCGGTGGGCTTCTTTTCAACCGCTACCCTTCGCTGGGCCTTAGGTTTGATGGAAATTATTTTCTTTAAAGCTTGCCTAGGTCTTAGCGAAGCTTCGGCTTGTTGGTGAGGCAATTGGGAAGAGGTTTCCTCTTCACCAAAGAGACCCTTATCGAGATTGGGTCTCAGTCGCTTGCCGGCCTTCACCTCATCAACGGGAGGAGGAGGAGGAACCTGATGCGCAGGAGCTAATGGTTCCTTATTGAAGGCTGTGTCGCACACCTTCGATATCAGCTCCTCCATAGCCACATCCTGTACATCGAAATAATGGTGTAAAATAAGAATTAATTTTTGGTCCACATTTTAAAATGTCCAAATCGATTTTAAATATAATCGCTATCGATTATATATATATAGTCGCTATCGATTATATATATAGTCGCTATCGATTATATATATAGTCACGATCGATCATATATATAGTCGCTATCGATTATATATATAGTCGCTATCTATTTTATATATGGTCGTTATCGATTATATAGATAACGAAAATTGAATATTAAAACTAGATTTCAACATATACCTTAGGTCTCGCCTCCAATAAATTTTCAAGGAGATCTTTTATTTCAGTCTGGCCCTTTCTGACTAAAGAGTTGTAGTAATTTTACTTCTGCGGCTCCGCATCCCTTGAATTCAAACTCAGATGGAAGGAGTTGCGAGTTTCTCTAAAGAAGCGCAACGTTTAGCGCCTTATTCTCTCCTCCAAATCGCTCACTCTTTGGGTGAGCTTCAAGTTATCCAAATCAAATGATCGAATTCTCCTCAACAAAGAATCATTGGAGGTGGGCCTTCACTGCTATCTTTCACTGCCAGGCTCTCCTTGGCGGCCCCCCTAGTTCTTGGCCGACCCTCTCCCACTAGCACGGGGCCCATTTTCGAGAGGGGTTCTTCTTCAGACGTCGATGCGTCATCCCATTCTTCCTCTCCCTCTCCAAGTTTATCGAGGAATGTAATTTCTTTTCTTCTTCTAGAATCTGTTCCACAGCTTTCTTGATCGGTTCTTTCCTCTTCCCCCCAACCTCCTTTTGAACCCGTAGATATTCTCTTACCACGGGTATCTCTAATTCAAAGCCCTGAGGCATGAGGGGAGCGCGAACCTTTTGAAAGAAAATGAAACAACAGAATAAAATGATCGTTATATATATAATAAATCACTCTCGATTGTGTAAAGAATCGCTATTGATTCCTTACCTTAACAAATCACTATCGATTAGATAATGAATCGTTATCGATTACTTATTAAGTCGTTATCGACTCTGTAAGTAATCGCTATCGATTCGTAAATGAATCGAGCGATTACGTAATGAATCGATCGATTCTAGAATGAATCAGAAGTTGCTTTTTTTTAATAGATAGACCTCATACCTTGCTGTCTAACATCTGCCCGCGAGTGTAACCTTTGATCCTCGATCAGCTACCGTCTGTCACCATTTCCAGTGGGAAAGGGTCCTTGAGGCCTAGGGATGGCGATATATCGGCAGATCTCATAAGCCCACCATTGAAGTACACATATGCATCCATATGTGTTGTACGTCTTCGAGGCTTTATCCATCTCGGTTTTCTATTCGCCGCCTTTTATTATATACTCCATCAAGTCTCAGTAGACGAAAGCGGACCCACGGAGTTAGTTGAGTTGAAGGCCTCCATATCATCGATGAGGTCGATGTGGTCTTGAAATTTGATGGTGGGAACCGGAAGAGAAATATGCACAACACAAACAGAAGGGACACGTTTACGAAGTCCTTATCACCTTCCACTCTATAAATTGGAGCATCTATATGAGAGCGGACAATTTTTCCGGGAGGCGTTCCACGAAAGTATTTGTTTCTAATGGTCTGTTCTCCGATGGTTTACGGATGGGGTATCCTTTTTGGGCCAACTCACGGCAAGGCCCGATCAATGCAATGTCTATCTTAGAAGATAGACATCTTCCCAATTCAAATGGTTTTATCAACCCAAAATGTCGACCAATCCACGACATCGAAGAAATCCCACACCCTTGGATTTGAAATATTCCACCAAAACTCAATCTCTCAGAACTTCTTCCGATCTGCAGTAGCACTTTCGTACAGATTCGAAAGGGCACTGGGAGAACACTTGGCAACAGCTCTATGTACAACCATCTTGACAGTCTTTTGAAATGAACTGTAAGAAAAATGAAAGGACTTAACACCATACTAACAAGGATAGTTAAAATGTTGATGAAATGTATATATAAAACCAGATCGATTACATCTAGAGTGGTATCGATTATATAGGTAATCATCGCTAACGACTCTAGATGTAATCGATAGAGTCTATATATAATCGATACTGGACTCTAGATGTAATCGATATCGAGTCTATATGTAATCGATATAGACTCAAAAGATTTCATGAAGTCGCCATTGAATCAAAATGTTTCATTTACTTGCAAAATTTTCAATTACATTCATAATAGTTCAATTAAAATTAAAAGTAAAAGGAAAATCTTGCAAGTCTACATATAATCGATAACGATTACATATGTAAGCGCTAACGACTCTATATGTAATCGATATCGACATCTGAAATCGCCAACGACTCAATATATATTTCGCAATGACCTCAAAATGTTTATTTATATAGAAATTACTTGATTTATCGATTTCAAGTTTCTTTTTCTTTCTTTTGTTCTATTTCTTTTCTTCCTTCTTCTTTACCTACATCGATTATCTCTATAATCGATATCGTTTCTATATGTAATCGCTATCGACTCTCAACCTAATCCATGTCCATTACTTATGAAATCCCTATCAATTAAATATAAATCTACATTGATCTCAAAATGTTTAATTTACTCGTAAATTTCCTTATTTACATAGAAAATATTTAATTTACGGACTCAAAAGATTTCATGAAGTCGCCATTGCATCAAAAAGTTGTTTCATTTACTTGCAAAATATTTCAATTACATTCAAATTTTTTCACTTATAATTAAAAAAGAAAAGAAAAGTTAGGAAGAAAGATGAAGAGCGGTGGTGGATGGGGTGGAAAGGGTGGTTCTTTTTTCTCTTTTCTTTTCTTCCTTCTTCTTTTCTTTTCTTCCTCTTCTTCTTCTTTTCCTCCTTCGCCAAAATCTCCATTACTATCGTACTCGTCCCAGAAGGCTGCAGAGGATCCGTTCGGTGGAGGTGGGTCCTCCCATACAGGATAGAACTTTATTGGGTTATAAAAGGTTTTTCTTCGTCATCGTGACATTGGGAAAAAATATGGGTTAGGGATGATAGGTGGTTTGCTAAGGTCGAACTAAACTCAGATTTAAAGCTCTAGATTGTGGAATACGAATCGTTGTATTAAATTTTCTCATTCTTCCAACCTAACTTGCCATAATGGTTTTACAAAGGGTAGTTGGCAATAAATTGAACGTCGTCGAGATAAATATAAAACCTCGTATGATTTATTATGGCATCGAGGGTAATAACTATAGGGAAATTATTTCAAATGATGGGTATTAATTATATTCATAGAGAGTCGATATCGATTTGTTATAGATTCGTCATCCACAGTTTATATAGTCGATTACGACTACATATATAATCTTTATCGACTCTAAAGGTAATCGAGAACGTTTATATGTAATCGGTAACGATTACATATATATCGATATCGACTACATATGTAGTCGTGTCGATTACATATGTAATCGCTACCATTACATATGGAAAACCTAAAAAAAATATGTCAAAATATGCAACAAAGAGAGGAGAAATAAAAAATCTATAGCGATGGAAGCTAATTTTAATTCTAACTTACAGATTTGGTAGCTTGAAGGTTATAGTTTTGAACGCGATCGTCCACGAAGCGTCAACGACTCTCCACCGACTTCGAACGAAAAAGTAAATTCAAAACAGTAAATGATTTGAAACGACGGCGGCTATTTATTACTGTGGGGGTAGTTTGGGTATTTCCTACAGGCGTGCCTCAGCTCGGCGCGCAGCTGGTTTGTCTGGGTAAAAGTGAAACTATAGGGCTTCTGACGTAAAAGGCGTATCTGACAGGGCCGGTCAGGTAAATTTCCCTATATACAATTTATATATTTTTTTTAGTATTCTCATATTTTCCTTTTTTCTGAATTTTTCCTGTACGGTGTACCCCATCCTTTTCTCCTTTCTTTTTTGTACTTCCCGTTTTCTGTCATTTTTTTTCCCCACTTTTTCCTTGCTGTTTTATTCCCGTACTCCATATTTGTGACTATGCCCATGGGGGTCGCAGCAACTCTCACTCTGGAACTATCTTCTGAACCGAAGAAGCAGAAATTTTGGGCGAGGCCAAGAACCACTCGAAGAGATCATCGGATAACATGTCTAATCATCACATTACCCGTGCGGAATTTGTTGTCGAAATGTCTCTTATCCGATACTTTGCAGTTGATCATTCCATTGTTATGTTGTTTTTAATGAATACTAGTGCTTAAGGAAATCAAGCAAATTAAACTCTTTGAAACCGGATGTGCAGTTGCGAGTTGTAGAAATTGAATTTTGCAATTTAACGTGACGATAGGAAGGGATTGAGTCTGTAGCTCAATCAAAGGTTTATGATGACGCAAACTTGAGGTCGCTAGTTTCATCCCAGTTTAAGATAAAATAGAGAAATGAATCAATGATAGCCCAGTGATTCATCAAAATAAAAATAATAATTATAAAATAAAAAAGAAATGAAATAGCCCAGTGCACAAGATCTGCACACGATCATCAATAAATAAAATAAAAAAATTCAATGCCCAGACTTGGTTCCTATCTTCAATACCATGGGAGGCATTTCACTGATTACTGCTATGAACTGGGTGCTTAAATGTAAACAATATATGGTGCATATGGTACCAAAACTTGCCTGATATAGAGATGAGACTTATCGATTTCTGCGAGAATCAGGTATCAGTACAATTTATTTATTTTTTAAAATAATTCTTATCTTTTTTAAAGAAGAGAAAAGGCCGATTCAGTAAAGGGTCAAGATGGGCAGATACTGATAAATCTCCACCATACACTATGACAACCCATTTCTACGCATAACTGTTCAAATCTATATTGATCCCGGCTGTCAAATTGCTGGGCCTCGTAAAAAATTGATTTTTGGTTGGATGACCATTAAACATTTGATGAATTTGGTTTTGTGGTTCAGGCTGGGCTTTAAACGGGTCGATTATAATCTGGCCTCTTAGAGTTAGACATACCTGCTTCGATTACTAGTCGGGTCTGGCCAGCTCATTTGTAAATTTGGCCTACTTACCTTAGCCCAAACCTGAGAGAGAAAGAGAAAGAACGGTACGCATACGGGGAGAGAGAGAGAGGTCAGCCAACATATAACTCAATTAAGATACAATTTTTTTAGTTGTAAGTGTAATCACAGGAATGTTGTCCAGGACAATTTTTGTTCCATTTGGTGCAATAACTTAAAAATTAATAGACTCAAATCTCTATCTCTTATTTGGACCATTGATGTTGCTCGGGTTAATCTACTTTTGTCAAAATTGACAAGGATATATGGTTGACCTGATCTTACCTAATGGATCAAAGATTATAGGGTCAAAGATATGGATGCAGTAGGATCTTTCGCTCACATTTTTTTTCCACCAAGAACATTTTATGAAACTCTTTGACCCTCGAATTTGGAGTATTTTGCTTTCACGCGATTCATAGGATTCAACAAGCAATTGAGATTTCACGATCAAAGGTGTAGTACTGGTTGTAGTAGACTAAAGAACACGCTTTTATCATGGCTCGATATCCCTTTTTCTTTCAAATATTTTTATGAATATGCTTTTTTGACATAGAAGTTTGTTTCTTTTGAACTGCCATTCAAACATATGTCAAGTAATATATAGTTCTTTCATGAACTAATATGAACTAATAAGGTAATCAAATGAATCGTAATGACAATTAAAATTATCAATAAAACAAATGTGAGTTAATATATATTCTAAAGTTGTAGGGGCGAGGGGGGGGAGGGGTTCTTCAATTGCAGAACAACATGGGAATCCGTAATTGGATTAGCTACTCCATCCCGTTGTCCATTGAACCCGCTCTGAATAATCCCCCCTCGCTAGTTATTACCGATGTAATCATAAAAAGCTTATTTTTTAGGAATTTTAGACCGAGCTTCCGATAAATTCTAATTTTGGGCTAGCCCGGTGTCAACTCTTCAATATATTCTTAACCCCAAAACCCCTACAGATATAATATCATATTAAATTGGATCGGGCATAAATTCTGATTTTGGGTTAGCTCGGTGCCAGCTCTTCGATATATTTCTTAACCCCCAAACCCCTACATATATAATATCATATTAAATTGGGTCGGGCATAGATTTGTCCAACCTGACCCAGCCTATGAATTGACTGGATTTGATGAATAAAGTTTATGAGAAAAAGGTCATGATTTAAAGATTTATAGTACAAAAGATTGGCATGAAACACGACCTATATTATATAAGTCAACATGGTCAATCGCTAAATCAAATGATGGTCTTTGAGTGCATTGACGCATATGAAAGAGATCATATTTCGTGTCAATCTTTTGTACCAAAAATCTTTAAATCATACGACTTAGATGAAGTTTTCACATGACACATGTCCCCAAAATATCAAGTGTTTCTTTTATATTATATAATTTTGTATGAACAAGTAATGGCTCCCCATCATAAAGCATGCCTATACCTTAATAGCAGTACTGAGGAGTATTCTGTATCATAATGGGAGCAAGATCTAGGGTAGGACCTTTTTCAGCCGGTAGGTTTATATAGAGTTTTTATTAATTGATAATTATGTAAACAATTGCTACAAATCCGTTGTAGTCCAGCCTGGTTAGGATACCTGGCTTTCACCCAGGCGACCCGGGTTCAAATCCCGGCAACGGAATTTTAGTTTTTTAATCGTCCATTTTTGAAAATAAGACTGAGAACCAACGGCTATTGATAACATTAAACCGTACCTCTTTTAGCGCCTGGAGATCATATCGGTCGGGGTCAAAAATGATCTCTCCTTATCGACAAGGGTGAAAACAGTATGGAACCTCCTCCCTCACAATGGAGGGAGGCTACCAACTGGGATGATGCCTCTTTTAGTATCCTTTTTACTTCCCCATTCACTGCTACTTTGAATCTAAAGATATACCATGATATCTATTTTAATTAGAATCTTTTACTTCCCCATTCGCTACTATCAATTTTGTTTTACGGAATGTAGGGATTTATGCCACATACAATCAATATTTGATTATTTGATTGTAGGGTCATGATCTCAAGATCTATTACTCCAAAGACTAGAACGAAAATCGGTCTCTCCAATCCTCTCAAACTCAGAGCAATCAACGATTTCACACGTGCAAACACATGATTGAAATAATGGTACCAAATATTAAAGTCTAGTGATGATGTGCTATAATCAGGACCGCCTCTGTTTTATTATTAGATTAGAGAAAACTGTTTCTATTTGGTATCCCTATTTGCACCTACCTAATTACTGTAAGCACTCACTCAGGCCATGCTCGTATAGCCAAGAAAGGCTCTGTTTCGGACCTCAGACTCGGAAAGTGACAAATCTGAGCAAAAGCCGACCGTTTCCTGTGTTCGGTAATTACCGTGGGCCCCATAAGAAAATGCTGGTTTTCTGAGTTTGCTCCAGCTTCTCATTTCCGAGCAAAAAATGAAGAAACGGTCAGAAACTAAGGAGTTGAGAGTATACTTTCCTCTGACACAGGTACCAAATCACCTCCTCTGCAACGGCTCTCTCCAACAGCTCCATTACTACAAGTGCCTTCTATCCAGTGGTGCTAACGGCGATGATCTTGTAACTCGATTTTCCAATGATCAAAGAGACTACATACGGCCAGATCGACGCCGACGGCGGTAACACCCGGGAAGTATTGGTGAACAGATTGGCGACGAGAAGCGATCCTTTCAATCTTCGGCGATGACGAGGCCGTCGCCAGAGATTAAGGTTCTTCAGAAGATGAGATGTGGGAGAGGGAAATCAAAACCCATTTGTGGTCTGTGGGGTATAGGCGGCTGCTAGGTTTTGGTGGCCGAAATCGGCGAAGAGGAAGAAGAGATCAGAGTGGGGCAACTGGGTGTATAGTGAGATGAACGGTGGAGATTCGACGATGGATTTCCATGATCTGATTTGGATTTGAGGAGGGTTGATATGGGGAGGCGAGAGAGGTGGAGATTCGATGCGTTTTAGTCTTTTAGATGTCTCTTCTCCCTCGTCTCTCTCTCTCTTTCTTTCTAATATCTGTGCAGGATGCATCAATTAAACCTGAAGCGAGCTTGTATTCTGTGCTTAGCATTAGCACATATGTTACAAATATAGCATGTTGTGGCTTTATTAATTCAAGCCCTTTTGAAAAATTTTGAATATGCCACTAGCATTTCCCATGTTAAGCATTAACATGGATTCACAGGTATTAATGGATTCGAATCCTTGGAATTGGATGAAATGGTTCACCCTCAATAATTTGAAACAAAGTTATAGTCAATCTTTGATCAACTCTAATGTGACCCACAAAATGGAACATCATGAACTATAATCCAGGAAAAACATAAAATTTATAAAAATCTTCCCTCAAATTCTAAAACTTTTACTACAAATTATAGATAATGTATCACAAAACGAAGATAATCTGGCACCTGAAATTCAACGCCCTTTGCAAAACCCATCCAACATGTGCGCTGCCGAACTAGCCCGATCGCCTTATCGAGCACCACATATGCGGCTCATGCCTCTGATTATTCGACCACCTGACATTGCAAATAACCCAGTACTTATAAGTTCGGACTCACATGGAAATACTTTGGAGCATTGGATGGAGTCGGTGGATAAGGAGGACTCTGATTGGATACATCCCACAATGATAGCTCGGATGACGGGGGTAGCTCTTACATTCATACGGTCACTACCTTATACTCTTCCGACCAGGGGGGTGGCAATGACGTGACCTCAAAGCAACATTTGGAATTAAATATCATTTTTCCTGTGCACTTATATTTGTCTTAATTTTGTAATTGGTTCTCCAAAGAACCCGCTTTTGAATGTAATGACCAAATGTACTATGTACTTTCGTTAATCGTACAAGCGACTATTATTGAGTTAGTATGATATGCGATCGGGTAGTAAAGCTGAGCAACAGAAGTGTTCAATATGTCATGGATCGTGTATTGGCCAAAAATGACCTTCAAATATATATAGTACGGTATCAAATGCTCTACCGTCATTCCTGCGGTCATACGATGTCCCTAAAGCAAACCAATTCTGTTTGCACCCACGTATTCTCTAACTACCCTTTGAAAACTATTAATTCGTTCTGCTTCGTTCTGCTCAGGGGATAAAGATCTCGTTTCACCTCACTATTTCACACAATAGATCTTACAATAAAAAACTAATCATCTGATAGCCGTTTCATGATCTCAAGATTTATTACGTGGAAGATCGGGATGAAAAACAATCTTCGTTATCTGATTAGACGAAATCAACAATTGCACCAATGGAAGTGTTTTACTTCTCATAGATCGTGTATCGGCTAAAAATGACCTTCAAATATATGCAGCACGGTATCGGATGCTCTACCGTCATTCCTACAGTAGACCGATTCTGTACTTTTCGGGAACAATTAAAAGAACACAGGAAATCTTTCGTTTCTGTGAAATGCCAAGAATCAGAGCTTTTCTGAGGCCTAAAAGAGCACACCTGGGGAAAGCTAGGAATCTGAGTTGGCCAGAAATCTGTAGGAAACTGAGTTGTCAGGAATCAGAGCTTTTCTGAGATAACTGGGAAAATACCCGAACATGGCCTTAGGATATGTTTGAATGTTGGTATCACAGAACACGTTTTGTGGATACCGTGTTAACGCACCGTACGACAAGATTACGAGGGTAAGGCTCATAAGTTGTTTCCCTTACATGTTGGGGAAAAAGTGACTTAACATGTCAAATGACACTTATGTCAAACAATAAAGACCTCATAAGATAGCCACTTAACATGTAAGATGACTATCTTACGGACAATCAAACGCGCCCTTAATGAAAGGGCATGCTAGCGCGCATCACGCTACCAAATGTATTAAGTGGGCACTTTCAATAAATAGGTGGGCGCAATTAGAAGTATCCATTAGGCATATGTATGGAGCCCATTTCTAAAGTAAACAAACAAAATAGTATGAAACTCATTTTGTATTTGAAGTATCTAATTGGTGCACTCTAACATGGATGGTTATCCAAATATTTTTTGGAACAATTAATGCATGAGAAGTTGGCCCTTGCGCATAGTTTAAAAAAAGCTTAGGTATATTAGGGACTAATGCCATATAAAAATATAATCTAAGGGGTCTGATTTGAAAGCTATAATCTAAAAATCTCAAAAAATTGGCACAAAATATAATCTTTATCATATGATTCAATGCAGTTAAAAGGCCATTATTTGATCCAATAGTTGACTGCATTAAATCACAAGATAGAAATTGTGGACGGATTGACCCATGATTGCCCTTGCTATAGTATTAGAAAACTCACCATCTGATGATAAGCTCGTGGCCTCAAGACCTATTTGTGTGAAAGATTGGAGTGAAAAACGATCTCCATCATCTATTCGAACTAGTCAATGGGTTTGAGTGGCTTTTAGACGTAGGTGCCTTTCAATAAATCTGTAGGCACGAACAAGGTACCCAAATATCTCTAGGGTACCTCGAAACATGCCCACGCATTTACTGAAATCACCCACGTCCCAGACCCTTTGAAAACCATCGATTTCTTCGAATCAAACTATATTTTTCCACCTTGATCTTCCACACAATGGATTTTGAGATCATGACGCACTTATCAAACAGTCATTTTGTGATTCCACGTGTCACAGATCTCAAAAAAATGTCCTTGAATTATATGGCACAAGTCATCCTAAAACATGATTTTAGGGCCATATTTTGGGGATCTGTGACACGTGGAATAAAAAATTGGCCATCTCATACGTGCCCCATGATCTCAAGATCCCTTGTGTTGAAAATCGGGGTGAAAAAAAATCTGCATCATCTGATTCGAAGCAATCAATTAGTTTGGAGAGGTTTCTGACATTAGCGCTTTTCAGAAACATGCATTTAGAGGTACCAATCTAGACCTTCCTTTTAAGATATGTGCAACGACACTAATCATGTGTGCAAGTATTATTGGTGTGCAAGTAGTCATTCCCTTATTGAATCGAGTCCCCAATCCGAGTTCCCAATTCCAAAACTCAGAGGAAGGAAGGGTACCTCTGTTTGCGCCTACCCATTCTCTAGAAGCGCCCACGTCCCAGACCCCTTGATTGATTATGTCGGATCAAGAGATGGAGGTTGTGTTTCATCCCATTCTTCAATACGATAGATCTTGAGATCAGGGATCCACATTAGACAGTCAGTTTTTTATTTCATGTGTCACAAATAGGGTTGTGCATTTTGAGGACCGAACCGACCAAACCGGACCAAACCTTTGGGTTTCGTCTGGTTTGTATGTGTACCGGTTTGGGTTTGGTTTGGAAAAAAAGAAAAATCGAAAAGTTTGGTTTAGTTCCAGTTCCAAGCCTCCCCAAGCCGAAACTAATCGAAGCGAACCGAATATAGTTTGTAAGTATATATATATAGGCGGGATTGATTTTAAAAGGCATTTAAGTCAAATGTATATTTTTATATAAAACCCTACCCTTTTCTTTAGCCTAGTCCTAAATCTTAAATCATTAAAGTAGAACTTATAGGAAAACCAATTAAGAAGGTGAGAAAATTTTGATGTGCAAGTAGAACTTATAGGAAAATCGAAAGCGATCGAACCAAACCGAACCGAATCGAATCGGGTTCGTTTGGTTTAAGAGTTGGACGGTTTGATTTGATTTGAAAATCTAGAAACCGATTAGGACCGGTTTGGTTTATAATTTTGGTCCAAAACCGATCAAACTGAACCGAATACACCCCTAATCACAAATCCCCCAAAATGGCCCTACATTCATGTTTGAGCGTGATGTGTGTCATATGATACAAGGGTCATTGTTTGGGGATTTGTTACACATGGAATCAAAAAATGACGGTTTGATAGGGGATGAATAATCTCAAGATCTATTGTGTGAAAGATCGGGATGAAAGATAATCTTTATCATCTTATTAGAAACAATACTGAATGAGAAAAAGGAACCCAACTCTCTTAATTGTCATTTAAACACCAAAATGGTATTTAAGTAATCTTACACCAACAATGATTTTATACATCATAGATTGAAGTTCAATAGACGAAAAATGGTGCTTTAGCAAGATTTAAACCACCCAGATTGTTGACTATAATATCAAGTTGTTTTTAGTTTTAATGGCTGGTGTTAAAATTCATCAATCAATCGTATGGTTGGCATGTTCCTTTTGGCTGAGATATGTTCCAATGGTGGATTGTCATTTAAATAATTTATATTGGTTGGGATAAAAGTAAAAATTTAATGGTGTAAGATCGTTTAAACCTTAAATCTTCTAGCAAACACTTTTTAGGGCCTTGTTTGGCGCTAGGGGTTTTTCAGACTTTCCCATAAAAATTAGATTTTTTTCTCAAAATCAAAATAATCTAGCGTTTGGCTGACACGTGGGTTCCACTTTTTATGGAAAAAAAAAAATGAAAAGAACTCCGATTAAAGTTTCAATAAAATTTTTGCTGAAACTTTATTTCAATCGGGAATCTGGCGAAAAGATCAGCGCCCCAGAGCGTTTTAAATAGGTACCTTGTTTACAACTCAAGATTCTTCCTTCTCAACCTAGATTTAACATGCTTAAACCGTTAATTTCTTTGAATATGACGATGGAGTTTAATCTTACCCGCCCATCTTACACAAATCAATGTTGAGATCATAATTCATAAGTCTACCATCTTACGGACATATTTTGATTCCATAAGATATAAATCTCAAAAAGTGAACATCATTATGGCCATACATCAAATATGGTTCTTGGATCACATTTCAAGATGTGTGTCATGCTGAATCAAAATCTTATGGTCTGATAGTAGGGCAATGATCTCAAGATCCATTTTGTCAAATATTGGGCCCGAAAAAAATCTCTATGGTCTGATTAAAAGAAGTCAATGATTTAACAAGGTGAAGCCCAAGTTGAGAGAGATGAATTTAGCGTTGCCTACTATTTTAATACTTGGATTTGCTTAGCTTGTTGTATTACTGCATACATTTGAATACATTTGAATGTTATAAATTGTTACATTTATAAAGATGTCTCTAAGCAATATTTTGATACAATTTATGTCGTATAAAATTTATGTGATGACCTAATGAATGGCTATCATGTTTGGGATTTGTGTCATGCGAAATTGAAAATTAATCATTTGATGATATGTTCGTGGCATCAACATCCCTTGTACGGAGATTGGAGCGAAATATGATCTCCAACGTCTGATTTAAAGCAATCAATGATTTTTAGGATACAATATTAATAAAGGTATCCTAATTTTAATTGCTAATATTGATTCTCATTGTTCGGGCAATTTGTATAGTCTTATAGGCATGATTCTTTAATTTAAATATGTCCCAATGATAGACAACCAATTGGACTGATTAGATTGATTACAAATATGTGGCACATGATATAATGGTGAAAATATTTTAATGATACAAGATTTCAAACCCGTATTTTAATAGTATATATCATAGAACACGTATTTTAATGGGACACAATAAACTTTTACAAATTTTACGAGATTTATAATCAAATGGCTGAGTTTTTTGGTATTTCACAGGCACAAAATTTTTATTAACAAAAAAACCTTTCCTTTGAGTTTTTATTTTAATCGACTCGTAAACCTTAATCCAGAATCATAGACGGCGGAAACGAAGCCAAAGGCAACAAAATTTCTTTCCAACAATAATCTGGCGAGAAAAAGATCGAGGTTAGCTTTTCTTCACTCCACGCAATTTGTTTTGGCACTTTCTTATTATTCATGAAAGATTAGGGTTCTCATATTCTTTTCTATGACATTAATAGCAATTAGCAAATAAAAGGTTATGATTTTGTTAACACTTAGCAAATAAAAGGTTATGATTTTGTTAAAAGGTTATGATTTTGTTAACACTTAGCAAATAAAAGGTTATGGCCATAGTGAACATCATTATGGCCATACATCAAATATGGTTCTTGGATCACATTTCAAGATGTGTGTCATGCTGAATCAAAATCTTATGGTCTGATAGTAGGGCAATGATTTCAAGATCCATTTTGTCAAATATTGGGCTCGAAAAAAATCTCTATGGTCTGATTAAAAGAAGTCAATGATTTAACAAGGTGAAGCCCAAGTTGAGAGAGATGAATTTAGCGTTGCCTACTATTTTAATACTTGGATTTGCTTAGCTTGTTGTATTACTACATACATTTGAATACATTTGAATGTTATAAATTGTTACATTTATAAAGATGTCTCTAAACAATATTTTGATATAATTTATGTCGTATAAAATTTATGTGATGACCTAATGAATGGCTATCATGTTTGGGATTTGTGTCATGCGAAATTGAAAATTAATCATCTGATGATATGTTCATGGCATCAACATCCCTTGTACGGAGATTGGAGCGAAATATGATCTCCAACGTCTGATTTAAAGCAATCAATGATTTTTAGGATACAATATTAATAAAGGTATCCTAATTTTAATTGCTAATATTGATTCTCATTGTTCGGGCAATTTGTATAGTCTTATAGGCGTGATTCTTTAATTTAAATATGTCCCAATGATAGACAACCAATTGGACTGATTAGATTGATTACAAATATGTGGCACATGATATAATGGTGAAAATATTTTAATGATACAAGATTTCAAACCCGTATTTTAATAGTATATATCATAAAACACGTATTTTAATGGGACACAATAAACTTTTACAAATTTTACGAGATTTATAATCAAATGGCTGAGTTTTTTGGTATTTCACAGGCACAAATTTTTTATTAACAAAAAAACCTTTCCTTTGAGTTTTTATTTTAATCAACTCGTAAACCTTAATCCAAAATCATAGACGGCGGAAACGAAGCCAAAGGCAACAAAATTTCTTTCCAACAACAATCTGGCGAGAAAAAGATCGAGGTTAGCTTTTCTTCACTCCACGCAATTTGTTTTGGCACTTTCTTATTATTCATGAAAGATTAGGGTTCTCATATTCTTTTCTATGACATTAATAGCAATTAGCAAATAAAAGGTTATGATTTTGTTAACACTTAGTAAAAAGGTTATGATTTTGTTCATCAACTGATTTGATTCAAGGTTAAAGGAATAAAACCCATTTCCATTTTTTTTATGGGTCTAGTTATATTGTTGTTAATTGATGAAAAACAAGAGGTTCTTTCTATATTAACCGAAACTGAAACCGAAAATTTTGTTTTTTGATTCAGTTCAGCCGGATTCGAGATTGAGCTGAAATGGTTCGGTTTCGGTTTGGGTGTTTTTTTATTTTTTGGAACTGAAACCAACTGAAAACTGAAAATTTTGGTTTTTTGGGTTCGGTTACTGATTTTTTAATTTATTATTTTTATTTTTTGTATTTTTAAGCTTTTTTTCTTTCAGATTTTTTTGAGTTTTCTAATCCTACCTAATAAGTTCTTGATTTTTGCCACCCAAAACTGAAATCAAAACAAAGTTTGGTCAAATCAGTTTGTAGGCCGGTTCGCACGGGCTCGGTTCTTTGCAGTGGCGGAAACACATGTGGGTAAGTGCAGGTGAGTGCCCGCACTCAAAGCCACCAAAAAATTTAATTATTTTTTAAAGACACCTTGTAAGTTAAATGTCACACCTCGAAATACGATATATTATCCATTTTGGCACATGAACGCATTCAATGATCAAAATTCAAATAGAGGAAACATAAACGGTCCATTCCCATAAACAATAATTCAAAGTTACATTTATTTCATTCTCAAACTTAAACAACTCCTAATCAAAGTTAATTCAACAAGTCCTCAAGAGTCTCTCCTTGAAAAGCAACTCTTGAGCCACGAGGTCCGATCTCTAAAATTTCAATAGCAACGGGGGTAAGATAAAATTCAACAAGTAACCCCCAAATAAGTAATATATTTCCTACAATAATTTTATTACTTTCAAATGGAGAACTACATATTATATGAAAAATATTATCATGTATATCATTTAATGATTCAATATGAAGAAGAATAACAAAAATAATTAAGTCTACATTTATACTACGTATATTGTACAATTGTTAAAAAAATAACATCAATCCAAGTGCAGTTACATTCATATTATCATTCATCTTGAATACCAAGCACAAAGGATCCATGTCTTTTATCAACCTCATTGTCAACCGTGCTTATTCGACTTGACGGAGTTTACTTCCTATTACGGAAGTATACAAATGGACTCATTCATCTAATACTACCATGCGACCCCATGAGGATCTTATTCAAATATCATATCATATTTATTTAAATCTTTATGACATTCATCATTTCTATAGTCTTTCATATTCACTTTCTTTTGAAAACTTATCCAACATTCACATACATGCTCTATCAATTCTCATTCTTAAACAAATCTATTATTCAATGTAGAATGATATTATGTGAAAGTTAAAACTAATAAACGATACTTACTGTCGATCATATGTTATGAGATATTTTACTAACCACAACTTGATTCAATTAAAATAATTATTATTCTGCGAGACAAATGTACATTCATCAATACCATCAGTAGTCATTCAAACATGAAGTTATCTTAATGTTATAGTATAGTCTATCTAAAGAACAAGACATCATTATCTACTAAGGTGCGTGGCTAGACCATGTTATGAGATAGGTTACTTGACTCAATCGTTGGA
Source organism: Chloranthus sessilifolius (assembly GCA_021018995.1). NCBI lineage: Eukaryota > Viridiplantae > Streptophyta > Magnoliopsida > Chloranthales > Chloranthaceae > Chloranthus > Chloranthus sessilifolius. Next base: position 3,031,808 of record CM037584.1, read on the forward strand.
TCCAAAGGTCTCGTGAAGACAACGTGAAGTTTCACAGTTCCGATGGTTACATGGGCACAAGAAGAAAGTGGTCAACAAGAATGTTGTCAAAGCTGAGATAGAGAGGGCAAACTAAGATATGGTCATTGAAGTTAGGTTGGATTCTATCAAGTTTATTTTAAATCCCTATTTTGGAAAACATTCGATTACCGAAATCTTTGCTTTAAAATAAGTCTGATTTATAGAGAGATCCAACATATAAAAATCTAAAAAATTTACTGATTTAAAATAAGTTCAGATTTAAGAAAATAAATAAAACTAATTTAATTTCCAATTTTAATCTATTTAAATGCATTAGGGATTTACCACAGAATTGAAAATTTATGATTTAAAATTAGGATTAATTCTACAAAAATAATGAGAAAAATAAGCGTTAGACGGGATTATAACAACACAAGAATGACAAGTGTAAGCGTACTACGGTGCTCATAATTGCTATTATCATGGCTGCTTGGGACAATGCGATGGTCATTGATAGTAATCTAGCGACCGGAGAAAAGAAAAAGAAGAAATAAATTATAAAACAAGAATTTAATAAAATAAATCAAGGAAGACATACCTAAAGGAAGAGACGGAGCTTGAGGCAAATAATTAGAGGGAGAGGGTTTGATGTTGAAGAGGAGAGGGGAGCTCTATTTATAAGATGGGGGATGAGACAGTTTCCATTCGTAATAAACCCTGGAATAATGAGGGGGTTTACAGGAAGCGCTACAGAATTGAAGAAAAATGGAAACGGAATTTGGATTTAAGTTGCGTAGGAAAGTTATGGTGAATAGCCTATACAAAATAGTGTGTGTACTTCCGGGTCTAAACGGGTCAAGTTGGGTTGAGATGGGTTGTCACATTAAACCTCAAATCCCCCACTAGTCACCAAGGATCAAAATTTCGGCTCAAAGTTTGTATGGGATTGAAATTATCGGCCGAAATTCAAATTTTCGACTGAAATTTCGGTTCAAATTTTCAGTTTCGGTCCCCTCTGAAATTGAAATGAAAACTGAAATTTTGATCCTTGCTCGTCACCCTCCCTAAACCTAAACTCTAAATGGGTCGTCTCTCTAAGGCTCTCAATGGGCCGAGCCAGCCCGGATTTTGGCCCACAGTCAACCCGAAAAAAATGGTATTTTTTATTAAGCAAACCCGGCCCGGTTTCCGGATCGGGCTAAGCATGTTGCAATCCAGATAAATCCGGGCCGGACTTGGGTTGAGTGTTGCAACATCCGGCCCACACCCGGTCCGGATATTATATATATATATATATATATTGTACTTATCTTTTTAAAATTATAATTTTTTTTATATGGTTAAATATGATTTACTTAAATGCCCTGAAACTAAACCATTGAATGGTTTAAACTTGGGGCATTTAAGTCAAAAGCGCAATAACCTTGTGCATATATTTTTTGGTTGGATAAATTGGATGACTTAATTTATTTTCAAGTAACCGTTGCATAGCTTTTTAGCTATACAACTTTGATGACTTGCTAATAGATTTTCAAGCAACCGTTGTCCGTTATAACCATTATGCAACAAATTAAAATAAAATATTTGAATAAAATCATGATCTTGAGCCTCTATAATGGTAATATAATTTTTTAACCTTCTTCAAACTTTTATTAGAAAAAAAAAAACCCAACCCAATTTTATTAGAAAAAACAGCCCCAAAAAATAGCCTAACCAAATTTTAGTAAAAAAAAAAACAGTCGAAAAAAAATTGGGTCAGGTTGAAAAAATTGAGAACCCGGCTCGGGTAGATTAGGGCCGGATTGAACCCCAACCGAGCCCTAATCCGGCCCATTGAGAGCCCTACGTCTCTCTCTTTCTCTTTTCTTATCTCTTTCTCAAAAACTAAATCCTGAATCCACGCCCTTTCTCTCTCCTCTCGGCTTTCGTGGCTCGCCCACTTGAACTTGACGCCGGTGATGCAGACGTCCTCTCCCGTCACTGCTCACTCCCGTTGCTGGCGGTAAGATCTCCCTCTCAGCCCTCTTCTTTTTCTTATTCTTTTTTTTTCCTTCTTATTCTTCTCTCTCTGGCCCACACCAGACCTCAGCGGCTTAGCCTCCAAGGACCACCTGACCCTCTCTCTTCTCAACCATCTCCCTTTTTGTTTTTTTATATTTTATTTTTGATGATAGGGTTTTGTGTTTTGAGGTTTTGGGTTTCTTGGGATTGATTAGTTTTTATAAATTTGGATGTTAGGGTTTTGGTGTTGATCTAGGTTTGTTGGGATTGAGTATTTGAGCTTTATTTATTAAAATATTAACTGTATTTTGAATTTCGTTTTGTAGATTTTATTGAAATCGGATTCGTCGGATCACGCAATAGCGTATCGTGCTAGATCGGAGGTAATTTGTCTTGTCTAAATTAAAATTTTTTTAATTCTATTTTATTGAGTAAATTTTTTTAAATTTATGTTCAGTGTATATGGATAATTTTGTAGGATGTGTAGATAATTTAGTTAGGGATAATGGCTCCCGACCAATGTTTAAACACCAAATGGTTTAAAATGATTTTATACCACTAAAATTAGACATTTTATCTCACACCATTGAAGTGGGATTTATCATTATGCCATGTTGCACACATCTATGATCAATCTAAATTTCCCAAGTAGCAATCTATTATTGGATTATGTCTCAGCCATATGAAACAAGCCAATAAGTGGATATGAATCATCCGATTGATGAGCTTTAATATCAGCTATTATAACTAAAAACAATCGTTGATATTATACTCCACAGATCGGATGGTTTAAATCTACCTAAAACATAATTTTTGGGCTAGTTGTACTTAAACTATGAGCTATCACTTTGACGGTTCGGATCACCCACATCTTAAACCATCGATGGGGTAAGATCATTTAAACACCATTTTGGTTCTTAAATGACGGTCAGGAGAGTCGGTCCCTTTAGTTAAAATTCCCTAATTTCTAAAGCCCTTTCGCAATCTCGCGTGCTTAAAACCATAAAGCCCTCATTTCCTAAATCGTAAATCCCTAAACCCTATAGTCCAAAGCCCTAAATCCCTTTCTAAAGCCCTTTTGCAATCCCACATTCCTAAAGCCCTAATTCCCTAAATTCTAAATCCCTAAACCTAAAGTCATAAAGACACAAAATTTGATGTTTTGAGGTAAGTTGAGACTTGAAATATAAATTTCTAATCATCTAACAGTCTGATAGGTGTGACATTTCTTTTGAAAGATTGAGAAAGAAAAATTTCCCATCATCTGATTCAAATCAGTCAATGGTTTTCGCCCTCGAAAAATTGTGTGGTCCATACTTCGAAAACGGGTGAGACTAGCCGTAACCTTTCTTTTTTTGTATGTAATTTTAATGAAAAGTATGTTCTATAATATAAATTAGTTTATATTTATATAATTTGTAAAAAAATTAAATCTAATTCATCTTGCTCCCCGCCTAGATGAAAGTTCTGGTTCCGCCACTGGTTCTTTGGCTGTGTCACTCAATGTGAGTGCTTTGTTGTGAGATTTATTCTTCAATTGTTGCTCTTGCACTGCCATACTCTCTACGATATGTAAGGCACATCCAGGTTGTGTATGTCGTATGACATCGTCAAAAGAAAAAAGAAAAACTCTACAAAGGTGGCAATCCATCATTAAGATTATACTTTTATCTCACAACTATTCAAGTGTGATTTGCTATTAAATTTGACCAAGTGGCAATCCATTATTGGAACATATCTCAAGAAAAGAAACATGCCTATAAGTGATGTCAATCATCCGATTGGTGAACTTTAATACCAGCCATTGAAAACCAAGAATAACGGTCAATATTACCAAACTCTAGATTATATATAGGATTGGAAAGAAAAATTGAAAAACCAAAAACTGAAAAAGCCGATTTGAAACCGAAAAATCAAAACCGGTTTTGGATCGGTTCAACTGTGATTTTTCGGTTTTAGATTGGTTTCAGTTTTGGTTTTGGGTGTTGAAAACCGGTTGAGTAGGGAGAGAAAACCAACAAACGGAAAGAACCCTTTAAAACTAAAAAAATTGAAAATTGAACCTAACTGACCTGACCGAAATCAAGCCTGGATTAGTTCGGTTAATCGAAACCGATCCATTTCGGTTTTGGATACCGAAGTGCCATGATTTATATATGTAGGTAATTATAGAGAGGCTTGTACAGGTAGAGAAGAAGGGAGTGAGAAAGAGAGATGGCTTGGAGAGGACAATTGTCCAGAAATTTGAAAGAGCTTCGCGTGCTCTTCTGCCACACATCGCCAGAAAGCTCCCAAACAAGGTAGGCATTCTTCCTCAATTTCTCCTCACTCTTTCTTTTTAGGGTTTGTTTTTTTATCTAGATCAATCTTCGTATATATATATATATATATATATATATATATATATATATATATATATTTGAAATTTGACTTTCTTAATTAATTAATTGGATATTATACAGAGAATTCGTGCATAAGAACTATAAGGAATTGAAGAGCCTGAATCCCCAATTACCTATCTTGATTCGAGAATGCAGAGGAGTCAAGCCACAACTCTGGGCCAGATATGGTATATCTTTTCTCTTATGCATTCAAATGTTTTTAGATGATTCCATTATACTATAGATAGAAGAGGATAATTTGAGGGATACTAAAATGTGAGGGTTTCATATTAGAATCTATCTTATTCCTATGCATAATTTGGAAATGGATCACCTATGAGGAATTCCTCTCTCCCTTCTGAAACTTACTTTAACAACCCTTCATTTTAGAATCCATAGCTTGTCAGGAAGTTACATCAAGATGTATCTATGGTGCATGCATGCACTCTCTCTCTAAAACTCTATAATATCATGACCTAGACATCCATACCATACACTTTGTACATGCCTTTCACTCTATAATTTAAAGGGTCGAACCAACGCTGGTCACACCTGGTTGGGCATGTGGCAACCTTTTAACATTTGGTTCAGTTGCAAGAAGAAGCATTTTCCCATTAAACTTCTCTATGCTTTTTGAAGGAGAGGCCTTTTTCTAGGATCATTATCAAGGCAGGCAACCTTTATGCTAAAAAAAATAAGCCTCAACCCAAATGATTTTGATATGTCTTCTAGGATCTAGTAGAGGATTTGAATATTGACACTTGAGAAGTTTTTTTTTTTTTTTTTTCACATAAATTAGGGAAATTCTCAATGAAAGAACTATTGCTAAAAAAAGTAAATGACCCCTGCTTATAAGCAGGCGGAAGAAAGTGTGGTAGTTGTAGAATGATGTTTAGCTTTAGGTTCATTGAATAGAGGGAGTGAGGGAGAGAGCTATGGATTGGGAGAAGAGAGGGAGGACATGCACAATGTGTCGCCCTCCTTGTGTTTTACTATATCTAATAATGAAAAGTGGGGGATTTACATAGTTACAGTTACACTAATAATAAGTGAACATGGCCAAAATGCCTAAACACAATAAACCACATGGCCATCAAGGGCTGAGGTAGGTAGTGGCTTGGAGGGGCACGTATCCCCCCAACTTTTTAAATCAGGATGATTTCTATGTCCGTCTTCAATCCTTTTGTGTCATGACCGTCCACTTTTTGCCAAGCGGGACACATATGATCGATCAAATATGTTCAACTGGAAGCTCATCATTGACTCGTTTCTCAGCTGAATATCATGTTTATTAGAAGATTTGTATCATCTGTTTGGTGCACTTTAATTGAGTTGAGAAATTATTAACTATCGTCTATTTTAGAATGCATAGATCACCAATGAGTGTGATTGGGCCCACTGTAGTTCATTGTATGAACTATTTATCTTGACAATTTGGGTTGTTCAAAAACATGTGCCACTTGGCATAATAAGTGGACGATCATAGAATAATCTGTAAAGAAGTGGTCATCTGCCATTTATCCCTTTCAAAATTAGATAGCCTTTGACCGCTTGGAATCAGACTTGGAGACAACATTTTGACCCAATCTTTTGCACCATATATCTTGAGAACATGGGCACCAAATCACACAAAATAGATGGTGGTTCCACATGCTCCCGCATCTCGAGAAGTGACCCGAGTACCAAGAGTGTCAACATTTGGGTCTAGTACCTAACAACAACTTAAGTTTATATTGCATGCCTCCCGTGGAAGAAAATCCTACTTCTGCCCCTAAATACCATTTAACATTAAGTCTATACAAACTAAAGTACTCGACGCTCCCCCTTAAGATAGTGCATATATATCATGAATGCGTCATTCCAATTGAGTGTAACAAAGTGCTTTGGTGTATATGTCTGTGAGTTGGTTTACAGATGTCACATCAAGGGTCGGGATCTCATTGTTTTCCACCTTCTTTGTGGTAAAGTGGCAATCAACTTCGAGATGTTTGGCTTTCTCATGGAAGATCAGGTTATTAGCTATATTTTGCACTGTCTTTTCATCATAATATAACCCCCCATTGGGCCTTCAACTAAAAGCTCAATTTCTGTTATAAAGTCCTCAATCACATGAGTTCACACATGGTATGTGCCATAACTTTGTCTCAATTTCCACACTAGACTTTGCTGCCACATTCTGCTTCTTACTTTGTCATGTGACTAGATTCCATGAAGGTGCAATAAACTGGTTCTAAGGTCTATCAGATGGAGAGCGTACATAGCATCGGAGTACCCCTCAATGCAAGGATAACCATTTGACCTGTATAAAATTCCACGACCAGGCGCAACTTTCAAGTATCGTAGTCTTTGAGTCATTGATTCCGTATGGGAACACAATGAGCTTGCAAGAATTGACTAATCACACACATAAAACGTGATTTTATGTCCATCACCAAGTAAATCATCTTTCCAACAAAATGACAATATTTACTGATATCATCAGCTAAATATCTTTGACCCCACAACCTACTTTTGACTTGTGCCCATAGGAGTATCTGCTAACTAATTCAACACGTACTTCTGTTGATACTAACTTAATTCTGTTTTGGATTTAATAACTCAATGCCTAAGAAATAGCGAACGCGATGCAAGTACATAGTATAAAAATGCCGCTTTAGATGAGATTTCAACTCTTCAATACCCTTACTATTACTACTTGTGATGTCAAATTGTCAATATCATCGACATACACAACCAGGACAATGATTAGCTATGCTTCATACTACAATTATGTACCATCTTACAAAACTCGTCAAACCAGGCCCGTGGTGATTGCTTCAGGCCCTAAATTGGCTTCTTAAGGAAGCATACTTTATTTTACTCCTTTGGAGTACCAAACCTAGGTGGTTGCTCCATGTATCATTCTCAATAAGATCACCATGAAATGCATTCTTTACAGCAAGCTGAAATAAGTTCCAATTTTTGTTAGGAACGATAGAAATGATGAAAACAGAGTTAAGCTCGCTAATGGAGAGAAAGTTTCAAAATAGTCAACCCCAAGGGTTTGTGCATACTCTTTCACAGCTAATCACGTTTTAAGTCATTCTGTACTCCCATCAGGAATAGGGTTTGTGTATACTCTTTCACAGCTACTCAAGTTTTAAGTCGTTCTGTACTCCCATCAGGATTATATTTTGCCGCGTACACTCACTTACACCTAACTAGGTGACAAGGCTAATATTGAAAGGAGGGTGATAAACCATCAAATGAAACAAACTGAGAAAAAGATGTTGAGTGTAAGAATGTTTACCTTTGCAGAATGCAACATGCAACTCAATATTATCAATATCAAGAGAAGGAAGAGGGACTTTAGGGCTTTGATCTTCAGACAATGAGACTTGGATCATCTTGGATATACTTTTTAGTGGTGGTGGTGTTTTTTATGGTGTGACATTTTAGAAACATCAATAACTTCATGCACCACAAGAAAAGGTACAGGAAGAACATCAGACTGCATGGACTTACCATCCTTCGAAAAAAGAAGAGTATTCTCAAAGAAGTGACATCGACATAGAATGAGTAAGGGAAAAAGGACACATTTTGCGTTCGTGCATAGAATGTGGAAGCATTATTTTGTGATGTTTGCCTAACTAACAAGCCTCACGCTTAACTTAGACACAGATGATCAGAAAGGAAAGTATTCTCTTTTAATCTATTTAATGACAGGTGACCACGCCTGCAGTGCCCCTGAGGAGGATTGACACTCGTTTACAAAACAATATTGGCCACCCAACGATCGAAGGTAATAGACCTCCAACTTCTTGTCCTCCACCAATCCTCCTCCTTGTCTTTAGGTCCAAAAATTTATAACAGGAAGGATAGAACATAACAAAGCAATTAAGAGATTTAATCAGTTTATTAGCAGACAATAAGCTCATGAGAAACTTAGGTACATACAAAATTGATGACAAGGGAGAACAAATTATGGTGAGCAGTACCCAACCCAGAGATTTTGGTTGGGTACCATAAGCTTATGTAATAGAGGAGGTAGAAACAAGTGTTCAAGCGAAAAAACATATTGTCTCACTGATCATACGATCAGAGGCTCCTAAGTCAGTAACCCAAGGAGTAGATTGATGTGAAGACACACTATACCTTACTGAACAAGCGTGGCAGTGGAGGAAGATGCTGTAGTTGACTGTCCCTTAAACAATCTAATATAGTTATCTTTAGACATGGTGATAGTGTCACGTACTGACTGTTGTACTCGGCTTGGAGTGAGAAGAAATGGGTCTCCTATGATGATTAGCAAAACCACCATATGACATTTGTACCTGCTTAGCCCAAGCAGACTTATCGTAAAGATCTCAACATGTATCCATATTATGGTTGGTGAGCCCACAACAAACACACTCCAAGGGTCCACAACTCCGACCACAACGTCCCCTCAAATCTCTGACACCAAACTGTCCCCCATGGGTTCATCAAGCTCCATGACCAATCACAAATTTTTTGAAAAAATTGTGAATTATTTGTGATTTATTCACGAATTTTTAAAAACACAATTTTTTGAAAAATTCAAGAATAATACGAGATTAATTCACAAAGCCTCAATTTCGCCAATTACTCACGAATTTTTAAAAAATTTGGGGAATTTAGTGACTAATTTTTAAGAATGATTGTAAACAGGGGATCTCATTACCATGAAGAATTTGGGTCGTCACTAATTCAACCTCAAATCATAAGCCAAAGAGAAACTTAGCAACTTGAAACTCTTTACGTTGTTGTCTCATCATAATTAATTGTTAGGGGCAGTGTTACCTGGACACGTGGGTTCCAAATGTCAAGGATCGAATAGATCTTTGGCACGCCAACTTCTCAAAATTCGAATACGGTAGCACGGCCTTAAAAAAAATAAAAATAATAAATATAACATATATAGAGAAAATTTGAAGGGAAATCTTAGAGACCCAATTTATATATGTAATGAAAAGATTCATAGTACATGTCGTGAACCTAAATAAAACTATAATATAGTATAAAATTGTTTTCAACGATCCAAAACTTTTTTTTAGTAGTTATTGAACTTTGCACATTTTTTAAAAAACAAAGTTCATTTTATCGTTGTCAAAATGATGAACATTTTAATAGTAATATGTTTTTTTCATATATGTCTAGAAGTTTCGTGTTGTTTGAGGAGTGTCCAAGTGTCGGCACAGCAAAAATCCCAAAAGTAGAAGTGCCCAGGTAACACTGGTTAGGGGATGACATATGTTCAGTTCTTCCCACATAACTTGTAGGATAGATGAATGTTCTCTTACGCTCTTATCACTCTGTTGTAGTTGTAGCGTCAAGATTGTTTGGTACAACTCATAGATACGAGGTTTCTTCTCTCTTGATTTTCTTTGACAAAATTTTCCAAAGTTCCTTTGCAATTTAAAGAACATTGCATTTGCAATAATCGTTGCTGTTGGTTCCATACTGTATAAAAAGACCAAATTTTAACAGTCTTAGCCATCCACTCTTCATAGCAGAGGTATGAGCTGGTGTAATACTTCAGCTTATGCCTACCCATAAGGGAAACTTCCACAAAAGTCAGAGATCTCCTCTTTAACTGGGTTACAATGACTCACGGCCAACTACTGCAAGACACCCTGATTTTTTGTGTTTTGGGACCTTTTGGTGCTATTTTTTCTCTTCGGATTCTTTCCCTGTCCATCAATGACCCGGCCTCTTAGCCACTTCTTCTTCTGCAGTGTTTCCTCCTTGAAGGTGCCTTGGGTCTCGTTGCTTCTCGGGGTGTGAGAGTCTGAGGGGGTTTCCGTTCCTTTTTTTTTGTTCTTTCAGTAGTTTCTCACTACTGCTTAGGTATGTACTTGTTATCCTTTACGTTTTTAATATAGTTTTGCCTTATTGATAAAAAAAAACTTCCACAAAAGTGACTCATGGTAAATACTTTGTACCATTCAGCTTTATAGATATGATTTGAAAGCCGATAGATTCAGTGGGTGTCAGAATACTATTTTCAACTTCTCATTTTTTGGCCATCAGTTGGTATGACGGGGAGCTCTTAGGATCTAAGTTTGCTTTGTTATTGGGAAAGTTGAATGATTGGAATTACAATGGGAATATTCAAGAGAATCAAGACACTAGGGTCTGTGGTCTTGAGAAGAAAGGGTGGTTAAGTCCTACAGGTTTCTGTGTAGAAGACCCTTGGTGGAACAACCTTTTCAGTCATGTGGAGGTATGGGGCTCCATTTAGAGTGAAGATTTTCACATCGGAATATGCATGGGGTAGAGTTTGGATGTGTGTTCAACTGCAAAAGCATGGAATGGATATTCCAATTGCTTGTAACTTTTGTGGGTTGGCGGAGGAATCATCTGATCATTTCTTCTTGAGGTTTGAAGTCTTTTGCAAAGTGTGACATTTTGAGGAGATCTTGGGAGTTTGTGAGTCCTATGCTTTGGTTTTGGTTGCTGGCCAGTGTTTGAGGGAAACTAGTTGTGGCAGCCCCTCAATCAATATTCTAGGAAACAATTCTTTCCAAGAAGTGGTGTACAAAAATCGGTCCAAACTGCGTCATTATTGGACTGTCAGTATAAACATTATCCCAGATATCAATGGAAGCATTAATGTGAACATCTCTTGAGGTACCACCTGTCTCAGTCTGTGGGCTCTCGTTGTTCCCCAAGCATCCTGTGATATATGAGGCCTGCATTCATGCAAGGAGGACCTGAGGTGGATGCGGATCCGATGCCGGGGCCGGGCTAGGAGCGTGACCGATGCCCCACCACCTGCATTATGTGGATATTTCATATTCTGAAACTCTTTCCCTGCAATGTTCCACCTATTCCGCATATCTCTCGCCTGCTGCTTACCGGCTGTCCTCTCCAGTTGGCCCATCGATCAAATCTCTCTCATTCTTAACCATGTTTCCTTTGCTTCTTGGGGCAGAGCATTCATATCTATAGTAGACCACCCTCTTTCCGAAGTTGATGTTACCGCATCTACCACAAATACAATCTCCAGCTCGAATGATCATTGATTGTCGGTAGCCAAGACTCCTTTCTCCACTCATCACTTGGGCAGATATCCGTCTTCGATCAAATTAAAACGAACACTGCACTAAGCAATAGTAAATACTCAGAGGGATCGTGTTCAAGTGAACACTGCCATAGCTTATTTTCCGTGGTTGTAGCAAGAAAATCTACTAGCTTGATCTTGATAAAATGGGATTCAGTTTGAAATAGAGGAAGTGAAAATGGTTATTTGTCCATTTTGAGAGTTTTAGTTCTTATTAAGGGCATTAGGTCTCCTCATCTTTCCACATTGGCTACTAAATCCGTTGGTCTAATTCTTTGTAGAGGAGAGAGCAGGATGATATAAATCATCCCAACCAGTATTTCAATAGGTGTGTGATGCACTCCTCGAGGCATAGCCAAAAAGTCTCTGAGGCGAATGCCTTTTTTGCTGAAATGTATACCTCACACTTCACATTGAAGGGGTACACCACTTGCCTAATTCCAGTTGTTTGGGGTGAGTTGGACCATTGTGCTCTAGCTTCCTTGGTTTTGGGCTGAAACTTTTTGCCAAAGGCACTGTAGTATCAGTATCCTTAACCATAGCATGCATAAAACTAAGGAAAGGTTGGTGAGAAAATGCAACACCTCTTTGTATTAAATGCAGTTAGAAAGGTTCACATTCAATTCCATGATTGTAGCTATAAGCTTTAACAGCCTTTTTTTTAATATTATTATTTAATTATTTAATTTACCATTATCTTGGATTCGTGGATTTGTCAGGAATGAAAGTCGGGTTCTTTCTCAAACCTTTAACCTTACTGGAAGGCCAGCTATATGTTCTCAAAACACCAAAATGTGCTTCTCTTACTGATATTTCCTTATACTAACCGAAAGTCTACAGTTTGATCACTGATCTGTTTCTTAAGCATGGTGTCCTACTGTCCTCTGAAATTGTTACCAACACTGACTGTATAACAAAATTTCATTTTGTTATTGGTATGTGGGTAAGTCTAGTAGCAGGAGAGAATTTGTCAGAGAGATCCATATTTTCGCTGAAGGTTCTGTTTTAGATTTGGACACGAGTGGCCCTCTTTGGCCCCATATTTTTCAGTATGTTAGTTTTTTCTCTAGCAAACAATAAAATAAAATAAAAATAATATAAGAAGTGTTATGGGGCATGACATCTCTTCTATATCCTGTTTTGGACCTCGAAGAAAAAATCACATAAATATCAAAATTCAATGCAGTTTTCTTTATTTCAATCATACTTGTAATGAATTCAGTTCCTCTTGTTGATGTCAATTCTTGGCATTACTAAACCTTCCTTAGTAACGGATCCCTGATTTCTTGACAGACATGGGTGTTGAAAGATGTGTTAGGTTGGATGGTTTGACGGATGAACAGATTACCAAAAAACTTGAGGAGCTTGTCAAAGTAGGAGCAGCTCTTAAAACCTGATGCTGTTGACATATGCTGTCCCATGCGCAATCTCTTCTATTGAAATAAATTAGCTTGGGAACTTTTTCCAAAGGTCGCCGTGATTGCCGTGAACTTGTTGGTTTATATGAGCATCATTTTCTGTAAGATTCAGCCCTTGAAACGAAAAGATTCTGGGTTTGTAGTTTGATTATTTTCAGGTATTAGAGCCTTTTCTGGCATTTTGATTCAGCATGAACAGTCAACTCGGATTGGGTATGCTTGAACTGACTATATGCTACATTGCTACTCTTATATTCTACATAATAATTTATCACAGATTGGCTGTTTTTGGACTAATATGCTAGTGTTTTACATCTTGGGCAAATTGACCATATATGGGTTGTTCTTTTGACTGCCATAACAGTTACACTATTTGAAGGGAAGAACATCCATGACAGCCAATATTGCCACTAACAGACCAGAAAACAATATAAATATTCGGCATGAAATAGTGTTATGTGGTACATTTAGCCCAATATGGTTTATCAATTCGAGGTGTTCGATGTGGTATGTACCATCAATCATGCAGATGGGATTCAGCCTAAAAAAATGTTGGGCAATTGTAGCCATCTGATTAAGAGCTTGTAGGAGTCTGTAAATGGATGATATGTGCAAATTGTCCCATTAAATGCACAAAACTGCTTTAATTGGACGGTTGTAATCATCCCATCAGCAAGATCATATACACTGTCCATCAAGCGCCTATGGAATCTTGTCTCAAAGCTTAGTTAAAGGCCAAAAGGCAAGGAGGAATACAAAGAGGGCAGCGAGATGCTGCAAAAAGAGAAACCCTCCAAAAAACCCAAGCCCTACAGACAGGCTTTTTTGTTGGAATTGATTTTTGTTTTATTGTACAATTCAGTTATTTATATAATTTATTTATTTAAAATTCATGGGCATATACTAACGTTTGTTCATTACTATTATTTGCATTTGTATAATGTGATTTGATTATGCCAATAATGACATGTATATAACTAGAACTTATACATATATATATATATATATTATGAGTTGGTAATAAGTGCCCAACCCATGCAGTTAATCTCCCTCCAACATCAAGAGAGACATTTTAAGCACCCATAAAACCACATTGCTTACGGGGCGATGATGCAAAAGACAAGAAACTTAATTTTCTTTATATGGTCGTGTGAGCCACTTAAGGGCTGACATGGTGCACCTAAGTGTGCTCACATGAGTCACTTAATTAAGTACAATTGGGACTTTCTAATTGAACCTAATAAACCCCTTTTGGACCTTTATGTTGGCCTGTACTCTATGCTCTTCTTCCTCCTCTCTTGTAACCTCTTTTGCTCCAGACCTTGATTCACAGCAAAAACAAATTATCATGAGTTCTAAAAAGACTGTTAAGAACAATTTAGAAAGTTTGAACAATCCAATCATGAATTTGGGAATGCTATTACCCTTACACACGTCTGGAGGAAATCTACACTTGGACACAACTATCCTTGTATGTCGTCATCATCGTCATCATTGTCATCGTTCATCATCATCATAATAGACTTATCCCATCTATGTGAGGCCATCTTTGCAGTCCTCGTTTTTGTTCAGCACTAAGCTCTACGTAACTCTGTAACCCTTCATGTCACTTCTCAAAAGCTTCCCTTTAGGTCTTCCTCTCCTCGTACTTTATTATGCTTGAAACATCTCAAACATTCATAGAAGGTTTGTTTCTAACCTCTAATGGACATGTCCAAACTATCTCCAAAGACTTCCACAATTTTCTCCTTTATAGGTGCCACTCAAATTTCCTCTTATATACTCATTCTTAAGGTTATTATCATGGGGTGGGGTTTACTGTACATCATTCACTTGTGAGTATGGGAGCTTCTGTCAACATTTCCCCTTGTGTGACACTAAACCCTTTTCGAATTGCCGACAGTCAGTTGTAGATCTCAAGTTTGTAGGGAAAACAACCCAATCAGCATCTGAATATCCGGTGAGCCGATTAGATTATCTTTTTTGTTACTAAATCATCCATCTTGGCATATGTATCTCAGCTCCATGCACTCTATCTTCTCGTCATTTTTTGTAGGCCAACATTCTGCACTATGGAAAGTGTCTTTGTTGTCTTATAGAAAATATGCCTTAACTATTGGATCCCACAATACCCTACTTGTTTGTCTCCATTTTGTCCATTCTGCATTAATCTTATTTGAGATGTCTTCTACAAATCCATCATCTGATTGTAAATTAGGGCATAAATATTGAAATAACATATTTAAAATTTTCAAAATGTCTTGACAACGTGAGATTATGAGATGCCGAGGATAAATGTATATTACACTAATTTATATAATTTTATGCTATAGCAAAGGAGATAAATATGTGAAGATATAACATACACAGTATATATAGACAAATATATCTTAAATATAAAATTACACTATAGAGAAATCGGTGAAACTGTGTCATTGACTGTCTATTAGATGTAAAGCCAGATGTAAAGCCAGTGCATGTGACAGGCACTCATGTCTGACCTATTGTTTGTGGAAAAACAATTGTATTGGCAGAAAAGGAAATAAATGGTGGGCATATATATGTGTTTACGAGTTATGACGTGGAAAATAAATGATGGGATAAGGCTATGATGATGGTGATGGTGAGTGGTGCTTACATGACATGTATGGCATTGCTGCCAATGCTGCTCCACGATGCATAGCTGTGCAGCATATGGCCGCCTTTTGGAAGGATACCTCAAGAAGAGAGCCAGAAGCAGCAACTATTTCCTGAGAACATACTATCACTATTGGACAAGCCCTTTGATATGCTTCATCAGCAAAAAAATCAAAGGAAATGCTTAAAAACAAATATGGTTATATCATCTACACCATTCAACTGCAGGGTAAGATAAAACCTTGGGACAGCATGGGATAGCAGCAAACAAACGTTGACGTGAAGTTAGTGTAGGCCTCCACCAGATCAGGCTCTTGATCACAAATGTAAGAAGAATTAAGGGCTGTTATTGAAGCTGAAGAGGTAAATCTCTCGAACCTGCTTATGAACAACAGCCCATATTCTTCCCCTGTGACCAAATTCTTCCAGTACAACAGCAGCTGATAAAGATTTGAAGTACATATCAAGAATAGAAAGGGAACCATTTTAAGTACACACAACCAAATTCTTCCAGAACAACAGCAACTGATAAAGATTTTAGGTACATATCAAGAATAGAAAGGGAAACATTTTAAGTACACACATATATATACATCAGTTGTGGAAATGTGGAATGGTAGCACATCCAGATTCAGGATCTGAAGCAGCTTTGGGATCAGAACAGAAAGGGAAGTGTTAGATTTTTCAAGAAGGTTAATAACCAGGACGGGAACACCTAGAAAGCCTCTGCTCAAAACTGTAATAAAACATTGAATATATATATATATATATATATATAGCTAAGTTTAACAAGGTAATTTACCTTAGTTTTTTAACTTTGCACTCCAGAAATTAAAGTATGAAGCTGATATTTTCAAAACATTGGCAACTGTTATGTATCAAATGGATGCACCACAGGTAGGTAGTTATTCACACTTTCTCCACGTGGAAAATAAAAGCCTAAGCCTACCCGTTCTGACATAGCATTCATGGTTTTGGAATGATAAAAAGTTTGTTGAGATGCGGTCTAGTACTTTGGGCAATAGCATCAGAAAGTGCTGTCCTGAAAATGAAACAGATTAAAAAATTACCTGAAAATTCTCTGAGAAAGCATTGTACTTAAAAAGGAGAAAATGGTAGAGACATGCCTACCTGAGGATTGAATTGCTAGTGAAAGAGCTCGACATGCCTACCTGAGGATTGAATTGCTAGTGAAAGAGCTCGACATGCCCACCTGAGGATTGAATTGCTAGTGAAAGAGCTCGACATGCTGCAGCAGATACACCACCAAGGGCGAAGCATATGCCAATCTCTCTCCATCGACTTCAGAAGTTACACATATTTTTGAGCGAAAAATCAGTCAAATGCCAAAAGCATACCTTCACTGATTTTATGCTCACAAATGAATCTGTCAAAATGTGATTACTTGACAGGGGAAGAATGAGTCATGCACAAGCCAAGTATCAAATACTAGCTGCACAGGTATGTATTCTTCTTATGTTTCGTTTCTAATATATTTCTATTGTTACTGATAAAAAAGAGAAAATTTGCACGAGAAATAGACTTTCTATAAAAGGTGGAACCGGTAACCTATTGGTAACTCGAGTACGAACATGGTATCAAAACTCGGTGATACCGATACCAATCAGCAATATGCATCGGTTGCACTGAGAAACGATACCAACACCACCCCGATACAGGCTGCGGGATGGTATCGGTATTCAGCCGATATGTGACCATATTAGTCGATACCTCTCGGGTATCAGCCGATATGCCTCAGTATTGCCCCATAGATTTTATTTTTCTACTGATTTTTTTTCAAAAACAAATCCTATATCTGCCGATACATATCATTATCTCGGAAACCAATGCCCAATACCGATTTAGACATCTTGAGTACTCCCTCACTCGAGTCAACTCACAATAATAGTTTATTTAGTAGATGAATTGCCTTTGACCTCAACAATCCTGTCAAAATCTGGCTTCCACAGACGTCAGGGTCCCTAAAAATATGTAAATATCTGCTTTGGTTAAGGTCCAAGGGCAGCGGCTGATCAGTGTGTTTAGCATGTGATCTGGCTACAAAATCCTTTTCCATCTTTTTCCATGCTCTAAGAAGGTTTGGTATTTCTTTTGACATTCCAATAGATAACAGAATATTGTTCCAATTTCTCACAAAATGGTGTGGGGATTCTATCCGTACAGCCAATAGAGCGAGAGAGCTTTGGCTATTTAATAATATATAAAACAAGAGAACCAAAGACTATTTAATAATTCAAATAGAATGAAGACTCATGCCATCACCCATATAGAGCATCATCAAATAGATTATTCGATTAAAAATACTGAGGTCCCTATAAATATGACCACTGTCTATTCAAACAGCATCATCAATTTCATGAACAAGAGCCCCATGTGGAACTTGGATAAGAAGCTTGGAATCAAATTCAATAATCAACCACTTATTAAAGCTACAATTCATTACTCATCATGCAACGCTCTAAATTAAGCTTCATTATTCTTAGATGTCTCACCATACTACTTAAAAAAGCCATTATCATTGCCAAGTATACCACCACCACTAGCTGGGGTTTAATTTTGAGGATCCATCAACATTTACTTTCAAAACAACTTTGCTCAAGACCTTTGTTACAGGAGCGGGAGCGGAGAAGGCCTATTTTTAAAATCTAGGCACCAAGAGTGCTTATATGCCTATGCTTATAATTGGATATATATAATTTTTTTTCAAAAAATGTAAAATATTTAATTAGCCTCTTACCCAAGTTATATCTAAATAGTTAATTAGATGAGAGTCCTATGAGAAAAAGAAAATATATCTTCACTTATAAAATTTGGAAGGTACATCCACTTTCAACGTTCAAAATGATCAGACAATGGAAATTTCTTTTAGTCCCACAATAAATCTTTAGATCGTGGTCAAATTTTGATTCCAAATGGCACACATGTCGAAAAGTGATCCTTAACCATGTTTGATGTATGCACTTTATCATGTTTCCCTTTGGGAATCAAAATCGAACCATCTGGGTTGAATTAGACTATGCGTCCTGACACAGGCCTTGGGTCAATTGTCAAGTACCTTGGATGACGTCTCCTTCTTTGCACCCATGAAACTGTAACCTCACTTGAGTCGAAAACTAATCTAAGCACCGACTGCTTTAAATCAGATGATGGAGATTATTTACATCCCAGTCTTTCAGATAATGGATTTTGAGATCATGGTGCAGGATGACCTTATACTTCATTGAGCTACCATTCCGACCAAAATTAATTGGTATGGAGGAGGCACAATTCAATGTTTTAAAGTGTTGGGAGAGTGTTTCGAGCACGGCACTCTATTGGGCCCACGGGAGTTGCACAGGAACCCAACACACGAAATACTATCGGATGGTCAATTTTTTTTATTGCATGAGGCACACATACCAAAAGGAGACCCTAAATTCATGTTTAAGCATAATGTGTGTCACATGATTTTTGGGTCGCTTTTTTGGAATGTGTGCCATATAGAATTAGAAACTGACTATTTAATAGTATCATGGATCAAAATGTCGGAAAACCGATACGTATCGTCCGAGCCCAAAACCGATACGTATCGGTCTGTATCGAATGATACATTGAATGTATCGTTCGGTATAACTCATACATATGACCGATACGGTACATTCAATGTACCGTATCAGAGGTCGCCGACACCGACACGTATCAGTATCGGACGAAATTTTGATCTACAAATAGTATATATGAAAGATTGCATCGAAAATTGATCTCTATCATTTAATTCAAAGCAATCAATGATTTCGGCTGATGTGATTGATTACATTTGCACGTGTGCAAATAACGGCACCCATACAGGATAACGGCTTCTTGTTATTTAAACATTCAAACTTCCTCGAGCAGAGCAATCCGTGGATGTTGGAAAGATTTAAAAGGCTTCACATCTGTCTTAGAGAGTAGGCCAATTTGGAAAGCGTAAAAATAAAGAGCAAATCAAGCTGCAATACCTTAAAAGGTACCTTTATTTATAAACCTAGATTCTTTCTTCTCAACCCCGATTTCAAACCTAGATTCTTCTTCTCAACCTTGATTTCAAATGCTAAAATCGTTAACTTATTTGAATCACATGATGAAGACTGTTTTTCATCCCAATCTTCCACATGATAGACGTTGAGATCATAGGCCTGCCATCAGACAAAGACGTCGATTTCATGTGACACATCCCGAAAAGTGAACATGATCAAGACGCATATCAAAGGCGGTTCTCATATCACTCTTTTGAATATGCTCCATGTGAAATATAAATCTAACCATCTGATGATAGGTCCATGATCTCAAGATCCATTTTGAGGAAGATTGGGACAAAAAAAGATCATCTTATTCAAAGTAGTCTACTATTTTAGCACATTAAATCAAAGTTGAAAAGAAAGATTCTCAGGTTATAAATAAAGCTCCCCTACCTAAGGATCAGAATTGCAGCCGCAATGATCGAAATTTCGGCCGAAATTATCGGTTTTGGACTCCACCAAAATGATAATTTGGGACAGAAATTTCGGTCATAAAATATATGGGAATGAAATTTTTGGTCAAATTTCGGTCGGATCCCCTCCGAAACCGAAACGAAACCCGAAATTTTGATCCTTGCCCCTAATTTAATATGTAAGGGCTTTAATTGGTTTTGCGCTCTAGCCGATTGTTGCTTAAAAGATCTAACTTGGAACATTTTGAAGGAATGGGTCCAATGGAGGACAAGCGGTGCTTTTCTTCATGTTTAGTGGGATGGTCATAACATTTACAGTCTCCCAACACTCTCAATGGCTTCAATCTACCCTCTCAATGTCCTTTCTTCTTTCTCTCTTTGTTATATATATATATATATATATATATATATATATATATAACTCTAGGATATTCCAAGCTTATGCTTGGACTAATCTCTAAGAGATGCCGTCGCCCCATCATGTCACGAGTATTTCATGAATTACACACCTTACAAGGCCTCTATTATTGCAAAAGAAGAGTCAGCTACTCGAACTCATGACCTTGGGGATCTCAGGTTATGAACCACTTGGTTTTTCTTATTCTACAATGCATCAACCTTTGTAAGAGGGATTTAAGATTTAGGGGTTTAGATATAGTGATATCAATACGAGTGAAGGGGAAATGCACCCGGATGCAACTCAAAATCGCTGCATTCAGGTGCCAAATCACACGTCATGGGCCACGGCCAACCCAAAATAACACCTGTTTGGGTTGATTGGCCATGTGGCACATGATAAAAATAAAATTTATATTTATTTATTTTATTATTCCCTCCATTTGATGCATCAAAGATAGGTAATGCCCAACAAACTTGGTGCATTGAATACAGGCACTTTGACCACATTTAATAGTGGACATGCATTGGATCATATACAAATTTTTTAAGATTACTTGATTGATTTTATCAAAGTTTTCATGACACTCAATCCTCCTGATGGTTGTCACATGGTGCCCAGCTGGTACGCACAGCCTTAAGGGTTGGCATCCAGGCCTCTATCAATATTTACCAGCCATTGTAATGTTTTTTTTTGGTTATTTTAAATCGTCGGTTACTTTGAAATTTGAATGCATACACGGATGTAACATACCGGTACACGCTGGTACCTGTATGTAACAGTCTAAATCATGGTCAAAGATCCTATTCATGTGAGAAACAGGACAAAGTATGGTCTTCATGAATTTTCATCTATAAGGCGATACGTTGGAGCATGAGTACCGGGTGTTTCGGGCGAAAATGAGATGATGGAACATATGCATCGTCTTGCTCCTCGTGGATTTACAGCTCATGATCGCATGATCTCCGGTGGCCATTAGTGATTCAAAATGGTCAAAGAATGTCTAAAATTAATGGTGCGATTAGATCAATTCACATGGTAGCCATTAGTGATTCAAAATGATCACAAATTATATGGTTTGTTAGATTTACATGACAGCCATTAATTTAAGATGGCACAGAAAGTGAATTAGTAACATATCGCCTAAAAATTATTAGGAAAATAGTTCAAAGAGTGAGCGGGACAAACTAGGAAGGTCAGGTTTTTGGGATGGGCCTCAGGTCAGGCACATACCCTGACCCATCCGTTCAGATCAGGGTGCAACAGGGTATGGTCATTCGGATCCAGTAGATGCCCTTGACCATTTAGACAGCCAAAACTTTGGCACGACCCATTGAGAGCCCTAGCTTAATTCAACCCAATTTGCCATTTTTCTTCCTTGGACTTTAAAAAAATATAGAAAATACGGATAACACATCCTATTTTTGTAAGCATTTCCTTGTTATAAAAATCAATGTTGTTGAAATATTTAATATTTTTAGTTAAAACTCTTTGGCATTCAGTAGATTAGGCAAACCGCAAACCACTATCTGTGAACTTGCATTTGAACCGAATCAACTAGCGAACCTGATAACATTGAGCCCAGATGTGTAAACGTGGTCTCAAAATATTCAAAATATTCACACAAAAAACAAAGGAAGGGAAAAACATAAAAAATTCGGGACAGCAAGTGTCTGAGGAATGATTCGGGGAATACTCCGCAAATTTGCCTCACTGCCGAATGTTGTGATGATTATTATTATATTTTTCTTTCTTTAAGTAATTTATCTTTGGGCACTTTAGAAAAACAACCTTGAAAAGCAAATGTTTTAGCGAACCAACCCCGAACTTAAACGTTTTAAAAAAATAGTGCTTTCACGATTTTCAAAACTTCAAAAACCCGTGAAAACACCATTTTTTAAAAAAATAAAAAATAAAAAACGGTGCATTCACAGATTTTTGAAGTTCCTAAAACCGTGAAAGCACGATTTTTTTAAAACGTTTAAGTTCAAGGTTGGTTTGCTAAAACGTTTATTTTTCAAGGTTATTTTTCTAATTATCCCTTTATCTTTACCTCCTTTTCCTTCGATGACCCAACAAGACATTGCCCCTCTTGTACCCTAGCCAATCACCGCCCCTCTCCTATATACCTACGTGATTGATGAAAATTGAGCAATTGGATTAGTGTGTACTGTTGTTAATTAAAAAGATCATTTCCAACTTGAAATATTGATGATATATATTTATATATTTTTTATTTTGCCGAATTTGACTGAAACTTTTCGAATTACTACAATAATTGACTTTGTGACTATTTGTGGAAAACTAAAATGGCAGTTATAATTGTAATTGGAGCCGCTACTTGCACACGTTTTTCAAGTGATTGCACTGAATTTAAAGAAAGACTTGGTGTTTTAGGGACATGTGATATATAAAAATGCAATATGGGTCGTCTGTTTGAAGTTCATGATCAATAGATCTCTAGTACATAAAATTGGAGAAAAGCACGATACTTGTCATATGATCTATTGTAGTCAACTGTTGAATTATATAATAGCCTTTGACTCCATTTAATCAAATGATGAAAATTATATTTTATTCTAATCTTTTGCAATTGATATCTTTAAATCATGGCCTTCAAATCAATAGAGGTCGCCAAACTTGCAAGTCTTTTAAATTCGGTGCAATCACTTGAAAAGCGTGTGCAAGTAATGGCGCTCCCAATTGTAATACAAGCAGAATTCAAATCCATCACTGAGTCGGGGAAATAGTTTCAAATGAAAGTAAGGTGGACAGCCTTCGGATTAGTGCGGAAGTTCTATGAACCATTTATATGTAGGGGCTAACTTTCAAACTTGTTGCTATTCTCAGACTTGGGGCAGAAAACCAAACAATGCTCACACTGCTATAAGAAGATGGAGATTCTCTTGCTCAACGGGCCGAGATGTATTAGAGGAAAAGGCCAAAGCTAGTAGAAATGGTAGAGGAGTTTCAAAAATCATACCGATCACTGGCCGAAAGTTACGATCAGCTGAAATCGGAATTGACACTTGTTCGTTTGATTTCAACATCTTCATCGAACTCCTTAAAACAACTACAAAATCCAGATAACACTAGTAAAAATGTCATGGGAAGCAATGCTGATTCCAAATTGGAGCCACCGGGCTCTAATCCCAAATCAGTGGTCGAAGATCCTGATCTTGAACGCAACACCAAGATTCCGCATTTGGATCTTCCAAATAAAACAACAGATGGTTTGAGAAAACGCGATCAAATTCAGAATTCTGGAAAGTTGGACCTCGAAAAAGGTATCAATTTGGCGGGGAAGAAATACCTGATCATGAAACTGTCGAGAATTATGACCTAGGTGACTCCTTAGAGAAGAAGAGCATGTTGGGTGAAATGAGGTTTCAGGTTTCGAGACTTATGGAGGAAACCGTAAAGCAGCAATTCGGATTGATAGCGCAAAAAGAAGAGAAAAGGAAGACCATTAAAGAGCGATGTAAGCGGCTTGATACGCTATCCTTAGAAATTTGTGGGAGACGCCAAAACCTACAATATGCAGAAGAGATCAAAGATACTAAGATTCAAAGGGCTGCTCAAGTGTCAAGGAGGAGGCCGAGTCTGATTTTTCTTGACAAATCCAAGCTGCTATGAACACACTTGTCGATAAATGATATTTGTTTCGGATCTTTATTAACAACAGTAAAGCAAAATTTGTTTTCATTATTTTTCCATTAATTGGTGTCCGGGAAGAAAAAAATTGGTGCGCCCCTAGCACTCCTCAAAGATTCAAAGCCAAGGAGTTACCCGTTTATTTATCGAGCTTGGATATGAGGCTGAGGACAGGGTACACAGACAGGGTCTGCTTCGGCCA
Organism: Chloranthus sessilifolius; assembly: GCA_021018995.1. Taxonomy (NCBI): domain Eukaryota; kingdom Viridiplantae; phylum Streptophyta; class Magnoliopsida; order Chloranthales; family Chloranthaceae; genus Chloranthus; species Chloranthus sessilifolius. Next base: position 3,056,032 of record CM037584.1, read on the forward strand.
AAATTAAAAAACAATGCTCTTAATCCGCCTCCAATGCCATCCTTTCTGCATCATTTTTTAAAACTGTTTGACACATCCAAAAAGCAATTCTTTTGTTTTAATATCATTTCAATTATATCTTTAGTGCAAGTAGTAATTTTCCTTATACTGACAAGAGTACGTAGTGTTTTCCCAATTAGTATAATAAGAGCACAAGGACACTGGCCTTAGGTCCCAAGAGAAATAACCACCATGCAGCACCCCATGTTTGGTAGGCGCAAGGTTGACCGATTGCTGTCCATGACAAATATAAACAAAAAAATAAAAAATACCCATTGTCAATCTAACCACGGTCTGGTGTAAAAATTAAACAGGACAGGTTTCACTCTTCATCATTCATTTTTTACACTGTTAGATCGACAGCTATGATATTAGAAAAAAATGAAACTTTTTCCAAAAAAATCGACCAATAAAGACCTGTAGGAAAGTCGTGAGAAGGGATATGAACATATTGTGGAGTTATATAGTGCTAGAGTTTCTCATAAATGAGTACAAAAATAGGACTCACAAAACCAACCCCAAATAGGTGGGATAAGGCAACGATGATGTCGATGTAAAAACTCCTAGGAAGGGGTGAACCCTAGGGGAAGGGTGCCACACATGTAGCATCCCAAACTGAACAACTGAATACTGGACCTAGCTTCCCTTTATTCTTAATATATTAAACCAACCTTTAAAAAACATCAAGGGGATTAAAATCTTTTTAATTTATTCTCAAAATAAAGAAAAAGAAACCCTATTTCCGATCTAATCTTTCACTCCCTCTAATCCCTAAACTCTCTCATGCCTCTTTCAACTCCTGCATTGCACCTTCGGTTCAATTATAAATAAATCCCTACCTTACGATAACGTTCATAATAATAATAATAATAATAAAGACATCCCTAATGGCTGAAGTCATTTCTGGAACTCTTTTAACGTCCATTGGGTAATGCCTCTCTAATGGCTGCGGAGTTAATCGGGGTTGGACTCGGCCACCTCTTCTAAAAGGGGCAGAACTCTGTGGCCTTCTCTCCTATTTGCCATATGTTGGGCTATTTGGAAGGAAAGGAATGGCAGAGGCTTTCTAGGTGCTCCTCTCCTGGCTATTAACCTTCTTGCAAAATCTAACACTTCCCTTTTTGTTCTGATCCCAAAGCTGCTTCAGATCCTGAATCTGAATGTGCTACCATTCCAGATATCTGCAACTGATGCATATATATATATATATATATATATATATATATATATATATATGTGTGTGTGTGTGTGTGTGTGTGTGTGTGTATACTTAAAATGTATCCCTTTCGATTCTTGATATGTACTTAAAATCTTTATCAGTTGCTGTTGTTCTGGAAGAATTTGGTTGTGTGTGTGTGTGTGCGCGTTTATTTCTATTCTTGATATGTACTTCAAATCTTTATCCACTGCTGTTGTACTGGAAGAATTTGGTCACAGGGAATAATATGGACCTTTGTTCATAAGCACGTTCGGGGGATTTATCTCTGCAGCTTCAATAACAGCCCTTAATTCTTCTTACATTCGTAATCAAGGGCCTGATATGGTGGAAGCCTACACTGCCTTGTTTGACAAAACTCATGGGAAGGTTTTTTTTTTTTACTTCCCATGGGTTGGTGAAGAAAAAGAACTCATGGGAAGTTTTATTTTAAAATTTTACCATGGTTTGATTTTATTTTTTTTCAACTATTTGATTGTATTATGTAAAATTATTTTCTGAAAGCACCATTTTTCACTCCATGTGAACATGTAATCTCACATCATCTTATCGGGCCAAAATGCATTAATTGCTTTAAATAAAATCATGATTTTTTTTTTTTGTCCCAACTTTTTACAAGATGGGTCTTGAGATCATAGGCATACACTCAGATAGTTTTTTTTTATTCCGCCTAGTACAATCCCAAACAGTAACGCTAAACTCGTGAGACATACATCAAGCTCAAATACAAATCACGAGTCATTTTTTGGAATGGGTGCAACATGAAATAAAAAAATTGATATACCCATGATCTCAAGATGCATCATCTGGAAGATTGGGATAAAAATAATCTCCTTTTTCAAATTCAAAGCAGTCAATGTATGTTGGCCGGAGGAGATGGAGTGAGGTTATGATTTTATAGTGTAAATAAATAGTACGATTATGAGGTGAGGTTGCATCTAAACCATATGATATAAAGGTCATGATCTACAGATCTACGATGTAAAAGAGTAGTGCAAAACTCAATCTCTATCATATGATTCGATGCAATCAACTGTTTAATCGGATAATGGCTTTGAAGTGCATTGAGTCATATGATAAAGATTATGCTTGGTGCCAATCTTTCACTTATGATCTTTAGATTATGACTTTCAAATAAAATGGCTTAGATGGTTGGGTTACATTTATTGGCGTCGTTGTTTATGGGTACCTCTGTTTGCGTCCATGCGTTCTTTGAAAGCGCCCATGTCCCAGACCCCTTGAAGACTATTGATTTATTCAGATCAGGTGAGGGTGATTATTTTTCACCCCGGTCGTCCATAAAATAGATCTTAAGATTATGTAACACCTATCGGACGGCCAGTTTGCGATTCCATGTGTCTCCAGTCCCCAAAATATGGCCCTTAAGTCACGTTTGAGCATGACGTGTGTCATATGATTGAAGAGTCATATTTTGGGTATTGGCGATACAGGAAATTAAAAATTGATCGTTAGATTGATGCACCATGAACCTAAGATCTATTTTGTGGGAGATATTTGTTAAAAAAGATCTCCATCATTCAATCCGAAGAAATCAACGTTTTTTTCAAGGGTCTAAGATGTAGGCGCTTTCAAAGAATGCGTGGGCGTGAAGAAAGAGGTATTGACATGTGTGCCATATCAACAAAAAAATTGAGCGTTTGATGATAAGCTCATAGTCTCAAGATCCATTATATTAAAAAATATGGTGAAAAAAAAACCTTGGTCGATTGATCTAAAGCAATCAAACGATTTTAAGCAAGAAATATCCGAGTTGAAAAGAACGAATTTCGGGTTACGAGGGTGGCCACCAAAATTTCTCTGAGCTTTTAATCCATATCACGGGCAGAAAAAAGTGCCAGCCAAATTTTGGCTGGAAATTTTATGAGTTTTTTTTCAAAAAAACTCTAGTTTATGGGTACCACCATATTGCCAAACACTTGTGGGAAATTTCAAATTTCCAGCTTATTTTTGCCAGAACTCGTGTTAACAAACAAGGCATAACTTCACGCCAGCATTTTGTTCGTTGCCGTCCCAAGGTTTTATCTTACCCTGCAGTTGAATGGTAGATGACATAACCATATTTGTTTTTAAGCATTTCCTTTGATTTTTCTGCTGATGAATCATATCAAAGGGCTTGTCCAATAGTATGCTTTCACAAAATAGTTGGTGCTTCTGGCTCTCTTCTTGAAGTATCCTTCCAAAAGGCGGCCATATGCTGCCCAGCTATGCATCGTGGAGCAGCATTGGCAGCAATGTCATACATGTCATGTAAGCACCACTCATCATCATCATCATAGCCTTATCCCATCATTTATTTTCCATGTCATAACTCGTAAGCACATATACCCAACCATTTATTTCCTTTTCTGCCAATACAATTGTTTTCCTATAAACAATAGGTCAGACACGAGTGCCTGTCACATGCACTGGCTTTACATCTGATAGACAGTCAATGGCACAGTTTCACCTATTTCTCTATAATGTAATTTTATATTTAAGATATATTTGTCTATATATACTGTGTATGTTATACCTTTACATGTTTATCTCCTTTTTTTTTTTTTTTTTGATAACCTGGGTATCTGGGCCTCTTAGAGCACCCACCTAATCCCAAGGGCACTTGCGCACCCCAAATTAGCAAATGTCGGGTCAGCACAGGATCTAAATCCCTAGGGTGACCTCAAGGCGGGAGGCGATTTGAACTCAAGTCTCTTGCTTTCGGAAGCAGGTACCTGGCCAGCTCGCCTAACCCCTTGAGGGTTGTTTATCTCCTTTGTAATAGCATAAAATTATACATATCAGTGTAATATACATTTATCCTCGACATCTCATAATCTCAAGTTGTCAAGACATTTTGAAAATTTTAAATATGTTATTTCAATATTTAGGACCTAATTTGCAATCAAGTGATGGATTTGTAGAAGACATCTCAAATAAGATTAATGCAGAGTGGACAAAACGGAGACAAACAAGTATGGTATTGTGGGATCCAAGAGTTCTATTTCTATTCAAGGGATGTTTTCTATAAGACAACAAAGACACTTTCCATAGCGCAGAATGTTGGCCTACAAAAAGTGAAAAGAAGATAGTGCATAGAGCTGAGATACATATGCCAAGATGGATGAGTCTGAGTAACAAAAAAGATAATCTAATCGGCTCACTGGATATTCAGTTGCCGATTGGGCTGTTTTCCCTACAAACTTGAGATCTACAACTGACTGTCGGGAATTTGAAAAGTGTTTAGTGTCACACAAGGGGAAAATGTTGACGGAAGCTCCCGTACCACAAGTGAATGATGTACAGTAAACCTCACCCCATGATGATAAAATTAGGAATGAGTATATATGAGGAAATTTGAGTGGCACCTATAGAGGAGAAAATTTTGGAAGTCTTTGGAAATAGTTTGGATATGTCCATTAGAGGTCAGAAACAGACCTTCTATGAATGTTTGAGACGTTACAAGCATAATAAAGTAGGAGGAGGGGAAGACCTGAAGGGAAGCCTTGAGAAGTGACATGAAGGGTTGCGGAGTTACATAGAGCTTAGTGATGAACAAAAACGTGTAGGACTCGCAAAGACAGCCCCACATAGATTAGTCTATGATGATGATGATGATGACAACGACAACGATGACGATGATGATGATGATGATGATGACATACAAGGACAGTTGTGTCCAAATGTAGATTTCCTCCATACGTGTCTAAGGGTAATAGCACTCCCAAATTCATGATTGGATTGTTCAAGCTTTCTAAATTGTTCTTGACAGTCTTTTTGGAACTCATGATAATTTGGTTTTTCATGTGAATCAAGGTCTGCAGCAAAAGAGGTTAGAAGAGAGGAGGAAGAAGAGCATAGAGTACGGGTCAACATAAAGGTTCAAAAGGGGCTTATTAGGTTCAATTAGAAAGTCCCAATTGTTCTTAATTAAGTGCCTCCACGTGAGCTTTCTTAAGTGACTCACGTGAGCACACTTAGGTGAATCATGTCAGCCCTTAAGTGGCTCACACGACCATATAAAGAAAATTAAGTTTCTCGTCTTTTGCAATAAGTTTTGATGTAGGCCTCAGCTCACAATACTGCAAATTAGGTGAAGTAGATGAAAATCTACTTAGAACTCTATTCACGAAATCAAAACACGGTCAAACAGCCTCCAATTTACAGTACGTAAATTATAAAGTTTGACGCCTAAAGAAGGATGTCCAGCACCATTAACAAACAGCACTTAAAGACAAATTTTCTGTGTAAAAACACAGAAACAGTGATAATAACCGCAGTTCAACCATATGAGTGAGCAGCACTTAGAAGACAAAATTTGTGTAAAAACACAGAAACAACAATAATAATGACAGTTTTCTTCAACTGTGTGTGTGAAAACACAGCCCCAAACACTCTGTAGCAGCCAATAATCTAAATATTAAATAATCTTACGACTGTAGATGCTAGAAAACTGAACAGTCAACAAATACCTTTGGTAATAGTGTAGACAGTTCAAAAAATAGGTAGAAACATTACTGTTCTTTTAGATCCCAGTAACAGCTCCAAGAAACAATAAACCACAGAGTATATACGATCAGATTTGTAGCAGTTGTATGTTCAGAAAACCAGTTCAGAGTAGATAATTATAACATTTAATTAGCTAGGCTGAAGCAGACATTGTACGGACATGTCTATCGGAGTCCAGAAGTAGACCCTGTACGGAGGATTGAAACGCTGCAAGCACAAGGAAGTAGGAGAAGGTCAGTGAGGGGAAGCATTGATTGGGAGATGAAAGATAGTGATATTACAGAGAGCTTCCCAAAAATCAGAAATGAGTGGAAAAATAGGACATGCAAAGCTGACCCCAAATGATGATCATCCACGGTTGTGCTATGAGAAGTCTCTTGGAGATCAATTTGTAGAAGGAACTGACCAAAAACTGGGTTCATTTGCACTTTTTCAATAGGTTAGAAATAAATTTTTTTTTTTTTGGACTATGGGTTCCATTCATGAGGCTATCGAACGATGCAAAGTATTTCTGAATAGCCTTTTTCGATTGTTAACATAGTTGGAACTCATTGGATTACTTGATTTAAGTACCTCATATACATAATAACATGTGAGCTTTTATGTGATTCTATGTTGACCTTAATACCCACTTGCCAAATAACTGTTGATACAACAATAATCTGTACTTCCATTGTTGTTGGGACTGGATGATAAATTTCTGACCTGTCCTTTTGGATTTAGATCAAAGAAGACGGATGATGGAGATCTGCTTAGCAACCTACCAAGGAATGTTTTTTACACCATTCTCATGCTTTTGCCAATAAGCGATGTTGTGAGGACTAGCATCTTATGTCGATTACTTGCATGGCTCTAGTTCTCATGTCGACAGATGGATCGTTTTCTTATCGAGAAATGGTATAAAGGAAATTACCCTCAAATTTACGAAAGAGAGAGGGGGGGGGGGGGGGGGTGTCCCTTGTTCTCTTGTGGGGAGTTAAAATTATTGGAGTTGCACCAATGCACACTCAAAATTCCACCTACTTTTAAAGGCTTCAGCTATCTCAAGACTCTCGATCTTCAAGATGTTGACCTTATTGATGGGATGATTGAATTAATTGTTTCTAAATGGCTTCTCGAACGTTTGATCCTAGTCTACTCTTCGTTTCTTGAGAACATCACGATTCATGCTCCCACGCTTGTCTCCTTGTACCTTTCTGGTGCATTCAAAGATATCTCATTCGCCAATAGTTCACCCTTAATTGAAGTGTACATTTACTTGATGTATCCTTCTAGTCTCATCCTAAAAAGTTTGCTTGGAAAAACTTTTGAGTTAGAGGCGGCCTTGGATGTCTAAATTGTATCGGCGATGGCTTTTTCCTACGGGCAAGTTATCACGTCTTTTCGACTTTTGGTAATCAATCATAACTTCAAATCGTTCATATGTTCTTATTCATTTTTATTGCAACTCCAAATCATTCAAATGTTCTTATTTGCTTCTTGTTGATGATGCTTCTACGTAGTTTTTGGCCATCAGTAGCATACCAGAGAGGTTGCATGACACATTTGATAACCTAATGTATCTTTCCTCGGACCTAAACTTTCGAGAGATGCAAAGGAGATTTCAACTACTCTATGCATGTTTAGAAGCTCTCCTTATTTGCAAGAATTTGGTATCAGTGTGAGTTATTTGTAACATAATCTTGTTATTTTTTGAGATTGATAACTTGTACTTAACCATTTTTTTGTTTCGGTTTTTTGGGCTGGTGTTAGTGTGTTATTACCACCATAGTTGGGATTCGGGAATGAATTGACTTGGAAAAAATCCGGCAAAAATTGTCCAGTTTGGGAAGAAAGGGTAAAAAATCGGAAAAATAAAAAGAAAATTTATAAAAACAAATTTAAGCAAAATTTTTGAAAATTTCAGGAAATTCTTCAATAATTTGTAAAAATCGTAAATAGTTCTTAAAATTTCTACAATTTTTTTTGAAAAAGTCGCAAATAAGTATAAAATTATTCTTTTTTTTCCAAAAAATTATAAATTATTCACAACTTTCTCAAAAAAGTCGGAGAATTTGGTCACTATGACTTGCCGCCACCTCACTTAAGCAAAGTAAAAAACCGTTTACGACTGTGAATTAGATGATGGAGATCGTTTTTTGTCCCCATATTCCACACAATAGATCTTGAGATCATACACTTATCATTAGTCGGCATATGTTAATTCCATGTGACACACATACCAAAAACTAAATGTAATCACAGCGTACCATCAAGGCATGGCTCACGATCATTTTTGGTTAACTGATGGTTGTAACATAAGGCAGTGGTAGTAACGCAATCCTCTTCTTTTTTTATCATAAGAAAATTTGTATGGGTTTCTTGCAGGCCATCTTGATCGAACAGGACGCAATTATACCAGGAGATTGCTTTTGGGAAGCACAAAAAAGCGTCGGTTGTGTTTTGCCTCGACTCCAGATTATAAGGACAACTCGGATTACGGGAAACAGGGATGAACTGGAATTCAAAAAGTTTGTGCTGGCAAATGCACCTCTGCTTCAAACCATGAAGATTCAAATTGTTCCCGAGAACAAGTCTGAAGAATTACGCATCTTAATCTTGTTGGAGTTTCAAAGAGCTTCTGTAGAAGCAAAAATTGTATACTTAGACGTTTAGTGTGCTTATTTCATCTAGACCTAGCAAAAGGAAATTTTTTATGTCACCTCAGCAATTGGTTGTTGATGTGCAATGAAATTTGAGGATATTTCACCCCTAAAAATCTACATTTAGCCGTTCGATGAAAGCTATCTAACATGATTTGTCAGGTTTTTTAAGTTTCAGGACAAAGTGGTCATTAAACTCATTAGGAAGCACAAAATAACGAAAAAGCGGAAAGGAAGTGATAAATAAGACTAGGTCGATCAATCGACATAATCCGGAGGACTTGAAAATTGAAAAACAAAATCTGATATGGTCGATTGATCGACCATATTCAGTTGATCAATCGACCAAATTCAAATTGGAGTTTTGAATTTGCATTTGAAGCGGCCGATCTCAGTACTATTTAGGGAGATAAAATCTGAGGATCCGGGGGGCAGTTATTTTCATTCCGCATTCTTTTGTTTAGTTTTCGATTTTTTTAAAAGTGTATGGGCATTGAGTCCCAATTTTCTTGAACTATCTTTGGAATATTCATTTTGGGAGAGAGGAAGATAAGTCTGAGTTTTTTTTGGATTGGGATTCACTTTCAAGAGAGAGGTGTACGTACTTTGGATTAAAGTTTTTCGTGGATATTATTAAACTCTTTTACGGTATTTTAATATTTATGTTGATTTACATTTCAATCATGTTGTTTACTGTTACCATGTGTGGCTAGTTTCATTGAGGATGGGGATCTGATGAATCCCATCCGAGGGAGTCATTTATTTTAATACAAATCTGTGATTGAGATGTCAAATGCTTTTAAAGGCCCTAATATTGTTATTGAAAATGGTAAAATCTGATTCCAATCTGAGATCTAAGAGCTAATCATGCCCTATGATTTCATATCTGCAATAATGATTTTATCTTAATTATTACCCATCTCGGGATAAAGTTTTGCTGTCATCTGAGGTGTGAGTGTTAATCACACACTCATGAGGTGTTAATTATATATTTCCTTGATCTTGGATTGATAGTGTGACTTTATTCCAGTGGTGAGTTTCAATCACTATATGAGGTGTGGGTGTTAATCACACACTCATGGGGTGCTAATCATGCATCTCCCTAATCTTAGATCGTACTTTGAAAATCACCTAGAGATTGGGTTCTGAGTATTGTCCAAGGTGTGAGTGTTAATCATACACTCATGAGATGCTAATCATACATCTTCGTGATCTCAGATCTATATTTTAGAACTCACGTGTGTTTGGGGCGTGCTTCTTTTTAGATAACTGTTAAAGATCTCACATCTAAATCCACAGATTTGTATTGCACAAATGATAAACCTAAGATGGGAGGATTTAGTATCCCAATCCTTATCTTATATAATCTGTTAAATTTCAATTAGTGGTTAGTATTTATCTCATCTTTCAAATTCTTACGTTTTTAATTTAGAAGATACTCTAATAGATCTGTGGTAATTCTTTTGGTTAATTGCTATTTCTAATTTTAAATTCTCTAATCATTCCTCATGGGAACGATCTCGTACTCTGCACCCACTGACTACATCATGATTCGTGCACTTGTGAGTACAACTTAATTTTAACATCAAATTTTTGGCGCCGTTGCCGGGGACTAAGCGTAGAAAATTTTAAATTTTTAGGAAATAGAAAATTAATTTTAGGAATTTTTGTACATTTAAATCAGTAATTTTATCAGTTTCGAAAAAGAAAAATATATATAAATATTCGAAAAAATTTGTGGTCGATCGATCGAGCTAACACTTCGCTCAATCGACTCAGAAAAAATCCCACTCATTCTCTCTTCTAAAAAATAATAATAAAATCTTTGAGTATCGATTGATCGACCAAAACAGTCGATCAATCGACTCCACAATATCTCCAAAAATCTCGTTCATAATTTCCGGATTCCGGATTTTTCGAATTTAAAAAAAAAAAAACAAACAAACAAAAAATTTTCAAATTTTGAATCCTCGATCGATCGACCTAAACCCTCGATCAATCGAAGATTATCTGTTGGTCGATCGATCGACCTAAACAGTTGATCAATCGAATAAAAAAAAAGGGGGGAAAAATCTGTGCACTTTGTGTATGCACACAAGGTCATCTAGAGATAAATCTTTAGAACCTTTGAATCCTGAGATTGAGCAAACGTATCGTTCAAATCGAAAAGAAGTTAGAACTGGTCGAGAAGTGAAAACCGAACCATCAATTTAATTCGAAATGAATGCAAACAATTGTGAAAATCAACATCATGAAAATGAGGAGGAACCAACCCTGAGGGAGTTGTTCGCTCCAATTACTACAAATACCCCTTCTTGCATCACGTATCACCTTACACACCGGTGGCATTCAAACAATCCTTCCAATCTTTCACGGCATAGATAGAGAAGATCCATATCAACATATCAAAGACTTTGTTGAAGTCTGTTCATCTGTATATCAAAATTTCAGTGAAGAATCTGTGAGACTACGTCTATTTTCCTTCTCTATAAAGGATAAGGTCAAAGCATGGTTAAACTCATTACCAGCTGGATCCATAACCACCTGGGATCAAATGGTTAAGAAATTTTTATCAAAATTCTTTCTCATGGCTATGACTAATGCCTTAAGACGTGAAATCATAAATTTTACACAAGAAGATGATGAGAGATTTTATGAAGCCTGGGATAGATTCATGGATATCTTATTAAAGTGTCCTCATCACGGATTTTCAAAATAGAGATTGGTCCAATGTTTTTACAATGGATTGGATCAGGCAAACCGACATCTAATTGAATCCATGAACAGTGGAGGATTCTTGGGATTGAGAGAAATTGAATCTTATCGATTCTTGAAAAAGTTAGTAGAAGATTCACAATAATGAGACTTCTCTAGTAGTCGAGATCAGCCAAAGAAAAATCGAGATCAAGCAGGAAGCTCAGCAAAGAAAGGAGGATTATATGTGGTGAAAGAAACACCAGACCTGATGGCAAAAATAGATTTCCTCACTCAACAAGTTGAGGAATTGAAATTGAAGAAAAACGTAAGTGTTGTAATTGTACAACCAGATCCATGCTCATATTGTGCGAGTCCAATGCACACATCCGACGGTTGCCCGTCACTGCAAACTTACTCAGAAGATCCTAGTGAACAATTGAATGCGTTGAACACTTACGGGCGTAATCAGGGAAATATTTTCAATGAAAACAATCCAAACAATTAGAAATATCATCAGAATTTCTCAAGGAAACAGGGAAATCAAAGACCTCAAGGCCAAGGTCAAGGGATGAATTTATGTCCGAATCAAAATTTCAATCAGGGATCACAGCAACAGTTTGGTCAAGGACAACTCTAACATCATTATGGAGGAGGAACCCAATTTACCAAAATCAAAATCAAAATGTGCAACCCAGGCAATCGAACCAGAATTACCATTTCTCACAATCAACAAATCAACCTGGTGTCGTACAAAATTTCCCACCACCAGGATTCAATAATCAAGGAAATGTTGCTCCGCGTCAGTCTCAAAATCAATATCCCCAAAGTGAGGATATGTGAAAGTTCATCCAATCCAATACCTCTTCGATATCAAGGATAGAGACACAACTTGGGCAGCTGGCGACACTCCCCTGCGAGAGAGAGAAGGGATCATTCCCGAGCCAACGATTTCGAATTCAAGAGGACAGATGGCTATTGAGCATGCCTCAACCTCATCTCAGGAGGAGAGCCAATAACAGATCAAGGCCATCACTACATTGCGATCTGGGAAGCAAATCGACAACAAAGTGGAAATGCCTGAAGAAGATGAGAAGCCTGAGCCTGAGAAAAAAGTTAAGATGAATGAGGAAGTGGGAGAAGAAGAGAATCAAGAAAAGCAAGAGAAAAAGATTGAAGAGAGGAGTGAGAGAGAAAAGAATTTCATGCCCAAGGCCCCATACCCTCAAAGGCTAATGGGACCAAAGAAGAATCGTGATCAGGAAGAAATCATTGAAATGTTTAAGCAACTGAAGATAAATATCCCCTTCCTAGATGCCATTCAGCAAGTGCCGACATATGCGAAATTTCTAAAAGACTTGGTCACGATAAAACGAAAGACTAATGTCCCGAAGAAAGCCTTCCTAGCAGAGCAGGTAAGCTAAGTTTTACAAGCGAGACTTCCAATTAAAGGAGAGAATCTCATTGATCCTCATAGGGGAGAATCTCATTGATCCTCACAAGCGAGACTTACAAACGAAAGACCCTGGATGTCCTACGATTTCAATCATCATAGGGGAGAATCTCATTGATCAAGCACTTTTAGACCTTGGGGCAAGTGTCAATTTGTTGCCATACTCTGTGTACAAAGAACTTGAGTTGGGGGAACTAAAACCCACAGCTATGACCCTTCAACTTGCAGATAGGTCAATTAAGATTCCTAGGGGAATAATTGAGGATGTCCTTATCAAAGTAGGCACTTTCTACTTTCCAGTTGACTTTGTTGTATTGGATACGAAACCCATTCCTCAACACAGAAATAATGTACCCATAATTTTGGGAAGACCATTCCTGGCAACTTCAAATGCTCTAATCAATTGCCGAAATGGGATAATGAATTTGTCATTCGGGAATATGACTGTGGAACTAAATATCTTTCATATTTCGAAACAACATGCTGAAGATGAGGAACATGCACAAGTTTGCATGAATGATAGCATTGTGGAAAATAAATTTTTTACTTCAGAATATGAGGACCCTTTATAGGCCTGTTTAGCACATTTTGGTAAAAACTTTGATGTGGATAAGGCGATACATGAATTCAACGAGATGCTAGACACAACGCCACTCTTGGGCGAAAAGGAATGTCCACTGGAAAATGAGAAAAAGGAAGAAGAAAGTCGAGAAGAATCAATTGAAGAAGGGAAATTAAGGCTGGAACTTAAATCTCTCCCTTCAGATTTGAAGTATGTATACCTGGGTTCAGATGAAACTGAACCAATGATTATTTCTACGAATTTGAATGAAGATCAAGAAGAAAAGCTCATCGAAGTACTCCAAGACCAGAAAAGTGCAATTGGGTGGTCTATCAAAGACATTAAAGGAATTAGCCCAACGGTGTGTATGCACTGAATTTATTTGGAAGAAAGCGCTAAACCTTCAAGAGAATCACAACGTAGATTGAATCCAATTATGCAAGATGTAGTGAGAAAAGAGGTTATCAAACTGCTAGACGCTAGAATTATATACCCAATTTCTGACAGCACATGGGTGAGCCCAACACAAGTAGTACCCAAAAAGTCTGGAGTTACAATGGTGAAAAATGAGGAGAATGAGCTAGTACCAACGAAAGTTCAAACTGGTTGGAGAGTGTGTATTGACTACAGGAAGTTAAATTCAATTACTAGAAAGGATCACTTTCCTCTCCCATTCATTGACTAAATGCTAGAAAGATTGGCCGGGCACCAATACTATTGTTTCCTTGATGGCTATTCTGGGTATAATCAGATAGTCATTGCACCAGAAGATCAGGAAAAGACAACATTCACATGTCCCTTTGGAACGTTTTCTTACCGTCCAATGTCGTTCGGACTTTGCAATGCTCCAGCTAAATTCCAAAGATGTATGTTGAGTATATTCTCTAATATGGTGGAAAGGTTCTTGGAAGTCTTCATAGATGATTTTTCTATTTATGGAGACAACTTCAGTGATTGTTTGTATTATTTATCTCTTGTTCTTGCGAGATGTGAAGAGAAAAATTTGGTTCTGAATTGGGAAAAGTGTCATTTCATGGTGCGAAATGGTATTGTTTTGGGACATGTCATATCATCCCGCGGGATTGAAGTGGATAAGGCTAAGGTAGATCTGATTTCAAACCTTCCACCACCCACAACAGTTAAAGAAATACGGCCTTTCCTTGGACAAGCCGATTTTTATCGACGTTTTATCAAGGATTTCAGCAAAATTGTAAAACCCTTGTGCAGTCTACTGGCTAAAGATGCCTGATGAGTAGTGAAATATGATGATATTTCACCCCTAAATACCTATATTTAGCCGTCCGATGAAGGCTATCTGATGAGATTTGCTAGATTTGAAGTGTTTCAGGTAAATACAGTCCAAGTTTCTAAAACAGCCCAAGAATCCCGAAAATAATGTCAAAACACTGCTATTTTGGGTCATTGAGAACTTAGTGCGACTTGCAGCTCAATTTGGACCTTCAAGACGTCAGATTCAGGAAATTGCTAAAACATAAAAGTTGTAGAGCTCGTCGTCAGCTTTCCAACGCTTCAAGAATCACCTCAATCCGAGTTCGGTACAGAAAATTATGAGCAAAATACCGAGGCAGTATCTGATGCAAAGCTAGTGAATTCACGAAAATTACTCTTAGATGTCAATCGAGAGGTATTAGGTTAGCTATTATAAAAGGGAAGCCACGAGTTTCTTAGGGGATTTATTATTTTGCAATTAGAATATTATTCATTCTTTCTCTTTTAGTTTTAGGGCTCTTCACTTTGGGAATATTTTCTTCATCTTTTCAAGTCTTCTTCTCCTTCTTCTAGGGTTTATTCAGTAGATTTGTGGATTTGCATTATTTTCTCCGAGAAATTCATAGATTGTATTTAGGAAAACAATTGCAAATATCTTTTGGAAGAAATAAAAGAGGAATGACTTTGAAAGAAAAGGAGATCAAACACCAAAGATGCTAAATCAAGAGATCGAAGATGCGATCCCAGATAAGTACCTATGTTTATGATTAATACCACGCCTATTATTGTTATCATGGAATCGCTTTTGCTCAAAGTTTGTTTGATTGAAAATATTTTAAATGCTTTGTTATGACCGTTGATTGCGCGATCAATCTATCAGTAATCGCTAGATCCGGACCCGCAGTGATCTAGGTCAGTAGAGCGATTATGTCGATTGTCGTGATCTAAATATCATGAGATACGCTTATGCTTTTACATGACTCATACCGCAATGAAAATTTGAGTCATTGTTTTTAGATAGGTATCTTGGATTGATCATATTTTATTTCAAGTCATTTTTCTAGATGAATGATGGTGTGAATGATGATTTAATGAACCGGGTTTTAATGATAGAAAAGAGAATGAATGGGGTAGCATATTCCTTGATCTCATTTTAATATTGTTCGTAGATTTATCAAGAATTAATTGTTTTAGATTAATTTATTTTTCGCATTTAGGAAAAGTGCGTTAAGTTTTGGTAAAATTGAATCGCCTTTGGTACTTCCTTAGGGATGTTTTAAAATCTCTAAAAGAATTAATTAAAATTCACGCTTCCTCGTGGGTTCGACACCCTGTTTTCTTGCCATACTGCAATAGATCTTGTGCACTTGCAAGGGTTACATTCTAAATCGATCAAGTTTTTGGCGCCGCTGCCGGGGAAATCGGTGAAATTTTGATTAATTCGGATAGGAATTTTTCTGTTTTGAGTGTTTAAAATAAAAAAATAATAATAATAAAAAAAAAAAATAATAATTATTAAAATTTATTTCCCTTATTTTTCTCTCTTTGATAAGATTTTGTGGAGTCTTTTTAGGAAGTTTAGATTTTTAGGATACCTTCCTTAGGAAATTTAGGAAGTAGAGATTTTTAGGACTTCTTATTTTAGATTTGGTAGGACTCTTTTTCCTTATTTTCCTCTTTTAGATATTTTTAGGATTTTCTAAATTTAGTCATTAACTTTTGTGGGACTTTTGTTTTAGGATTTTTAGGAATCTTTCATTCTTCTCCTGATATTTCTTCTTTAGGAAAGATTTTATAGGATTGTCAATTTTAATTTTTAATTTTCGAATTTAATAAAAAAAAAATAAAAAAATTAAAATTAAAAAAAAAAATTAAAAAATTAATTCAAATTAAAAAAAAAAAATAAAAAAGAAAAAATTTAATTAATTTAAATTCGAATTTTAATTTTAATTTGAAATTAAAAAAAAAAAAAAAAAAAAAAAAATTTTTAATTTAAATTCGAATTTTAATTTTAATTTGAATTTTAAAAAAAAAAAAAAAAAAAAAAAAATTTAATTAATTAATTAATTAATTTAAATTTTAATTTTAATTTTAATTTGAATAAAAAAAAATTAATTTAAATTTGAATTTTAATTAAAAAAAAAAAAAAAAAAAAAAGAAATCTTTCCTCACGATATTGGCATCGTTTATCATCTTTGTTTAAATCGTTTGAGTAATTTTGTGGGTTTGTTGTGGATTCTTCAACCTCGCTTTGAGTAGTGTATAAGCTTTACTCGTTCTCATCACCCACATCTGCTACCGTTTAATCTTGAGATCGAAAGAGCTTGTAGAGAGAATCGAAGAGTCCAGAGGAATCAATATCAACAAACTGAGACCATGGCAGACCAAAGGCAAGAGAGAGATGAGAATAACAACAATGGGAATGTCAATAATGGAAATAATAGGAACAATAATTTTGATGAGGGCCCTAGAACACTCGGAGTATTATAACGATCCCGGTTTTACGAGGATCGTGAATGTATTATGCATGCTCCCATTCCGGGAACCACTATGAATTCAAATCAAGAATGATTCAAATGCTACCAATTTTCCATGGGTTAGAAATGAAACTCCTCACGATCACTTAAATGAATTCACTGGGGTATGCAAAATGTTCAGAGTCCACAATGTCACTGATGAGATAGCGAAGCTCCGACTCTTTCCGTTCTCTTTAAGAGATAAGGCAAAAACATGGTTCTATTCCTTAGAACCACAATCTATTCAGAGTTGGGCAGAGCTGCATCGCCAGTTCCTTAAAAAATATTTTCCCATGACTAAGGCCATTGAATTGCGTCAGAAGATCCAGTTCTTTTCCCAACAACCTACAGAAACATTCCATGAATGTTGGGAACGCTTTTAAGGAATTGATCAGAAGTTGCCCAAATCATCAAGTTCCAAGGTGGCAACAAGTCCAAAGTTTTTACAATGGACTGATTCCTGAAGAGAGACGCATGGTTGATGCATCTTGTGGTGGATCTTGTGCCACGAAAGAAGCTGACGAATTGTGGGCATTGTTTGAAAAGTTATATCAAACTTCGATACAAAGTGAGACACTGGGGCGAACCAACTTGAACCTGGCACCTAAATCTCATGTGTTGACAAAAAACGGATTGTCGATGTCAACAATAATGCCTCAGATCTCTCAACAAAGTTTGACATGTCTTCAAACAGATGAACATGTTGTTAGTCGCTACCAAAGCAAGCTAAAGCTCCTCACCCCCACAAGGTGTTCAATTTGTGACCACCCAGGTCATATGGCTAATGAGTGCCCTACTACCTTGTCATTCTTCCCTGATGAACCTAATCCTCAAGAGCAGGTAAATGTGACTCAATCTTATCAGCGGCAGGGTAGAAACATGTACTCCAATACCTACAATCCGGAATGGAAAAATCACCCCAACTTAGGATGGGGTGAATCGAACTAAACGCTGTAAACCAAAGAACATAGAGCCAACACAATGGGTGGACAACAACCTTTTCAACCAAATTTTCAACAAAATTTTCGTCCACAGAATTTCCAACAGAATTCTAATTTCCAACAGAATTCCAATTTCCAACAGAATGCTCCGTATTATCATCCAAATTCTGACTACCGAAAAAATCAGAATTTCAATCAGAATCTTAATCAATCTCATGCCAGTACTTCGAAAGATTCTGATCTGGAAGAAAAGCTTATGCGAAGCATGCAATCTTTTCAGCAGATGATAATGGACCAAGTCAGTCAATTGGCCAATCAACTGAGTCAGCGAGAGGAAGGTAGGCTCCCCAGCCAACCCATCAATAATCCTCGAGGCCAAGCACCATCTGAAGTAGGACCATCGAATAGTCAACAGTTGAAAGCTGTTACGGTGCTGAGAAGTGGACGAGAGGTTGATAATCAAGTGAAAATGCCTGTAGAAGCTGATGAAGAAAGAGAAGCAGTAGAGGAAAAAGAATCAGAGAAAAGAAAGGAGAAAGGAAAAGGAAAAGAGAAAGGAAAAGGAAAAGAGAAAGAAAGAGACAAAGAGCCAGAGATAAGAAAAGTGCAAGAGCAAGGAAGAGAGAAAGGAAAAGAAAAAGTAATAGAGGAAGAGTTTCCTTCAACCGTCCAACAAGGTCGTGAAAAAGAATCGGAAATGGAATCTGCAACTTATGTCCCAAAGGCACCATTCCTCAATGCCTAACTCCTCCATCTAGAATGGGAAAGGGACCGACAAAATGGAAGAAATTTTGAAACATTCAAGCAAGTAAAGATAAATCTTCCATTACTTGAAACAATCCAAAATGCCAAGTTTTTCAAAGATTTGTGCACTCGGAAGAGAAAGGCACGTACTCACGTTTCAAAGAAAGTGTTCCTAACAAATCAAGTCAGTTCGATATTGCGATTGGAAACCCCACAGAAACTGAAAGACCCTGGAGTCCCAACTGTTCCATGTGTCATTGGTGGGCAACCAATTGGAAAGGCGTTATTGGATTTGGGAGCAAGTGTTAATCTGATCCCATACTCAATGTACAAGAAACTCGGATTGGGTGAATTGAAACCCACGACGGTCACACTCCAACTGGCAGATAGATCAGAAAGAAGACCGAGGGGTGTTATCGAGGATGTTTTGGTTGGAATAGACAAGTTTGTCTTTCCAGTGGACTTCGTTGTCTTAGACATGGAACCACCTGCGAAATCAATCAATCAAGTCCCAATTATTTCGCTTTCGCCATCGCCAACGCTTGCATTAATTGTCGACGAGTCATGGACGCTTTCTTTTGGAAACATGAAAGTCGCTTAACATATTCCATGCGAACCATTTCCCTAATGAGGATGAGGTCGAATGTTTTACATCGATCGATGGAAAGTGGTGGATGAAGCATTACCATCAATGCTCACCAAAGAGGAATTTGAAACTGCTTTGTTAGCCATCTATGAGGACAAAGGGCTTGAAAGGAAGCAGTCAGAAGAGAAAAAGTCAAATTCATCATGTCAAGATGATAACTTATGTGAAGTTGTGACTAAGGTAGAACCACTACCTCATCGAGGTAAAGGATGTCGACTCCATCAATTGAGCACCACCAACCGTGGAATTGAAACAATTGCCGAGTCCCTCAAATATGCTTTTCTGGGACCTCGAGAAACACTTCCAGTGATAATTTCATCCACATTATCGGAAGAACAAGAGAATGATTTGTTGAAGGTGCTGAAAGAGCACAAGGAGGCCATCGGATGGACCTTAGCTGATCTCAAGGGGATTGACCCATCAGTATGTATGCATAAAATACATCTGGAGGATGAGAGTAAACCATCGAGGGAACCACAGAGGCGACTTAATCCGAACATGCAAGAAGTCGGTTTAAAGGAAATCATTAAACTCCTCGATGCTGGAATCATCTATCCGATCTCTGATAGTGAATGGGTTAGTCCAGTACAAATCGTTCCGAAAAAGTCTGGAATTACAGTGAAAGAAACTACGGAGGGAGAATTGGTGCCCACTCGTGAAACTACTGGATGGCGTGTGTGCATTGATTATCGAAAATTGAACACAGCCACCAGAAAAGATCATTTTTCCCTTCCGTTCATTGATCAAATTCTTGAGAAGTTAGCTGGGCAAGAGTTTTATTGCTTTCTTGATGGTTATTCGGGATACAATCAAGTGCCCGTTTTTCCAGCTGATCAAGAGAAGACAACATTCACGTGTCCATATGGTACGTTTGCATATCGAAGGATGCCATTCGGCTTATGTAATGCTCCGGCCACGTTTCAACGATGTATGTTGGCCATATTGGCGGACATGATCGACAAATTCATCAAGTCTTCATGGACGACTTCTGGTTTTTGGAAAAACATTTAATTCTTGTTTGAATCATCTTTCAGTGTTGCAACGCTTGTGTAGATTCCAAACTTGTTCTCACCGGGAAAAGAGCCATTTTATGGTTCAACAAGGAATTGTGTTGGGCATATTGTTTCAACGAAAGGAATTGAAGTTGATAAGGCGAAGGTCGACTTAATTGCAAATTTACCACCTCCTAAAAGTGTTCGACAAATTGATCATTTTGGGGCATCCGGATTTTATAGAAGATTCATTAAGGATCTTAGCAAGGTGGCTAAACCATTGTGCACTTTGCTTGGCAAAGATGTTCCTTTTGATTTTGATGAGGATTGCATAAAGGCATCCCTAAAATTGCGTGAACTCTTATCAAATGCACCAATAATCCAACCACGGATTATTCTTTACCATTCGAACTCATGTGTGATGCATCCGATTATGCGATCGGAGTGTCTTAGGGCAAAGGGTGAATAAATTACCTCACGTAATTTATTATGCTAGCAAGACATTAATTGATGCCCAACGAATTACACCACCACCGAGAAGGAATTATTAGTCATGGTGTATGCTCGGACAAATTCCGTTCCTATTTGCTTGATCGAAAATAGTGGTCTTTTCGCACCACTCGCTTTGAAATATCTTTTTAGCAAAGAAGGATGCGAAACCAAGGTCGATCCGTTGGATCCTCGCTTCTCCGTGAATTCAACTTTGAGATTAAAGATAAAAGGGGTTGAGAACGTTGTACGATCATCTGCTCAGAATTCATCAAGAATCATCTATACCGAGACCATCCGTGACACATTTCCGGATGAACATTTGATGGCAATTGATGTAGTCAGTGCAAAAGTTCCGTGGTTTGCTAACATCGTGAATTATCTGGTCACTGGCAGAATTCCCACTGAGTGGGGTAAGAATGATAAGAATCTCTTTTTCTCCCAAATAAAATACTATTTCTGGGATGAACCATATTTGTTTAAATTCTACTCGGATCAGATCATTAGGAGATGCGTGCCAGAAGACGAGCAACTTACCGTCCTAAATTTTTGCCATGCTGCGGCCTGTGGAGCCCATTTCGAGGACGTAAGACCGCATGAAAATCCTTCAAAGCGGATTCATCGCCTCAATCTTTCGTGACGCTGCTCAATACTGCAAGGAATGCCAACGGTGTCAACAGCTTGGCAATATTTCACGACGAAATATGATGCCCCTTAATCCAATTCTGATTGTTGAAATTTTCGATGTTTGGGGGATTGACTTTATGGGTCCTTTTCCACCATCCTTTGGGTATTCATATATTCTGGTGGCTGTTGACTATGTCTCCAAATGGATTGAAGCTGTGGCAACCCGATCAAATGATCACAAGGTTGTGGTCAAATTTCTGAGAGAACATGTGTTTAACCGATTCGGATCCCAAGAGCAATCATCGTGATGGCGGTTCGCATTTTGCAATAGCCATTTTGCCACTTTAATGAAGAAGACGTCCACTCACAAAGTCGCCACGCTGCACCATCCACAGACTAGTGGTCAGGTGGAAGTGTCTAACCGGGAAATCAAGCGAATTCTAGAAAAGACGGTACGACCGGATAGAAGAGATTGGTCAAACCGGCTATCTGATGCTTTGTGGGCCTATCGTACTGCATTCAAGACACCGATCGGAATGTCTCCCTTCAGAATTGTCTACGGGAAGGCATGTCATCTTCCTGTCGAATTGGAGCATAAGGCATTCTGGGCGATCAAACGATTTAATTTCGATATGCAAGCAGCAGGGTCGAATCGAAGGTTACAGTTGAGTGAATTAGAAGAGTTACGCTACGATGCGTATGAAAATTCAAAGATGTACAAGGAAAGGTACAAAAAGTTGCACGATCAATTAATTTCTAAGGAGTTTCATGTTGGCCAAAAGTTTGGTTATTCAATTCCCGACTTAAGCTTCATCCTGGGAAATTGAAATCTAGATGGGAAGGCCCGTTTCAGGTTGTTTCCATTAGTGAGCACGGTGCAATTGAAATTCAAAGCCTTCAGGACAATCGAGTTTTCAAAGTGAATGGGCAAAGACTCAAACCAATGTTTGAGCCGATGACCCAATTTAAGATTGAGGCGATGCACCTTAGTGATCCGATTCTTGATCAATGAAGAGGTCGAGCGTACACTTAAACTCGGCCTCGGGAGGCAACCCAAAGGTGTTTTATTTAGGAGTTGGACATGTGTTTAGTTTAGGATTTAGGATTTATTTCTCTTTTCGTATGTTTAGTTCTAGAATATTAGTTTTAGTTTAGTTTAGGTTATTTTTAATTTCCAAATTAGTGTAGCCACATTACCTTCAATCTATTTTTGGTCATGTTCTAATTTGATGCCCATATTCTCTGCACCTGATCTTTGTGTTGAGGTACTTTTCAACATGTTTCGGGGTACCTACTTATTTCAACCCATGAGGAAACCGTCATTTTCAGGTTTGGGGCTACGTATGATTATCTATCTTTCATCACTTATTTTTGATTTTCTTTGAAAAAAAAAAAAAAAAAAAAAATTTTTTTGGAACCATCATACATGATTTACTTTGCAATAGTTTTCAAACTTTAGTTGATGATGCATGTGAATTTAATTTTGAGAATATTGATGTCATATTTTGAATACTTGTATCTAGGATGATGAAGCTTAATGTGATAATTTGTGGATGACTCTGAAATTCATGCTTAGAATTTTTGCACTTATACCAAGCTAAGACTTAGAAATCGATGAACTATTTTGAACGTTGAATCTTAGGTTCTTAGTGGAGACTAAACCCAGTAGTTTTTTAGAGCTAATTTCCGTCATTGATGAGTGAATATATAAACTGAGTTTTCTTTGAATACGAATTATTTTGCATAATCTCATACATTTTATTTTGGCTTGTGACTTTGCATGATATCAAATTCATATTATTGTGTTAGAACGTACTGTATATCTACTCAAGACAAATAGGCAAGGTTACCATCTTTTAAGGAAATGATTGAAGGCCATCTTTGGCTCGTTTGTGCTTAAAATGCCCCACCTCATATAAATTTATCCTTCTAGTAGCCCTTTGAGCCTATAGAAAAATTTACCCTTATACATTCTTTGATAAGCCACGTTAACTTTAACCCTTCACAATTTCTGAAAATTTAGCTTTACCCTTCTTATTTCTGAGAAATTAGGAACGAGGGATGAAAATGAGCGAAAAAGAGAGTAAGTGGAGAGATAATGAGTTATGGTGTTTTCGAGAGTGTATGGCAAATATAAAAAGAAAAAAGGAGAGAAAAAAAAAAAAAAAAAAAAAAAAGGAATGAAAATTAGGTGCTTCAAGAAAAGGAAATTCAAAAGAGAAGAAAGAATGAAAAGAAAAATATTGAAAAAAAAAAAATGGTGAGAAATTAGAAAAGAAAAAAAGAAAAGAAGAGAAATAAAAAAAAATAAAATAAAAAATCGGTTAGTTCCTTTTCCAATTTCTAAATTTTGAATCACAATTCCTTTCTTTCTTACACTCGAGCCCCATTACAACCCTACAAAAGACCTTCATGATCCGATCTTGCATTGGTAAATCGCTCTGGAGAGTCAATATATAATACTTATGACACTTGATATGACATGCTTAGGATATACAATGTCTCGTTCTTATGAGATTTATTTTGTTCATTGATTGCATCGTGTTTCATTTATCATGTGAGACCTTTTATTTGCTTTGTATTGATCTCTCACATGTGTGCGAAAACTTACCAATCATCGGAGTGATTTTATTTTGAGAGTATACCTAAAGTGAGGATTGAGTCAAGACAATGAGATCCGATGATTTCGCTTGGACTAGTTCGAGATGGATGAATCTTGGTTTTGTATGCACACACTACACGCTTAAGCATGAATGGATGAGTTATCTAACGATTTGGAGCATTAGACTAATTTGAATGGATATTGGTATGATTAGTGTAACATTGTTATTTAAAATTGAGAATTTGCATGTTGAATTGATTATTGATTTTGAGCTTTGAAGTTAAATATATGTTATAAAAATCAGTTTTGAAAACTCAATTTTACCGATGGTTTGAAATTTTGGAAGTTTGTGGGTAACTTCACCGCAAAACCCTCAGAGACACAACTCCTCCACTAGGGATCACCTAGGGGTTTAAAGGCTTGTTGCACATGCTAAGTGCAATCGTGTTCCTACGAAGTGGCATTTAAATTTTAGGATGTTAGTTTGATTTGCTTTATATTTATCATTCTCTTTGCTCGAGACTAGCAAAGTGTAGGTTTGTGTGATGAGGAGTGAAATATGATGATATTTCACCCCTAAATACCAAGATTTAGCCGTACGATGAAGACTATCTGATGAGATTTGCTAGATTTGAAGTGTTTCGTAAATACCCAAGTTTCTAAAAGCCAAGAATCCCGAAAATAATGTCAAAACACTGCTATTTTGGGTCATTGAGAACTTAGTGCGACTTGCAGCTCAATTTGGACCTTCAAGACGTCAGATTCAGGAAATTGCTAAAACATAAAAGTTGTAGAGCTCGTCGTCAGCTTTCCAACGCTTCAAGAATCACCTCAATCCGAGTTCGGTACAGAAAATTATGAGCAAAATACCGAGGCAGTATCTGATGCAAAGCTAGGCGGGAATTCACGAAAATTACTCTTAGATGTCAATCGAGAGAGGTATTAGGGTTAGGCTATTATAAAAAGGGAAGCCACGAGTTTCTTAGGGGGATTTATTATTTTTTGCAATTAGAATATTATTCATTCTTTCTTTTTAGTTTTTAGGGCTCTTCACTTTGGGGGAATATTTTCTTCATCTTTTCAAGTCTTCTTCTCTCCTTCTTCTAGGGTTTATTCAGGGTAAGATTGTACCTAGGATTTGCATTATTTTTCTCCGAGAAATTCATAGATTGTATTTAGGAAAAACAATTGCAAATATCTTTTGGAAGAGATAAAAGAGGAATGTCTTTGAAAGAAAAAGGAGATCAAACAGCAAAGATGAGCGGCTAAATCAGTAGATCGGGGAAGATGCGATCCCCAGATAAGTACCTATGTTTATGATTAATACCACAGTCTATTATTGTTATCATGGAATCGTTTTGCTCAAAGTTTGTTTGATTGAAAATATTTTAAATGCTTTGTTATGACCGTTGATTGCGCGTATCAATCTACCGTAATCGCTAGATCCGGACCTCGCAGTCGATCTAGGTCAGAGCGATTATGTGTCGATTGTCGTGATCTAAATATCATGAGATACGCTTATGCTTTTTACATGACTCATACCGCAATGTTAGGCGAGTCATTGTTTTTAGATAGGTATGCTTGGATTGATGATCATATTTTATTTCAAGTCATTTTTCTAGATGAATGATGGTGTGAATGATGATTTAATGAAACCGTGGGTTTTAATGATAGAAAAGGGCAATGTAACTGGGGTAGCATATTCCTTGATCTCATTTTAATATTGTTCGTAGATTTATCAGTAATTAATTGTTTAGATTAATTTATTTTTCTGCATTTAGGAAAAGTGCGTTAAGTTTTTGGTAAAATTGAATCTGCCCTTTGGTACTTCCTTAGGGATGTTTTTAAAATCTCTAAAAGAATTAATTAAAAATTCACGTTTCCCTGTGGGTTCGACACCCCTGTTCTTGCCATACTGCAATAGATCTTGTGCACTTGCAAGGGTTACATTCTAAATCGATCAATGCCCCATTCATCTTTGATGAAAAGTGTAAAAATGTCTTTGAAAGTATTAAAACAGAATTAGTCAAAGCTCCGATAATCCAATCTCCAGATTTGAAACTCTCATTCGAGATCATGTGTGATGCATCGGATTATGCAATCGGTGCTGTTTTGGGACAACGGGTAGAGAAAGTTTCGCATGTCATCTACTATGCAAGTCGCACCCTCAATGATGAGCAACTAAATTATTCTACCACAGAAAAGGAGCTCCTAGCAGTGGTCTTTGCCCTGGATAAGTTTCAATCTTATTTACTGGGATCAAAAGTTGTAGTGTTTGCTGATCACGTGGCTCTTCGCTACCTATTTGCCAAGAAAGATGTAAAGGCCCGTTTAATCCGATAGATTTTATTGTTATAAGAATTCGATCTGGAAATCAAAGATAAAAAGGGATCAGAAAATGTGGTTGCTGATCATTTGTCTCAAATCATTGTTGAGAAATCTGAGGATCTGATTCCAATATTGGAAAGTTTCCCTGATGAGCAACTGCTCGCTATTAAACATCTACCATGGTATGCTGATCTAGTTAACTACTTGGTGACAGATCAGATACCTAAACATTGGAATAAAAACGAGAAAGCTATTTTTCTAGCATGAGCTAAGCATTATTTTTTCGAGGACCCGTACTTGTTCAAATATTGTGCCGATCAGATCATCAGAAGGTATATTCTAAATGAGGAGCAGTAAAAAATCATATCATTCTGTCATGAGCTGTCCTGTGGAGGACATTTTAGCTTAAGGAAGACTACAACGAAGATTCTTCGATGTAGATTTTATTGGCCGACAATTTTTAAAGACTGTCATCAGCATTGCATTTCATGCAGTAATTGTCAAATGCTAGACAGAATTTTTTAAAAAAATATGATGCCCTTAAAACCAATCCTAGAAGTTGAACTGTTTGACGTATGGGGAATAGACTTCATGGGCCCATTCCCCAATTCTTTTGAAAATTTATACGTCTTAGTTGCAGTGTGGATTATGTCTCAAAGTGAGTGGCAGCACTGGCCTGTAAAACCAATGACCACAGAGTAGTGGTTAAGTTTCTTAAAAATAAGATATTTCCAAGATTTGGTACTCCACGTGCAATTATTAGTGACGGCGGAAAGCACTTTTGTAATAAAGTTTTCGCTCAGCTGATGATGTATGGGATCACACACAGAGTGGCTACACCATGCTACCCTCAAACTAGTGGACAAGTCGAAGTTTCAAATCGAGAAATCAAACGTATTCTAGAGAAAACGATAAGGCCCAATCGGAAGGATTAGTCGTTGAAATTAACGACGCACTCTGGGCATATCGGACAGCGTTCAAGGCTCCCATAGGAATGTCCCCCTATCGAATGGTCTTTGGAAAGGGTTGTCATTTACCTATTGAATTGGAGGATCGGGCCTATTGGGCTGTTAAGTCTTTGAACTTCAATTTGCACAAAGCTGGGGAGAAGCGGAAATTAGAAATTACAAAATTAGAGGAAGTGAGAGCTGATGCATATGAGTGTGGCAGATCCTACAAGGACCGCATGAAGCGTGTTCATGATCCGTCTATTTTGAAGAAATCATTCACTGTGGGACAGAAGGTGTTGTTGTATAACTCAAGACTACATTTGTTCCCCGGAAAGCTCAAAACCCGATGGAGCGGTCCTTTCTTGGTCAATCGAATATTTTCAAACGGAGCAGTTGAGCTACGCAATTTACGAAATGAAAGTATGTTTCGAGTCAACGGGCAACGGGTAAAACCGTTTTTGGAGAATTTTATTGACAAGATTGATAAAATTGTGTTGAGAAATTTCGATCAATCGGGATGAAACTAAAAATTTTGAAATGTCGGGCTAGCGACATTAAACTTAGCGCTTCTTGGGAGGCAACCCATGATGTTAATGTTAAAAAAAAAAAAAAAAACATTTTAGATTTAGTCGATCAATCGATCGACAATAAGACAAATGGTCGATCAATTGACCATATCTTCAGTCGATCGATCGACAATTGAATGAGGGCACTAATCACTAGAACGGATTTCTAGATTTGCCTTTATGAGTCGATCAATCGCTGCTCAAAGTCAATCGATCGACTCTAAACATTGTAAATTGAATTCAATGTCGTGTCAGTCCACATTCTGCATGCGCCGTTGTCGATCGATCGACCTGTATGGTCGATCAATCGACCCTCTTAGAAATCAAAACGCGCACTGTTTCAACACCTTGGGAAACACTGCATGTCAGTGTCGATCGATTGATTTTCTTTGGTCGATCGAGCTACATTTATTGTCAGATATACATGTCTTTTCATCGTATGTGTCGATCGATCGATGTATACACGTCGATCGATCGACTTATACGTTGTATCCGAACCGAGGCGGTGCCTCTGTGTTTATTTAAAGGACGGAGGGTCCTTCCTCTTCCACATTCCCTCCAACATTCCAAGTTTTCTCCGAAGGTCTCTGAGTTTCCCCGACATTCTCGCGATGGCGTCCTCCTCTTCTGCCAAACTTCCTCAGCGCCCTGATGGAGTTTTTCGAGAACGACCCAAAGGTCGTTTTGCCACCAAGGAGATCTCTTATGAATACACATATGATATGTCGGCATTCCAAGCAATGCCCGAGTGCGCCATCTCTCTAGCGTACATCACTGCGCTCAACCTCCATTTCCTGATGAATCCACCCGAAATCAACGTCTCGGAGTGGGTCGTCCGCTTATTTTATCAAAATATGGTATGGGTGGTTGTGTCAGCCATAACCAATGAGGCCCATTTCACTGTTTCCATCGATGGTTGGAAAAGGAAAATCTATCCGCGCACGATCGCGGATGTATTTGGAATCGTTGATGAGCGACCAATGAACCACACACTTGGCGAAGAACTCGACGTTGAGCAAGGCCCAATGATCGATGATATGTGCAATGGCGTCTATGCCTCCAGAGGAATTGCTACTAAACGATCGGCTCTCCCGTGCGACATTCTATTGTGGGACATTGTTGTTTCTTGTAGTCTTTGCCCACGAGGACATACCTCTGAAAGAATTGGACCTCGGGTGAAAGCCCTATATGGTGGCTACAAGCGCTCATGGCTGAATATCCCGTGATTTCTGCACGATTCGATCTGGTGATGCCACGATGAAATTGTCAGCCCTCCTGCTGGTGACGCCGCCCTCATCTACTTCCCCCATCTGGTGATGCAACTTTTACATCACCTTGGTTTCCCTTTTTATCTTGATGATAATATTGGGAACTTGGCATTTTATCGCTATGGGTCGTCCCAGTAGAATCGGAGTATGCGTATGTTGGGCAATGTGGCTGCACAACCTGCCCCCGCTACCCGTCAACGTCGTCGAATGCGCCAAGAAGAAGCTACCGCAAAACCAGAACAAGCTCCCGAGCCACCCCGCAATGAGGGAATCTCCCTCGAACTAATGCAGGCTCAGATCAATTCCTTGATCGATGAGCAACAGCGGTAATATAATCACAATCTCCGTCGTAGCCGCTATGATCGGGCATTTATGCATCAGTTGGGTCAACATTTGTGGCCCGATGGCTATGATGAGGTGAGGGCTCGCGCGCGGCAGGCAGAAGAAGAAGACGATGATTAGGATTTAGATTTCCTTTTACGCTATTTATGTTAATTTTTAGTCTTAGATTCCTTACTATCATCGTAGGACTAGATTTTCTTTATTTTTTTTTCGTCTTTCCATTACAAATTGTTACCAAAAAAAAATAAAAAATAAAAAAAAATCATCAATGAAATATCAAAATATTTTTCTATTTACTTCTGTCTACTGATATCAGTCGATCAAACGACCTTGACTGGTCGATCGATCAACTTTGCGAAAATTCTTTCAATTGCTCTCTGTTTGCATTCACCAGTCGCTTGATCGCCTACCCTGTCAATCAAGCAACGTTATATAAAGTCAACTTCAGTTGACTGGGCTAGTGGATCAATCGACCCTTCTTGGTCGATCGATCGGCCGCTCGGCTACCGAAAAAAAAAAAAAATGAAAAACAAAAAAAAAAGAGTTCCAAAATTTTAAAACAATTTAGTATTTTAGGATTCTTTGCTTTCCTTAGTAAACGTCTTCTATCAAATCTCAAACACTCATTTTCTATTTATATCAAACGCCCTGAGACCTTGCTTCCATCGTTCATTCATCCTCTCCTTCCTTCTCATATTTCATCAATGGCCGGCAGAATTTACTTTACAAAGTCCACTCTCAGGAAGATGAATGAACCAGCAAGGAAACGGGAACGGGTTATGGGATCACACCCTTCGTTGGATCTTACCAACGTTAATGTGGTCGATCTGGACCCTATCCCTCTTCAGTTTTGGGAAGAGCCAGCACGTAAAAGAGTGAATAGTTTCGT
Source organism: Chloranthus sessilifolius (assembly GCA_021018995.1). Classification (NCBI taxonomy): domain Eukaryota; kingdom Viridiplantae; phylum Streptophyta; class Magnoliopsida; order Chloranthales; family Chloranthaceae; genus Chloranthus; species Chloranthus sessilifolius. The sequence continues at coordinate 3,086,274 of CM037584.1, forward strand.
CAAGCCCACCCCATCCTTCTCCACCGATATCGAGATGATAGATTTGGATGCGATTCCATCACCGCCCCTTATCCCAAATTCACCATCACCCATTCCTTCCATTTCATCTATACAATCACCAACTTCATTGGCTGCATTCATTCCTAAATCAATCCCCAAGGAGGTTATTGATCTCATACCAACTGAGACTTGGGCAAAATTGTATCCGGCTCCAACACTTCGGGATCTGGCCTCGAGTAGTACGCCAAACCCATCATCACCACCGCCCCCATATGTGATTCCTGATTCTTTACATCCGGGGCGTATAACCACCGCCATGTGGGATTTTGCTTTTCTTACTTCGAAGCCACGATCGGGGACCGATGCGGATGTTTGAGTGTAGAAATCAAAGAATTTTTAGGATGTTCTACAACATTTAGGATCTTTTAGGAAGTTTAGGATTAAATTTTTAGTTGTTTATTTTCTGTTCTTAGGTAGCTTTAGGATTTAATATTTTTGGATTTAATAAGTGTAATTTCCAGTAATTTTCTTCAATCAATTTTCTTTCAGTTTCACTTATGCGTCTCACTTCCTTTGCCTGTTTGGTCTTTGAGCATTTTCAGTACAAGTTTGGGGGTGCCCCCGTTAATTTTGGTCCAATGAGGACATTGCACAGACTTGGTTTGGGGGTGTAGTCTCTCTTATTTCCGGTATTAAAAAAAAAAAAAAACTTTTCGGGGCTTGGTCGATCAATCGACCCTTCTTAGTCGATCGATCGACTGAGCAAAGTCAAGTTTTTATGTGGAATTTAAAATTTGATAAATTATGCAATCTAAAACGGATATTAAATGCAATTTCATTTCATTGTTCTTAGGAGAGAAGAGCTAAGGTGAAATTGACATATAAATCTTAAACCCGCTCTTAAGGAGTTTTTGGTGTTTGACTCAGTTCAAAGAGTTTAAATCATGAAAATTTATCTAAATTATGAACGGTAAGGATTCTAGTGGAGATTAAAATCCAGTGAGCTTTAGAGCCAATTTTCCGTCTTTGATGAGTGCTTATATAAACTCGGAGTTGTCTTTGAATACGAATTATTTCTGCATAATCTCACATATTTTATTTTGACTTGTAACTTTGCATGACATTAATTTTATATCATTGTCCTAGAACGTATTATGTGTTTGTTCGAGACAAGAAAGGCAGAGTTACTATCTTTTGAGGACATGATTGGAGGCCATCTTTGGCTCGATTATGCCTAAAATGCCCCACCTCATATAAATTTGTCGTATTAGTACCCCGTTGAGCCCATTTGAAAATTTTACCTTTAAAATTTTCTTGATAAGCCACATTAACCTCTAATCCTTCATCTTTCTAAAAGTTTAACTTTACCATGCATATTTCTGATAAATTAGGGATGAGAATGAACGGAAAGAGAGTAAGTGGAGAGATACCAAGTAGTGGTGTTCACTAAGAAGTTATATCGAAGTAAAAAAAAAGGGAGAAAAAGAAAAAGAAATATTTTTAAAAATATGAAAAAAAAAAAAAATACAAAATATGAGGTGCAAAAAGTCAAATAAGTGAATTGAGGGAGAAAAGAAAATAAAGTTGAGAAAAATAGAGAAATAGTGAGAAAGAAGAAAAAAAAAAAAAGGAGAAATAGAAAAAATCAAAAGTTAGTTTTCTTTCCAGTTTCTCATAAATTTTGAATCCGAACTTCCATTTCTTTCTTTCCCTTACCTGAGCCCCATTTCAACCCTATAAAAGACCTCCATTATCCGATCTTGTATTGGTAACTGCCTGGTAGAGAACAAATATGTGATACTTATGGAACTTGATATGGCATGCTTAGAATATACAAGTATCTGTTCTTATGAGATTTAGTTTTATTCATTGATTATGCTGCATTTTTTTCTTTTTTTCTTTTCAAGCATGTGAGACTCTTTTTGTTTGCCTTGTATTGATCTCTCACTTATGAGCGAAAATGAACTCATCATCAGAGTGATTTTATTTTGAGAAGTACACCTATTGTGAGGTTTGAATCAAAGCAGAAATCTATGCAGTTCACAAATAAGATAAATTCTCAGATAAAAAAAAAATATTTGATCTGATGACCACATTGACACATCTAAAGATGGGTAAAAAATTTATCTGTAAATTGAAGCATTAGTGTAGCTTAACTAAGTATCAATGAAAATGACATGGCATGCATATTACTTGTGGAAGAAATGCGCAATAAGATCAATTAACAAATTCCACACAATCAATACCTTGAAGTTTGTGGGTAACTTCACTGAAAACCCTCAGGAGAAAAAACTCCTCCACTAGGGATCACCTAGCGGTTTAAAGGCTTGTTGCATATGCTAAATACAATCGTGCTCCCTACGAAAGTGGCATTCTTCAATTCTCTTAGGATGCTAGTTTACTTTTCAGTTTTGTTCATCCACTACTTTGCTAGAGGACTAGCAAAGTGTAGGTTTGGGGGTATGATGTGCAATGAAATATGAGGATATTTCACCCCTAAAAATCTACATTTAGTCGTTCGATGAAAGCTATCTAACATGATTTGTCAGGTTTTCTAAGTTTCAGGACAAAGTGGTTATTAAACTCATTAGGAAGCACAAAATAGCGAAAAAGCGGAAAGGAAGTGACAAATAAAGAAAAACAAGACCTTTTGACTAGGTCGATCAATCGACCCTTATTGGTCGATTGATCGACATAATCCGGAGGACTTGAAAATTGAAAAATAAAATCTGATATGGTCGATTCATCGACCATATTCAGTCGATCAATCGACCAAATTCAAATTAGAGTTTTGAATTTGCATTTAAAGCGGCCGATCTTAGTACTATTTAGGGAGATAAAATCTGAGGATCCGGGGGGCAGTTATTTTCATTCCGCATTCTTCTGTTTAGTTTTCGGTTGTTTTAAATGTGTAAGGGCATTGAGTCCCAGTTTTCTTGAACTATCTTTAGAATATTCATTTTGGGAGAGAGGAAGATAAGTCTGAGTTTTTTTTTTATTGGGATCCCCTTTCAAGAGGGAGGTGCACGTACTTTGGATTAAAGCTTTTCATGGATATTATTAAACCCCTTTACGGTATTTTAATGTTTATGCTGATTTACATTTCAATCATGTTGTTTACTGTTACCATGTGTGGCTAGTTTCATTGAGGATGGGGATCTGATGAACCCCATCCGAGGGAGTCATTTATTTTAATACAAATCTGTGACTAAGATGTCAGATGCTTTTAAAGGCCCTAATATTATTATTGAAAATGGTAAAATCTGATTTCAATCTGAGATCTAGGAGCTAATCATGCCCTATGATTTCAGATCTGCAATAATAATTTTATCTTAATTATTACCCATCTCGGGATAAAGTTTTGCTGTCATCTGAGGTGTGAGTGTTAATCACACACTCATGAGGTGTTAATTATATATCTCCTTGATCTTGGATTGATAGTGTGACTTTATTCCAGTGGTGAGTTTCAATCACTATATGAGGTGTGGGTGTTAATCACACACTCATGGGGTGCTAATCATGCATCTCCCTAATCTTAGATCGTACTTTGAAAATCACTTAGAGATTGGGTTCTGAGTATTGTCCAAGGTGTGAGTGTTAATCATACACTCATGAGATGCTAATCATACATCTTCGTGATCTCAGATCTATATTTTAGAACTCACGTGTGTTTGGGGCGTGCTTCTTTTTAGATAACTGTTAAAGATCTCACATCTAAATCCACAGATTTGTATTGCACAAATGATAAACCTAAGATGGGAGGATTTAGTATCCCAATCCTTATCTTTTATAATCTGTTAAATTTCAATTAGTGGTTAGTATTTATCTCATCTTTCAAATTCTTACGTTTTTAATTTAGAAAATACTGTGATAGATCTGTGGTAATTCTTTTGGTTAAGTGCTATTTCTGATTTTAAATTTTCTAATCAATTCTCGTGGGAACGATCTCGTACTCTGCACCCACTGACTACATCACGATTCGTGCACTTGCGAGTACAACTTAATTTTAACATCAGTTGTGCTTTTAGTTTAAGTTCAAATGATATTATTCTCCTATTATTTAGGGAGTCATTATATATATATATATATATATATGGCAAAACCCTACATTAGTAATGTAGCATTCAACGCTGCCATAGTGCTATTTGGATACCAAGTGGTATTGCTACATTCCCAAAAATAAATAAAAAATACTTCTTATCATTGTTAAAAATATGGTGAAAGTACGAAAGATTGCATGCACCATGTTACGGGAGCAGAGGTCAAACTTTGACCATATTTTTTAAGGGCAAAAAATTGTAAAAATGAATTATTTTAGATCACATACAACGTGGATAATGGTCCCCAATGAGTGTTTATTTTGGGATCACATGTCATGTAAAATTTGATCTCAACACTAGTATAATGGTCAAATGCTACACCTCTAAGACAGCCACCTCATAAGGCCATAAACATGTATTTATCCTTTATCCTGTTGTTTTAAAATCCCTTGAGCCCTATTTAGAGTTAAACAACTTAAATGTGGCCAAAACCCTTGAGGGCCATTACTTGTACAAGAAATTAAAAAACAACAGACCTGGTATTTTGGGGACATAACATGTCATGTGAATTCACCATCTAAGCCGTCTTATTTGAAGGCCATGATCTGAAAATCTCTAATCCAAAAGATTAAGAGAAAACACAATCTCTTCACACAGTCAACAATTGAGTCAATTAATAACCTTTGACTGTATGGAATTATATGATGAAGATTGTATTTGCCCAATCTTTTGCAACTAAGGTCTTTAGCTCATGGCCTTCAAATCAGATGACTTAGATGGTGTTGTCATTTGATATTTTCCAAAATATGAAGTCTTTCTTTCCAACTATGTACAATAGCCAACTTCTCATGTGCAAGTAAGGACTCCCTAAATGATATCAATCATTTCCTCTTTAACCAAGTTAGCTTACTACGCAATTTTTTTTCCCCTTATCATTTCCTAACTCACAAGGAGACTACTCTTTCTCTCTCTCTCTAAAGGGTTAATATTAGATGACTATCACATACAATTAGATTGGTGCATGGATCAATTTCGTTCACCACTCTACACATAAGTGAGGCTAGCTTTTAACAACAAATCACTCAGCTTAATACCATAGTCATTGGTTTGTGCATTCATTTATGTGGCACCAACTTATTTGATAGACAGAGATACCTATAAGCTGTCATTTGATATATAGTTTAACAAGTACATAATAAGAGTTTTTTGCATATACTCTTATATTTTGGCATATTCATAAATATCACTCCCTGTTTCACTTAATTATAAATAATCCTCTAAGCAATTTTGTATTTAAATAGCACCTTGAGTTCTCTTTCCGTTAACTGTCAGTCTCTAAAAAATAAAGTGACGTGAGAAAAGTATTTCTAACACGAGAAAAAAAAAATATAAGTGATAATTGCACTTTGCTTTCTCGAAAGTGACAGTTAACAGAATGATAACTCAAGATATTTAAACACAAAGTTACAAATTAGGAATTATTTATAAATAAATGGAAGAAGGGTGACATTTATAAATATGCCAAAATAGGGGGGTATATGCAAAAAAAACCCTACTTAATATAAGCTAATGTTGTGACTGGTGATGAAAGAAGCAGCTCTCCCCCAAGAGTTGGCATCATGGTATGTGGTGTGATTCACCTGCAAGTACCAATAAAATACCGTACCCACTTTCTCCCAAGTTTTTGCCAACACACAACTAAAGAAGGCTTTCAGGGGAAGCGGTTCAATGGTTGATAATGATGTTTGGTACAATGGTAAAAGGCTTGAGCTGTCAAGTATGAAAATGCTTGAAAGCCACTGAAGTCAGGCTTATATCTTGTCCATCGGGCATAACCGCCTTTTTCTTTTATTTATTTATTTATTTATTTATTTATTTAACAAAAGAAGGGCTTTGATGCCTTTGTGCACATTTTAGTCATTTGCTAAATGATGAGTGGCTTGGCTAGGAGCTGCCCTCAACCACCATTTTAGGAACTTGAAGGCCATTGATACAACTTTTAGGTAGGGGTCTCACTAGGCTGGGCCGAGATGGGTTGGATTTGGACTTGGCCTTAAACAGATGGAATATAATCAAGCCTCTTGGGACTAGCTCACATTGTGCCCGATTACTGAACGGGCTAGTCTGGGCTAGCCAGTTTATTAATCTAGCATACTTACCTTACCCCATACTCTGCTCATGGCAGCCTAATCAACCCAAGTCGGAAGCTAGGCTGGAATTTTTTATGATTCGAATTAGGCCTTAAGCAGGCTGATTATAAATTATAATCGGGCCTCTAGGAGCTACCACATGGCCTGATTAGTAATCAGGCCGGGTATGACCAGCTTGTCGATTAATCGGGCATACCCACCTTAGCCCATATCTGGCCATGCCAGACCAAGCCGGGCTCTAACCCAGCCCATTGAGACCCTGACTTGTGGAACCAAGGGCAAATTCTTTGTACCTGAGTCTTCATATTCACTGCTTCCAAGTTCATTGGTTAACGTGAAAGCCCATCCCAAGTCAAAATCCTTTCTATCCAAGGGTTCAAAATTTGGTTGAATTTGCCCTTATCATTCCAATTTTTTTTAGATTTTAGGCCTTCTTAGTGGGATCTGTTACATGATTTTATGCTACAGCCACCTCACAGAAATAAAGGAAAAGTCTGATTGACTGATCCACAAAAGAATCATGGGTCTACTAGCATACGGTTAAATATTGATTTCATATGGCACACATTCCAAAAAGTGAATGTGAACTACATTTGAGGATATGCTATGATTATATTCACTTTTTAGGATGCGTATCATATAAAATCAACATCCGATCGTCTGATAGTAGGCCTACGATCTCAAGATATATAGTGTGGAAGATAAGGGCCAAAAACAATCTCCATATCATCTGATTGAAACAGTAAATAATATTTTCAATTCTTTATCTGAGGTGGCTGTAAAATAAAGTGCTGTAGTAGTAACACCAGCCATTTTTTATGTGCTTTGAGTAAAATCTTTAAAAGGCAGGGATATTTCAGTAATTTTGCGCATACTATCCGTTTCCCTTCCCTCGGCGTGGTTATCTTCGACCGCATTTTGAGGGAGGTGTAGTAGTAGGTGGCGCGATGGCTATTTCCATCTCTTCTCTCTCATCTTCTCTCTCTTCCCTTTCTTTCTCTTCTCAAATCTCTTCGAAACCCCAAAATCTGTCTTTCTCCTTGAAGAGCAAAAGAACTTCCCCAAATGTTTTTACAGTCGTCAAAAACCCTGTTGTCGTTGCCTCGGCCGCTGCTTCGATCGCTTCTCCCGTCAATTTGGAGACGACGAATCTGGAGAAGTACGTGAAATCGAGGCTCCCTGGAGGATTCGCTGCGCAGAAAATCATAGGGACGGGTCGAAGGAAGTGTGCGATTGCTCGCGTTGTTCTTCAGGAAGGTAATGGGAAGGTTATCATCAATTACCGCGACGCCAAGGTACAAATTATAATCTCTCTCTCTCTCTCTCTCTCTCTCTCTAATTATTAGCTGGTTAGCTGGTAAGATAAGGAGTTATCCCTAATTAATTCCTACTACTCCATGAAGCTAATCTAAAAGTTCAATGAAGTCAGACTTAGAGGCTTGCTGCAATACTACTTGGTGAAGATAGTAGGAGCCTCCAAGAGATATGGAAACATTTTCTCAAAGATTCCACCAAGCTTGACTCAATTAGAATCTTGTACTGGTTGGCACTATTGTTTGATTTTTTTTTATTTTATAAAATTGATCTAAACATTGGATCCAATCTCCACGTGGCACCAAAACAGTGTTTTGGGTGCCACGTGGAGCTTCATGTGAACCATTGCGGCACGCTCACCGTGCCCATTGGGATATATATATATATATATATATATATATATCTTTTGGTGTATGTTAAGCATTGATATTACAGTGACATAACATTGAGACTCTAGTCTTTGAATTCTATGATATCCTGTTGTAAAAGCAAATCTAGAAAGCAAGAAGAAAGAGGAGTACAAATATGAAGATCTGACTATATATTTTCTAGATTGAATTCAGATACCATGTGGAATATAGCTCTCAAGTCTCTTTACTCCTTTCTTGAATTGTTTTTTTTTACTCAATTCCATTTTTCTCTGTCCGCATTGGTGCATTGGATTCTTTCCTTTCTTAGATCTGTCAAGTCTTCTCTGTTCATGGTAGTAGTACCCCTAGAGAATGAGCCTAAGTCTCGTAGGTGAGACTGTCGGGGACGCCACTTACATGGACATTGGATTCGGACCGCACCGGTTCTATCGGCGTCGGAAGAAGCGTAGAGGAAGCCCGAGTACCGTAGCCTCAGAGGAGGAACAGACACAAACCGTGAGGAGAACGGCACTACAGATAACCCTCGTGCAAGCGAGTACTTAAACTCGCTCGAGCGAGCACTTAAACTCACTCGAGCGAGCCTTGCTCGAGCAATGATAAACCACGCGCGAGCGAGCACGTAAGACGGGATTTCATGCGGAAACTTCCTTTTTGTGTTTTATTAGTAGTAGAATTCTTTTATTTCGAAATTAATTATTGGTAGCCTATATATAGAGAGGCTTGTAAAGACTTTTAATTAGTTGATTGATTATTTGAATGCTTTTATGCTTGAATAATCTTTGCCTGAGATGGGTTTGGTGTGAGGCCAAGGGAGTGATTCCCAAAAGTCATTGTTATCTTCTCTATTCTATTTGCTACTTTCGATCTGTGTTTGCTTCTGTAAACCCCAAGCCTAAATTCTTCCTAGATTTCTAAAACCCTAAACCCGTTTGAAGCGTAAATCTCTTTAAGCCAACACCCTTCCAAACCATAAACCGATCTAATAGCCATAAGCCTGTTACAAACCCTAATTCCCTTTTACAATCCAATTTGGAATCCGTGAATCTACATCGGACCACAAACGAGCGCCTAATCCTGGAAAAGCTAGAGTCCTATCTCTAGGCCGATCTTGCCTCGACTCTAAAAGTACTTGCGCATTGGACTGGACCCTACCTGGATCTCGTATGATCTATCCATCTGAATTCTGCAAAACCCTAAAAGTATCTTAAGATAATTTTGCCATTAAACTTGAATTATTTTATTTAATTTCGGCAAAATCTACATAAAATCATATTCCGCATTTTGAGGTTATCGTCCCGCGTCAAAGACTCTTACTCCCATGTGCAAAGTTCAAGGAGTCGCGGTGCATTACATGCCCTCACACGTGAATGAACTTGGTCACTTTAGCATTTGCATCTATGTAATTGTATATCCATTATTACATAATCTATGGAATATGGAGTTTATTACGTAATATATGGAGTATGGAGAATGCTAGCATGTGTAATTGTTATGCCAATACATGGAGTTTATCCGCATACTCTTCCTCCAATAAGCGTCATGTGTTAACGACTTCAAAGTGCAACTACGAGGCGGCGGTTGAGACCATTTGTTGACCATTTATTTTAATTCAACAATTGTAAATGGTTGGTTAATTAACTTGCGGTAATGCAAGCATGTGAAGTTCACCTTAAGCACCATTGCACCAAGCCCTATGACGTGGGGAGTTGAGGCTTTGTGCAAGACAACTCGCTTTGAGCCTCTTGCATGGTGGCACCCAGAGGTGAAACATGAACATAGAAATGCAAGGGGACATATATAAACTTAGAAATCCTTTTGACCCTAGCCAATGTGGGACCAAATTTTGTCTCTTAAAAGAAGTGCCAAATGTAGTAAACTTTTTTAGCAAATAAGTTTTAAAATATGAGGTTTGGATAATTATGTTAGAGAGAGTGACGCGGGACAACGACTGTAAAATGAATATGAGATGATAATTGTCAAAATTAAACTAATTAATTGAATAATTAATCACAAATTAAAGTGATACCTTAGGGTTTCATGGAATTCTGCTTAGGTAACCATGTTTGGTTCTGCTAGAGTCTAATCCGGCGTGTGAGATCCATTTAGATTTGCGGAAGGCGTGATCCTAGAAATAGAACTCTAGCATCCTCTAGGTTGGAGCGCTTACTTGTTGATCGATGTGGAATCGTAGATCCTTGCTAGAGCTTTGAATTGAATTGATCAATCGGTCTCAAATTGGGCAATCTTGAGCCCAACAACGGTCATAGATCGACGAGCTAAGGTTGGAGTTGATCCACAAGGGTTGTTCATTGAGGCGGGAACCCCCATAGCGGAAATAGTTTTTTTTTTTGGGTCTTTTAAAGACCAAGAAAATATGGGCCAAATTTAGTAACGAGGGCCCCCCAAACCAGGCCTCTCTCTCCAAGGTTCCACTTCTAAAGCCATTCCCAAAAATAGAATCCCAGATAATGTCTCTCTCTCTCTCTCTCTCTATTGGTTCCACATCCCAGCCAAGCCTCTCTCTCTTCCCCAATCCCCCTTTCCCCAACCCCACATCTCTCTCTCAATTAATAAATCAAACTACTCATAATTACAAATCTAGCAAATAATTAAGGACTAAATAACGAAAAATCTCAGTCGTTGCATCTTCGGCTTCTCTTATTTCCTTGTGCTTGTAGCATCTCACCCTTCGTACATGTGGCCTCCGATAGACATGTTCAAACCATATCAAGCAACATTTCATAATTTTTTCTTTAGAGGTGGCACTCTTAAATTTCCTTTTATATACTCGTTTTAAAATTTATCATTTCTTGTTACCCCACACATCCATCTCAGCCACATATACTCTTATCTTCTTGTCTTTTTTCATAGTCCAATATTCTTTACCATATAATATGGCAGGTCTAACTGTCGTCTTATAAAATTATCCCTTCAATCTAAGTGGAACTCGTGTGTCGCACAATACTTTGCTTTCTTATCTCTATTTCATCCAACCTGCATTAATCCTCTTGGAGATGTCCTGCTCAAATCCATTATCTTATTGTACAATAGAGCTTAAATAGTGAAATCTATGACAATGTGGCACTATAAGATTTTCTAGTTTAACTAAATCCTCCCCCGGGTTATTATGTTCACTAAATTTGCACTCCATGTAATCCGTCTTTATTCTACTAATTTTTAAACTCTTGACTCCGAGGCTTTTCTCCAAAATTTCAAGTTATCATTTATTGCTTTCCTTGTTTGGACAATTAGTACCACATCATTCGCAAATAATATGCACCGTGGAGTCTCTTCTTGTATGTCTATGGTTAAATGCATCCATGATTAAGGCAAACAAATAAGGGCTCAAGTTAGATCCTTGATACATCCATCATTCGCAACTCATCTCTCCACACGCCCTTCTTACACTAGTTTTTGCCCTTCATACATTTCCTAAATCAATATATAAGTTCAAGGTGCATTTCTTCCTCAACATCCACCAGGTTATCTCTCTTGGCGCTCTATCATAACTCATAAGTCTTCTACAAATGAATAAAACCCATATGCAAGTTCTTCCTTCTCTTTCTAAACTTCTCCATTAGTTACCTTAATATGAAAATAGCTTCAGTTGTTAATCTTCCCAACATAAATCCAATCTGGTTCTCTGATATACGTGATTCTTGTCTTAGACGTTGTTAACTATTCTCTCTCAAAGTTCCATAGTCTAGCTTATAAGTTTAATGCCTTGATAGTTTGCACAATTTCGTATGCCTCCTTTGTTCCTATCAAAAGGACCAAAATGCTCTCCCTCCATTCCTAAGTCATTTTCTTTGTTTTTAGTATCTTTTTGAACAATCTAGTCAACCAACTCAGTCCATTCTCTCCCATCATAATCCAAACTTTTATAGGTACTCCATTTGGTCATAATGTTTTTCTTTTCATGATATTTTTTAAGGTTGGTTTTTATCTCAGCTTTTGACATTTCGTTGATCATCCCTTGATTGGTTTTGCTTTTTGATTAACTTCCTTTGCAAATTTTGTGTTTAATAGATCCTTAAAATGTTCTTGCTATCTAATCTTTATCTCATCCTCTTTTACCAAGACCTTAATCGTTGTATCTATTACACTTTACAATGTCTAGATCTCTAGTTTTATTATCTAATCTTGGCAACTTTATAGACTCCTCTTTCTTTATTTCATTTCCCAGCCGAGTGTATAAATTGTCATATGCTTCATACATAACCTTACAACTTTCTTAGCTTCTCTTTTGGCGAGTTTATATCTTTCAAGACCAGCTGTAGTTCTTGTTGTTTTTCATTCCTTAAAATACTTTTTCTCAACAATATGGCTTTTGAATATTTACATTCCACCACCATGTTGTTTCTTTTTGTGTACATTTTCTTCCTTTAGATTTCCTGAGCACCTCCTTAACCACTCGTTTCAGACATTGCGTCATTCATTCTCACATCTCATTTGGCCCTCACATTGCCATACTTCTTGTTTACTCATTTTTCCTTTAAAGGTTGTTATTTTGTCTTCTTTTAATTCTCACTACTTTATTTTTGGGTGATCCTTTGTCATTTTAATTGCTTTTAAGGTTTTATTAAATGTGTATTAAGTAAAAGTAGTTTTCAGCAATTTCTGTACTTTGAGGTAGTTCTTTGGGAAACAACTTTAAAAAGCTAAAAGTTTGGGAATTTGTCCATTAAATATAGGAAAGGAATAGCATTATGATATTTTCCAAAAAGTTTTGTATAAAACACACACATACAAAGTTGTCTTCCAACATTTAAAACGCCTGTTTTAACATTGAGAGAGACTCTACAATTTTCTTCTACCAAATTTTCTTGGAAGATATAACACTCCCATATTCAAATGCTTACAATCCTTCCTCATGTAGCCAATTTTATGGCACTGATACCTTCAAAGCATTTTCCCCTATGGTGATTGTTCATCGTTTAATGAACATTATATGTTGAGGTTCAATTTTCAAACTTTCAAATTAAATTATATTTTGAGATTCTGGGACTTCTATACAAGTCTCACTTGAGTTACTACAAGAACATTTTTCACCTCCTCCACCATAAGATATCTTGCAAGAGTTCTTCCAATGTCTAAGCAAGTGTGTCATACTTCTCTTGGATATAGCAATCTATCATTTTCTCTCTCCCTGATTTGAGAGTTAAATTTTGGATTCCACAAAAGATGGTACAAAGCCTGTCCTTTTAGAGTGGAAATCAAGGGTTCATACTCTTTTTGAAATCACCATATGAGGTGTTTCCCAAGGCTTTGCCAATGGCCATTGTTGAGCACATCTTGACTTATCCTCCTTACCATGGATCAAAATCTCGGTTTTCCGATACATATTGACGGGGACGCCGACATTGTAGACATCGGATATGGACCTTTTCGCGTGTACCGACGTCGGAAGAAGAGGAATGGAAATTAAAACTAGGCGAGAGAGGACATTCTGGAAACCGCAAGGAGAAGTGCCGCAGCAAACCCTCACTCGAGCGGTTATAATCCTCGCTCGAGCGGGCCCAGTGACGAAAATTTTCTTTTATTTATTTATTTTTAGTCTTTTATTATTTTAGAACTCTTTTAGTGCGAGTTTTATTTCGTTTAGGGTTTTCTTAGCCTATATAAAGGCCTTGTAAACACTCTATTAAGGAGATTGATTATGAATGAAAAGAGCTTTTGCTTATGTGTGCTTGAGATGAGCCTCTACGAAGAGTGAATCTTCTTCCCGAGAAGGGTTTGGTGCGAAGCCAAGGGTGTGAAGCCTATAATTCTATCTACCTCTTTTATCTTTGTTTGCGTGATTCTACAACCCTAAATCGACCATCTTCTTGTGAAATCCTAAACCCTAAACTTCTCTAAATCCTTGAATCGATCCGATTCAACAACCGTAGAGCCCAGTAGAGTTATTAAACCTTCCGCACCTGATATTCAGAGAAAATCAGTGATCCCATCATTGAATCGTGAGCACCCTAATCTGGAAAGAAACCTAGAGTTCTATCTCTAGGATCGATCTCAATGCAACTAATCTGGATCTAGCGCTCGGATCAACCCCTCTGAATTATACGTGATTCTCCCAAGGAATACTACGAGACCCTGAGGTATTCGTTATATTTTGCAAGTTTCATTGTTTAGTTTAATTCCCATTTAATTTCGGCAAAATTCAATCATATCATTCACGTAGTTTAGGGTACCGTCCTGCGTCAGTTTTGGTATCAAAGCCCTAGGTTCTAGGTTAGGGCATACTGTGTGACATTGCATTGATTGCACTTTATTTTCATCACATATTATTTCAGTTTGGCCAAAGTGTTCATCTTGCATTCCATTCTAGAGCCCGTCAATAGTAAACTATATCACCATGGACATGAGTAGGATTACTGAAGCTCTTAACAGCCTGAGGGCTGACCTAAAATCGATCAACGATCGAATGACTACCTTAGAGGCAGCCCAAAGGACTCTCGAAACATCCAATGAGAGATTGTTAGACCGAGCCAATCGGTTAGACGAGGGTGATGAGTACTTTGAACCACACCGTCAGCGTAATGGTCCACGTTTTGAACGAAATGGCTACCAACATAATCGGAGCCGGAATCATAGGTTTGATCATCATGGAGATGACTACGACCCGGAAGGGAGGCTCCTCAAAAATGTCCGAGTTGAGTTCCCGACTTTCGATGGAAGGCTAGACCCTCAAGTCTTCCTTGGACCGTTATCCGATATGGACCAGCACTTTGAGTGGTTTGGCATGAGCGATGAGAGGTGTGTTAGACTTGCTAAGATGAAGCTCATAGGCCAAGCCCGACTCTTTTGGGTCAACGTTGAACGCATCAGAACGAATGCGGGTTGTGCTCCCATTACCCATTGGGAGGACATGAAGGAGCGACTTACAGAGAAGTACGTTCCTTCTTCATACTACCATCGTCTCCTTGACCAATGGCAAAATCTGCGCCAAGGTAGTATGCCTGTATCGGATTACATTGGCAAATTTGAAGAGTTCATGATGAGAGCCAAGGTATCCGAAGACCCCCAAGTCACTCTATCCAGATTTCGTACCGGATTGAGATTTGACTTGCAGAAAGAGTTAGTCTCCCACCCTGTTGAGACTCTCGCCGAGTGTTACACCGTCGTTCAAGACCTTGAACGATATTTGAAAATGACGGTGACTAGGCGATCTGATTTTCACACTAGTCAATTCCGTACTGGCGAAGTGAAATCTAGTGCTGGAAACCCGCCTGCCAAACCCACGCAACCCACATCTACCAATGTGAGGTTTGACAAAGGTAAGGGTGTAGCCGGAGAATCCTCGAAGAGTGGGTCTCATGTCAAATGCTATAAATGTCAAGGGTTGGGACACTTTGCCGCCCAATGCCCTACGAGAGACCCACAAAGGAATCTCTTCATTGACGGGGAAGGAGAAGAGAGTGAAGGAGTTTATGAGGAAGAGGTCTTTGAGCCGAATGCCACACCTAGTGACGAGGAAGGTGATAGCATGGGTCGCGCTCTAGTTGTGAGGTATGCCTTTGCACAGCCTCAACGGGATGAAAAGGAGGATTGGTGAAGGGAGAACATCTTCCACACCTTTGCCACATGTGGGACAAAAAGTTGTAGGGTAATCGTGGATAGCGGAAGCTGCACCAATGTGGTGTCAGGACATACCGTCACCCACTTAGGGCTTACACCTGAAGCCCATCCGAGACCTTATAAAGTCGCATGGGTTGACTCTTCATCCATTCCCGTATCTCAGAGGTGTCGTGTACCCATACAGTTGGGTTCATACACTGACACCCTATGGTGCGATGTGGTACCAATGGATGTGGGCCACATTATCTTAGGGAGGCCATGGCTCTATGATTTGAACGTGACTATTTTTGGGCGATCTAACATTTGTACGTTCAATTACAAGGGCAAGAAAATCACTCTTAACCCTTTGGCTCCCAAAGCACCATCAGTCAACAGAGTTGAGAAGGGAGGTCAATCCAAGGCCATCAATATTGTGACCCCTTCAGAGTTTGAAAGAGCATCGAAAGATGAGAGTGTTGTGTATGTCGTTGTTACTGTTGAGAGTACTTCTGAGTCAGTCTGTGAGTACCCCAAGGAGGTAGAGCCCATCCTGAATGAATTTGCAGATGTCTTCCCCAAAGACTTACCTAGTGAGCTCCCTCCCATGCGTGACATTCAACACGCAATTGACTTAGTTCCCGGATCGACATTACCGAACCTGCCCCACTACAGATTAAATCCGGTTGAGCATGCCGAGTTGACTCGGCAAGTCAGTGAGCTCCTACAAAAGGGGTTCATAAAAGAGAGTCTGAGCCCGTGTGCTGTACTAGCATTACTCACGCCTAAGAAAGATGGTACATGGCGCATGTGTGTGGATAGCCGAGCGATTAATAAGATCACTGTTAAATATCGGTTTCCCATACCGCGGCTCGATGACATGCTTGACATGATGGTTGGAGCCACTATCTTTTCCAAGATAGACCTTAAAAGTGGCTACCATCAAAGTGCGTGTCGCCTCGGCGATGAATGGAAAACCGCCTTCAAGACCAAAGACGGTCTTTATGAGTGGATGGTCATGCCTTTTGGGCTTTCCAATGCCCCGAGCACATTTATGAGGCTCATGACCCAAGTGTTGAGGCCATTCCTTGGCAAATTCCTTGTCGTATACTTTAATGACATCCTGATTTACAGCCGGCATAAGGAGCAACACATCATCCACCTAAGGTTGGTTTACGAAACCTTGAGGGGAGAGAAGTTATCGCGAATCTCAAAGAAGTGTACCTTCATGCATTCATTGTATTCTTGGGATTCATTGTCTCGGTGAGACGGGATGGTTGCGGACCCTACGAAGGTTAAGGCCATTGTGGAGTGGCCCGTACCTCGGAATATTCATGAAGTCCGTAGCTTCCACGGTTTGGCCACATTTTACCGTCGCTTCATCCGAAATTTTAGCACCATCATGGCTCCCATTACCGATTGCATGAGAAAAGGGGAGTTCCTATGGAGCAAAGCCGCGACGAGGGCCTTTTGCCGAGATAAAAGAGAAAATGGTTATCAGACCATGCGCCTACCAGACTTTTCTAAGGTCTTCGAAGTAGCATGTGACGCATCGGGTGTAGGCATAGGCGGAGTGCTGAGCCAAGAAGGCCACCCTGTGGCCTATTTTAGTGAGAAACTCAAAGAGGCAAAGCAGAAATACTCCACCTATGACAAGGAGTTTTATGCGGTCGTCCGATCTCTGTGGTATTGGAAACATTACCTGAGACCGCAAGAATTTGTGTTGTTTTCTGACCACGAAGTCTTACGTTTCCTTGCTTCCCAGAAAAAGTTGAACCCGAGGCACGCGAAGTGGGTCGAGTACCTTCAAGGGTTCACATTTGTTTTGAAGCATAAGGCTGGTGCCAAGAACAAAACTGATGCGCGCTTAGTCGTCGAGTCATGACTTTGCGATCTATGAGCACCGAGGTCATCGATTTGGCGGTTGAAGCAAGATTATCCCGATTGCCCGATTTGGGGAAGAATACACGCTTTCTTTGAAAATTGAACAACAATAACTCGAATATACCTGCTTTGGATGGGTATTTGTTCAAAGGGAATCGTTGTGCATCCCTCGCACTTCATTATGACTTCCTCATCTCTGGGAGTTATATGCCTGAGGGATTGCGGACATTTTGGGCGCCGATAAAACCAAAGGCGCTTGTTGAGGATAGGTTCTATTGGCCTAGCCTTGTGAGAGATGTCTCTAGGGTCGTAAAACAATGTCGTATATGCCAAGTTGCAAAGCATATAAAACAAAATACGGGCTTGTACACCCCTTTGCCCGTGCCGCACACCCCGTGGCAAAACAACTCTATGGATTTCGTGCTAGGACTTCCAAAGACCCAACTGAAGCACGATTCCATTTTTGTGATAGTGGACCGCTTTTCTAAGATGGCCCACTGCATACCCTGCTCTAAAACCTCCGATGCGACTCACATAGCCTAATTATTTTTCGGGGAGGTTGTGTGTCTACATGGGTTACCCCGGACGATTGTGTCGGATCGAGATGTGAGATTTACCGCATTTCGAAAACTTTATGGCACATGATGGGTACCATGCTCCAATTTTCTTGACCTATCATCCTCAAACAGATGGCCAAACCAGTCCACCAATAGGAGCTTAGGTAATCTTCTCCGTTGTCTTGTTGGTGATCACCCTAGGACTTGGGATTCTATTTTCCCTTTAGCCGAGTTTGCATATAACAATTCAGCCAATAGGTCCCTAGGTATGAGTCCTTTTGAGGTCGTCCTTGGTCATAGGCCTAGAATACCAATTGATCTAATTCCCATGTCTGCATCTCATCGAAGTTTTCGAGTCACCGATTTATTTGCCTGACATATACATGAATTGCATGTCAAATTAGAAAAAGAATTAATGCTAGCAATGAACAATACAAAATATCTGGGATCTAGCGCTTCAAGGAATTCCAGGTTGGAGATTACGTCATGGTTCGGGTTAGGCCTGAGCGGTTCCCATTGGGAGCTGCAAAGAAACTTCAAGCCCGTGGCGCTGGGCCTTTTAGAATTGTGGCAAGGAGCGACCCTAATGCATATGTTCTCGAGCTTCCACCTGATATAGGGGTCAGCTCTACATTCAATGTGGAGGACCTGGTTCCTTCATTGGCCCCAGCCCCACCCCCTCACAACCCCTTCCACGCAGCCCCGAACCCACATTCCAGCCCCACCCTGCAACCCCTACCCTTCCCTTCCCCACACAAGCAACGCAGAGAGGAGATCGAAGGAATACTAGATGATATGGCGATATCCACCCATGATGGTGGAATTCAAAAGTACTTGGTCAAGTGGTTTGGAAAGCCGGACTCCGAGAACTCATGGGTAGCTGAAGACGAAGTTCGCCGTTTGAACCCCGACATACTCGAGCGCTATCACGACACCGCTTCATCAGTGATGAAGCCTTTTCGGCCCGGGAGAATTGACGGGGACGCCGACATTGTAGACATCGGATATGGACCTTTTCGCGTGTACCGACGTCGGAAGAAGAGGAATGGAAATTAAAACTAGGCGAGAGAGGACATTCTGGAAACCGCAAGGAGAAGTGCCGCAGCAAGCCCTCGCTCGAGCGGTTATAATCCTCGCTCGAGCGGGCCCTCGCTTGAGCGGTTATAATCCTCGCTCGAGCGGGCCCAGTGACGAAAATTTTCTTTTATTTATTTATTTTTAGTCTTTTATTATTTTAGAACTCTTTTAGTACGAGTTTTATTTCGTTTAGGGTTTTCTTAGCCTATATAAAGGCCTTGTAAACACTCTATTAAGGAGATTGATTATGAATGAAAAGAGCTTTTGCTTATGTGTGCTTGAGATGAGCCTCTACGAAGAGTGAATCTTCTTCCCGAGAAGGGTTTGGTGCGAAGCCTACAATTCTATCTACCTCTTTTATCTTTGTTTGCGTGATTCTACAACCCTAAATCGACCATCTTCTTGTGAAATCCTAAACCCTAAACTTCTCTAAATCCTTGAATCGATCCGATTCAACAACCGTAGAGCCCAGTAGAGTTATTAAACCTTCCGCACCTGATATTCAGAGAAAATCAGTGATCCCATCATTGAATCGTGAGCACCCTAATCTGGAAAGAAACCTAGAGTTCTATCTCTAGGATCGATCTGCGCTGCAACCTAACGGATCTAGCGCCTGGACTGAACCCTGCCTGAATTATACGTGATTCTCCCAAGGAATACTACGAGACCCTGAGGTATTCGTTATATTTTGCAAGTTTCATTGTTTAGTTTAATTCCCATTTAATTTCGGCAAAAATTCAATCATATCATTCACGTAGTTTAGGGTACCGTCCTGCGTCACATATCTTCCACGATAAATACGAGACGATATGTATCAGGTATGGCCGATACATTCAATGTATCGATGATACAATGGGTATGTATCGTTGATGCATAAAGATTTTGAACCATGTTCCTTACATGTATCCTTCATGTTTTAGAATTTAGAAGAAACAAAAAATGTTAAGTTCACTTAAATAGAGAGAGCAAGGAGACATTCTATTGAAAATTCTATCTGCCATTGGCCTTAAAGGTGCATTCTCCATTGAGCAACTGAGATCTTTGATTTGACTGCCGTTGTGAAATTCTAACTTGGCAAGCATGTGCTAAAAACTCGATGCTTTTGGTGTTTTTGACGTAATATTTTCTATATGTTTGAAATAACTATGCTTTGTTTTACTTTTTCCGTAAAAAAAAAAATCATTAGGTTAATTTATGTGGTAGCTATAAATATAAAATTGGTTTTTCTGGGTTAGTGGTGCGAGGAAATAGATTATTTCATTTGCAGTTTTTGCTGGTTTGACATGTGCTTTTATGATGCGGAGGTGGAGACTTTTTAGTTGAGTTTTTTGCTTCCATCAAATTGCCCCATTAAGCTTCGGATTGACCAGGAATCCCATAGTGTCATGCATTGGCTTGGTCCTGGTCCATGGAAACAGATTGCAGAATTCATAGAAATTAAGCACTGGCTTGCAATGGTGGAAGAGAGCTGTATTTCTGGGGAGTGGAATTCAAGGGCGGATAAGCTTGTAATGTTGGTGCAGTTTTAAATAAACTAGTAGTGGGGTAATGTGTTAGTTGGTTGGTAGGGTTTTTTTTTTTTTTTTTTAAGTTTTAGTGCCACGGATATTTCGAAATGAGGGGCAAGTTGGCTGGGTGTGGGAAGTCAAGGGTGGATAGGCTTGCAAACATTGGTGCTGCTGTAAATGAAGTAGTGGTGGAGTATGTGTGTGTTGGTTGGTAGGTTTTTTTTTTTAACAAATAATGTTTAGAGCCTAAAATATTTTCAAATGAGGGGCAAGCTGGCAGGTTTGTAATTATTGTATGCAATATTACTTCAATAAATTTTATGTGTTTTAGAACACAAATTTAGTAAACGTAAAATGAATACTGAATTTAGACAAATTCTTATACTTAAGGCAGATGCGTTTTTTTATTTTTATTGATGAATTTAATGAATTATCACACCTGTGAGTCTTGAATCACATTGGTACGCATTGATCATCAAGGTGTCACCATTATTTTATTAACTCCCCAATATTATGCATGCATAATCTGGAATGTTTAAGAACCATGCTAACCCAAAGCCACTGAATCCTTTTGTGCTGCATGAGGAACCACTGAAAAGATGATGCACCTTTTCACTGAGTAGGTAAGACTGGGAATTAGTAAAAAACGACCAAAATACTTTTTGCATGCCTTCTTCCCTAGGTTCAAACACATAACTGCTATAACTTGATTGAAAATATTGCATCTTAAAATGTACCCTAATATGGGGATTTGACAATTGAGATTATAGAGATCAGAGAGCCCTTGTGGATGTGGTCAATCACTTAATGTGTTCGTCATTGATTTTATTTTGAGAGATCAATATTACGCTTCTTCTAAGTCATTCAATGTGATTGTTTAATGGAATTTAATTCTATATTTTTATGGTTGCATTATTGGTCCCAAACGAGAAGGTCAAAGTTGCTGAGTAATATTTAGTTTTCCTTGTTCCTTGGTTTTATCTCGTGTTAGTACTCCCTTGCATTTTCCTATTTCTCACAATGCTATCATGTGATGCTTAGTGGTTAGCAAGAAAATGTCAGGTGGAGTTTCATAGGGAGTTTGTTGAGAATAAGGTTAAACAGAAGATAGCCGTCGTGACGTTAGAGAACAGACAGATAAATTTAACAGATTTTGTGGGGAGGTATCTTTCGGAAAATAGAGAATCAGGCGTTTTTTAGAAACAAAAGCAATTGTTGTAGTTGATAGAGATGGTCCAGATGGTGTACTTGTTGAAATGGTGTCGGTGTTGGTTTGCAAGGGGACACAAGCTGCAAGTGGGGCTGATGGGGCCGATCGAAAAAAATGGGACTCATGGGCGTATCAAGACTCAAGAGTAACTGAGCAACCAATATGGACATGATAATATTTTAGATTCTTGAGTTTAGACTGTTAGAGTAGATCAGTTTGACGGTACCAAAACACTGACTATAAAAATTTGGAGGATTGATGTTGATACCATGAAAGTTTATAGAGAGGATAGCCACAGAATCAAATCCTAAGAGTTGGACTATCCCACAAGTCAAACTATCCCACAATTCCCATAAATGCACACTCCTTTAGATGAATAAAAAGTCAAGGGAAAAGTTATCTTTTACAGAACAGCTAGGTGGAAACGCAACTTAGTTAAATGACTAGTTCGAGTGCCTGAATGGCTGTCTAACAAAAGTTGCTGGTTGTGTAACTTAGACACGTAAATGTATCTTTGCGGGATATAGATTAGAGTTGTCCAATATGGTGCCTTTGGGGACATTATAACCCAAGAAAATTTAGGTCAGCATTGGACACAGATGTGATGCCTTTCATGGGATTTTTTTAGAATATAGTTCCTGCTACATAGGTTGCACTCGTATTAAAGACAACTCTAAAATTGTTTGACCATTTGTCCTAACTCCCAATTTGTTAAAAGGGTACCATTTTTAACACACGGTGAAAATGTAACCTCGCCCTCCATCTCCTCCATTCAGAATGCATTGACCGACTTTGAATTAGACGATGGAGATCATTTTTTGTCCCAGTGTTACAGTGGACCTTAAGATTATGGGTGTACCATCCGACGGCCAGTTTTTTATTCCACGTGGCACACGCCCCAAAAAATACCCTAAAATCACATGACACGCATCACTCTCAAACATGATTGAAGGGTCAGTTTATGGGATGCATGCCACATGAAATCATAAAATAACTGTCTGATAGTACGCCCATGATCTGAAGATCCTTTGTGTGAAAGATTGGGACGAAAAATGATCTCCATCATCTGATTCAAAGCGATCAATGCATACTGAATGGAAGAGATGGGGCGAGGCTACAATTGTACGGGGTGTAAATAATTGTACCTTCATTAAAATGTTGGTCTTTTAATTTCATCTTGATCTTTATTTTTTTTTAAAAGTGCAATGGTACTTCATATTGAACTTTAAGGGTAATAATGAGCTCACCCACAAGAAGGGACAACCAGTAATACCTTGACACTTCTACTTTTGGGTTTTTTGCCATGCCGACACTTGGTGGCACTTGGCACCCGTGCCGACACTCGGACACTCCTCAATCAACATGAAACTTCTAGATATATATGAAAAACCCCATATTACTATTAAAATCCTCATCGCTTTGGCAACGATAAAATGAACTTTGTTGCAAAAGAAAAAGGTGTAAATTTTAGAAAGTACTAAAACAAAGGTTTGAGTCTATGAATCTTTTCATTGTATATCTAAATTGGTTCTCTCATATTTCCCTTTCATTTTTCTTTATGTTCTATTTATTTATTATACTTTTCTTATGGTCGTGCCGCCGTATTCGAATTTTTAGAAATTGGCATGCCAAACATCTATTGGTACTTGGACACTTGGCAGTTTGGCACCCGTGCCACGTGTCCATGTAACACTGGGGACAACTCATGAATCGCTTATTTCGGTTATATTTTTTACTTCAACTGTAAACGCAATACGCGCCTTTGGTAATATTTAATAGAGTTAGTCAACAATCGGTTTCCACCCATGATGGGTGGACACGGCAATCCACATGTCTCTTTTGACTGTTACGCACACGGACTTCCAGTACATCGGATTCCGTGTACGTGTCAAAGTCCCACAAACATTGGGACTGCTTTACCGCCCATGATGGGTGGACACCCATTGTAGGCCAACTCTATTTAATATCAATTTGTTATTTGTATGGCAAATGATGCCAATATGAATTAAGAGACTTTCTTATAAGCTGCCTTTTGCGATGTGCAGGAATATCTTCAAGGGAATCCGTTATGGCTGCAATATCTCAAAGTTCCGCTATTAACTTTGGGATACGAAAGTAGTTACGACGTGTTTGTTAAAGCTCACGGTGGTGGTCTCTCTGGTCAAGCTCAGGCAATCTCTCTCGGCATAGCACGCGCTTTGCTCAAGGTGAGCGAGAACAATAGAGTGCCTCTAAGGAAGGAAGGTCTTCTAACCAGAGATTCTAGAGTGGTTGAGAGGAAGAAAGTCGGTCTGAAGAAGGCTCGTAAAGCGCCACAGTTTTCAAAGCGTTAAGGTTAGAATTTATGTCCTCGTTTTTTGTCTGCTGAGCTTCCCAAGAACTTATGTAGCTCAATAGCTTGTGATTATTTTTCAACAACTATAAAGTTCAATGTTCATTTCTTCCCTTTATGAAGTAGGCTTGTTGTTTAGATTGGAAATTTGTAGGATAAAGAGAGATTTGGCATTCATAATGAAAGTTAAAAAAAAAAACAATTCTAGGAGAAGGCTCAAATTGGATATGGAGGACAGGAAGACAACTAAGCATGGTGGCCAAATTCACCGATAATTTGTGAATTTTTGAAAAAACGAATACAATTTAAATTATTGACGATTTTCTCGGATATTTTCCGAATAAATTGTGAATTTCACGAATTGTACTCGAATTTTCCAACTTTTTCCGGATTTTTTTTCTGATTTTGGTCAAAAACTTTATATTTTCAGTCTTTATAGTTTTTAATCAATATATTTTATAATTTTTCTCCGAATTTTTTTCGGACAAAAAAATTTTAACCCATTTTTTCCTGAAATCTACAATGAAGCCAAGGGCTCATTGTATTTGCATAATCATCCTAGACAATGAGCCAATTTTATCAGCTGTGCATTTATACAAAGAACGTAGATTTTACTCTCTAAAGTTTGTGCGTCTTCAAGGTCTGCACAGATGGCCAGACAGCTCATTGTCTGCAATGAGCCATTAACAAGCATTAGCTCTCGCTGCAAAGGAGGTGATCCAACAGCTCCTTCCAGTAGGGCTACTTTGTTATGGCTTCACTCTGGTCACTAGCCCCTCCTTTGCATGCATGCCCCTTCTTGTCATTAACAAGCTTTAGCTTTCTTTTTATTTCTTTTATTGGTTCTTTAATTTTAAATTATCAGACGATTTAAGTATGCTCTACAATATAATGCGACAAAAAAAATAGGATATGCTGAGTGGATTACCAGTTTCGTAACCATTGGATCAAAGTTAATCTTGATTGCATGTCTTTTTATAAAAATGGCCAGGGTGGAAGTCAAGATTCCCCTCTATCCAATGGTTGGAAAGCTGGTTGTATACGAAATCAGGTCCAACTAGTTGGACCTCCTTCTATCCAAACGGTGGAAGTTAAGATTTCCTTCTATCCAATGCATGTGAGCATGATATTTATAGTAAGAGAAAACCGAGCGATCTTCTGGGATTTTGGGCGAGACTTTCTGATAAATATAGAGGCGTTCTTGACATCGCCCCCTTCTCACCTTAGAGCATCTCTAGCTGATTCTCTAAAACACCAAAATCAAAATCGCTATTTTTACTATTGAAAGAGCAAAAAATATACTCCATCAGATTCGCTATTAAAAAGGCAATAACTATAGTAGAGGCCCAAAAGGGAGTTTTAGCTATTCAAGCCGCTGGAGATACTCTTATAAAGGATTTAAACGTAACTGAAGTGTAGATTTAAACGCTCCCACCAAATGTTCTTGGGCCCCTATGCATAAAATCATTTGATTACCTTAAAATTGTTTTAAAATCGTTTTCACTTCAAGCTTCCACATAAGGGATTTTGAGATCCTGACGCACCTATCAAACAGTCATTTTCTTATTCTACATGGCACATATCTCAAAAATGTAAAACTAAAGTCACGTTTGTCTCTTATGTTCTACTCTCAAGTAAAAGAAGCGGTGGTGATTGATTAATTAACTCAGAAGGGTCGAGCATGTTTCATAAGCGTATCCCTTCCTTGATTTTCGAGTGCTATGATGAGATCTGTCTTTGCAGTTTATATCACGATTCGAAATTCTATCTTATCCTGAAGGCCTAAAATTCTGAGTTATGACTCGCATATATCTCGGATATGCTAAACAGACATACACTTAATCAGAGTTATCACGTAAATATGATTTCACGAAATTCATGAAAGCCAATACATAAAGGTAAAAATAAAAGCAGTCATAAATATTAGAATAAAAGTAATAAATATAAATAATCCATCAATAAAATAATAATGAAAGTCGTAGACAAATCCGATAAAATGAAATCATAAAATCAATAATAATAATAATAAGGACCAAATCTATTACCAAGTTTATAATAATCAATATCCGACACTCGAATCGAAATCAGCACCGTAGCCCTCTTGGTACTCAATGACCGCGAGATCAATGAAATCAGCGTCAGCAAGATCAGGATAGTCGGCGTCTATTCCACTAGCGTAATTACCTGCAACTGTTAGGTTATCGTAAGATGAGTTTACTCAGTCACGTAAACTTAGTGGAATACACCATAATCCACCCCATACTACTCTGGTGCATTATGGATGCATCTTGTGAGTGACAAACATAGTATCTCAAAGCAGACAGCAAAAGAAAGACAAAATCATATACATATCGTAAAACTCATATCATATCATAAATACAAAACCATGATCTAGACACTCATATCCTAACGTACCTTACCATATCTCATAACATATAATACCATGTCTTATTTTCATTCTCACATATACGTCTGTATATCACATGGGCGTAACTAACATACTTGTAAAATTCTAAACAACCTGTGTCAGAGTCGCTGCTCGAACTATTATGAGAGGGTCAACATAGTATTGTACCACCATATCGTAACGCCCTCGTGTCATACTCATACTCCACCATCCAGCTAATGGGAAGACATAATAGTCAAGTCACTCATAACATACTCATACTCATAATCTCTCCTAAAGATCCGTCTTGGCTGAAAGACGTTATTGCCCTTACGATGGTTATGCAATGAACGGTATGTACAAAGACTTATATTATTAATCTTTTGTTGGCCTACACGGCGGTGTCTTATTATCGTACTTGTATCATAACTTATTTTATCTCATACTTATATCTTATCGTACTCTTACACTTAATCCTATGACAAACTATAGTGAGGTAACTTCCCTAAATCATGCTTCCGAAGGAAGAGGTTTCGTAGTACTTTGAATGTACTTCATGTGGTAGCCCATACCACCATAAAGGGTTATATCCGTACATGAACGTCAATATTCTAAGTTTTACGTGACCGAAAAAGAGACATCACCACAGCTAAAGCCTAAGGTCGAATCTCATAACCTAACTCATAACTTATATTATTATATTTGAACTCGGGGTGATCAGGTCACCGTATATGCCACCGTATACGAGATTACATTGAATTCGCACTCACCCGACTCATCATGAGTCTCATTCCACCATGAGTTATATGGCATATGAATACGGTGTATTCCTCACTTCGATATCATCTCAGCGAATCACCACGCCCAAGCGTAGGCACGATCTCATACACTCTCGTACTCATGATCTAACATATTCTTAACTCGTATAACTTAATTAGGATACAAGCACAAAAGTATCACACATACAGAACAATTTATACTTAGATTTTGATTATATTTATATTTATATTTATTTATATCATACCAATATAATTATATAATAAGGTTATAAGTGTAATTTCGATAACTTGAATGTCAGAGTTCAATTTTCACGAGGTATCGAATTTCTAACACTTTGAATTACCGGAGAGGTCGCGTTGAAGCGATAAATTGATATATGCATATATATATAATAATTGAATAATTAAATTAAATAGTATTTATAATTATTAAGTTATAATTTATCATGACCATTGATCAAAAGACCTTAAGATATGATATATACAGGAACTTTGGTCATGAAAATTAGAAAATAATACTAAATTCGAGTAGCCTTAAGTCATTCAAAATTAAATCTGACTTTTTACTCTATTTTGACCTCTAAAACGTTAGATTCGTGAAATAGCTATTTCACACAAAATTGTAAAACTCATTGTCTTCTTTCTAATGCCGTAAAAATCGTATTAATCCGAGGTCGAAGTAAAAAATTCTGGTCAAAATATCAAGACCAGTACATTGATGGTCGCGAGCTCGGGTTCGTGGCCACGAATTCGGGTTCGTAGTCGCGAGTTCGGACCCGAAACTTCAAAATAGTACAATCTATAATTCTTTTAAATAAAATAAAAGCATAATTTAGTTTTATGACTTAATAAATAATAATATAAATTTGTAACCATAGTGACAAATTTCGTTTTCGGTAACTTTCGGTGGGGGGTCCTTTCGGTACATTTCGGATTAATTTCGAAAAAATTTCGGGGATCAAATATATATAAAACACTATATTTAAGTATATGTGCTAAGCATTAAAGCTTAAGCACAAAGCTACATGCCTACAAGGCATATAGAAAAAGTGACATTTTTTGTTATGAAGCTTTAGTCCCACATCGTTTGGGGAGAGAATTCTAGACATTCCAACCCCCTATAAATTGCTTCAACTCTACACTCAATGAAACCACAGCTGGTGAGTGGTGACCGGTGAGCAAAGAGCAAACTTTGCTTTTGCCATTTATTAGTAAATTACTAATATAAAAATAAAGAAATTCAAAAAATTCAAAATTTGTAAATATTATTATATTAGTAAATTACTAATAAAAAATTTGAAATTTTTGAAAATTAACGAAATTTTATCGAAAAAACTAAAATTTTCGAAATTTCGAAAAAGTACCGAAATTTCGTCGAAAGTTTCGTTTGACTCCCATTTTGCTATTTTTCGCGAAATTTCGCCGAATTTCGACGAAATTTGTCACTATGTTTGTAACAATAATATATCATTATAGTAGATGGGTAAATTTCTAATTATATAGATATATCAGATTCATAGTATCTTAGGGCTTAATTAGTTTTGCTTATTTTCTTCTTTATATTCGAGATGTCATTAATAGAGTTAAATAAACAAGAATATGATTTAAATTTTAATATTTAATTAGTTTTAGATAAACATGAATATAAAATTATAATTTTAATAAAAGAGTAAATTTCTAACTATATAGATTTAGAAATAAATAATTTTAATAAAGTATTATTCCAATTAAGTCAATCTATCAGATTTACAAATATTAGAGTTTCATTAATTTTACAGATTTAAAAGTGGATAAAATATTAAATATTTAGACCTAATAGAAAAGTATAATATTAAATAGTCAAATAAAGGGATTGTCTAAAAATAAAAGAGAAACAACATATAAATTCGACTTACAAATCATACAACTTTAGTAGAAAATAAAATACCAAATATATAGATTTATCATATTTAAAGATATTCATATTTAATTAGTATATAGATTTAAGAGGAAGTAGACATATTAAATATGCAGACCTAATAGAAGATAAAATATTAATAGCCCAAACAAAAGGGTTATTTTAAAAAGATAAAAGAAACAACATATAAATCTGACTTACAAAATATATAACTTTCAAGGGAAAGCATAATATTAAACATATAGGTCTATTAATTTATGAGATATTTAGGTTTAAATAAGATTTTTAAACTCGTCGATGCGCGATCAAACGCATCCTCCGCGATGTGATCTGAGAAAAACAAGATGGATTGATGAGTACCCACCTCTTGAAGCGTGAACGGTAGATCAACGGCGATTCGGGTTGAAAAGGTCGATGCCCAAGGCGTCGGTTTTTCTAAGTTGTGAAAGAGAATAATTTTTTATTATAAAGAGTAAAGAGTTTTTGAAGTTTTATTTATAATGGTATAAAGTTTTAGGTCAACTCTAATTAACACTTTTCATAGACGATTTAATAAAATAGGAGTTTTTACGAGGAAGAAGAATTCATATATGACTTCGATAGCTTGAGGAAAGGTTTCGTTCCAGTGCTTTGTATAAGCATCGAAGCAATTGGTGTTTCTCTCCTGAAATTACAGTTATTTCCTTTGACTTGCTTCATCACTTAAAACGGGTGTAACTTTTTATATTCATATCAAAAATCGATAAATTATATATATTGAAATCGTATTGACGAACACTTCGCAATAAGTCTAATTTTGATATAGGAAAAATCATAATTTTTTAAAAAGAGGGTGAGTTTCTGTGTGGAGCACTAACACCGTGCACGGTGCAAAACACATCAAACACCATTAAAATAAAATAAGAAAATTTGGGTTATTACAGTTTAGGTCTTAAGCTAAATGCAGGAATCAAGTTCAGGTCAAGGGGAAAGCGCTAGTGAAAGTGATAAAGGTAGGTCAAAGCGTTAAAAGCGAGTTGAAGAATTAATCACAGTCTTGGAGGCTTTTCACTCCACTCGAATGCTCCTAACATGGTATAAAATATCTGTTGATACCGATATGTATCAGCGATTCATATCGGTTTTTGGGCAAATTGATATGTATCGTATCCAACTCGAGCATCGATATCAGCCGATACGGGCCCGTATCGGCCGATACGGACCCGATACGGTATTGGTATCAGTCGATACCTCTTTTTTTTTTTTTTTTTTTTTTTAAATAAGTCGATACGTATCGGTCGATTTGTATTGGTCCTCCATGGACCGATACCCAATACCAATTTTGACACTTGGCTTGTAAACATCGCTTTTAAATAATCCGTTATCCATATGAAAGCAGTCAGTTTGACGGGCTCGGAAGCCTTAAGGAATAATAATTTTTGTAAGGCACACGATCTGTGCAGGCTCATGTAGGTGCATGGTAGATGTTATGATATGAATTTTATGACTCTGATACACCTAAAATATGTGTATGTGCTTAATATCGTATTCGCCGCATGCCTTGACTTTTCAAAATGTTTTATCTAAAAATACATGTTATGATTTTTCAAGCTCTTATATTTAATTCCGTCATTAATGAACATAAGTTGTGTGATAGCCTACTGGTTAAAGGCTTTAAGTTTTAGATAAGAGGTCTAAGGGATCAAACCTTGTTATGTGTGTTCTAAACCTCTATTTTAGACTTTGAGACAAAAGCGTATACACTCTTTCTTAGTATGCTAGCTTAACACCGGATAATCCCCAAAATGTTATAATAAGTGTCTTACGGATAACCCTAAATTATAATCTTATTCAGAGTTCTTTTTAAGAATAGAGCCGTCAAAAACTCTAGAGACCTTAGAGGAGAAATTCTATATCTATCTTCCTAGAACCCTTCTTTTGGAAGAGCGGCAAAACGTTGAGGCATATTCTCAAGCGGCCTTCGCCTCCTTCTAGAATCATCATCATTGTTAGGATCTTAATCTAATCGTTGTGGTACGATCGATCTAGGTATGAAGAAATCATGCTTTCCATTGAACTTAAAATATTAGTTTTTAAATAGATTTTTGTATAAATTAGTGAGTTTATTTCATGAATAATGAATGGATGATTAAATTGATGCATACTATGATTGGTGATCCTTAATGTTAATAATTTTAATTAAGAAGAAGACGGATGAAATCCCACCATGTGATTTGATGCATTTTAATATATGCTCACAGAATTATGTCAATCAATTAACATTGGATGTCAATCGATTAACATTGGATGTCAATCGATTGAGGATGAATATTAAAGTAGGTACTGATAAAAGATATTATTTTGAAAAAATATGCAGAATTATTTTAATCGATTGATTCAAAGGAGTCAATCGATTGAGCCTGATAGACATTGAATAAATGAGTTTATTTTTGAAAAAATGCACAGAAGTATCTCAATCGATTGACAATTGGATGTCAATCGATTGGGGATTAAATGATATTACTTTGAAAGAAAATGCACAGAATTATGTCAATCGATTGATTCAGAGGAGTCAATCGATTGAGCCTGACAGACACTGATAAAGGATATTCTTTTTAGAAAATGTATGGATTTGATTCAATCGATTGATTCTGGGAAATCAATCGATTGAGCATAAACAGATACTCATAAATAATGTTGTTTTGGGAAAATGCACAGATTTGAGTCAATCGATCGATTTTGAGGGATCAATCGATTGAGCCTGAATGTTTTGGGAAATGCATGGATGCCAGTCAATCGATTGATTCTGGGAAATCAATCGATTGAGCCTGAACTTGAATCAATGGATTGTGTTTGAATAGTTAAGTTCTCTAATCAGTTTTTCTGTTAATAGTGTGATTAAAATGTCAATGTTGATGTACCATGATCATATTTTATGCACTTCATTGTTCATACACCAGGATTGTGTACACTTCAATGTTTACGTACCATTGTTTATGCATCATATCTAAATGCACTTAAATACTCATGAATGATAATCTTATTCATACGCACTTTACACGTTCCATGATGATTTATGAATGTGCAATCATGATGGTAAAATATGAGGAAATGTCAAGCCATGGTTAATGAGCATTAGACCCAACATCTTGTACATAATGGAGTTTAAGAAGGTATTAAACTCAACATCTTGTGCTTGATGGAGTCTAACTAAACATGATTAAGAAGCATTAGACCCAACATCTTATACATAATAAAGTCTAAGAAGGTATTAGACCCAACGTCGTCTTAAGCATGACAGAGTCTAACTAAACAAGTGATAAACATGATTAAGACCCAATGTCTTAAGCAGGACAGAGTCTAACGTGCATTAAATGACAAGAAAGATGAAATTAAAGGAAATGATGCATTCATGTAATTTTGATATATATATTTATGTTCAGTCATTTCAGCTTATTGAGATTATGCATGCCACATGTACATATACATAAAATATACCGAAATATTTATTTGGCCATGATTGATATTTTATGCTTCAATGGATTGCATATCTGATCCATACAAGTGTAAACTTACACCCCTTATTGATGTGGGTGACTAGATGAGACAGGTGTCGCCGATGATAACGTATGGGTCTATGGCGATGAGACGGCATGTGATGCTCAGGAAACTTGACTAAATGGCGATGATCGCTTCATAGCATAATTAGATATTTTCCTTTCTAGTTATTATTAGTGGTTTTAAATTAATGAGACATTGATCAATTAGTATTTTATCAAAACTGTTTAAGCTTTAATCATGTTGGACTTGTTATTGGAATAATAACATTATCATGGGTTTTATTTTGATTAATTAATGTTTTAAAGAAATTTTATCTTTCGCCGTTTAAAGTGTTTTTATCACCTTATTATGTTTCTATGGTTCAAGATACGAAGGTACGACCTAAGATTCTACAATCAAGAGGTTGTGAAATCTCAGGTCGCTACAGTAGACCTAATGCATTAATGCTTAGCATGATTTAAAAAGGTATCTTTATTTACAATCCAAGAACCTTCCTTCTCAACTAGAATTTATGTGTTTAAATCATTGATTGCTTTGATTAAAATGATGGAAATCATTTAATCTTCTACAAAATGGATCTTGAGATTATGTGTAACGATCCTAAAATTCAGAACAATAACGCGACTACTTCGATAAGCGTGTCCGACACGGAAATTGAGATAAATTAAAAAAAATTTAGATCAATATTATTGGGAATAATATTAATCCACAGTTGAATGAAGTCATGTGTGACTTCTTGTGTAAGTCCGAGTCGTGTTAGCCCTTGATGAAGCGTGATACACCGAACAAGTTGTGTATGTGCTCCACACCGGAGCTTAAGTTAAGAGAAAACTGAAATATCAAAGATATTTCATTTTCTTGGCTTATAAGAGAAGGAAGAAGGTTGGAATACCTACCTTTCATCTTCTTCTTCTTGTTTTCCTGGAAGGCTGTGGCTAGAGGATTAGATTTTACAATTTATCCGTTGTGAAACCAAGCTCGAGAATCCCCCATATAATAAATTCTCGGAAATAGAGTGTGAAGGATCTATCTAAACTGTCAGTGTCTAGTCTGGGAATGTGTGCTAGCGTTGCGTGTTAAAGTGGA
Source organism: Chloranthus sessilifolius (assembly GCA_021018995.1). NCBI lineage: Eukaryota > Viridiplantae > Streptophyta > Magnoliopsida > Chloranthales > Chloranthaceae > Chloranthus > Chloranthus sessilifolius. Next base: position 3,119,959 of record CM037584.1, read on the forward strand.
GCCACAAATTCGCTCTTCCGAGTCGTGACGGTGACAAATATGAAATTTCGGATCTGAAACCCTCTTCGGATCGCATTCGCCGAGAACTCGAAAGGGACATTAAAGAGGTGAGTTTTTAGATTAAAATTGTGAAGATTAAGACCTTATAAATGTGTAAAAGAATATGTATGAGTGGTCTGTTGGGATCATTAATGGTTAAGGATAAAAATAGGTCAAGAACAAGGATCGACATTGATGACAAAAACTGTCATCCTTGATCGATCAAATTAGTGAATTAATCGATCAAGTTTGGGATTGATCGATCGATGTGAAAGATTGATCGATCGATGTGAAAGATTGATCGATCAAATCGTATATTTTAAGTAATGAGAACAGTAGATGTGTTTTTCTGAAAGTTAATGCCCGACGGGCATTGATTGATCAAATTGGAATTTGCTCGATCAAAATTGAAGATTGATCGATCAATTTGAGCAATGATCAATCAATATAAGAGGTTGATCGATTACAGTGAAGTGATCGATCAAAGGTGAGAATGATCGATCAATGTGGACATTGATCGATCAAATTTTTTAATTAAGTGTGCAAACAGGAAGTAGGAAAATTTGGGTCTGACTTGATTGATCGATCAATGAGAAAATTGATCGATCAAATTTGAGAATTGATTGATCAAATAGGGATGTTGATCAATCAAATCCCCTCTGTCACATATGAGTTAAATGAGAGATTGATCAATCAAATGAGGTATTTGATCGATCAAATTAAAGGATTGATTGATCAAACAAGGTTATTGATTGATCAATCACCCCTATTTTCTGCTATTTTGGTTTTATGGTAGAACACTACTGGACCCTGTTCCAGTTGATGTCTTGACATCTGTCTATGGTTTAAGATCAGACCGTGATGCTTTGAAAAGCTTTGGATTTGCTTAAAAATGTCAGATCTGATGTAGGAGAATTCAACTGAAATTGTATTTATTCTTGATCTCATGGTTTCAAATCCTCTGTGTTCTGCTGTATGTTCTGATTTTGTTTCCAAATCATGTTTGGCATATGTATGAAAATTCTATTATATCTTATTCCTGCTATCTGATATCTGTCACCTGATTCCTGTTATATGATAAGTATACATGTGATTTCAAGTTTAATAATCTGACGAATCCCACCGACTCGACGGTATATCCGTGATTGACACAATCGTGCATCTGCTTTAGAAATCCCTTGGCGCAATTGCACTCCTTAGATGATGCATTGCTGCATTCCTTAAATTATTAATTAAACGACGATGGTCAGGATTACCCATCGGCCCAAATCTGGCTACCACGTACTATACTCACGGGAATTACTTAAGTATACTATTTTAAGTCATTTAAATACTGTATGCTGCAAACTCTGAGGTTTTGTCTGCTCTTATAAATTTTGTATTATGATTTTTCTGCATATCTGATCATCTGTCTATATCTGTCAAGTTCTGTTTATACTCTGCTTTGCTTATCTGTTTGAGATATGTTCTGCAATCATTTTTTATAATTAAGATGTAAATTTAATTGAATTTCTTCTATTGAGCTTAAATGGTTAGCTCACTCCTGACTCTGTGTCATTGGTTCTGAGGCTCGAATACCGGGCACCGAGAGTGACCCGGACTATCAGCCAGAGGCAGAGGCTGAGGACGAGGAGACGGATATCCATGCAGACGAGTTTTACCCTTAGCCTGAGTATATTAGTCTTATATTTTTAAATTTTTGTACTGTATGTTAGATTATATGTACGCCTGGTGGCCACCTTATGTATTTATTACTATAGATGTTTTTACTTATATTATTATACATTCTATAGGAGTCACTATTGGGAACCATTGTTTTGGGTGATGGATGCCTATTACCAGTGGTTCTTTTTTGTTCCTTTTTGAGCATGTATATTCTTTTGATATATATATATATATATATATATATATATATCTATATATCTATATATATGCATTGTTTTACTTTTTCCCTTTAGATGCCTTATATGATGACGATCGACCTCTTTGGATCGTGTATGTTCTACGATTTTTATACGAAAGCTATTGGAGATCATCTAGAGCATGATCCTGATGACACGGATTTTGGGGTACAAAAATTCGGACTGTCACATTATGAGCCTACCATTAGTCGGCCAAACTTTGATTACATGTGGTACACATCCCAAAATGGGAATATGAAAATAGGTGTACATAAAACGTGATTCTCAGAAAACTTTTGGAGATGTGTGTCACATGAAATCAAAAGGTAGGACTATAATCTCAAGATTGTTTTTCTAAAAGAGTAGGATGAAAAATAAATTTCTATCATCTGATTCAAAGTAATCAACAATTTAAGCACGTAAAAATAATGGTACCCTTAAAAAATGAGCAGGTACAAGGAGATTGACAAAATAACCAAAGTAGGTGATTTGATTATCACTTCTATACACGCACCCATTTTAGCGTGCTATTATGGGTATGTTAAAGATGATGGATATAAGAGTAACAAGAAATGATTTAGAACGTGTATATAGAAAAATTATCGAATAATTAGATATGAAAGATATGAAAGGAAGCAATAGGAAGAGATATGAAAGATATCGAAGTTACATAAGCTTAGCTTTCATCACAAACTAGAGAAAATGATGTACGAATGACACCATTTGTATGTCAAGCAATGTCATGTAGTGCACAAGGTTAAAAAGATTACATTAAAAACTATCCATATAATGTGATTAAGAACTATCACACAATTATCTAAATCTGATTTAGTCATTCATTTTCTTTCCATATCATATGGTGCAGAATGGGCATGAAAAAGTAACGAGAAGATAGAAAACAAGTGACCAAGATGTGAAACAAGTACAAGAGAACAAATTTGAGAGTGATATCTATAAAGAAGAAAATTACGAAATATTACTTAAGATGGTTTTTGATATATTCATCGGTGGCACAAAGTAGACTCTATACGAGAGGCTGAGACGGTACAAGTACGAGGAAGTAGGAGAAGATGAAAGGGTAGTGAAGAGTAGCACTGAATAGAAAAAAGCGGAGAAATAAGACTTGCAAAGCCGTAAATAGATAGGATAAAGCTGTACTGATGATAATGATGATGATTTTTTTTTCGCTTATAGCCTCTCAACCACGTTATAGAGCTTATAGAATAGAAGCAACTCTCTACTTGCTTTCTGTTAGAGTAGATTTTATTTACTAGGCATAGAGCAGTTATATCTCTTAAAATATTTCCTTATCAGAATAAATGAAGCAAAGAGATGTGTTGTCAAATGTAAAAGTATTTTCCAGTTAGAGCCAAAGAGCGAAAGAGCCACTCTTTGATTGTGAAGAGCTAACCCAAAAGCAGCAATTTTATGGCTAAAGCCGTTCCTGCACATCACAAGGCATTGACCCAATCACGGACATTGGTGACGGGTTTACTCACTCTGTACTTGCTCAGGACAACTAGAGTCGGTCGGCTTTTAGCCTTGGGAAGGGTGGGAAGTTGGGAGCCTGCGACACAGCTCCTCGTAGGCGGTAGCTGCAGGATCCCCGTTAAAAGTGGACCCCACAGACCACAGTCGACGCGGACGCCAAAACTCGTCTGTTTTACAGCTTCGAGATCCGTGGAAGTCAATACTCAACGCAATCTTACTCCTAGAAGATACGATCTCCGTTTGAAAAGGAATTTAATCGAGGATCCCCATCTTATTTTACAGCTACATAGGACTTGAGTGTCTGCCAGATGGACGGTTCGCATCAATGGATCACAAGTGCTGCATGGAGGGTGGAGCACGACAGATGGTGCTGCAAACGCCGTCCCATTGTCCATTGATAAGACGTTTTAGTGGACCCATGTCCATTTTTATCAAACTTCCAAATGTTTGCAATCGATCAGATGGATCATATTTTACGATAAGGATGAGCACCATGCAGTATCGTCGTGATGGGAAACATTTTAACCATATCACCTCAAGTGAGTTAAATAGGTTTTTTGGGCCGAAGATGGCAATGAGCCAAAAAAGCGCTTCTCCCTCCTCTTCTTCTATTGCTTTCTTTTAAAGCTTCTCTGCCGGAGCCGGGGAAACCTACCGGAATTTTATGGGATCTCGCGGATTTCTGTCCATCTGATCAATCTGATCGACAATATCCGGCAATCTGATCACCGGTATCGCCTGAATCAAGTCCAGTATATAGTTTTCATGGCCGATTCGGATAACAGCGACGGCGACGATTACTACTCCGATCAAGACTCTCTAGATGGATTCGAGAAAGAGGATGAAGAAGTCTGCGATTATGCGGTCGATTGCACTCCTTCCAGTCAGGTAAGAAATTATTAAGATTTTTGTCTGTTTTTAATTATTATTTTCCTAATTTTCTTGTTTTTTCGTAATTCTTAGGTGTTTTTCTGCTAAAATTAGGGTTTTTGATTCATAAGGTTTTTTCATTATTAAGTTTTTCGTGCTTTGAATGATTTTCTTTTAGTATTTGGATAATTGGATGTTTTGGACTTTGATGATCGTTTATTTTAGGCTTTTTGTAAAAAGGCCTTCTAACTCTATAGACTATATACAATTTTAGCTAAAGGTTTGTAACTGTTAGCTAATTCAATTGATTTGGTCGTAGAGAAAAGAATCCCTCGTGGCAAATTTTTTATTTTTTTGGTATTATCCGTGCCAATTACTTTATATTGTATGAAAAAGAAATGCTTTTAGTTGAATTTGATTGAAGAAAAAGGACACAGAGTAAGCTTACATGGCATGGCGGGGCATGCATGTGCGTGTTCTCTACAGTTTGTTTGAAGAAGGTATCTAGCAGTGATTGTAAGAGCTGAGCCATTCCTCAATTTTATTTTTTTACTATTTTTTTAAGTATTATCTATATATTTCATCTACTGAGTTTGGAGACCAGCCACTTTGGGTGTGAAAAGCCAAAGGTTAGGTCTATATCCCGTCCACCCCTCCCAGCACCACATGCATACGGGACCAGCGCTGGTAATGGCTTTTTTTTTTTTTTAACATTTGACTATTTATGTTCCTTTGTTCACATTTGAATATGGGACTATACTCACCTAATCACATCGCCTTCATGAAAGACAAAAAAAAACGATTCGCAAAACAAAAAAAGACCATTCACTTCAGCAAAAAACCTCATGATTGGTAGTGCAATTGTAACTTGTGCACGCTCTATATAACTGTGCACATGGATCAAAATTCCGGATGACATCGGAGGCCATTAGGGGACCCTGTATGAAGGGTTGAGATGCTACAAGCACACAAAAGTAGATAAGAGACTTTTGAAGGCCTGGAGGGAAGCAGTAAGAAGGGAGGCGAAGGATTGTGAAGTCAGAAAGATTTTTTTCATTCATCGGAAATGAGTGGAGAAATAAGTTGGACCCAAATAGTTGGGTTATGGCTCTGAGGTGATGATCATCTATATCATCTACTGAGGAACATGGACAATGCGCTTGGCAATAACTCATAAAAATGTGAGGTGAAACATTGGATACAGATAAAATTATGTATCAATTATCAAGTTTTTTATTCTCTCATACAAACCATAGCTTTCAAGTTCTCTGGAAGTTCATTGTATAAACTTGGCAGTAAAATATGTATTCGCCGACAAATTCTATTGCATCTCTATACAGGGCCCCATGTCTTTTGAGTTGGGAGTGATTCAATATGTTGTTAAACATTGCAACATTGGTCATATTTCTAATCACATCTAATCTTTGAAATCTGTTGGACTTGGATGATTTTTACCTGTTTGTGCTCTACCAACTTCTTAAAAAGGATAGCAATAGATGGGGTTTCCTTGTTCTATATTGGAGAAATGACTGTTTTCATGGTTATATGTGCCTTATGCAGGTTATCACAAAAGAATCTCTTTTGGCAGCACAGGTAAGACCTCCTTTGCATGCTTTTGGTTCTTGTTATCCCTATGCTTAAGATAGGGTTTCTCATGTTCCACTGCATACTTCTATTTACCTTTTCCGGATATGTCAAATATCAAATTTTTTTCAGAGGGAGGATTTGCGTAGGGTAATGGAATTGCTAACACTGAAGGAACAACATGCACGGACTCTACTTATTTATCACCGTTGGGATGTCGAGAGGCTGTTAGCAGTTCTAGTAGAGAAGGGGAGAGATCGGTTATTTGCTGAGGCAGGTGTAACTGTCCTAGGTCAAAAAGATCTTGACCTATCACGGTCATCATCTACGGTAATGTGTGAAATATGTATGGAGGAGATTAAAGGTGATGCAGTTACAAAGATGGACTGTGGCCACTGTTTTTGCAACGATTGTGAGCTTTCTCTTCCATTATTGATTGCATTTTTAATTTTCTGCTAGAGTCTCAAAAGATAGTAAAAGCAAGGTTTTTCTGATGATTTTTTTTTTTGAATTTGTGAGAATTTTTTTTCATATTATTACAAACCTTGAAACCATTTTAGCCTCTGATATAGAATATTTTTTTTCGAACAAGTAATATTTATTACTAAAAGAAAGCATTAAATGCAAAAAAACTCAGTTTGGGAGAAAAAGGGGGTCACCTGGCTCGAAGTTCAGCCCCACCCATGACACCCCAAAAAGTACAACGTTATAGCAATCCTGCACTGCTATGGATTTGAGATATCCTAATCTTTTTATTAGCACTGGACATACTGATGTTCGCTAACTCATCCGCGCTGTCATTCCCCTCTCAATGGATGCGAGATATCCGTACTTCTTTGAGTATATCTAAAATGTGAAACACCTCCCTAAATCTGGGTTCATGCTTCCTTGGTCGTGTAGAATCCTTCCTTAACCATTTGATAGTAACCCTCCTCTCCCCATAGCTCCACAACTGCCACCAAGTGAAGATATGATAACCTGGTCCATGGAGCTGCTACCTCTGCATTGTTTCCCTCTGCTAAACTTGATCTCTCAAACTCCTAATCATTTGCAACCCAACTTTTGTAGAATATTTAGCCCATCATAATTAAGGAATGCTCTGAGGATTTAATTCTAAAGTTCTCTGTTCTTGATTTTACATTGAGTTATTTTATTTTACTGTTTCCTGTTTCTTAATGAAGATTATGCGACACTGACAAAAGAACCTTATTTTTCAATTCCTTGATGAAGTACCCATAGTATTGTATTATTCTTTCTGTTATTTGATGAATTAAGTAGTTTTATTGTCTCCTTGCTCAGGTTGGACGGAACATTTCATTGTTAAGATAAATGAAGGACAGAGTAGGCGCATTAGATGCATGGCGCATAAATGCAACGCTGTTTGTGATGATGCCATTATAAGAAATTTAGTCAGTGCAAAGCATCCTGATCTCGCAGAGCGTTTTGAACGTTATCTTCTGGAATCATATATCGAAGACAATAAAAGGGTTAAATGGTGCCCCAGTGTTCCACATTGCGGAAATGCAATACGTGTTGAAGGCGATGTTTATTGTGAAGTGGAATGTACATGTGGGCTACAGTTCTGTTTCAGCTGCTCATCGGAAGCTCACTCACCTTGTTCATGCATGATGTGGGAGCTCTGGACCAAAAAATGTCGAGATGAATCAGAGACAGTTAATTGGATTACAGTGAACACAAAGCCTTGCCCTAAGTGTCACAAGCCTGTAGAAAAAAATGGTGGCTGCAACCTAGTGAGCTGCATTTGTGGACAGGCTTTTTGGTAAGAATCACCTTGTACTTTCTTCTTTTCATTCTTGATATTTGCAAAATCATTGTAGTAGATTACGACAATTATTATTAATCTTCTACAGTGACTGATCATTGTTGTATTAAATTGTAACTCCACATAGAAGACCACTTAGCTTTGATACTTAGGCCAGATCGCGCATTTCCATTATTCTTTTATGGAAGTTTTTTTACTCATTGGGCTAGCTTATGTTTCCTATTCTAATACACCAAACAAAACTGTTGATTAGACCAGTCTGTTCTGCCAGAAGCAATTTCAAAGCGACTTTAAATATGCTTTTACTGCCCAATCACACAGTAGACATGACCAATTCTCCAGAAAGTAAGACCTGGCTGGTATCACAGTATCAACAGCCAAGGTGATGCAAGCGGAAAAGTTTTTGACCTTGAGTCAATATGTATTGGATGTTGGATGAGTTTGAGCAGTTCATGCTACACAGAGTGAAAGCAGGTGGTGGTTCTCGATGATACAAGATACATGACTAGTTTGTGTTTGAGAAGGGTTTCACTGGGTCGGCATTGGGCCTACATGATTGTCATTTTCCGATGCACAATCAGAGCCAAACTCATTTATAAGAGGATCCCCCAGCCCATGGCTACCTTTATGTTTGAGTTTTGCGCTTGTACAAGATTTGATGCATGCAAGATGGAAATGGCTTGACTGTATGTACAGATAAAATTTCAGACAATACCAAGATGTATTAGCTGATGCACTTCTTTATAGAAACTTGATGATACAAACTTTGATTATTTATGTTTATTTTATTTTTTTGATTGATAACAAAAAAACATATATTAGACAGAAAATAAAAGAGTACATAACTGAGAGGGTAGTGAGGAACTACTAAACAGACCCCCCAAAACTAGCTCTCAACCCCTAGGAATTGAGAAAGCCAAGCTCCTGCAGGCTGCAGCATACCTCATCCCAGTGAAAAGGCTAAAAGGCAAAAGATATTTGATGGGCAGTATAGGAGGCAAGGCAGAGAGAGGGACCAGGGCCCGGAGAAACAGGAAAGGTCTTGGGTGTTCTGATGATGTATTAGGTGTTATAAAACTCCATGTCTTCCTGTTGAAACTGTTGCTACCCACTGGAGATCCAGCTGAGTAGGAAATCTCTTAACAGATGTAAGGACCAATTGGTAAGGTCTCTCCTTTTTCTGAAACACTTCCAGCCATAGAGCCCACATGACTGCATAGGGACTATTTGCCACACCTGCCATTTGTCTTCCAGATAAACTGCACCATCCCATTGTTCTAACACATCTGCAATATTGTCCGGGAAGACCCACTCAATGCCAAAGATTGAAAACCTTACCCCACACTTTACCCGAGAAACTACAATGGAGGAGCAATGTGTAATCGATTCCCTACCCACCATACAAAGAAGACATTTGTTTCTGATATTGATCCCTCTTTTTTGAAGTTGATCCCTTATAGGGATTCTATCCCACGTAGCAGTCCATGAGAAAAACTTAATTCTTGGGGAGGTTTTAACTTTCAAGAATTTGATCCATTTCGGCTTGTCTACGTGGGCAGTTGTATGTTTGTTCAGAAATGCATAGAACAATCTGACAGTGAACACACCCTTCTCATTACGATTCCAGATCCGGCAATCTCTGTTAGTCCTATTAGGAGATATAGAGTGGAGCAGTTTGAATAGGTTGTTATGCTCATCAATCTCCTCATCCTTAAGCATCCTTATGGTAGAGACATTCCACACCATATTCCCATCCCTGTCCTCAGCAATAGCATTAATAGGGACCCTCGTCTGTACCGGTAACCTGTAGTTGTTAGGGAAGGACCTCATGAGTGTCCCTTCTCCAAGCCACTTATCCTCCCAAAAAATAATTTTGCGCCCATCTCCCCAGCTGTAATTGAGGCATAACTTGAAGTCTTCTAAAACTGATTTAACCCCTTTGTACCAACCCGATTTATTTTTCCTTTGAAAATTAATCTTTTGAAGAACCACATATTTTACTGATATTGTTTGCCACCATAATTTATCTCTCTCCTTTTCTTCACCAGCTCCCCAAATCCATTTCCCTAGCAATGCCTTATTCACCAACGTTAGTCCTCTAATTCCTAGCCCGCCATCTTGTTTGCTAGAACAAGAAGCATCCCAATTAATGGGGTGGAGCTTCCCATCTTGCCCTCCTTCACACGGGAAATTCCTCACAATTTTCTCCAATTGCAAGATGACAGTTGCTGGAGCTTTGAATAGAGACAAAGAAAATTGGGAGAGTGGCAAAGGTCGATTTGATAAGCGTGAGTCTACCTCTGTTGCTCAACATTTTGCTCTTCTAGGTTGCTAAACGCCTTTGAAATCTTTGAATAGCTGGCTCCCAATGGTGTGCCTTTAATTTCCCTTCTCCCAGTGGTAATCCCAAATATTTGAAAGGCAAACTTTCTTCAAGGCAACCAATAAGGTTGGTGAAACTAGCCTGTATACCTCGCTCTATGTCGACTCCAATGAGCTTTGACTTGTGAAGATTGACCTTTTGTCCTGAAACCGCTTCATACACGGTAAGTGCACTAATAACCAAACTGACTTCTTTGGGATTGGCCCCTCAGGAGATGACTGTATCATCCGAATACTGTAAGTGAGTAACAGATTCTATGTTGATTCTGAAGCTCTTAAATATATTCCGATGTTTGAAGTATTCTGCGCAGAGCCTTCACCACTATGTTAAAAAGAAGAGGTGATAGAGGATCCCCTTGTCTGAGGCCCCTGGAGCCCCTGAAGTAGTCTTTAGGGAACCCATTAACCATAATTGAGAACCTTGCCGATGCATAACATCCCTTCACCATTTAATCCAAGTCTCTCCGAATGGGCCCACTTTGAAAAAAGAGAGGAGATTAGTGGAGCGATAATAGATTATGTAAATATTTATATATGGAGGGGTTCAAAAGACCGAATGTGAGAGGCATGGCTTTTAACTCTGTTCCAACGGATAAACCAGAATCGTTAGCGAAAGAATTTTGGAGGGAGTCCAAAAAGCCAATTTCGATATGGAAGGAGATGAAAGCCGAGACCAGAAGAGTATCCTACCCTCTTGTACCTAGAGTTTTGTAAATTCATCAAAAAGTATATAATGTTGTTCAAGGAGTTCTATAATGGATGTATTATTCATGGGTCGCTTAAAGCTACATTTGTAGCCCCTTTTCAAATGAAGCTGCAAACAAGGTTAACGATTTTAGGCCGATTAGTTTCGTGGGAAGCATTTACAAACTTGGGGCTAGTGTTCTCTCCCTTAGGTTAAGGGAAGTTTTGGAGGTGATAATCTCACATGAATAAGGGATTTTTGTTGGAAACTTCCCGATTCTCCGAAGTTCCAACTTATCAGTTACTTGTTTCCTTTTTTGCTTTATCAACATAAAGCCATAATTTCATTATGGAAACAAAATTACAACAAATGAAAAGTAGTTGGATCGCGCTGCTTTGCTTGAAAAAAGAAATAGAGAGAGAGAGAGAGAGAGAGAGGTTAAAACAAAATAAAACAAATATGCCTGTCAAGAAACCAATAAAATCTCTACACACCCTAAGCTGATCGAAGCAAATCCCATTTCAATAGGATTTCAAACACCGACTTAGTCAAGCAGGAAGAGGAAGTATAAACAACAAAGATCCTCCTCAATGGCCTCCAAAACCTGCCTAAGCATTTTTTTTTTTTTTAATTTAATTTAATTTTTTTTTTTTATATATTATGAATACACGTCTATTCTAGGGCTTTGCAGAAAACCAATCGAACCGATCCGACCGACCGAAATTTTGGTTCGGTTTTAGGGCATTTCGGCTCGGTTTTGGAAAAGTGACTTATCGGGTTATCGGTTCGGTTTCTGTTTTGACGTAAAAAACCCGAAACCAAACTCATAAGAAACCAATAATAGGGCATTACTTAGGTGCATACAAAAATAGGTTTTCCTTAAAATAAAAAAAAGGGCTTACCTAAGTAACAGGTGTCATTTTCCTTGTTTTACAAATTATAGGTATTGTTTGTAAAAAGAAAATTTTACAAATAATAGGGTTTACCTTTTTTTACAAATATCTGGTATTATTTGTAAAAAGGAAATCACAAAATAAGTATTATTTGTAAAATTTCCTTTTTTAAAAAAAAATTTACAAATAAAAAAATTGAGGTTTAGAAATCGAAAACCGACCGAACCGATAGTTATCAGTTCGGAGGCTTATCGGTTCGGTTTCAGTTTGAGATACTAGAAACTGATAGTTTTCGGTTAGGTTTCGGTTTAGCATGACAACTAACCCGATAACACCCCTAGTCTATTCCTCTCCTCCCATATTTTTCCAGAAGACCACATGTAGCATCTTCCAAATGGTGTCCATAATTCAAAGGGGACCTCCAACCAACCATCTAAGTTTGACACCGTGACTCTCCATTTCAATGACTAACCCAGATCGTGCTACAAATGACTTTCAAGGCATTTCAAGGCTGTCCCGCAAACTCAAATCTCATAAAAAAGTGCTCCATTTCTTTCTCAACCTCGCAAAATTTACAATCAGTGGCACACTGACGGGGATGCCGACATCGTAGACATCGGATATGGACCTTTTCGCGTGTTCCGACGGCGGAAGAAGCGGAACGGAAATCAGAATTAGGCGAATGATGAAATTCTGGAGGATTAGGAGGAGCATAACAAATTCGATCGATCAAAAATTTCGATCGATCGAACTTTGCAGAGAAAATACTTGTTCTGGAGTATATAATTTGATCGATCGAATTCCAGCGGCGAAGTATTGATAGATGTTTTTTCGATCGATCGAAATCGCACAGTTGTATTTTTTGGTTCGTTTCAGATTTCGAAACTGACTTTAGGGGCATACTTGTCTCTTTTTAGTAATTGTTTTAGGGTTTTATTTACGTTTGAGAGGCCTCTTATATAAGGTCCTTAAGATAAACAATGTAATTAGTTGATGATTAATGAAAAGAGCTTTTACTTGTGTGCTTGAGATGAGCCTATACGGAGAGTGAATCTTCTTCCCAATGAGGGTTTGATGTGAAGCCAAGGGTGCGAAGCCCGCAAAATCTATCTTCTATCTATCTATTTCTTATCTCTCTACTTGTGTCGATCCCACACCCTAACTCAGTCATCATCCTTTTGGAATCCTAAACCCTAGCTTTCCCCTACTCTATTGATTCAACCCGACCCCGTAAACCATAGAAGGATCAGAGATTCCATCCTTGAATTGTGAGCGCCCTAATATGGAAATCTAGAGTTCTATATCTAGGATCAATCCACGTTGCAACTTAACGGATCTAACTCCCAAACTGAACCCTGCTCGAATCATACGCGATCCTCCAATGGAATACTACGAAAGCCTAAGTTATTCGCTATATTTTAGGGCTTATTGTTTAATTTAATTCAATTCAATTTCGGCAATCAATTAATCATTGCATTCATGTAGTTTTGGGTTCCGTCCTGTGTCACACACCCATCCTTCTTGTTACTCTGAACTAGATTCACTCATTTCCACATCGTTGTCCAAGATTGGTCAATTAGAGTTCCATCGGTTTTTCCTTTTTTTCCTTCAACTCGTACGCCCAAACATATTTGATTCTCCTATCATCCTCTATATCACTCGCTCCTCGAGTAAAAGGCTTTTCTTGTTTCTTTGTCTCGCAAATTAGCTCAACATCATTCACAAACAACATACACTATGGGACTCATCTTGTACCCTTTCTATTTTGTACATCGATTCTTCTCTTTCCCAGCTGACTGTAGTTGTAGTTGCATTGCGGTATTTACTTTTCTACTAATTCGTGCTAGATGGTATTTAGCATGTACATGTTTTTCCTTCTGATTGTTAGTTACAATTCCTAGACAGTGGTGTTTAGAAATGCTATCAATTTAAGATGGAGGTGTTTGAGGCGCTCAACTTTATGAGCATAGATCAAATTATTCTCATGTGGCTTCGGGGGATCCCCTTGATGCATTTGTTATTCAGCATCCTGGAGTTGTGCCCTCCTGAGGATAATTTTATTTTTTTATCAGTCTAAGAATTTTCAGTCTGCCTACAAAACAAATTTAGTAGTGGTTCAGGAGTCCAATACCAACCAAAGTAGGGAGTAGGTAGTTATATGTAGGGTGTGTGCTCCAATTTGAAACAAGCAAAGAAGAAGAACTGAGCAGACACTGCTTATTCTTTCATACTTCTTCACTGGTATGTGCATATTCTTTCATGCTTCTTCACTGGTATGAGCTTATTTTTTCAATGTTAAAGTAAAATTTCCAAGATAAAATTGTTTTCTTCAAGATAATATTTTCCTTCTCCCCTTGACCATATGTATTTTGTACTGGGTTAGTAATGTTCCAAGAAATTAATAAGTGGCATTAGGTGGACGGATGAATGCAGTACCTGTGCTAAACAGATAATTTTGTACACTTCACATCATCAATCTGAGAAGTGCAAGTGGCAATCAGCATCTAGGTGGGACTCAGTCCAAACGTCATGCATATTGGAGGATTCAAACTATCCAATGAGGGCAACCTTTTCTCATATGTTTAACCATCCTTTTCTAGGCTCTAGATCAGATAGTGGAGATCATGCAACAGCTTAAGTTCTAGCTAAGTCCAACTAGATAATGGTCAGGTGTCCCTCGTATAGAGTGTTCATAAAATTATATGCCACACTTACAAAATTGATGGCCCGTGCACTACAGGTGGTGAATGCATTATGCACATGTCCACCTTATTCTAAATGTAAAACCCTACATTATTTTCTGTTTTCTGGGTTTTGTTGTGTTTCATGAACTAAAACCTGTATTCTAAGTTTTTGCCTCTTTGTTGCAGTTGGTTGTGTGGTGGGGCTACTGGTCGAGATCATACATGGTCAAGTATCAATGGCCACAGTTGCGGGCGCTATAAGGAAGACCAAGTGAAAAAATCTGAGCGTGCAAAGCGGGATCTTTATCGGTACATGCACTATCACAACCGGTACAAAGCTCATACAGATTCTTTTAAGCTTGAGACCAAGCTCAAGGAAACTATTCGGGATACAATATCAGTTTCCGAAAGTAAGGAGTCTGGAATAAAAGATTATAGTTGGGTAACAAACGGACTCAACAGACTCTTCCGATCAAGGCGTGTTCTTTCGTATTCTTACCCATTTGCATTTTACATGTTTGGAGATGACCTCTTCAGGGATGAAATGAGTAAGGATGAAAAGGAATTGAAACAGCATCTGTTTGAGGATCAACAGCAACAACTTGAAGCTAATGTAGAGAGCCTCTCTAAGTTTATAGAGGAGCCATTTGATGAGTATGACGTGGAAAAGATATTGGGGATAAGGATGCAAGTCATCAATCTTTCTGATATCACTGATAGACTCTGCAAGAAAATGTGAGTATTTTTTGCTACACTTTAATCTGTTTTTGGAATTTGGTTCATATTAATTTTATTGTCCTCACAGGTACGAATGTATTGAGAATGATCTATTGGGATCGCTCCAACTCGCGACTCACTACATTGCTCCATACAAGTCCAAGGGTGTCGAAAGGGCATCAGAACTTTCTGTTTCTTGGGACTCTGATCAAAGTTTGAGGACCATGAATGCTAGTGATACTGGTAGCTGTATGCGGTGGAATTCTTGCACAAATGGCACTGGTATAAACTCTTCTCTACTGAGAATTAGCCTAGCCGTGTTATAATAACATTATTTTAAGTACCATATTATTTCTTTATTTCGCATTGACTAACATATTTCTCATGCTTGGCATCCTCTAAACAATGTTAAAAAATCAGGACATACTGGTTGTCGAACCATTTCAACCAAACCAGCAGGTCAAACGAGTTCAGTTTGACCGCAAGAACAGTTTATACAATTTGTGTGGTCAAACCTCGAGATCGACCTTTTACACTAAAACATCCTGTTTAGCTGGTTTTACATGGACCCATCGGTTCATTTTAATTCCTTTCTTTTATCTGATTTTCTCATCGAAACAATTACTAAAATGCTGATGGGGTGTTACGAATCCCCAAGGCCCCACAAAGACTTGTAGGGTCTACTATTAATCCACGGATAACTCATTTGAAAAACAATGCAATGCTACACATTTAATTTTATAAGAAAAATATGTAGTATTACTAGGTTGTTGATAAACCCACCCTACAAATTGATATATCCACTCATCATTATGAAATTTTCTTCTTATATATATATATTTGGGGAATTATCTACTGTTTTACAAATAGTAAAAAAAATATTAATTATTTATGTCGTTTGTTAATTTTTCATTTTGTATTCTAGAAACCAACACCATATATAGATAAATTCGTGATTACTCAAAAAATAAGAACTATCAATACAGTAGATGTTAAATTTTCCTAAATTTGAACCTCTTTATTATAATATTCTTTAATTTCCTGCTTTTTTGTGGTTACACACATATAATAAGTAATTTGAAGATTATTACACTTTTGATTATTTTACTTCCTATTTTTCTGGGATACATTTTGCTGTATATATACCTTAGTCGTGGTTAAAATGAATAAAGGCACAAGAATGACTAAATTCATTTAAAGGGAAATTGGTATTTTTATCATTATGGCATCTAAGCAACACGGGAAATTGGTATTTTCATCATTAGATCTATTATTCAAGAAGTCTACATAAACAACTGTTTTCCTTAACTTTAAAGAAAAAGACGAGAACAATGAGGAATATCTTGAATCCCTAATAATTGTCTCGGAGGTTCCCTGCGAAGAAATCATCATTAATGATGAGAATGATGTGCAGGATCAACAATGAGAACGGTAGTTCAGCTTTGAGTGAGTGATTGGTTCTGTTAGCACTGCTCGAATGTGAGCGAATTTGAGCTTCAAAGTGTCGTGCAATCGTAGTGAATGTAAAGGGAAGTGAGAGTGGGATGAATGGTTACCACTTACAAGTAGACTGAATAGAGGAGTTTTAAGTCCCAAAGCCGATGCTACTGTCAGAACAATGTAATGATGTAACTAATGTGTGGAAACTCTAGGGGTAGGAACTTCCGGTGGATGTAATAAAGATGTGGAGGGATTGTACCTAAGAGAAAGGTAGAAGTAAATACATCTATGGGGCAGTTTGAGCACTCACAAAATATGAAAAGGTCGAGAATGGATTCGCCAAGGTGCTCTCCATGATTTCAAGCTCTCTTTCACCGTAGTAGGAGTTGAATCGAGGGTAGAAAAATACGACAAGGTCAGGATTGGATTCGTCAAGGTGCTCTCATGATTGCAAGCCCTGTTTCACCCGAGCAAGAGTTAAATCAATAGTTTAGGAGTGATGCTGATATCTATGGAGCTTTCATTCAGTTGGTCACTGTTCAAATGTCAATTGGAAAGATACAAGTTTGGGCTCGGCTAAGATTCGTATGTTGCCTGATTCAGTGACTCTGGAAAATCACGTACCTGCCCTTATCCAGTCGGTGAGGAAAAAGTCTGAAGGGAAATGGTCAAAGCTTGTCTACGATAAAGGGGAGTCTAGTATCTATGAAAGGAGTTTGAAATCTACGACGGGGACAATCATAAACCTTGCTGAATAGATGATGATGAGGAGTTCTCTAATTAGACTTACTTGATATAAGTAAAAAATTGGATTTCTCCTGACATGGAGAGTTTGAGAGCCCTTTTAATTTTCAGGACTCTAAAGAACTTTGACAGGGACTTTAGGATCTTGGTACGACAATCGAGAGATTGGCAATAGAGCTTTTATGGAGGTAAGATAGTTATAATCGTCTATGAATTATGAGAGGGGGGCTCTAGCAAGTAGTTGCTTGGGTTTCGAGTGTATATCGATGAAAATATTCTCATGGAAAGGTGATGGTAAAGGATCATGGATCAAACTATCGTCTAATACCGATACGTATCGGAAGGTGATGGTAAAGGATCATGGATCAAAATATCGTCTGATACCGATACGTATTGGAGATACGTATCGTCCAATACGCATCGGTTTTGAACTTGGACAATACGGTAAATTGGGTATTTCTCGGGGTCCCTTAAAAACAGTCAAATTATCGGTAAGTTTATCGTTTGTATCATCCGTATCGTCCAATGGATCGTCCAATGACGCCCCCATCTTCAAGTGACGAAGGGAAAATACCGGTATGTATCATCCGGCACATATCGATTTTGGAGCTAGATGATACATACCAGTTTTTCGAATTTTTGACCCATGTAAAGGATATGATCAAGAAATACTATCCAACTATTGTCTCGTTGCAAGAGACTAAGTGGGATGTGGGCTACGGTAGTAGAATTAGACTAGTGCTGCCAAGTAATAGGTGGTAGTGGACTGTTCGATGAAGCTCAAATAGAAGCATGAAGAATGGCATTCCTAGTGGTGTATAGACCAAATGATCCAACGGTTCAGGAAGGGTTTTGGCGATTTACCTATGGTTGGAGCTCAATGCACGTGGAAAATCCCACCCAATTGCAACTTTTCAAATTTGTGTAACAAATTTACGGAGCAACATTTTAACATCTTGTTGATAGAGAGTTTGCCTAGGCCGGCATCTAAGCATAAACCTATTTTCCTTCAATTCGCAGAGGCATGGGGCCCATCCTCTTTTCAATTTGAGAACATGTGGTTGGAAAACGAGGAGTTTTGTGATCTAGTATGTTAGTGGTGGAGTTCTTCCAAGGTTAAGAGGTTATGCGGGGTTCCGGTTCATGCGAGACTCAGACAACTAAAATCTGAAATCAAGAGGTGGAATAAGAATGTGTTTTTGTGTGGTGGGGTAGAAAAGGCTGAGCTACTAAAGTGAATACAAGAATTGATTTCTTTTTCTTTTTTCCTTTTCATTTGTTTGTTCCATTTTCGACCTTGTTGTTTTAGCTTCTTGCTAAGGCACTGGGCTGTTGCTCTTTGTATTTCTTTTTATATAATAGATTGCTCTGCCTTATGGATAAAAAAGGGGGATGGGGTGAAGGTTAGAGCTCTAGGATCTATTTAAACAAATATCCTTGAGGAGAATAGTTGGAAGCAATAATCCAGGGTATGATGGCTTAAGAAGGGTGACAAGAACACTAGATTGTTTCATGCTATGGCTAATGCTAGGAATGGGCTTTATTTGATGGAGCAGATGGAGGGAGATCTATCACTGGATGACAGCATGGTGAGGAAGGGGCTTTATTTGATGGAGCAGATGGAGGGAGATCTATCACTGGATGACAGCATGGTGAGGAAGGGGCTGAAAGAGGAACTTAACAATAAGACTCTAGAAGAAGAAGTCTTCTGGCGGCAGCGATCCAGAGGGCAGTGGGTTTAAGTGGGGGATCGCAACTTGGTTATTTCATGGTTGGCTAATGCTAGAGGTTGTGTGAATCGGATATCTTTTCTAAATATCAATGGAAACTTGGTTTCTAATAAGGCTGTCGTGAAAGCTGCGATTGTTGAACACTTCGAGGAGCGATACCGGGAGGAAGCCAACATCTAACCTTTCCCGGCTGGGCTCCAAATTTCTTGCATTTCCGAGGAGAACAAGGTGAGTTTGGAGAAACCTTTCACAATGGACAAGATCAGAGCAACTGTGTTTGAAGGGAAGGGCAAAGAGTTCGCTGCCCCAACTGTTTCCCGATGAAGTTTCTTCAAGTTTTCTGGGATATCCATTAAGGCGGAGTTGGACAGAGTGATGGCACAATTTCTCAAATATGGGAAGCTATGCAGAAACACTTGCGCCTCCTTCATTGCGCTGTGAAGGAAGGAGCTGAGGTGATTGCTGATTTTAGGCCGATTAGTCTGATTGGATGTGTACAAAGTGATTGCGAGAGTGCTCGTGAATCGATTTAGAAGTGTCATTGATGGTTTAATCAGTCCAACACTGGGAGCGTTCATCAAGGGCCGACAGATTTCGGAGGTTGCCGTTATCACTCACAAATGTCTACGCTCGAGGCATTTGGAAAAGAAGCCTGGTGTCATTCTTAAACTCGAGGGAGAAATCCTACGATCGGGTCAACTGGGGTTTCATTGACCCGATGCTTCAAAAAATGGGCTTCAGATCTAGTGGCGCAAATGGATTCTCACAAGTGTAGCTAAAGTCCTATGTTTTCGGTTATGATCAACGGATCACCTAATGGTTGTTATCCGGGTACTAGTCGCCTTAGGCAGGGGCACCCTCTATCCCCTTTTCTTTTTAATTTAGTGGGGGAATGTCCGATTAAACTAATTAACAGAGGTGCGAGGTGGGGGAGATTTCTGGCTTTCAGGTGGCAAGAGACGGCAATCGAGTCACCCATTTACATTTTGCCGATGGCACGACCATATTTTATGATGCAAGCAAGGAGGAGCTTCTAAACTTTAGGTGTATTACAAAGGCTTATGAGGCCCGTACGGGGCAGAGAATACATGTAGAGAAAACCAAGCTTATGGGGATTCATATTCTTCTTGGTATGTAGAGAAAACCAAGCTTATGGGGATTCATATTCTTCTTGGTATGGCGGAGGACCTGGCAGGGTATTTTGGGTGCGAAGTTGGGGATCTTCCTGCTATATATCTGGGTTTGCCCCTTTGTCTTGGTACACCTTCGCTAAGACTTTGGGATCTTATTGTAGTGAAGATGGAGATGAAACTTGCCGTGTGGAAAGGAAAACTACCATCCATGGCCGGGAGAATCGTATTAATTAAAAGTGTGCTTTCTAATCTACCGGTTTATTATTTTCTACGTTCAATTGTCCAGCTAAGGTGGTTGCCACGTGAGACAAGATCATGAGGGATTTTTTATGGTGTGATGGTAGCGAAAGGAAAAAGTTACACATGATAAGTTGGGATGTGGTGTGTCTTCATCTTGAGGACTGAGGGATGGGTATTCGCATCATAAGGCAGTTTAAAATGCTCTTTTGTGCAAGCGGTTATGGAAGGTTGGGGACAGGCCCAACTCATTTTTGGTTGCTGCCGTAGCTGGGGGAGAAGGATTGGGAGCCTGGTGTTATTGGGCAGCATAGATCTTCCGATTGGTGGAAAGGAGTCTGCACCAATTGCCAGCCTTCAGCAGAGGGGTTAAGCACATTCTCGGTAATGGTTTGTCCGCTCGTGGGCCACTTGTCGGCCTCGTAAAATGTCTTACCCCGGTATGTATGCCCTCAGCCGGAAGAACGGAGCTACGGTTGCTGACTGTTGTATTGGGTTGGGCGGGGGGGGGGGGGGGGGGGGGGGGTTTACAATGGTCGATCTTCCTCAATTACCGGTGTTCAAAGACTGCATTGATAGGAGGGTCTGGTGGCATCAGGGAAATGAGAGATTCTCGGTTAAATTGGCGTATCGTTGTCTTTGGCGCAGACCAGTCATTATCAGGCCTTGGATTGGGGTCTGGAAGGTGAAAGCTCTGCCTAGAAAATATTTTGTTTGGGTGTTTTGCTGCTCAGAACTGTGTTAAAACGGTAGATGTTCAATCTCATGAGGGGCTTGTGCTACCAACCTGCTGTATTATGTGTTGTTCGGAGGCCGAATCTGCTGATCACTTGTTTATTCATTGCCCGGTTGTGATCCAAATTTGGAATGTGTTTCGAAGTGGTGGGAATTTAGTCGGGTGCATGCCGTAGTCTTGCAGTGAAGTGATCACAGAATCATGTTGCAAATTTAATTGCAGTAATCAAGGTCACCTATGCTGTATTCCTTTGGCTATCTTCTCGGCCATTTGGCAGGAGAGAAATGCCAGACTGTTCCAAGGAAAGTATAAGTCTCATGTGCGTTTGGTTAGCGAGGTTACCGGAGACCTCGAGTCGGATACGATGGGGATTCTGCTCCTTGAGTGAGATCGATAGGGGCTGTCAGCTGGTGGCCCTCTCCTTCTTTCATGGCCACTTGTTGGTTTCGTTGAGTTCTGTTGCTGTTGGCTTGGTTGTTTCCTTTTGTTCTTATTTCTTCTTTCCTTCTTGACGAGCTCCTCACTCGTGATTGATTAGTGGTATCTTTTCATTTTGTTTAAGGAACAAAATGAAGAAGAGAGGAGGATTTTAACCGGATAAAGGATTTTTATGTTCCTGTTTAATTGTGTTGTATCTTGTGAGCCTGCTGTAAGCACCCCGCTTAGAACTGTCCATGGGCTTCTGTTGTTGACTGTTTGTTTTAATAAAACTTAAGTGGGATAAGGCTATGATGATGTCTCTTTTAATAAAACTGCATCTTTACCAACCAAAAGAAAAAAAAAAAACCAAGAACTTTAGTCTTTCTTTTTATTACTCACTGCACAAATATACTTTCATTACTTTGAACTTATAAAATCAAGAAATTGGCTTTTTTTCATGACTATTCACTGCACAGATATGATATCGTGATTTTTTAAATATGTTATAAGTTCTGGCCTCTTTGAAAGTTTTAACTGCTCCAGTCCAATCAAAACTCGTGTCCATGGTAGTTCAGTGGCCTGTCTTGTTTTTAAAGCATTGTGCTAAACTGGCCTAATGAAAAATGAAGTTGAAATTATTAAAGCTCAAAGTCTCATTCAACTGACAGAAATTATGTTATATGCATGACAATTAGGAGCTACTGTAGTTGGTCGGCCTTCTGATGACCGGTTGAGATCTCAAAGCAAGGATGAGGGTGGATGCTCAACGCGCAAGCGTCCTAGGAAAGAAGTTCTCGGCGATGCTCTTTTTGATCTCAACTTACCTGCCGAGGTGATTGACAAGCACTGATGGCCTGCAACTTTTTAACATCATCTTTAAGTGTACAGCTCTAACTCGGAGCGGCTGCATTCTTCATGAGATCCTGTCTCCTGCCGCAATCTATTTTTCCTTTTCTTTTTTATCCTTTTTCTGAGCCCATTGATGAAATTGCCACGGAAGAAGAGCACTGCATTAGGTGTTTTTGGATCCCTTTCATTTTGCAATATTTATTTTTGTACATGTTTCGTGGGGTGTCTGCATATATAAATATATATTAGATGTAGTCTGCTAAACGCTTGATTCCAGCCATTTTGAAGAACGTCTACTGGGCGCATGGGAAGGATTCTTTTGTGAGGCTCTGCTCATTTTGAGCTTGCCTAGGGCTTATCAAACTTTTGATCATAAATAATAAATAATAAATTGGAACTTTAGCGACTTTGTTTTTTCAACTTTATTGTAGGTCAGTTGGAACTCTATTTGGCTGCCAAGTACATGGGAACCTTGACAAAATTGTGAAACAGGATAATAGGTTTGGGTACCTCTATTCCGCCTACCGGATATCTGAGGGCGCGACGTCTGAAAAACCATTGAATCAGACATTGTTGATCATTTTTCCTGACTCAGTTTTCTATTCCAGTTGGCGGATTCCGAAAAAAGTAGGCATACAGTCTTGTTTGAGTGTGATGCGTCTTATATGATTTTAGGGCCACTTATTTTGGATATGTGCCACCTGGAGTAAACAACTTACGGTCTGATTTGGACGCTCTTGGTCTCAAGACTCATTGTGTGGAAGATTGGTGAAAAAGGATCTCCATCGCTTGATTCAAAGTGACGGTTTTGAGACGTAATAGTCTTAGGATAAAGAACATCCGATTTGTTTTCAGACGTAGTAGTCTTAAGATAAAGAGCATCTGATTAGGACATTTGCTTTTGCAAAATTAATTTTGACCGTTGTCAATATACACTTTTACTGTTTGATTAAGACGTGTTATAAATGTTTGTCACAATGTTGACCAAATGACTTTTTGGAGATAGTTTCATAATACCAAATCACCTTTTCCTCGCGCATCGGTTGATTGACTATTTGGGGACCTTGGAAAGTGTGTTATTCCCTTTCTTGTAAGACTCTTTGAAGTAGTATAATACGCCCAAACTTTCCTCATGAAACAGGTCATATGCACCTTTGGCTAGGTTTTTTTTTTTTTTCGTAGGTAAAGAAATTTATTCGAAAAAATAATAGATGGTACAAGAACAAAAAGAGCCACCAATAGCAACGCTGAAACTTTCCTCAAGTAACAAGTCATATGCACCTTTGCCTAGGTTGAATGTTTTTTCTCCGTAGGTAAAGAAATTTTTTGGAAAAAATAATATATGGTTCAAGAACAAAAAGAGCCACCAATAGCAACTCCATATCCCCATCCCAAAGGACAAAACCTAATACCTAAAGCCCAGAAAAAGGAAACCAAGATACAATGCCTGCCCAAAGAAACCTCACCTACCCCCTAGAGCAGCCCACTACAGATAAATAGGTTTTCACGTAGGGCTTTCCCAGGTTCCATTGATAAATGCACCCATGAAATAGTGAAGTCTCTTACACTTCTAGTGATCCAACTTACTGGTCTTCCCATCTTCCGAAAAATCCTACTATATCTTTCCAACCAGACTATCCGCATAATTGTGAGCATCCGAATTTTTCAAAGCTTTTCCTTCAAATCATCTAGATGCGGCCCACATTTTCTTGTTCACAAAGAAACGGTAGGCATCTGTCTTTTCCTCAGTTGGTTCAGAGTTAAGATTCGACCCCAAGCAACCGAAAAATTTATCTTCACAGGCACCTTCAACTTCCACAATTTAGCCCACGGCTTCTTTAGAGGGTCTATAAGCTAAAGCCTTAATAAAAAGATTTGTATTTTTGGAATAGTCTTATAGTCTGATATCTCTTCCTAGTGAATTCTTTTCCTCTTTCCTCATAACTTCAATCAATCTAGTGAAACTCAGAATTTCCCCTTCACTCAAGTTTCTCTTAAAGCCTAATAAATCGGTTTTTAAATCTTTGGATAGAGATATTTTTCGTCACAATCTTTTAACCAAACATGGTTAGATCATGACACACAATCCTATCATACACATGTTAATTCCACATGGCACGCAATCAGTGACCTCGAATACTAAGTTACCTAGCACTCTTGACACTTGCCTAATATTAACTCATGTTCTTTATCAATCTTGCCAAAATCATGGCTCTGCCCCTAAAAAATCCTCTACAAAACTATGAACGATTCGAGCATTTTTGGGGCATCAAAATCTTAGCATATTGACACTACATAATTAGAATTACAAGAAAACCACATTCTTGCTAATATTGATAGAAGAAAAATGGTACAATAGGCATTCATATATACAAAGCATGCAACATCATCTTCTACGCAGTCGGATAAGAGGCTTCCATGGCAATACCACAGAGGCCTTCTTTTGCATCGACATCTCGGTGCATCATTATGTAGCCACCTTCACCCCACCCTTCCCCCCATGAATTCTTCACTAGCCAATACTTGGTCCCGTTGTCAGTTGTACCATAACCAACAGCCGTAACACCATGGGCAAGCTCGGTACCACAATCACCAGTGAAGTCACCACTAGAATAGAATTGGAAGGCCGACCCGCTCGCATCTATGGCAACCGAAACCAGTTGGTTGGCCACGGCTTTCAATAGTGCCTTCTCACTGTTGGCCGGAACATCTTCGTAACCACTTATCTTGGCTGCAGGGTATGATGCCTTCTTTGTGTTGCAAATATTATCAACTCCCGTGTAGGGGTACTTGGCTTCCGTCATAAGGCCTCTATTGCGTTGGATGTATCCATGTCACAACCTTGATCCTCACCGCTAGTGTCGCAATCTACTAGCTCTTGTTCAGATAGAGAAATTAATTTACCCTTCCACAATTGGGTAATACCTTCAGTCTCGGCGACTGCCGAGAATGCCCAACAACATCCTGTATATGTAACATTTGATATCAAAAGATGATGTGCAACTAAGAATTTCGTTAATTTGTGTAGAGGAAAAAATGGAAATAAAAGAAATAAAAACAAAAGGTAATAAAAGGAAGAGTTTGTCTCTGTTGGGTCCCACCATCATGGGCGGGAAAGTGGACTGCACATGCCACAACTTTGTTATGCACAGACTTTACAATGAACGCGTCACAAGGTCGAGCCAACGTAGAGTCCCACCCATGATGGTCTGACCACCCATCAAAGACAAAGACTTATGGAAATTGGGACGTTTTTCTTACCATATTGTCCTTGATCCTTATTGGGGGTCACAGCACCTTTCTTTCTCCAGTCCACGCTAGAAAGCACTGCAGTCACTTTCTCATACATAAACAAGCCTTGTTTCGACTGCCCTTTTCGTAAGGACCGAAATCCATTGCGAGAAGACTCGAACTCGTCATTGGTTTGATCTGCAAACTCATGGACGCGAAGCTTATACAAATTTTCACCAATATTATTGAAAGATTCTATGAATTCTACGTTGTCTTTGAATATCTTAAAGCGATGCTCCTTCTCGACGTTATTCTCGTACTCTCGCCCGTAGCGAGCCATCCATTGCTCGTGTCTTGCTGCCATCGATGCCTCGGGGAGAGTTCGCGAGTTAGCATGAAAAGCATAAACTCCTAAAATGATCAAGGCTGCAAAGAAACATCTGATTGATGAGGATGGTGAGATTATAGAGATGTGTGTTAGTCGTAGTGATGCATTCAAAACTCTAATATGGGTCTCATTTATATAGTCATTTTCTCGAGTCAAAGGTGTGCTTCATTTGTGTATTGTACATTTTTGTCAAGGATTTATTACTATAATGGTGTAATAAGATGAAGAGGATTGTGACTAGTTAGATTACGTGCCGTGGGAATTGATTTAAACAGCTAAAAGTAGAGACATTCATATAAGTTTATTAGCAATATTTGGGTAGCAGTTTTTGCAACCAAAGATTCGTAATTGATGGTTTCACCGTTTCACACTGTTGCCTGTCTTATTCTTCATCACAATCTTTCATATATTAGATCTAGATATCATGGCTCATATATGAGAGGTCCAACATCTGACTGTCTGATATGTGGGCCATGATCTCAAGATCTAATGTGTGAAAGATTGGGACGAAAAACATCTTCTATCATTTGATTCAAGACAGTGAATGATGTGATGGGGGGAACCATCAATTGTGCTATGAGAATCTTTGGTTACAAAAGTCGCTACCCTATTTGTTTTAGCTTTCTCTAAGAAATTTAGTAGCTTGCCGTCATCCACATCACTTAGCAGTTTCCTAATTACTTTATTGCTCATTATGTAATTTATTAATGAAACAAGTGTATAAGTACAATTGTCATGTTGAACCAGTTGAACCTTATATGAGTTTCAATCAATCATAAACCCATGCTTTTAGATATCGGGAAAACTGATAAGGCAGATAAGCAAGACATACCTTGTGGCTCATATTTGTGATCAATTCAAGTAGCTGTCCATCATTAGAATATATCTCCGTTAAATAATCACGCTTATAAGATGATGCAAATCGTCCAATCAATGTGTTCCAATATTAGCCATTACACTAATAGTAGATTGTACATATTTGAACAAAGCATTATAACTGTTCTCGGGCTCATCACATAGATTTGATACAGCTAAGATTGTATCCTACCCATGAGTCAAAATAATGCCACATGTACATCCTATACACTTTCAATTGGGAACTAGTATAACATCATATTCGAATATATCCTTAAAAAGTAATTTTTTTTTCTGACGGCTAGGGGCTAGGCATGATATGATTATCATCCCGCTCAGCGCCGAGAAATGAGGCGGCTAGGGGCTAGGCATGATATGATTATCATCCCACTCAGTCCCGAGAAATGAAACATGTCGCTCAAGATGTCATCTCAAGTGATATTTAAAATATGGCACATCTCAAGTGATTTTAAAATCAAGGTATCATATAATAAGTGTGTCACAATCTAAAAATCTTTAGTGTAAAAAATTGGAAAGAATCCCCGTCATTTGATTCAAAGCAGTCAAACAAATAATGGATACCATCTAAATCCAGTATCCCACTTAACTTTGAATAACATTTGATCACATTGAGCAATCATTTTTGTTCCAATCTTTTATACAATAGATCATACACATCAAATCATATAGAATATATGATGGTTCTATATTGCGCATATCCCAAAAAGTGGCCCTAGGATCAAAAGTAACGACGCATAAGGATATTTAATACCAACTCCAAATTAAAAGGATAACTACCCATATTATAGCTAAAATTATACAAGTATACAACAAACTAAAAAGGGCAGGGCAACCGCCTTTACCCTATTTTGCCTATAAGATATCCGTATCAGGCCATCTCTCACCAAATCTTTTTTTACCGAAAATTCGCTTGATCCATCAATACCCTAAATTTATCTGAAATTTTTATCATCATAATACATGTTTTTATTATACTTTATATTATTTTTTTATGATTGTAATTTGTTAATGCTTGCAGATCCTACAGGACACCTAGTTTATTGTTTAAAGACACCATATAACTTAAGTTAGTATATTTTATAATCCCCAATTTTTTCTGAATTTTTTCTCCAATCTTTTCCGACTTTATAGATCGATCAATAACCTTGAAATTGGCAAGAATTTTGCAGTAAGCTTGTATATTGAAAAAGGATTCAATGTAAATTGAGAAAGGCTAAAAATGTAAATTGAAAAGGGTACAAGAAAAAACTGCCAAAGATAAGCGGCCTGAATTTTCCAATTGCCTGCAGCACACCGGAAGGAATATCAGATGATGTCTTGCCAAATACAAGCTTTTCAATCCAATTAGATGAATAAAATCTGTAATCAGCAGGTAGTAATTCTACCAAATATAAATCTTTCAGGGCCAGCCCAAGCAAGGGAGATGCCCTCTTTCCCATCTCCCAACTGTCGATAAAGCTCCACGAACAATTAGCGCCTTTAAGAGAAGGATAGGTGATGACAAGATTCCTGATTGATAGCGAATGAGAAATTAGCATAAACGGCCACGGCAATTTGAAGCTTCGCAGTGGCAAAGCCACCCATCTCCGGATAGCGTCTTCTTGCCATAGTCGTAAGCGAGCTCTTCCCAAATGTCAATCTGCTCGTCAGAGACAGAAGGTTAGAAACATAAAGCAGAGCCAAGTGGAAATTTGGCACATAAACATCATACCTGGAAAATTCAAACAATCTGCATCTCCCCAGAAACTTGATAAGATTTTATCCCAAAAACTAGAATGGAAAGAGTTTCCAACCTAATACAATACTAGATAGGAGGCCGGGACTCTACACCAATGACAGATTGTTAACCCTACGACAGAGCCAGCTGGGCATGGGCATGTTTGGGTGTCGTGTGGATGTGCAGAAGGTCAATCAAAGACTGAATAGTGATTTGAAAAATCCAGTTACCATTCATTTTCACACCATAAGATCGAATCCCTACAATAACTCTTTTTTTCTAAAACAGGCCCTAAGGAAGAGTGAACCTTAGGGGGGAGGTGTACCATGTAGCGTTTGCAATGCCACATGGCATTACAAATGGAGATGCGCATAAGGTCGATCAAAGACCAATTTTTTTATTTTTTTATTGTTAACTATGCATTTTCATTCAACCGAAAGAAAGACCAAATTATATATATATATATATATATATATATATATATATATATATATATATATATATATATATATATATATATATATATATTGATCACTGTTGTAAACGGTGGTCAATGCCTTAAAAAGTGAATAATGATTTAAAAAATCCAGTCACCATTCACTTTCACACTGTTAGATCGAGGACGTACATTAACTTCTTTTTCTAAACCCCCCCTAAGGAGGAGTGAACCTTAGGGGGAGCGGTACCATGTAGTGTTTGCAGTGCCACGTGGCACTCCAAAAATGGACCCTGTCATAGGGTTGAACCCTTTGACGCAGATGAAAGAACTCTTTTTCTTATTAGATATGGATGGATACATGTTTAGCCTTAGTATAGGGATTGACTCTCGCCAACATCCACAGATTTAGTTTAGGAAGAGCCTTTTCCGTTAGCTATCCTATCGAAAGCAGATTTTTACAGATTACAAGGGACCTTGACATCTGCGGAAGTCATCTTTTAATAGGATCGTCCTTGCATATGATTATATGCTAAATTCGATTTTAGCCAAACACCGAATTGCGAATCTTTTATCCAACGTTGGAACATTTCATCTTTTTTCTAGTCAACAGTAGAACGTGTATAATTAAATATTGCAGTGATGAAGTTGGCCGTCAAATTTTATATTGTGTATATTAAGGCACCCATGTGTATGTGGGCGTGTGTGTGTGTGTGTGTGTGTGTGTGTGAGAGAGAGAGAGAGAGAGAGAGAGAGAGAGAGAGAGATGGAAGTTCATACATCTCGACTCGCATATAGACCAATATGTGCAAGCTGACAATCCATGCTGTCCACCAGAACTTGATAACTCACAAGGTTGGGCGAGCAACTAAGACCAACATGCACAGAAAAAAAGAGAAGAAAATCAAACATTATACCAAAGCAGATGAACAAAAAGCATATATATATATATATATATATATATATATATATATATATATATATATATATATATATATATATATAATAGAGAGAGACAGAAGACGCAGAGACCCTAGGTTAGCGATGTAGGGTTGAACCTTGCACTAGTGTCATTTGGGTGCTAAGTGCACCTACTCCGAAGATCAGGTGCCGAGGCAATATGCACAAGATCAATCGGATCCATCCACAAAAAAAAGATTGAATAAACATCTTATCCACTGTTCAAAATGTGGTCTAAGTTGGAAAAAATGCAATGCACCGGGTAGGTTTGGCATTACCCAATATTTGACACATTTTGACGATAAAATAATCTCTTTTTAAAAAAATAATAATTAGATCACATGCCACATGATCCCAAAACAGGTGTTTTTTTGGGATCACGTACCACGTGGCATGTGACCACAGCACTGTTGTAGAGTTCAACCCTACAACCCTAGTGCAGGGTCTCCTTATATATATATATATATATATATATATATATATATATATATATATATATATATATATATATATATCACATCAAGGACTAGTTGAAATAAAACATATTCTTATCAACACCTGCACTCTCATTAGTCATTACCTGTGGTTAATGAACCGTGAGACATTCCCATATTTTGTGGCATCAATGACAAACGGAACCATCCCATCATTCAAGCCACTCATATCATCAATATGAGCGTCGATATCAAAGAAATAGCTGCAGCCTTCATTATCCTGCCTGATTTTTTTGAAACAGGTCTTTTTACTAAGAGGCAACAACTACTAAGCAAAAAAGCAAAGAGAAAAATACAATCCACGAGAAGAGTTCAAAACCTCTTGGCCCTCTTGTTCACTTCCTCCTCATTCAGAACTTCTCCAATGTATGCGCACACAAACGTCCCACGAGAGATTGCTTCACCAGCTCTCACTGCCCAACCCTGTAACTCAGCAATCAGGAAATCAATTTTTGTAGTTTATATAAGGGGATAATGGCTCCTGACCGACATTTAAACACCATTCTTTAAATGATAAGATTCCATTAAAGCTAGACTTTTAACCTCACACCATTGGCGTGTGATTATCATTTTGCCATGTGGTGAACATATGTGATAAATCTAAATTGTTCATGTGGCAATCTATAATCGGAACATGACTCAGCCCAAAGAATCATGCCTGTAAGTGGATGTGAATGCATCTGATTGATGATCTTTAATATCAGCCATTAGAATTGAAAAAAATGGTTGATATTAAAATCCACAGATCAAACCCTTCAAATATCCTTAAAACACCATTCTTTGGCCTGTTGCAGTTCAATCTATATCTATCACTTCGATGGTACGGATCATTGATGGTGTATGATCATTTAAACACCATTTTGGTGTTTAAATGACAGCCAGGAGAGTCGCGCCCTTATATAAATAACAACTAATAAACAGCCTACCTTCTTCGTTGTTTTGAAGACTTCCAATTTAACTTGCACTCCATTCTGCAAGACCCTATTTGGGCAAGTTTTGTCACAGCTACACGAGGAATTGCACTCATAGACAAGGTAGCCCTTCTGCACAATTTAATAACATGAGCAAAAAACTAACCAAATGCAAACTACATGATAATAACTTAGAGGTATTGCATATACAACTATACTATACTATTCTATATATATATATATATATATATATATATAGAGAGAGAGAGAGAGAGAGAGAGAGAGAAGCCTGGGGACATGGCATTCGAATGCAAGGCTGGGCAGTGAATTTTTTTTCGAACCAGTTTGGGCACAAGGTCGGTCAACAACCGTCCCAAAAAACTATTTTTATACCGTGGATTTTGTGGTCATTGGTGAAAATTTTTAAGGGCGAAATTTTCTTTGAGGAAAACCCATGCCTTTGGCCCGTGAAATGAAAAGCAAAAAAGTCCCAAAACAATTTTCTAAAATAATAGAGGGGCTGGTGAAACCTAAAAGGATGTGGTGCAACTCGCGGCCATGTGGCACGCGGTGCAACTCGAGTAGGACTACCTTCACTGTGGTCCCAACCTTTACAAAAGGCGCCACATGGACCGATGGGGCATTGTATAGATAGTTTAAAGAATAACAATAATGATAATAAACCACTATTGTCACGGCAAAAATCAACATTGACTACATTCAACTGACCAATTTCATTCAATAAAAATCACACAATAAAAGATCAGATTTCAGAATTTATTTTTTTTAATTAATCTATGCTATGTTCTCATTTTCCAATTGGGAAGGTAGTCTAATAGAGTACCTTCATCGTACACCA
The DNA here is from genome assembly GCA_021018995.1 of Chloranthus sessilifolius. NCBI lineage: Eukaryota > Viridiplantae > Streptophyta > Magnoliopsida > Chloranthales > Chloranthaceae > Chloranthus > Chloranthus sessilifolius. Next base: position 3,152,149 of record CM037584.1, read on the forward strand.
AAGTCCACATGAAGCTCCATGTGGCACCCAAACCATGTTTGGGATGCCAAGTTAAGTAAGGTAACATTGTTTAGATCATTTCTAGGAAAACAAAATTGAGGCTTAAAATCAGGACTGTTGAATCATAGTCAACATCTGACTTTCAATTTTTTATTTCAATATTGAATTTAAAACAAAATATTGATTTATACAACCCGTTGGAGTACCACGTGACACCAAAACAGTCTTTCAGTGTCACGTGGAGCTCCACATGATCTTGGAGTATGCACCTCCGTATAAGTACTCCAAGATCAATTGAAAAAATATTCAAAATTATATTTTATATTAAAAATCAAATTTTGACTATGATTTAATGATCCGGATTTAAGCCTCAACATATTGTTATATATATTAGTGTAGTAATATATATTTTAATGTTTCAAAATAAAAATAATAATTATCATTATATATCTTGGTAATAATTCAATAGCAAACTTATAAAATCATTTTCTCTCTAAAGAAGTGTCTTTTCATATTTGGATTTATCTCTTCACCGTAAATCTGAAAAGATACAAGTCTGGTATTACTTTCACTATAAATTTGAAAAGATACAAGTGAAATCGATTTATTTTTTTACTGTTATCTGAAAAGACACAAGTGAAACCAATTTATCTTTTAAATGAAAAGACACAAATCTGAAATCTTTTCACCGTAATCTGAAAAGACACAATGTTCAAAATTTCTCTATCAATAGAGATACGATGTCCATTAAAATAACACAAGACATACAAGACACAACAGAAACTATAATAACATCTATTTCTCCTCTTCTCTTACGTTCTTATTTTTTTTTTAATAATCCTTTTGTGCATCAGAAAATCTGTGTGGCAGGTTCTTTCTCTAGAATATACGGTTCTTGGCAAGACCGAGTTCTGTTGTATCCTGAAGGCAGTTTCGCTGGGAACTCTATTGCATCTTTGTTTATCCAACAGAGTAGGGGCGGCTATTGTCTTTAAGACAATATAGTGAACTACGTGTCTCGGAGCCATTATCAATACCAATTTTTTTTTATCAATAATTTAAAGACAGTATATCGTTCTAATGACTCAGAGCATAAAGTTTATGAATCAAGATCCCATCAAACTTGACTAATTTGGTGGGTCAAATTTCAAAAGATGACAGCAAAATGTGCAATTTATCTTGCGACAATTCAAGATTGCTTACATCCTCATTACACAATGTCCACCAATTTTTGTAGCGTAAGCAGTGGGAAGTACGACTAGTGGAAGATCGAATGCTCGACTCAAATGGCTGGAAGATGATCATGATTGTTGGGACCATATCCTCAATGTATTGAATGATAGGTTATTCAACACATTCTGTAAGTGCATCATGACTAAAGATTTTGATATTCATTAGCGAAGAAGTATCTAATTGAGGATACAGGTACAAAGGTTTTTCTAGCCTCTAATATTTTGATAATGGTTGGAGATAAACCAATTCTTGAACAAGTTCAAGAACTACAGTTTATCACCACTAAGATAGAAGTCTTATGTATTTAATGAAGTGTACTAGACTAGACCCAATATAGTATTTATAGTGGGGGGTATTGAGTAAACTAGTAACCCAGGGTTGGAACATTGAGAAGCTATTCATAGGGTATTAAGTTATTCATTGGGAACTATGCATTATAGTTTACAATATAGTGGCAAACCTGAACTCTTAGAGAGGTTCACTGATGCTACTTAGATTTCTGACTCCTCTGATTCAAAATCTACAAACGGATGAATTTTTGTATTGCGGGGGACTAAAAACAAACATGTCTTTCTGATTCAAGTATAGAATCAGAGCATTGTTTGTGGGAACAAAAGAGGCAGAGTGGCTTCGAAGCTTACAAAAATACTACCCAGAGATACTGTGTTGAAAACATCGAGGGGGATCAACTTAAGACCGATATTTTTAAAGGCACAGTAGTTGAACATCAACTTAGTAGAGTTGGAGATCCCAAATCCTAAGTTCAACGAGATATGAAATTACTCCGTGACCCTTGAAAGTGCACAAAGGTATGTTAATGATTTTGTAGGCATTCATTTGCTGGGGTGATAAAGTAGTTACAAGAACACCCATGACAGATTCACTTATATGAATATGAAAGTGCAGTCACTTCAACAGAGATTAGGTCCTCTCACTGAGATACTCACGAAATCAAGATTTTAGCGTATGGCTGTAAACCGCAACCCTTATGTCACTAATGATTTAGGTCATAGTAAGTGTATATATAATTCCGATTTGTTAAACAAGTTTTAAGTTTAAAGCTATAAGCTACTTAAAGTCCTTACAAACTTTGAGTTGTATGCACTGGTCAAAGGTTCAAACCGATTGGTACCTCTGATGATGCTTAGTATGATCGCTCTGATACACAAATTTTTTATATTTTGAAACAAGTGGAGGATTGTTATATATATATTAGTGTAGTAATATATATTTTAGTGTTTCAAAATAAAAATAATAATTCAATGGCAAACTTGTAAAATCATTCTCTTTAAAGAAGTGTCTTTTCAGATTTGGATTTATTTCTTCACCGTAAATCTGAAAAGACACAAGTCTGGCATCTCTTCACTGTAAATCTAAAAAGACACAAGTGAAATCGATTTATTTTTTTACCGAAAAGACAACTCTCTCAAAAGACACAAATCTGAAATCTTTTCACCGTAATCTGAAAAGATATAATGGTTCAAAATTTCTCTATAAATAGAGATAAAATTTCCGTTAAAATAACACAAGACATACAAGACATACAAGACACAACAAAAACTATAATAACATTTATTTCTCCTCTTCTCTTACGTTCTTATTTTTTTTAAGAATCTTTTTGTGTATCAGAACATCTGTCTGGCGGGTTCTTTTTCTAGAAAGTGCAATCAAGAAAAGAACATACGGTTCTTGGCAAGACCGGGCTCTGTTGTATCCTGAAGGCAGATTCGCTGGGAACTCTATTGCATCTTCGTTTATCCAACAGAGTGGGAGCGTCTATTGTCTTTAAGACAACGTAGTGAATTATGTGCCTCGGAGCCATTATCAATACCAATCTTTTTTTATAAACACATATACGGTAGCACAATGACAAAAAATGCCAATTTTTTGAAAAATATGCGTTTAATACGCACATTATTGGTAAACACGTATTTTTCAAAAAATGCATATTTCAATTTAATACGTGCATTTCATGTTCTAACCATGAAATGCATGTATTAAACTCGTATTTTCCAAACTTTTTTTCCCCGACTTTTCCTATTTTCTCAATTAAAAAATCAAAAAATACTAAAAGCAAAAGTCAAACATTGATGATTTCAATGGTCCAGATTTCAAGCCTACAAAAACATGGCAGAGATGAGTTTACAAAGAAAAAAATATTAAGATGATCTAGTGATGGGGACATCCGATTCAAGCACTCGCCCATAACATATCGGAGGCGAAAGAAGAAACGTAACTTATCGAAAGAAGAGTAACTTTTAATCCCGTCACTTTTATGTTTGGCCTATTTTGAAGTGTCAAACGAAGTCAGATTGATACGAAATTGATCATATTTGAAAGCTTATCGAAGTAGCTTTCCAACGAGCCAAAATTTGAGCAATTCCAACAAGTATTGAAGAAGTTATGGTCAGTTTTCGGAAGCTGTACATAAAGTGACGAATTTCAGGAATCCTAATTGAAGTAGGATTAGTTTCTTTTATTATTTTATTTTAGAAAGTAAGAGTTGTTTCTTTTATTAGAAATAGGATTAGTTTCCTTATTGTTTAGCACTTTATTGTTTTAGAAGAATTAGGATATTTCTTTTATTTGAATTAGGAATTAGAGTTATACTAGGATTTCTAATTTTATGCATTGGCTAGCCTATTTAAAGGCCTGTAAACACTTTTATTAGGATTTTTTTGGTTAATGAAAATTGCTTATGCAAATTGAGAGTTTTAAACTTTCGTGAGGGTGTGATTCTCTTAAAACGAAGAGCGATTCTTCGATTTCCGCTTGCGGTTTAGTGCGAGGCTAACTCTTCTTCCATCTCTATCTTCTTTAGATCTATGGTTTGCGTAAGTAGCGTAATCCTAATTATTTTATTAATCTCATAAAAGCCCTAAATCAATATTTTGTTCATCATTAATTTTATTAGCCTTTTATTTTCGTTTGGTATCGAGAGAACCCGCTTGCGAGTTCGTTCGACGCCCTAAAACTATCGGATATCTAGTCGTTCATAAGAAACCTAGTTTTCTAGATCCGCGATAGGGAACGTACACGAAAGTAACACTATTTTGGGCTGAAATTAAATCACCTAATTGAATTTATAGAATTTTCGTGATAATTTGTTATGAGAAATTGTTATTTTAATTGATGAAATTAATTTTAATCATAATCTCAGCCCTAACATTGCATTTAGTAAGTTCCCGCATCATCTAGGCAATGCACTTGAGCTCCACGTAGCACCAAATAGTGTTTTGGTGCCACGTGAAGCTCCATGTAGCACCTTGGAGGATGGACCACTTTTCCTTGTATATATGGAAAAGGGGTCCTTGTGACAACACCGTTGAAATGGAACCCTACGATAATGCCCTTTTGGGCTATCACATGGCACCAAATCTCATGTGGCACCCGTTCCACCCCTAGGGTTCACCTGTCTCTAACTGTTTATATATTATTTTTTTGCTAAGCATGGTTTATATATATATATATATATATATATATATATATATATATATATGTGTGTGTGTGTGTGTGTGTGTGTGTGTGTGTGCGACCTTGATCTAATGGTGCGAAAACTAATAGTAAGTCAGTGACTTGATTTTTCAAGTCACCCTTCATTTTATCAGCCAACGACCATTGTGGTCAACAAGCCAACGATGATTAAAATGGTTTTTTAATTTTTTGGACGGTCTTCGATCGACCATGTGCACGTCCATGTAACACCCAAACATGTGTTTGGATGCCAAATGGCGCCCAAAATAGTGTTGTCGTAGAAATTGGCTTCATATATATATATATATATATATATATATATATATATATAAAACAATGAAGGTTTGCACTAGAGCGTAGAGTTTAACTATAACACTCGAGTCATTTTGGTGCCATGTGGCACCCACCTGATGATCGAGTACTATGTACACATACTCAAGGTTGATCAACAACCATCCAAGAAAGTTTATAAAAAAAAAAAAAATTAATTAAAATGAAATAAAAAATTCTCATTGTGGTCAACATTGAAAATTTTCAAGGGCAAAATTTTGGATGGAAAACCATGTCTCTGACCCGTAAAATGAAGGAAAAAAAGTTTATTTTTCTAAAATCCTAGAGGGAGAGGAGAACCCTTAGAAGATGTGGTGCAACATGTGACACGTGATGCAGCACACGGGTGTAGAGTTGAACTCTACTCTCCAGTGGAGGCCCCACTTAACCGAAATTATGAGTATAACAACCCATAACAGATTAAATCAACATTAGCATAGTTAACAAACTGAACCTCGCTGCAACACTGTTATCAAAAGATTCAAAACGCCAGCAGTTGTGACGGGAGAAACATAGCATGATATATACTCGAGAAGTAGATAGCATTTACCTCCAAAATAATCCGGCCATTTGCATCATATGGGAACCTACCATGCATCGGTTTCCCATAAATATCCATGGCATTTTCATAATCATTGTCGAAAAGGTAGACATGATCGCACGCTTGGGGATAACATATTAAATGCGGGCAAGCACATCCCAACTGTGAACTCTGCAAAAGAAAACTTGGATGACATAACCATTCATATGCAAATGCACTCTACTGGATGTTTCAAAGTTAAAAGAGACTCATTAAAAATGGACCCGACTCTGCTGACCGTCATTTAAACACCAAAATGGTGTTTAAATGATCTTACACCATTAAGGGTTATAGATGTGGGTAATCTGCACCGACGAAGTGATAGATCATACATTGAAGGGCAATTGTCCCAAAAATCAAACTTTTTGAGAGATTTGAACCATCCGATCTGTTCAGTATAATGTTAACCATTGTTTCTAGTTTTAATGGCTGATATTAAAGTTCATCGATTTGATGGTTCTTTGGGCTGACATATGTTCCAGTGATGGATTGCGACTTGGACAATTTAGATTGGTCAAGATGTGAGCTACATAGCGTAATGATAAATGACACATCAATGGTGTGAAATAAAAAGTACAAGTGTAATGGTGTAAGATCATTGTCAAGAGCCAATATCCCATTAATAATAGTGGAAGTGAGCACCTTTGTATCAAGACCAAGAGAAGGATCAAGCAACCGTTCCTTGACATACGTAAAGCCTTCCCAAGGCATAAATTTCGCGGGATTTTGGCCGTTAGATTCTTCAACAGAATTGATGCGGAGGCCACCCTGCAGCTCCTTATCTACGACACAAGCCACCGGAACCAATTCTCGTCCAAAACTTACATCTTCGCATAAAACCATGATTTTTCGTCTAGGTTTCCAGTTGAAATGTCTCGGACTGAGTATAAAGTGGGATTCATCCGTCTCCCATTCCTCACGCTCCATCAGTTCCATCAAAGGTGCATCAGATGGAGATTCCACGGATCCATCCGAGAGAGGCATCAAAGGAGCCAACGAGTACGGCCGTGTAAGGGGTTTGCATCCTCTAGGGCATATAAACCCCTCTAAGTGCCACTCCACTCGGATATTGAGCTCACTACAAAGCTTGGCTGCCTTCAGATACAGTCGTTCCGGCAATACACCATACTTCTCTTCCAGTGCCGCATAGAGATTTATCTTGCAGCATGTGGACCGAGCAAGGGAAAGAATCTCAAGGTTACTCGGCCGGGGTTTCGTTTTTTGAATCTCGGAAAATAAGATCTTTGCAACTGAAGAGCATTGGGATTCTACTAATTTCTCGAGACCCACCGTCTCAGACGACTGAATTTGCAATCTCGGTCCTGTGGGTTTTACTAGATTTGTACCCTGAAAGCATTTCTTCGTACCGAAACTGTTCGCGTTTCTGATCGCAAATGCCGCTCCAAGGCCTTTCTTGAATCTAGGATGGTGAAGTATGCCAGGTTTTAGTTTAGGAGCATTAAGATTGTTCCCTCTCCTTAGGGAAAACTGACCAATCGAATTTGGAATCATGTGGGGCGCTTGATGACGGCGACCGAGGTCTGGAAGAAGATTATGAGAGGCATCACTGTTTGGACTAGGTTTATTATTGAGATCAAGCCCCGGAGCAGCTTGGTTTTGCAGCCTTAGATCCATGGAATGAAGTGAAAGAACGTGCAACCATAACTGGTCCGGGTTTACGAAATGGTTACTGCACGGAATACACTGAAACAGTATATAATTTTCCAAGTTTTGTACACTGTGTCGCTCTTTCAGATGTGTCTCGAGAACTTTTCGGTTATTAAAGCGGTTCATGCAGATTGCACATGCATATCCTCGGAACAGCCGCTGAGCCTCGTTCTTGTGAATTTCCATCCAATGGTCACCAAGAGCTTGATCTCCCAAAAACTCCTCGTTACAAATCTTACATTTGATAGCCGTTGGAGTGTGGTGGCCACTCTTAGCTATCTCTACTGTAAGCACTGGTTTGGTGGTACCGGAGGAAGAAATTTGCTTATTATCGAAACCCCAAAGACTCCCTATTTTCTCTCTTTCACGTGAAATGACTTCTAATAAGTATTCTCCGACACTTGAATCTTTAACAGCCTCAGATAATATCCATTTCATATGGGCTTCCCGATGAACTGAGTTTCTCTTGGAGAGGGAATTTTTAACGCACCTGTAAAGAAGCTCGCACGCTTGATGTAATTGCACCTTTTGTATTCTCGAGTTGCAATTTCTCAACATATCAATATATATATCTTTGGTTATTATCCGAGGCTTACCGTTGCGAGCACGTTTTAGCCAGCCCGGGATGTGTCTTTCGCAGTATAGGGAATGCATCTTCACTTTGTCTAAACATTGATCGTTGTTCTGATCACATAATCCGATGCAGCGGGGCAGCGACTCGGCACTGGAATTCTCGGATTTCTCCACAAACTCGCTCAAGTTCTCCTCGAAAAGATTCCGACTGTCTCCCGCCAAAACTATCTCTTTACCAGTAACTTCCGAGCCCGAAATTTTGTCTGCAAATTTCTCCTCGCTGTTCTTTACGCCTGATGAACTCGGTGGCTCTTCGGTATCCATCAAATCCCAACTGTTACGAAGTCGATGTTTCTTGCAAAATGGAAAGCCGTTAAGAGCATGATGCTTACATTTCGTACCATGAGTTGTTGTACCCTCGCACATTGAAGTTCTCGCAGGAGTCGGTTCCGCCTTCGCGGTTTTTTCCGGGTGATAAATGCTCAAGTGTACACAACAGTAAACGCTACCATCGTTTGCCCACCTCACACACTGTCTTCCTTTGGCTTCAATAAAAGCTGAACACTGGCGGTAGGGGTATTTTTTCCCAGAATTAGGTTTATTCTTGGAATATTCCGGGTACTCGTTTGGGATCACCACCAACGGTTTTTCCAGAGGTGTAACCGCTACTTCCACAGTCATAATATCAGGATTCCCATTTTCAACCACAATCTCATCCCATCTATCAGCCATAATTCGCGAATATTTTTTCGGAGAATCTTCTTTGCAAGGCTCTACCAATGTATCACTTTCCGAGCCCCCACAACTGAAAAAATCCAACTCGGTCTCTAATCCATTGGCCTGACAGTGAAACCCATTGCCCTCTGATGCAGGCAACTCTGCACGGCGAATTTCAAGCTTTGGCCGTTTCCTGCTTATTTGGAGGCCTGCACTAACCGAATTGTCAGAGCTCCGCTGTTCCGCATCTCCACCACTAGCTACGGGATTAGATGTGGAGAACCATTTCATGACTTCATGCTTCCAAGTCCTCCATTCAGGACCCAACTCAGGCTGCACAGGTGCATCCCAAAGCTGATCAACTTCATTCCACAGCACAGAATCTATTAATTCCTGGGTCAGGCAAGCAAAACTGCATCAACAAAAAAATGTCCTAGTCGAAAATTGTAGAAGGCAAAAAGAAACATAAATTTCCACATACAAATGCAATAAGAGTCAATAAAAAACTGAATCTTATGAAGTATGAACCTAAGGGATCTTTTGAATTATACAATAGACAAAATAAACCCCATCAAACCATTGTGACAGAATACGGCGTTTGTTTGAAAAATATGCGAATAATACGCGTGTTTTTGCCACTGCGTACTAAACATATATAATGCCCGTATTTTTTAATAAAATGCATATTTTTGTATAATACGTGTATTTTGCATATTAAACGTGTATCGTGTATTAAACATTTTCCCCATATTTTACTGTATTTTTAAATAAATATTTTAAAACTCTTTTAAAGAAAATTTAATATTATCTCATTTTCTTCCAGCTTTTTCCGTTTTTTTCTTCCTCCATACTTTACAATTTTTTTACCTTTTGATTTTTTCCCGTATTTTTCCTTTCTTTTTCCGACTTCCTCGTTCACCGTATTAAACCCGTACCCATATTTTTTCACTTTGCATCAAACAATGGGAAATACATCATATCGATACAACAAGATGAAATAATATACTAAAACAAGGAGAGTTAAGCTCTAAAAATGGAAAGCTCTATTATAATAAACTTGTAAGGAAAACAATAAAAAAGTCTTTCGAATATTTAATTTTTCCAGGAATTATGGCCTGGTTGGATTCATGGTCACATCTTTGAACGATTTCCCTCCCTTTGCTCCACTCGCTTTCATGCACTTTCAGAAGAATTTAATTGCAGGCAGTTTTACTTTTTCCTAATTCAATATATTTTTAGAGAGCATTTTCCTGTCCTATATTTGTGGGTTTTAAACCATCAAACCAATGGGCCTTTGCGGACAAGTGGATGCATGTACAGCTTTTAATATAAATACTATCAAGCCACTTAAGACGTGCAACAAGAATTGGTTGTTCATTTTTTAAAGGGTCCTCCAAGGTTGTCAAATCGTGTATCGTATCGTGTATCGTAATTAAAGTTTTTTGTATCGCGCATCGTATCGAAATGAGTAGCGTAAGATACACTTAGATTTTTATGGATATAAAAAATTATATATAAGTATATATTAACACTCTAAAAAAAATAGTGTGTGTGTGTGTTAAATTTTTATAAATATAAAAAATATATATAAGTATATATTAACACCCTAAAAAAAGTAGTGTGTGTGCGCGCGCTAGATTTTTATAAATATAAAAAATATACATAAGTATATATTAACACTCTAAAAAAAATAGTGTGTGTGTTTGTGTGTGTGTGTCAATATGAAAGACACTCGGTCCATCATCTGTCACCATGGGTTAAAATATCGGAAAACGATACGTATCGTCCAGCCCAAAAACTGATACGTATCGGACAATACATTCCAATGTATCGTCCGATATTTTCAATTTATTTATGGGAGGCACCGATACGGTACCCTGAACGTACCGTATCGGTGAGGTCCAAAACCGATACGTATCGGTATTGGACGATATTTTGACCCATGTCTGTCACACTAAAAATGAGAGTTTAAATCAAATAAATGGAGCATAACATTTCATTGGATTGATGTATAAGGTGGAGACAAAAAACCAGTCACATAAAACCATAAATTGTTCAATTTTCCACTATATAAAAAGAAACTTTACAACTGCACAAGTATAAGTGTGGTATGAGTGTATTGTATACTTGTATATATATTATATTATCTGCGTTTCAATTTCAAACTTGTACAAAAGAAAATTTGTACTTGTTTCTTGACATTACAGTTTTTAATCCCATCAAATTTTAAAATCCAAGTCTACATTCTTCATCTCTATCCCCAACATCTTAGTTAGCAGTTAAATATGATTTTTTTTCTTCCTTCTCGTAAACATTTGCCTCTTCTTTCTTTATTCTTATCGTTCCTTTTTTATAATATTTTCTAAGTATAGTTGGGATAGATAAGTGATAATGTTTTAAAATAAAAACCTAGTTATAATCGAAATAACATGTACCGTTTGTATCGTGTATCGTAAGATACAGTTATAAAAATATACACATCATAGATACGTATCGTTTTCTATAGTCTCTTGTATCATAAGAGAATGATAACCATGGGTACCTTTGCTCACGCCTATGTGATTTCTAAGGGCGCCTACGTTCGAAACCCTCTGAAACCCGTGGACTGCTTGGATTAAGATGATAGAGATCGTTTTTCACCCCAATCTTCCACACAATGGATCTTGAAACCATAAGAGCACCATCAAACGGTCAATTTTTTATTCCATGTGCCACAGATTCCCCCCCCCCCCAAAAAAAAGCCCTAAAATCACATGGCATGCATCACGCTCAAACGAGATTTTAGGGCCATTTTTGGGGACATGTGCCATGTGGAATCAAAAACAGACCATTTGATGGTACGCTTATGGTCTCAAGATCCATCGTATGGAAGATTGGGGTGAAAAAGATCTCCATCATTTGAATCCAAGCAGTCCACGGGTTTCAGTGGGTTTCGTGCGTAGGCGCGAACAGAGTTAGCCTCTTTCAAATGTCTCACTAATTAATGAAATGTAGAACAAAGTACCAATATAAAAACATAAGATTGCAAGGATGAATACCGTAGAAGTTGAAACTATTCTTCAGCTACAAGGAATCATATCCAAAATGTTGGAGACAGTAATATGTGTAAGGTGTGTAGGACATAACAATGCTAAGTATGGAGTGTAGTGTCCACATAAAAGGAAGTGGGTGTCATTAGTCCTGTGTGGTGTGTCCTTAATGAATGTAAGTGGCTCCTCTATATAAGGAGACCACCTCTTATAATTCATTTAAATAACAATTAGTAAAAGGCGTAGTCCTTTCGTGTCGATTGTTCTCTCTCTCCTCTCTTTAGTTCCTTTATTATATTAGCCCATTATTTTTTACACAAAAATGGGGTGCCCTCAACTAAAGATATGTTCTCATAAAAAAACAGCCTGGCATCCACAGTTTGTTAGCAGGCACCCATCTGGCTGTATGTACTAACTTGATGAAATCATACAGCCATCATCAGTAAAAATTAACTACTAGTTCCTGTAAAACGGAAGTAATGGAAATCCTCAAATCCCAGCACTATTGACCGTGTTCCACATTTTATGGAGAGAAATATGCTACTGACATGCACATTTTTCATTCACTAAAAAAGTAGTTGGTGACTTGCAAATTGTGTCACTAATTTAGTGTATGGATACAAAATAATAATTTTGGGTAGGATTATGTGTGAATTCAATGTACAAAAATGTGCACAGCTAACAGAGATGAAAGTAACGTAATTATTTAAAGCCCGATAGTTATGGTAGCTGAACAAATCTGAAATTTGGTGATAAATATTTGGAAAAAATATGCAGTAAAGCAAGAAAACTTAGTACCTTTGTGAGTGCTTCAACAGATTCAGCACTTTGGGCATTCTGACATCGCTGTTGCCACGGGCAAAAAGAATGTTGTAGCCAATCAGTGTCTATATATGCTGCTAATATCATCTGCGAGAAGTAAACTTGTATTACTTTATGAAATTCAAAAACATAAAATAAGTAAACATAATATGTTACGGAGAAAGTAGTTTACTGAAAAATGGTCATAGAGGTCGCACAAACACAATAGGCAAGGACCATATGATCATCACCACGGTTTTAAATATCGACCATATCCGATACATATCGGCCGATATGTATCATCAGGTTAGGCCCCATCCGATACGGATATACACCCCGATTCTATATGAGATCAAATATCAGGTCAAACAGGTCAAATATTGGACCATATCGGGTCATATCAGATCATAGCGGCCAACATGTATCAGAGATGACTAGTACAAAATACTAAAAATGCCATTTTTGCAAAACAAAATTATATATTTATATATTTTTTATTATCTAACAAATAAAAAAAGGAGCTTGGATATCAGCCGTAGACCCAACCGATATGCCCATATTTATCGGACTTTAAATCCCTGATCATCACGATCATTTCCTTATCTCATCTATTTGGGACCGTATAAAGATTTCCTCTAATTTAGTCACAACACTATGGATGCAAGAAATAGTAAGAATTGTCTTTTCAAAAGTAAAAACTAGTATTTGTGTTAGGGGTACAGAAATGCTAGACATGAGAAAAAATAAAAATAAAAATAAGTTTTGCCAGGAATTTGCTCTGTATGAGGTATAATTATTGATTTCTATCAGAAAAATCCCTTAGATTTTCACCGGGGAGTTGCCTTTCTATGAATCGTAATTATTGATTGCTATTAGCAAAAGAAGTTTCTATGAGATTTAAATTTGTTCACAGCAACCCAGTACAAATGTACACTTTTCATGCCCTTTTCCATCGTGTGGTTACATTTGCTTTATTATGCTTGAAAATATATGAAATTACTGAAACTCAGATGGTTAGACTTGACAGACATGAAGCTCATCTGGAAATACAGTGACAGAAATACAAGACGCTTGAAGGAAATACGGGAAGTTCGCAGAAAGCTCGGTGAATCCTTCCATACCTCACCAGCAGTCACAAAATTCTCCAAATTTTTAAAAAATTCAGGACTCATTCGTGAATTTGAGGTTTTGTGATTGTGATTTAGTTCCGAATTATCACGAATTTCTGAAAAAATCGTGTTTTTTTTTTTATTTTGTGAATTTCACAAATAATTCATAAATAATTCACAACTTTTTCAATAAATAATGATTTTTTAATATTTTTTAATTTTTTTCTTACTTTCTAATCTTATTTTTAAAAAAATTTCTCCGAATTCTTCCCCGCACTTGCTGAATTACTGCCGAACCTCGACTTGGTGACTATGCTCACCAAGGACCATAAACCCATCACAATTCACAAGAACTTCCCAAAAACCCCAAGAATGCTCCCACAATTCTACCGATTCCCAAGAAAAGGGAGAAGAAAAGCCTCCTGACACAATAATGGCAGCAGGTTATGGAAGAACCTTGACTAAGGACTGTTAGTTTATCTTGGACATTGACTAACGTTGGTGTTGAAGTTGACCAAAGAACTCCTAACGAGACCAATATGCCAAAAATCTATGCAATAAATAATGAAAACAAAGAAGACTTCAGAAACTAAGAAGTGTGACAATAACGTACATTATTTTTTAAATATAGAAGTACCAATAGTCAAGAAAAACTAAGAAAATTTAAGAAATTTCGAATTGTGAATAAATATTTTTTAGGACGAATTTTTTTGAAGTTTACATATTGTTTTATCATTTACTAATGTACTGTAAATCATTCCTAATTTTCATTGAAGCATTGCCAAATAAGCTTGATATTTAGTTAAAATTTGGAGATGGCATGGGATGGAAGGAAAGTCGGATCGATTGACCCTATCTCTATTCAACCATTATCGAGCCCAGGCGGCCCTGATGAAGGGAGGGTCAGCACACTTTAATAGGAGCGCATCTATGTTTCTGCTTCATGAATGCGATATTTTCTAGGTATTTCTAATAATATTAAGGTGCGTTTGGGAACCGTTATTTGATGGATTAGATTTTGATTGTTGGATTTCAAATACTCTGTTTGTGTACCTTATTTAAATGCTTGGATTTGGATTTCCCAAATCCAAGTCATTTGCAAATATCATGAAGTAGGCTAAAACCAAAGGGATATAAAATAACACCTGTTGGAATCCAAATATTTTGATTTTGGAGATGTGTGTGTGGCGCTGCGTCTCCTGTGAAAAATGAAGAAATAAAACTCAATGGTTCTGCCTTTCTCTCTCACACACTACAAACCCTAGCTGTTTGATTCTTCGCATCTCTGCAACCTCTAGCCCTCTGGTTCTTCTTCCTCTTCTTCTTTTTCTTCTTCATCATTTTGAATTGGTACCTGATTGCTTTCAATTATGAGGAGAGAACATGGGTGTCACTTCCCATTACCTTTGTCCATCAATCACAATGGCAGCTCAAATCATTGTTTATGATTTCATACCCCACATTTGTATCCCTATTACCTCTATACTCCCCCAGATATCATTTGTATTCCAGAAAATTATAAGCCAGATTTGGGTTTGTATTTTTGTAGAGGTTTTTTTTTAGGTTTGAAGATTGCAGAGAAACCTCAAATAGTTTTCTTTGAGTTTGATTTGCAGACCTGTGTTATGGACGATTTAGGATTCATGCAAAGCAAAACTAAATCTATTTTTCGTTTGGTGAATTGTATGATATTATTCTAGATCAAAAGTAGTTTATTTTCTGTGGGTTCTTATTCTTCATCAGAGATATATATGGGTTTGGGTCTGGTAGTTGGAATTTTGAGAATTTGGGTTTAATACAATGGGTTTTCTTGCGGATTTTTTTTTTAATAAATTGGAATTTTTGGCATTTTTAACTCTTGTTTGCAAGTTTTGTATGTCACAGCATTTGACAGTACCCAATTTGTTTCCAAGTTTTATATTTCATGGTACCCAATTTTTCTGATGGTGGTTGCAAGGTTCGTATTTTATGGTACCCCATTTTTCTGATGGTGGTTGCAAGGTTTATATTTACGGTATCCGATTTTTCTGATAGTGTTTGGAAGGTTTGTATGGGCATTTTGAGTTAAGAGATGTACTTTGAGAGTAAATGGGTTTTTGTTGGATGCCTTGGAGCCGTTCGACGAAAGACCTCAAAGAGATTTCTAAATCTAAATCTATTTTTTAGTAGTCAAACAAAGCATTTACAAATACTTCGACCAAATCCAAATACGCCTTAAACATCCAAGCACGGAATTTGTAAATCTAAATATTTGAAATCCTGGATTTGAAATGCCTGTATTTCAATTACTTCTTCCAAATTCAATTGTTCCAAAGACACCCTTAGTGTTATTCCTACTTTGGCATTTCCCGCTTCACCCCACTATCTGTGGAATTACCGCCAGCCTCAACCAGCTACTGATCTTTCAGAGCATAAGAGTGGGCGATCATCATCATCATTTCTTTGCCCCATCTATCTGGGGTCAGCTTTGCGAGCCTTAATTCTCCACTCAATTCTGTTCAGGGCTAAACACTCTTTATTACTCCACAATACGTGCCATTCCTCACTTCTTTCTAGTCGTATTCTTCTCCTCCTTCCTTGTACCGATATCCTTTTAACCCTTTGTAAAGGGGCTATTACAGGTCACCCAACAGTATTGCTATCGACAATATCCCAAGAGCTTCAGTGACTTATATTATCTAATATTATCCTCTTAAATGCAATTAAAAGGCATTCTTATTGAGATATGAAATAGCCCCCGTGGTGGATGTTGCTTGCAAAAGTGAACCCAGTTCGCTGACGGGTTGAACAGTCGAAACCCACATTGACTTGTCATCTCACCTGACACCAAGGGACCAGTGTGAAGTGGGGAAGACAATGGACCAGAGTGAGCAAGAAGTCTAAGATATCAAGGATTTTGAAGATCAGGAAGATGGGATAGGTTTTTGCATGACGTTCAAGAATGATTGTGTGGCTGTTAGGAGATGAAATGAACGACGAGATGGTGCATCTGATTCTGATAAGAGTGACGTTCTGAGTCTAAATAAAAGCAAGCAGGACATGCATCATCTACACACCATGGCAGACACAACTCATGTATCAAACTCAAAAAAATAAAATACATAAATAAATAAATAAAATTTGAAAATCTTCTCGAAGAATCTTTTGGTAAAATTCCTCTGCTTTCAAGGAATGCAACAGGTGGCAAGAACGAAACCTTATTTGCTTAAAACATGGCTGGAAGAGATTATTAAGTTGGAGGGTAATGTTCGCATTTTACTCGGAAAGGAGGCTCCATGTGGAAATCTTGAGCACTGGTGAAGGTCAATTTTTTCTTCTTATTCCTTTAAAGCTTCCAGGGACCATCGTAGAAAAACGGCAGAAAATATCAGTGGACAGGAACAGACACACAAAGGCAATCAAAACAGGGGCTGATAGGGATGCAGCTTCCTCGCCCCCTGATAATGGCAAATGATACAAAAGTACCGAGTCCTGGGAGAAGATAAAATCAGTCTCTTGCAACAGAAACCCCAGAGAAATCTAAAATGCCGATGAAGACAGGAGCAAGGATTGGGCTGGAAGTGGGGATTAATTCCAGTGAGAAGATTAAATTTACAATATATATATAAGAAAAAAATTGGGTAGAGTTTCACTGGGTTCCAAATATTGGTGATATTACTTTCCGAAGGCATTTATGAAATAATTAACATTATAAAGCCTGTATTATTTTCCTCTCTTTGTTTTCTCTAATTAGAGTTTGGATTTCATTGAGAGTAAGTTGTAGTCAAAGCTTAGTTGCACGAAGCAACAGGAAGCGTGTGTAGGTTGGAAGCGCGAGCGTCATCAAAAGTTTAAAATTGAATAGTTTTGTGGTCAGAAGCGGGAGCGGGATTCTGAAGCAGGAGTGGCACGCTAAGTAGAAGGTTTCTGCTACTAGGAGTCAAAGTGACAATATATGGGTACGGGTTTAATACGGTGAGCGAGAAAGTCGGAAAAAAAAGGGTAAAATATGGGGAAAAAGGGGAAAAATGAAAAGCAAAAAAACTGTAAAATACGGAAGATGGAAAAAAACAGAAAAAAAAGGGGAAAAAACGAGATATATTAAAATTTCAAAAAAATTCAAAAAAGTTTTCTTTTAAATATGTGAAAAAATTGTTTAATACGTGAAAAATTCGTTTAATACACCCAAAATACATGTATTATATGAAAATATGCAGTCTATTCAAATATACGGCTATGATACGTGTTTAGTACGTAGTGACAAAAAAAAGGGTATGATACACGTATTTTTAAAAAAAACACCTTATTGTCACATTGGTTGTAATTATCATTGGCTTTAATAAAGAGTGTTGAGGTGGAGATTTTACTACTCTAAACTTTCCTTCTATCTCTCCTCTCTTTCTCTTTCTTCTTTCACTTTCATCCACAACTTGGTATCAAAGCTACATCAGTGCAACATCACGCCATTAATGGATGACATCACCATTATACCAGCTGACATCAGCAACTGTACAATACAGGTTAGGGTTTGCTGCAAAATGGGTATTTTCTGATACTCCTTGATGTCCTTTATCATTCGTGGCGTTTTGGTTCAGATTTAACATTTCTATGGTTTTAAAAATAAAAAGGAGCTGAAAGCCTGAAACTATGTCAATCCTCGTAACTCATACATCAATGACTTTTGTGAAAAAGGATTATTTAAGAGGGTTTTCATTCAGAAATGGTTGCATTTAACCCTGTTATTCATGATGAATTTAATCATAATAAAAAAATTCTCCGACTTTTCAAACAATCGGAAAATGTCGGTGACTTGCAGTCATCCCGACATTATGGCCGATTAATCAGCCAAGTCGTGACTCGGTCGATTACCCAAAAAAGGGTATGATACACATATTTTTCAAAAAAAACACCTTATTTTGTCACAATGGTTGTAACTTTCGTTGAGTTTAATAAAGAGTACTGGGGTGTAGATTTTTCTACTCTATAAACTTTTGTTCTATCTCTCCTCTCTCTTTCTCTTTCTTCTTTCTACCTCATTCTTCTTATATCTCACTTTCATTCACAAGTTGGTATCAAAGCTACATCCATGGGTCAAAAATTCGGAAAATCGGTACGTATCACCCAGCTCCAAAACCGATACGTACCAGACAATACTTATCGGTTCCAGACGATACATTGGTATGTATCGTCCAGCATTTTGATATTCTATATGGGAGGCACTGGTACGGTACCTTGAATGTACCATACCGGTGACCCCCAAAACCGATACGTATCATCCAACGATATTTTAAACCATGGCTATACATTAGTGCAGCATCACGCCATTAATGGCTGACATCACCATTATACCAGCTGACATCAACAACTGTACAATACAGGTTAGGGTTTGCTGCAAAATGGGTATTTTCTGATACTCCTTGATGTCCTTTATCATCCATGGTGTTTTGGTTCAGATTTAACATTTCTATGGTTTTAAAAATACAAAGGAGCTGAAAGCCTGAAACTATTTGACAATCCTCGTAACTCATATCAGTGAGTTTTGTGAAAAAGGATAATTTAAGAGGTTTTCATTCAGAAATGGTTGCATTTAACCTTGTTGTTCAGAGCTGTATAGGAGTTATGATGAATTTAATCATCATCAAAAAATTCTCTTTCAAAAAATCGGAAACAGTCAGTGTCTTGCAGTCATCCCAACATTCTCGCCGATTAATCGGCCAAGTCGAGACTCGGTCGATTAATCGGCGATGTTGATAATGTTGTCCAATTTTTTTTTGTATTATTTTGTTCTTGAAAAACCTTTAGGATTTGCCTATTTTGTATTATTATGTTCGTTTAATTTTATTTTTATTTTGTTTTTTGATAATGTCATACGGCATACACAACCTGGATGTGCCTTACATATAGTAGAGAGTATGACCGTTCAGGAGCAGCACTTGGGGAATAAATCTTACACAACACAGCACTCATATTGAATGAAACATAAGGGAATAAACCTCACACGCCAACACTCACCTTATAAGTATAAGGGAGGAAGCAAACGTGGAATTTAAAACCCACGACCTCAAGCCCCACACGGAGGGAGGATACCAACTGAGTTACCACCCAATCGGTGATGAATTTAATGGTCAAACTGCAAACCGTGTAATTTTATAGCTATTTTTTAATGTAGTTACTTTCTGATGATTTATTAGTGTTGTATGATAATTTCAGTGTGTGCTTGAGTGTCCACTATGATTTATTACGTGTCAGCCACAATGCTTCAGTATTGACATCGGTATTAGGTATCGGTCCATCTTGGACCAATATGTATTAGGTATTGACATCGGCTGATACTGATACAGATACAGTATCGGTCAATATCTTCTTTTTTTTGAAAAAAAAAAAAAGTAAAAAATCAAAATAAAAAACTTGTTGTATCAGTCAGTATCGGCCAATACTGACCAGTATCAAGCCGATACTGATAACGTTACCACCCAGATACCTGTATCGGGGTGATATCGGTATCGGTTCTCGATGAAACCGATACGTATCGGTATGGGCTGAGTTTTGATTCCATGGTCAGACATCTACAACATTGAGTTCTTTGTTGATTTAATATGAGAAAGGGTCTTTGTGGACTGCTGGTATCTCTCTACAATCAGGCTTTGTGCTGTCTTTACACTTCTCTTGATATGCGGGAATCTATAATAGAGAATATATAGGATTGATAAAGGAGATACACATCCTATAATGTGTATTGTATCATATATTTTAAAAACAATTACCAAATGTTAAATTTTAGAAATATTTTCGGAAGTGTTTTCAATTATTAGAATCCCTTGAGAGTTGAGATCTGAATTGGATGTAGTTACCTCTATTTAAAGAGGTTCCACTTCCTAATAAAAGTATAAAAACCCATTCAAGATGGAGCCTTTTAAGTTCACATTTTAATTAGATTTTACAAAGGGATTCAGGTAGATCAATGTTTTGATATTTATATGGATCTAAATTAATTTCGAGAGAGGTGCATTTTCGAGCTTTTGATGGCACGTATGGAACCCTTATGAATCACCCTAAACTCTTAAGAATCACCCTAGATCCCTTAGGAACCTATCACAAACCTTTAGAAACCAGCTCCGACCCTTAGAACCCATTCCAAACCCTAAACCTAAACTTCCCGGGCAATGGATAAAGAGTGGTGCACAAGGACTAGCTGAGTTCTTTTACTAATATCAAATCATATATCATTGGAAAGAGGACTTCTCCAACTTTCCAACGAGCCAAGAATCACCTCAATCGGAGTTGTATATTAAAAGTTATGACCATTTGAAAATCGGGCAGAATTTCGGGATTTTTGCCTGGCGCAACTATTCCATTTTCCCCCTGGATTTGCTTGGCGCAACTAATAGTTGCGCCAGGCCTTTTTCCCCCAGAAATGGCCTAGCGCAACTAATAGTTGCGCAAGGCATAAATGGGTCCCCCCACCCCTCGCGAGGCCAACTTCCAGGCTATTGTTCATTACTGTTTTACTATACATTTGTCTGGCACAACTATTAGTTGCGCCAGACATATGAACAGTAACTATTGGAATTTGCCCCGAAAATCGTGATTGGGGTTTCACTTGTTGACCACCTTGACCTTTGGGGTGTGTTTTGCTAGTTTTGTTGCACCCATTCACTACCTATTTGCAACACCTTAAGTGGCTTAAGGCCTCACCCCATCATCTACCATTGGAGGATCCTTCACACCTTTCCAAGCTCTTAAAATCCTAAGAAACCTTAGATGGCCCATTACCTAATTCCTAATCTTACTTAGCCTCTAAGTAGCCTCCTAATCCACCCATTTCCTATAAATAGAGCCCCCCTCCCCTTGGTTTAAGGGTTGAAAATTTTGGCCTAAGAGAGAAAGAGCTTAAAGTGAAGATCTTTCTCCCTTTGGTACACACTTCCCATACAAATTTCAGAATTCTAAAACCTCTTTTGAGTGATATTTTTCACCTTAGATCCCTTAGTTTAAGTATATGCTACCCATTCACCTTCCCTCTCTACCTCTTAGTTAGCAAGCCTTAGAGGTTAGAACCCCACTTTCCACTATACAAAGCCTTCAAGAGCTCATCAAAGCAAGCCACGCAAAACTCTCCTACGATGCTACAAGGGCCCGAGGGCTCCGGCTCTCCCCTTTCTTCTCCTATCTCTTTTTGGCATTCCTTACTCTTTCATTTGTGTCGTTACGCCGCCGAATTTTCGGTAGGAACGGAGGGGCACAAATAGGATTGGAGGCCCATTTGGGCAAGAGGGAAGCATTTCCTTGTCTTTTACATCATTTTATTTTTGGCCATTAGTAGAGACCGCATTAAGCGGGTTGATCGGGTGCCTAACACCTTCCCGATCGATAACCGAAGCCCCTACCCAAAAGCCTTTGGTGTGGACCGGATTCAGAGTCATATTTGTAGCACTTCGGTGCTCATAAAAATGAACTAAGTATCCCAGGACACCAAAAGCTCCGGGTGGCGACTCTATATTTTTATCGTTAGAGAGCGCATCGTCGCGACGGGGTCGTCCCGATTCCCACGGTTGCACATTAGTTATTTGCCACTTTTGTAGTATTAAGGGAAGATAACTAGATAGTGGTTATTGGCTATTTATTTGTTTCTCAAGCACAAAAAAAATCTAACAATTAATGAAATTTGGACCATAATATGTTTCTTGGCAGTTTTCATTCTTTTTTTTTTTAACCATATCTTTTAGGGCCTTAGATGATCAAGGGAGGCCCATCCAACATTAATATTTTTTTAATAAGCTGGGATTGAACCTGTGATTGAACATTTATATAACACTTCTCTCCCCATCATTTAGATTTTTGGAGAAGATTGAGATATGGATTTTTACCAAAACGCTAAATTTTCCAAGGAAGAAATTGTGAGTACTATTTTGTTGATTCTTAAACTTTAAATCTGTCCCTTCTAACGTGTTTCGGCATTGACGGTGGAATGATTTAATCTTGTGGAAGTTTTGGCTGTAGCAGAAGTGCAGAACTAATAAATTGTATGAGTCTCCAAAAACCTTAATCTCTTGCATTATTTACAGTTTCATTGCATTTTGTTATTTTGGAAATGGACAAAACAAATACAAAAAAGCAAGCGATGTTAATATACGTAAGAACAATCAACAGTGTATTATTTTTTTCTAAATATTTTAGCAGTTTAGCTTAGGACTTAACAATTCAACCAAGGGTACGTTTATTTACAACCCAAGATTTTTCCCTCTCAACTCGCATTTCACGTGCTTAAATCGTTGACAGTTTGGAATCAGATGATGGAGCTCGTTTTTCACCCCAATCTTCCACACAACGGATCTGGAGATCATGGACCTACCATCAAACAGTCAGGTCCACATGGCACACATCCCAAGAACCATGTTTGATGTGCTCCCATGATCATGTTATTTCTTGGGATGTGTGCCATGTGGAATCAAAATCTGACTATTTGATGATAGGCTCATGATCTTCACATACATTATCTAAAAGATTGGAGAAAAAAGTAATCCCCATCGTCTAATTCAAAACAGTCAACGATTTAAGCTAGTGAAACGCTGGTTGCGAGGGAAGAATCTCGGGTTGTAAATGAAGGTACCCTCCAACCCAAAGCAGAAACATCAGATAAAAACAAATGCAATGAGAAAAAACCCTTGTAAGGAAAACATTCACAGGCCTACAAATTTTTTAGGAAGTAGGGATAATGGCTCTTGGCTGACATTTAAACACCAAAATGGTGTTTAAATGATCTTACGCCATTAAAATGAGACTTTATCTCGCAACATTGAAGTGTGAATATCATTATGCCATGTGGCGCACATCTGTGATCAATCTAAATTGTCCAAATGGCAATCTATCATTGAAACATGTCTCAGCCCAAAGAGACATGCCTATAACTGGATGTGATCCATCCGATTGATGAACTTTAATATCAGCCACTATAACTAAAAACAATGGTTGATATAGTAGTCCACAGATGGGATGATTTTAAATCTCCCACAGATGGGCATTGCACTTCAATCTATTATCAATCACTTGATGATAAGGACCACCCACATCTTAGACCATTGATGGCATAAGATCATTTAAACACCATTTTGGTGTTTAAGTGCCGGTCAGGAGAGTCCAGCCCTAGAAATTATAGGGTTATTGCATGGAATAGAGGACGAATCAGGCATAAGATACTTATTTTACTAGCTACCATCAAGGGCACGGATTTACACTATGAAGCTTCAACAGCATCCTTCCAAGATCAGAATAACCTTCACAGCGGGATGCCTCCATAGCAAATTCCTTCCATGCCGTCACCTTGCGGGCCTTCTCTATCACAGCCTATTCAAGTAAAAGGAGATTTCAAGAGACAAGAAATATGGAAGGATACCAATTAGGATATAATAAAGGGTTTTGCATTTACCCCCCTGAGATGTCTTATTTACATTCTGCCCCCCGTGTTTCACCTATTTACCTTGCGGTCCTTGCTTTTGTGTTTCCTTATTACCCCCTACAGTGAAAGATTCTCCGACAAGATAACCTTTGACTGCTTTGGATCAAAAGACAGAGATTGTTTATTGCCCCAATCTTTGACCTAATGGATCATGAGTTCCTGGTCCTACAATCAGATGGTCAGATTTTGATTCACATGACACACATCTCGAAAAGTGATCCAAGAACCATGTTTGATGTACATCCACGATCATGTTCACTTTTTGGGTTAAATGCCATGTGGAATCAAAATCTAACCTCCTGATAGTACTCTTAATCTCGAGATTCATTGGGTACAAGATTATGGTGAAAAATGATCTCCATCATCCGTTTCAAAGCAATCAAAGTTTCGTTTTATAATAGTCAACGGTTGATCCATCACTGTAGGGGGTAATAAGTAAAAGAAACAAAAAAGCAGGAACCTTAGTGTAAATAGGTAAAACACAGAGGGTGGAGTGTAAATAAAACAATGCAAACAACCTATAATAAATAAAATAATGGAGAACCATATAGAAATCCATACCTCATTATGTAGTTGGTCGCTCGAATCCAGTATGGCAACAGCAAGTTTTTGCATGATATAACGGTGTGGAATGGTCAAGTCCTTGACCATTTCCATCCCACGATAATGTGTACTATGAAAGAGAGGCTCGGGTAACTCATTGATCGGGCGCACAAGTAGCTTATCTACCCAACAATGTGACCTTGTATGGGGGAAAAATACTATAAAATAATTCTTTCTCCCATGGGTAGGTTTTGCTTTCAAAATTGACACTGGACAATCCGTCCTAGAACATTTAATTCCTGCCTGCCATTTTCCTCTCCACTATACTTGAGAAAAAGAAATGGAATCAAACGGATATTTAGGGTAAAGGAAAATTCCAATTATACATATAATAATAATACACTGCAATATAGAAACTATTGGTAAGTAATTGAAGTTAACAAACTAATAAGATGCAAGCACAAAAGAGAACAGAACAACCATAATATCAACTAGTGTTAAAAAATAATAATTAAAATGTAGCTTTGGAAATAAATATATGAAAAGTAACTCTGCTATATACTGATTGCTATTCCGAATTTAAAAAGGGTACCTTTAACCGATCCAAAAAAACAGAGTACCTTTAAATTCACCCACCAAACCTTTGAAGGCACCCGTGCTGAAACCCATTGACTGCTTTGAATCACACAATGGAGATCGTTTTTTGTCCCAATCTTTCGCACGATGGATCTAGAGACAATGGGCGCACCATCAGATGATCATTTTTTTATTTCACGTGGCACACAACCCAAAAATGTTACCTTAAAATCAGGTTTGAGCGTGATGACTGCCACGTGATGTTAAGGTCACTTTTTAAAGAACGTGTGACTCGTGAAATAAAAAACTGACCGTCTGATGGTAAGCCCTATCTCAATATCCATTTGTGAGAGATTGGGACGAAAAATGATCTCCAACATCTTATTCAAGGCAGTCAATGGATTTTCAGCGTGGGTTCCGTCAAAGATTCAGTGGGTGAATTTAAAGGTACCCATTTAAAAAATTCGAGAAACTAACACATTGAACAAGTTCCAAACCTGACAAGTATTGATGAGTGAGTAAAATTGAGCTGTTCTGTTGAAGGTGGTGATAATAGAGTACAAGTTGAGTGCTACTAGGGCCCGACTTTCCTGACCATCATTTAAACACCAAAATGGTGTCTAAGTGATCTTACACCACCAATGGTTTAAGAAGTGGTTGATCCGTACCGTCAAAGTGATAGATTATAAGTTGACGTGCAACAAGCCTAAAAATAGTGTTTTAGGGAGACATAAATCATCCGATCCGAACTTTAATAACAACCATTGTTTTCAGTTTTAATGGCCGATATTAAAGCTCATAAATTGGATGGTTCACATCCACTTATAGGAATGTTTCTTTGGGTTGAGATATCTTCCAATGATAGATTGCCACTTGGACAATTGATTGATCACAGATGTTCCCCATACGGCATAATGATAATTACACTTCAATGGTGTGAGATTAAAAGTCTACCTTTAATGATATAAGCTCATTTAAACACCATTCT
Organism: Chloranthus sessilifolius; assembly: GCA_021018995.1. NCBI lineage: Eukaryota > Viridiplantae > Streptophyta > Magnoliopsida > Chloranthales > Chloranthaceae > Chloranthus > Chloranthus sessilifolius. The sequence continues at coordinate 3,178,205 of CM037584.1, forward strand.
GTGTTTAAATGTCGGTCAAGAGCATGGATCAAAATATCGGCCTAAAAATCAAATTAGTCCCGATACGTGAATCAGTTTCAGCCGATAATATCATGATCAACATATTATCAGCCCGACATGTTTTTTTATTTTTTAGAGTTTTTTATAATAAAAAAATTTGGAGGACTGAAAACTTCAAAATTCCGGCTGATATTTTTATCCTTGGTCAGGAGCCATTATTTTGACCGATACTTACCTGGTCCCAACAGTAATTTGCAGCTACGTGGCACCCAATCACATGATCGGATGCCATGGATAGGAGCGGCTCGATGATCACAATTATTTTGTGAAAAAAAATTAAATTATAAAATATAAATCATGTGATCAAAAGAGTCAATTGCACATAAAATGAACGCTAAAATCACATATTTGGTTTTACCGTTCATTTCTCACCACAGTTGATGCCATTGACTGTGCAGTTTTATATTCTTCACTTTTATTTTTTTTTCATAAAATAATTATGATCATCAAGCTGCTCCAATACATGGCACCCAATATGAGATTGGGTGCCACATGGCTGAAAATTAGTGTAGGACCAGGTAAGTTACCTGTTCCATGGAACCAGGCTACCTTTATCCTATATTATATGCGTTTCTACATGGTATTAGAGTGAGTCGATCTCGTGCGTTCTTAGTATTATCTTGTCTTGGTTTCATCTAACGTACGCTCTGCACATCGCTGTGTAGCGGACATTGGTGTATCAGAAATCAGAAACTTTTTTTAAATCTTCGTGTCTCCAACATGTTTCTCCAATCTTTCGCCTCCTCTTACGTTAATGGCGTCCAAATCCATATTCCTCCTTTGTTGCAGCCACCCAACCCTATTTTTTAATGTTTGTAGTGTTCGCTCTGCCCATTTGATTCAACGTATTCTTGCTTTTTTTAGGGGGAGAATAAGAGATGTTAAGAAGAAAGGAAATGTAGGGAAAAAGAGCTGATATAGCAGCCAAAGAAGAAAGAAAAAATATAGAATGTGGCTGCTATTGCAGGCTTGCAGCCAATGAAGGAAAATATCTGTTGTCACTTGTTATTGCAGAAAATTAAAAAAAGGAACAAAAATCAAGATGAAAATAAAGAAAAGAAAACCAAATTTCAGATTTGCTGATGTCAGCCCTAAGTTGCTGATGGCATCCATAGATCAATAGTTTGGCTCGGATTCTCATGCTGCACAACTTTTGAGAAGAGAGTTCTGTTTTTGAGCCCATTTGGTAGGTGTTTCAAAAAGTTTTTTGAGGTAATGTGAATTCCATCAGATTCACATTTTTCAGAGTTCCTGATCTCCGTGGACAATTTTAGTTGGGTAAAACCTCAAAAGGGCTCGACCAGTTTTGCCTCTTCTAAGTTCTACCTATGAGAGGTGGTCCCGTGAGATTTGGTTGTGGATTGGTGGAGTTCTGTGACTTTTGTCCATTTCCCTCTATGCACATCATTGCCTACAGTGCTTCCTCTTGTTTAGTTGATCTTGGTCACAAAACTCGCTGAATTTTTTAAGAATTCAGGAATAATTCGAGAATTTGAGTTCCCACGAATTAATCCTGAATTATTCGCGATTTTTTTAAAAAAATCACAAATAAATCACGAATAATTCCCAATTTTTACAATAAATCGTGATTTTTAATTTTCTTTTTCTTTTAAATCATATTTTTTCTCTCCGATTTTTCTCCGAATATTTCCCCAAACTTTGCCGGATTTTCTGAAATTTAACCTTGCCGAACCCCAACTTGGTGACTATGGTTAGGATGCTTGGAAGGAAGCCACGATATTGCTGATGTAGCTCGTGAAGAATGAAGAGAAAAGAAGAGTGACGAAGGGGGACACGATAACCTCGATTTCATTTTATATATTTAAGGAGATGTTGCTTCTAACCGTCTACAAGGTGCTGGCTGGTACGTCCGTCTTAGCGGTACTGACTCTCTAAGAAAAAGGAGAAATCTGGTACTGCCCTGAGATCCATGAAATCTGGTGTTGCATTTGGGTTTGTGCTAAGGGGGGCACGAAAATCTCTCTTTTGCATTATATATTTAAGGAGATGTTGCTCAAAAGCTTCTATACGGTGTTGGCTGGTATATCCATCTTAGCTGTACAGACTCTTTAAGAAAAAGAAGAAATCTGGTGTTGCCCTGAGATCCATGAAATCTGGTGTTGCCTTTGGATCTGTGCTAAGGAGGGGGGTTGTTGGCTGCTTGGTGCTATGATGGTAGCTGATAAGGATGATGGAAGGGTGGATTGGGTGGTGTGGTGTCCACCCTTTGCAGGGTTTTATGTTGTTTACATATATGGTGCTACCTCTTTTCCTTTAATATTGATAGATGTGAAGAAAAAGCCGGGGAGGAAAATTAAAGACAAATATAAGAAAATTAAACAAATTTAAGAAGAATTACAAGAAAAGACGAAGCAAAATAGAAATCTAAAATTTATTGATGAGAAGTCTCAGATCCGATGGTCACAAATTCTTCAACTTTCAATCATGTCACTTTCATGTTTAGCCTATTTTCAAGCATCAAATGACGCAAGATTGATGCAAAATTGGTCTTATTGGAAAGCTTATCGAAGTAGCTTTCCAACGAGCCAAAAAACGCGCAATTCAAACAAGTATTAAAGAAGTTACGGTCAGTTTTCGGAGGAGGCACTAGAAGTGACGAATTTCTAGACTATTAGTGCAATTAGGATTAGTTTTTTATTATTTTAATTTAGCCAATACGATATATTTCTTATATTAAAAATAGGTTTAACTTTCATATTATTTAGGACTTTATTTTATTGTTTTAGAGAACTTAGGATATTTCTTTATCTAAATTAGGAATTAAAGTTATACTAGAATTTCAAATGTTATGCACTGTAAAAATTTATGTAAAGGCCAATAGTGTTGAAATTTAATTTAGAGCTGAATGAAGTACTTTGTTTGGAACTTTTTGAAGGCCTACTAGCTGCGGTTAGTATTAGGTGTTCCTGCAGGTTCACTGGAGGAGGAATTTTGGTGGGATATTCTTTCATACAACCACCTTGGAAGACTAATTTTGGCCTTCCCTAGGTTTTGCTAGTTGTGCCAAAAGTAGTACCCCCTCAAGTGGCTATGGTGCAGGAGTCGCATCATGATGTGTATCATGGCCACTTGACTGCAAGGTTAGCACCAAGTCATTATTACCAGGGAAGTGTTTCCACTAGGGTTGTCACTGGTCGGTTTGGGTCAGGTCAAAATTTTGGTTGCCTAAGAGAAAAGGGCATATGCTGGATCCGACCTGAAAAACCCACCCAACGCCTGACCTGAAAACCCGACCAAACATGATAAAACCCCTATTTTGCATATTTCATAAAAAAAATCGGGCCGGGTCAAGCGGGTATTTATCAAGTCAGGGGGAGATGATAGCATAAACATGTATCCTTTTATGTATTTGTTAGCAACATGGACATCCATGTCATAGATGCTCCAACTTGAGAGGGAGTGTTAGAGATAATATATTTTGAGTGAGTCCATATTTGTTTAGGTGTGGTGTGTTAAGAGTAATAGGTGGTTTGCTCTTAGTGTTATGAGTACTGTTTATTTTAGTCCCACCTTGTTAGGACACCTTAAAAATAATTAAAGGAAGGTTGGATGAAGCACAACGTGAACAATGATAATAAAGGCAATCCTTGCTAGCAAGGGTGAAAGTAGGGAAAAAGAACAATGATGGAGCCAAGGTTCTCTCCTACTTTGGGCCAATCAAAGAATCAAATGTCATTGCCAGTTTGCAATAGGTTGAAGCCCAAAAACCACCTTACTTGGTTCACCTTTTAATTTAAATAAAGTAGCTAGCTATTTGTCACTTGTTCAAAGAATAAATAAATAGATAAAAACAACAAAAATAACACATCACGAGTAAGGTACCCAGAAACTTTTTTTACCCTATCGTACCAGTCCTCATGCGTACCAGTACCGGGGACTGGTATGAAACAGTTTCCAAAACTTTTTTAAACCATTTTTAGAAACGTGTTCCAATATTATAATTGAAACTCGTTCATTTAGACAGAAATTGGTTTCTATCTTCGAAGAAACTCGTTTCTATTTATATAGAAACTCATTTCTATTTATATAGAAACTCGTTTCTATTAAAGAAAAACTTGGTTCCTATTTAATTGACATTTCTATCTCTTAAATATGAAAATAAATTTGTCCTTCTATACAAAAAATTTTTAGAGTCATTATATTAGGTCAAAATATGACTTTTATGGATTTTTAGGAACAGTGAAATAAATTTTGTAATAAATAATAAAATCGCGGAATGAGTTTCATGTACATATGATTAAAAATTATATGTACATTGTAGATATGTTTCCAATAATATATTTTAGTCAGTAATTGGGTGTAGACACCCAATTTTGGCCCGATCCTTTTGATATTGTATGAAGTTGAACACTCTAGTTCATTATGATCTGAGGCTTCCGAATGCATCCCCCATAACCCTTGAAACCCTAGACACCCTTAGGAAGCTTACAAAAACCTTAGAGAAAGACCCCTAATTCCCGCATGATCCCAAAGTCAGCCAATGGAGACTCGAGGCCCCAAAACATAGCGTTTCACGGATTCGTGATGTTTTGCGACCCTCGACAGCAAGCGAACTTCCGATGGTCATAACTATTGATAGAAAAGTTTGATTAATTAATATAATATATCATTTTGGGGTAGCTTGAGACGCTACATCCAATGGGCATGACCAAAATTAACCATGTGTGCATATTATGCACTCATGACCAATTCTCATTTTTTCCAGAAAATAGCCATCGGCTCGGGTTCTAACTTCTCACAAAAAAAAAAAGGGGGAATTAACCCATGTGTGCATAATATGCACGCATGAGTTAAAACCTGCAACTTCGAGATTTTTGAGATCTTCATCGATCTTCGTTGATTTTGGGATCATCTTGGACCTTGGGGGTAGTTTCCAAACATCCCCATTATGCCCCCAAGCACCTCTTGAATTGCTTTTATGTCATTTAAGTGGTTACCCCATGAACTAGAGTGCCCAACTATGAGCTTCATTCAACTGTCCATAAGCCTAATTCTTAACCACACATCCTTCCTTGCTAACTGAACTGTTCACAACAAACATCACAAAAGAAAATTATTTCACCCAAGCATCTCGGTTGACATTCAACCCCCACCATGAGCAGGTTTCCTCAAAATCAAGTGTGATGGATGTTCAATCAGGAATTCAGGTCCCCTTTGAAATAGGGGATTTGATAATGAATCAATGTGGAAGAACTCACAATTTATCTGTTTAACCATTAAATTGGGGAGGAAATTAGGGTTGTGGAGTGGTTGGGTCAACCGGATACCCGACCCGCCAGACCCGAATGTTTTAGCGGGTCAAGCACATAAAATTGACCTGTCAGGTCGGGTCAGATCAGGTCAGGCAAAAATCGAGTCAGGCGACCAGACCAAATATTTATATATATATATATATATATATATATATATAAAACATGAAAATAGGGTTATCTTACTAGATCGGGTCAGATTTTCAGGTTGGGTCAGGTTGAGCATAGGCCATTTTTCCATTAGGCAGCAATTTGTTGGCCCAACCCGACCCATTGCAGCCCTAGAAGTAATCCACCAAAGCACAAAAACACTGGTCTACTAGAGGGCATAGGAATATACATGAAATTCCTTGTAAAGCTGGGGTATTAGTTGAAGGTGATTCCAAAAATGTCATCATACGGGTACAATGGAAATAACAATTATGGAGACTAGCAAAGGATTTCAAAGCAGAAATTGATCCAATTGGGATGGGAATATTTAACTTCCAGCATGTACTTTGAGAAGCCAATGACAAAGCCCACTCTCTTACAAAATAGGCTTGGAAACACTTACAGAGTAGAGGAACCCGAGAAAGAGGAGAGTTCATTAATCCGAAAGTCCTTGTTATACATGTTGTAATTATTATTTTATTTATTTATTTTGGCCAAAAGCCCCTTGCTTTTAGCCAAAGCCTCCTTTTATTTATATTTTATTGCCCTTTTTTCCTCTTTTTCTTTTACTTTGTTTTTTACTGATTAGAGGAAAAAAGAAAAAAAGAAACCAAACTCGTATACTCCAATTGTCATTGCAACGAGAATACAAGATTGACCACTACTCAGGCCACTACTCAGGTGGATCATGGATGTGAAGAATTCATTGTTCATACCAATCTTCAATATATGTTCAACACTAACTAGCATCCAGCTGTCATTTCTAGAAGGGTCATCAATGCCTAAATCAAGCTCTCGCTCTTGGTATAAGAAATTCATTAAATGGCGACTCTAGTGAACATAAAGGGAAATGAGAGATTATGGGCAGTTTGTATGGGGCCTATAATCTTGTACAACACCAAACATGTCAACATCCTCATCATCATCATCATCATCATCATCATCATCATCATAGCCTAATCCCATCTATTTGGGGTCGGCTTTGCCAGTCCTATTTCTCCATTCGTTTCTAATTAGCGCTAAGCTCTCTATACCTTCGCAATCCCTCATTCCCTTTCTCACGACTTCCATCCAGGTCTTCACTGTCACCGGTCTTCCTCTTCTCCTACGTCCTTGTGCTTGTAGAGTCTCAACCCACCTTTATATAGGGTCTGTGCTACAGGACAAAAGCTAAAACCCTAATTATGCAAATTTGGGATTAATTTTAGATTAAATTCAATAGAAGAAATCATGGTTTTAAAACATGAAACTCGACTCGACTCGACTCGCTCCGACTAGGGTTATTTAATATATATATATATATAATTTAAATATTTAATAGATGAAAATTCATTATTGTCCATATCTTATCCATTTAATAATTAGACATTCATCAAACACCATCCATCTAAATATTCATTACATCTAAGGGGACAAGTTTACAGATATTGGGCACTAATATGTGGCAACACCGCAACAATGAACAGAAATTGTGCACTAATATTTAGCATTAAGTGACAATGATATATATATATATGTGTGTGTGTGTGTGTGTGTGTGTGAATATATTGTGCATAAAACTTGCACAAAAAATAAATGTGTAAAAAGAAAATTTGAGCCAAATGATCTGCACATAATATGCGAAAAAAACAGTAAAAGGGTGCTAAAATTTGCATCATCTAAGCCATATGATTTGAAGGCTATGATGTACCGTGGCACATGTTTAAAAGGGAAGACTTCTGAACCACTTGGAACACCATCTAGGCCAAACAATTTGAAGACCATTTGACCGTTTTCAATCAGATGATATTTTGTGCCAATATTTGGCCTTCAAGATCTTTACATCATGGTCTTCAAATCGTGTGGCTTAGATGGTCTTCCAGGTGATACATATCCCGAAAATGACAGTCTTTATTTTGAACCAAACAAAAAAATTTCTCTAAAAAAATTTCCAAGTGGGACATTCCCACAGTAAAAATCTCATGTATAAGTTTTTTACCGTGGGCTTAGGGTTGCTCCAACCAAAAAACCCATCTTCTTAGGGGCTTAGGGCTGCTCCACTCAAAAAAAAATTATTATAAAGTGACAAATACTTACAACTGAGGGTTGTGATTCTTCTTCTTCTTCTTCTAGATTTTAAGGCAAGAGAGGGCCTGCGGGCGGCGATTCTTCTTCTTCTTCTTCTTCTTCTTTGAGATTTTAGGGTTGAGAGATGAGATTAGGGCTGAGATTAGAGCTGAGGGGGGTTGAGAGCTGCGATTGTTTCTTTCTTCTTCTTTCTTCTTTTGCCTTCAAGATTTTAGGGCAATAGAGAGGAGCCGAGAGTTTCTGTCGATGGGAGATGGGAGAGTTGAGAGGTCTTTAAATATAAAGAGGGCAGAAATTATAAGTTTGCCCTTTTAGTTTAATAAAAAACTCTGCCAGTCCTTGGTTTAGAGTCACTAAATTCGACTCTCCGAGGCCGCAAACTTGGTCGAACTCACGAGTTGGATTGGCGAGTCGCTCGAGTCCCAAGCCTATTCGATCCTTTAGACGAGTTGACTCAGAACTTAGTCGAGCCGAGTCGACTAGCCGAGTTTTAAAACCATGGCGGAAATATTCAAATTATCCAACCACATAAAATAATTTAAATTTAATTAAAACAATTAGGCTAACTCAACTATAGCGTTCACATGCATTAAAATTTCCCGATCTAGAAAAACTGCCCCGATGAGGGAATTCGGATTTCGATATAGTTTAAGGCACCAAGCGACAATTTTGGTATCGTTTCTTAACTCCTCTAGGGTTTGAAGAAATTAAAGGCCCGAAGGGTTTAATTTATTCAAGGGAAAATCAAAGGATGTAGCAAATAAAAGATATGATCAACTATCCCAGCAACAAACCAACTTGGAATTTTGAAATTTTTGTATTTTTATCAAAAGGAATAAAAAATAATATACCTAACAAAAATTAAGAAAGTAGAATAAGGAAGATAAGGGTTCCAAGGCTTCACACCAAGGAGGTATGTCGGTTTCACACCAATCCGCACAATAAAACTAAGATTCGCACTTCGAGTTTAAAAGAATCTCTCTTTCGGGTAAAACCTTTTCACAAGTTCTCTAAGGTTTGCACAAAAGCAAGCACTTAATTCAATCAACTCCTCAAATAAAGTCTTTATATGCCTTTATATAAGCTAAGAAACCCTAACTAACATAAATTCAAAATAAGAAAATCCTAAAACAACTAAAACTCTACAATGAGAAGTTTTGCCTCAAAACTTGTCTGGCCGCCAATTCGCGGACGTCTGTCATATACCCACGGACGTTCGTCCTCCACGGGCCTGCACAAGACCAGAGTTGGTCTAAATCACGGATGTCCATGCTTTTATCACGGGCGTTCGTGCAATCAATTCCAAACACAATCATTTTTGCAGACGTCCGTCCTGAAGTCCATGGACGTTCGTCAATGACGACAATTTTTCTTCTTTTCCTTTGTTTGCTTCCTTCCCTTTGCTTTGAATCTTCTTCTTACGCTTTCCATACAAAGCGTATTGGTTGATGTCACTATCAGCCTACTTCTAGCCTCCGATGAACATAGAGATGGCAACGGGCCGAGTTCGGGCCCCAAATTCTACTATTAACAGGCCAGGTTCAAGTCTCTCCTTATTCAAAAATGACAAAAAATCCAAGATCAACCTGACCCATCCACCCCTAGATGAACATGTCCAACCCACGACACTACTTCCATTCCATGATCAAGCGGCACTCAGTAATTTTTTCCTGCATAGGTGTCACTCTCAAATTCTCTTATGTACTCATTTCGTATTTTATTCTTTCTTGTTATTCCACCCATCCATCTCAACATATGCATCTAGGCCACATGTACTCTCATCTTATTGTCATTTTTTCGTAGCCTAACATTCCGCACTATATAATATGGCAGGTCTAATCACCATCTTATACATTATCATGTGAAGATTTTACTTCAATATTGCTTAAGCCTGCTAAGAAGTAACAAAGGGGCCGCCTATAATATTTCCTTCACAATTCAGCCATATAATCTACTTTTAATATTATTCTGCCTGAACAAAACTATGGTAACAAAATTGAAACAGGTTATGGAAGCTACTGCTGAAACAGCAAGGTAGTGTAGACTTCATCCAAGCTCGTGAAGGGGTCTCCTAACTTAAGTACCACTCTATTCAGTTAGATGGTTCGCAGGGTGATCTATTTAAGTCGTGACATTATAACCTGGTATTGCAGATACAGTTTAGCTCATAGATGCGCCCCAACAACCTCACCTCCTGTTTGTTCATTAATCGACCTTATTCTGTCATACATGGGCTCTCTGCTCTCTAGATGATTGGCACTTCACCACGGTATACTGCATCTATGTTTGGCCAACTCATATATTATGGAATAACAAAAGGATGAGACCCATAAAACAAGTTTTATTCGGGAAAAAAAAAAGTTTAATTAAATAGATTTTTATATTTTATATAATAAAAAAAAATTTAATGCATTTTAAAAAATTTCCGTATTTTCCTTTTTGTACCACTATTTTTTTTATTTTTTTCCCTTGACGTATCCCTTTTTTTCCCGTCCCTTCCATATTTTGTCGTTTTTTTCTGAATTTTTTCCTTGTCGTTTTATTCCCGTAGTCTATCTTTGTGATTATGGATACGGGCTCTATAGGCATGATGCCAACCACACACCAATTTATCCAGTCTCATGGTTGATAAGGGGACAAGATATATTTGGTCACCAACCATTTAATTCTGGAAGATTTCTTTAGGCACCCTATGCCTCTAATACAGGATATCCTTAACAGGTGTAACAGTAATTATATTACGACATCCTACATTGCGTAAATTTATCATTGCAAAAATCCCCTTATTCAACACTATTTGATATACTACGTTGTATTCAAATCACGTAAATTCATACTAAACAAGTATCGGGATAAAATATAACTAATTCACAGTGAAGAAATTTCTAATTACAAGTCATTAGATATACCATAATGATAAAAAAGAGACAGAAGATAGTGACAGCAACCAACCATGTGGCATGGATAGAAAACTTGGACAACTCTCAACAACAAGTGGACGACAAAATTTATTACAGCTATGCTTTTAGGGAGCTAAAACCTGCACACGAGATTTGTACCGTGGCACGTGGTAAAAAAGACTTTGTTATTTTTGAGATCTGTGCCTCGTGGCACCAAACTCAATCTCTATCATCTGATTCAATATAGTCAAAGGACATCATCTGATTCAATGGTTGACTCTAACAAATCAGATGATAGAGAGTATGTTTGGGGCCAATTTTTGGCCTCAAAGATCTTTACATCATCCTCTTCAAATCAGACAGCTTAGAAGGTGTTCCAGTGGCACAGATCCCAAAAATAACAAAGTTTTTCTTTTTAACCATGTGCCACAGTACAAATCTTGTGTGCAAGTTTTAGCTCCCTATTTTTTAATTGCCTACCAACATTTTGTTCCTGGTGTTTGCAACGTCAATAAAATATAAATAAGGCAAGGATTTAAGAATGCTCAGATAAATCATTATTTGAGATAACTTAAGAATTCCTGGCATAGATACAAAGATCAATAGGTGCCATTGCAGGCAATTACGAAGCATCAATTACCATGTCATCCCAGTATACAAGTGGACAGTGACAATCAATCAGCAGGAAAATAACAATTTGACTGAAAATCAAGACCCTGTTTGGCAGTGCTACCCAGAGAACGAATTTAACTTATAACTGATTCCACGGATGAGAAATCGTTTTTTTTTTACTTTAAAACTGATTCACGTAAACCTGTTGAGGCAATAATCAGTTCAAGAAGCGGGCTTTACCAAACGGTAATTTTTAACATGTTCCTGGTTTTCAAAGACAGAGAGGGTGGAATCAGGCTCCAGTTAGCAATGCCGAACAGGGCCTAAGCAAATGGACTGGAGTTTTAAAAGAATTTTAGAAAAAGTATTGACAAACCTAGTAAAATATATACTGCAAAATATGAAATTAACACAGAAACCTAGACCACAATCTGAATTCATAAAATCTAAAATGCATCTCAAATTGAACAAGAAGACATCAAATGCAGCAGATGAAGTTTTTATACCTTAACCCACAATGCCATTGTATCATTTTCTTCAGGGCATTCAGCTTCTTGAAGGCAATTCCCTTCCTCCTGGCTGCCATTTGGCAGGTCAACTTGATACGAGTCCCGAGAAGGTGAGAAAAGTCCACTATTTTGCTTCTCTACATCTACATTAGCTAGGTCAATATCATATACGTTTTGTATACAGTGTGATGACTCATGTAAGTTACTCGGAAAATCTTCAACATCCCGTAGTTGAAGATCTGAAGTTCCACTGCAAATGGTTTCGGGAGTAGGTGGTACACTTATTCGTTCTTTATGTTCACTTGTTTTATCATCCCGAGCCCCATGTATACTAGTATCTGGCACTCGAACTTGTTTTTCCGAAGATGAAAGCAGCTTTATAGTAGCAAACTTGGCACCTTCCTCTTTGCCCATCTCCTCTACTCTCAAGAAGATACCTTCTTCCTCAAAGGTGCCATTTGATAGATCATAGTCCCTCTCGTGAGGGGGATCCACGGTCTGAGAGTTAGCTTTCCCTCCATGAATATTATTTGATAGTTCATCTCCTGGGCATTGTTGAGGTATAGGGGTGTAAATTATAACTGAAAATCGAGCCTCCCGACCCGACCCGGACCAGATAAAAACCAATTGATAACCGACACCGAACCGGTTTGGCCCGGTTCGGTTTTGGTAACTGAAAGCCATAAAACCGGCCGGGTGGGGTGAGAAAACCGACCCTAAAATCGGGGGAAAAAACCGAAAATTTCTCTTTAAAAAAAAATTATGGAAAAAAACCACAAACCGAACCGACCGAAATCGGATCGATTCAGTTTTGGTTCAGGGGTGGGAAGTTCGGTTAAGCAAACCCGAAACTTTTGGTTCGGGTTCGGTTTTAGGTGAACCGACACCGAAACCGAAATTTTGGTTTCAGTTTGGTTAGGTTAACCGAATCTGCATCCCTATTTGAGGACAATCTACATTTTGCAAGGTACCCCCCACCTTCATGGATGTCCGTTGATAATTCATCTCCAGGCCTTTGTCGAACACAATCTACTTGTAGCAACGTGGCTTCCTCTTCATGGTTGACATTTGATGGCTTAGTTCGTGGACTTCGCTGAGGGCAACTGGAATCTCCAACACACTGAACGTCTGAGCATGAAAGGACTTCCATCGCTCTTCCCAACACATCTGAATGACCGTGAATGTCTAAATTATCGCAGATGGCATCTAACTTCCCTCACCTGTTTTAGAAAAGATTAGACCATATGAGAAGGCAGAATAAATATGAACAAATAAAGGGTTTGGGAACTATAAATGGGTTTGCCAAGCGACCAGCATATTTCCTTCAAATTTATTTGAAAGCTTACACTGTTTTTTTCTTAATGTGCAGATTTTAATAATAGTTTATTTAACAATAATAATAATAAAAGGACCCGGCTCTCCTGACCGTCATTTAAACAATAAAATAGTGTTCAAATGATCATACACTGTCAATGGTTTAGAATGTGGGTAATCTATACCATTAAAGTGATAGATCATACATTGATGGGCAATAGGCCCAAAAATGGTATTAGGGAGATTTGAATCACCCAATCTGTGCACTCTAATAGCAGCCATTGTTTTTAGGTTTAATGGCTGATATTAATGCTCATCAATTGGACGCTCCACATCCACTTATAGGCATGTTTCTTTGGGTTGTCACATGTACCAATGATAGATTGCCACTTGGACAGTTTGGATTGATTACATATGTGTGCTGCATGGCATAATGAAAAATCACACTTCAATGGTGTGAGATAAAAAGTCTTATTTAAATGGTGCAGAGATCATTTAAACACCATTTTGGCAGTTAAATGTCGGTCAGGAGCCATTATCCAAAAAAAAAAAAAAATAATTATCCTAGAACTAGCTTGTAACATAATAACCAAAACAGACAACAGCTCTCACACCAAACCCGCATTCAAAAATGCTCTCAAAAAGAGATCCATACTGTTATTGAGTCTTCTGGGTCAGATTTGTATTTAATCTGTGTGCCAATCTGCATCAAAGTTAACCCTCTCGATGATTTGAAAGCTCATGGTTGCGGGCACCAAAATAAACAAAGAGATTGCAGAATAAACTCCCTACACTTGAAAAATAAAAGAAATATATGCCACTGATAAAGTGTAATGTTAATCAATAAGCTCACGAGCACAATAACATTGAATTCATCGCTTCAGGTCTTCGACATCAACCAAGGCTTCTTGCTAAAATATCAAGTGGAACCTGAAATCGAGATTTAATGTGTTTTGTTTTGACTTTCTAAAGCTTGGTCAGAATCGACACTGTTTTCATCCTAAAACCTCTCTATCCAGTCTTAAACCCTTGATGCGCTAGATTGTAATCCATGTGGATTTTTTATGGGAGCCACTAATTGCACTCGAGAAGTTGGCCCTTGCACATAGTTTAAAAGAAAGACTTATTTTGGGGACTTGTGCTATGTGAAAAAACCATCTAAGCCGTCTGATTTGAAGTCCATGATGTAAAGATCTAGGATGCAAAATATTAGCACAAAACTTGTTCTCTATCATATGATTTAACTCGGTCAACTATTGAATCATATAATGGTCTTTGACGCATTGAATCATATGATAAAGACCATGTTTGGTGCCAATCTTTTCACCTAAGATCTTTAGTTCATGACGTTCAAATTAGACGGCTTAGATGGTTTTTACACATTGCAAAAGTGTCCAAAAGACAGTCTTTCTTTTAAACCATGTGCATGGGCGAACTTCTCGTCTACAAGTAATGACGCCTTTTTTTTCATTTGAAAAAAAAAAAAAAAAAACCACATAAAAATACCTACCACCTACTAACCGTTTCCACGATCAATGAGTTTTGAAGAATAATGGATTTAGATTGAGTGAACAACGAATGACTCAAGACGTTTCAAGGGGGATAGGATACTATTCATCATCATAATCTTATCATATCTACTAAGAATCAAGTTTGTGAGTCCTATCTTTCCGCTCGTTTCTGCTCAGCGCTAAGCTCTCGTTAACTTCGCAATCCTCCATGTCCTTTCACATTGCTTTCTCCAAGTCTTCACTGACCTTCCTTTTCTCTTACTTGTGCTTATAGCTCTCAACCTTCCATACAGGGCATGTTTCTGGCTTCTAATAAACATGCCCAAACCATCTCAAGCGACATTCCGTAATTTTTTCCTTTATAGGTGACACTTTCAAATTTTCTCTTTGTACTCATCATCATCATCATCATAGCCTTATCCATTTATTTGGGGGTCAACTAAATTTCTTCTTATGCACTCATTCCTAGAATTTTTTGAAAAAAAGAGAGAAATCTCTCTCTCTCTCTCTCTCTCTCTCTCTCTCTCTCCCCCTCCCTCCCTCTCCCCCTCCCTCCCTCCCTCCCTCTCTCAAAATCACTTTATTATTGTCTATAAAATATTGAGTCGGGTTGGGATGGGTTGGGTTGGGTTGGGTCAGGCCAAAATCTGTCCAATGTTACTCAGCCTTCCAATCGACCAACCCGGTTCAAAATCAGGGTCGAGTCGGTTGAGGAACGGGTTTACTCTACCCATTTACTATCTACAGAGCCATACCGGTAGATGGGTTGTGCACCATGTGCAAATTCTTCATTTGATTGAACTCGTGCATCGCACAGGTTTCCTACGAGTTAGGTTATAAGAGTAGGGGTAAACTAGTGTGTTTTGCCTGAGTCTTCATATTCTAAGTCTCAGAAAGAGGCGAAATTGATGTTATCTTCAATCCAAAACTTCTCCTTTCCTTCTTAAACCCTCAAAGCCCTAGATTATGATCCATGTGAATTTTTAGTTTGAAAATATATGAAAAAAAAATTCTAAATTTGTAGTATCTATAACTTTGTCATTGTCAGTCCCCAAGCACGGATGAGAAAGGAGGGATAGTGTTAGGTTGACAGCTAATTGTAAAAGACCCTGTTAAATCCCTATGATGGGACCTATTATAAACATACGTTTTGCGGTGAGATAAGTGACTTTAATGGACACGTCAGGAGGATAGGAAAGAGATATGAAAGTATAAATGGGGGATATAATTTTGGTGAAAGGAATGAGATGGAAGCTATCCTTGATTTTGCAGTAGCTTTTGACCTGGCAACAACAAATACCTTTTTTAAGAAGAAAGAAAAACATCTTAAAATTTCTAAAAGTGGAGCAAATAGAACTTAAATAGATTCTTTTTGGTTAAGGTGAAAACAGTGAGCTAACTGTAAGGGTTGCAAGGTCATCCCAGGAGAGAGCCTTATGACACAATATAGATTGATAATACCATATATTATTATCGAGAGCTAAGTGACTAAACAGATAACCAAGGATGACCCAAAAATAAAATGATGTGAATTAAAAGTAGAGAAAATAATGAATGAACAAGAAGTATGGTTGTGTAAAGAGAACCCAAATGAGATGTGGGAATAAATGGCGCAACGTCTTAAACGAGGAACTAAGGAGGCGCTCGAGGAATTTAAAGGAAAAAAATGTATACAAAAAGAAACATGGTGGTAGAATGCAAACATTCAGAAGTCAGCAGTTGAGAAGATGTGTTTGACAAAGAACAAGAGCTACAAATGATCTTGAAAGATATAAGCTCATCAAAAGAGAAGCTAGGAGCCTAGGACAGCTATGAGTAAAAGTTCAAAAATTCGATTTTCCGGAATGTGTATCGGTCAGCTCCAAAACTGATATGTATGAGACAATATCTTGGTATGCATCGCCCGATGCATAACAATATATACGGGTCGATACATTCAAGGTATGACCCGGTCATCTTCAAAATCGATACGTCAAATGAAGACTACAGACCTCGACCATTGGATTGTGGCGGCAGAGATGGGACTAAGTTAGTTGACTAGATTATTCAGCGAGTTACTAAAAAGAAAGAAAATACCTACGGAATAGAGGAAGAGCATTGTGGTCCCTTTTTTCAAGAGCAAAAGGAAAGGTCATTATTCAGTGGTGGTCCCATACTACAGGGTGCTGGGAGGGTGGATGGGATACAAACCTAAACATTAGTTTTGTACACACAAAGTTGTTGCTCTCTAGACTCGAACCCGCATCTTCACGCTTGACAGCCCAAGCCTTTTACCATTGCACCAAACAATGGCCCCTTTATAAGAACAAAATAGACATCCAAAATTGTGCCAACTATGGTTGCATTAAACTTATGAGCCAAATTATGACACTTCGAGAGAGAAAAGTACATCGAAAAGAACAAAATAAAGTGTCTCGTAGAATCAGCTTGGATTTATGTGGAAAGATCAAGATCTGAAGCTATTTTCCTATTGAGGCAACTTATGGGCAAGTTCAAAGAGAGAGAACGTACATATGATTTTTATTGATTTAGAGAAGGCTTATGATAGAGTGTCCACACAAACAGTTTGGTGGATATTGAGGAAGAAATGCAATGCAAACTTATATACTGAGAATATCAATACATACATGAAAGGGGGGTAATTAGAGTGAGAACAACGTGTGAAGAAACGAGTGAATTCCTTGTCGAAGTTGAGTTGCATCAAAGATCTGCCTTGAGCCCTTATTTGTTCGCGCGGATCATAGATGTGTTAATCATAGACATATAAGAAGAGATCTCACGGTGCATGTTATTTGCGGATGATGTGGTACTAATTACTCAAAAAAGGAAATAAATAAATGATAAGCAAGGAGGGGAGCATAGTTGTTAAATGCATCAGGTGAGGCCAATGCGGTAAACCCTTGGAGCTAAGAGGGGCTTAGGTGGAGCCTAAGCGGTGAGGCCTAGTAATATTGCAATTAGTTTTTTTTTACTCATTATAATAATCTATAGAGGATCTATAATAAATGAAAAACATGTATGAATAACAAATAATGATACAAACGTGATTATTTATTGATTATGCATCAATCATCATGTAAAACTTTTGGGTGACAGCGTAAATAACAACTTATAACTAACAAGCAACAATAATATTTTAGAATTTTAGATTATAAAGGCATCTAATGGTCAATAACGGTCAAATTTAAAGTTAATTTGATACAGTTGAAAAAAAATAGAAAAATTTCAAGATAGTGACATGATCTAATTTTGTTCTAATTAGTTTATAAAAGATTGGAAATTTTGGGTTCTAAGGGATTGGGCCTTAGCTTAAGTGATGATGCACATGAAATTTGAGGTCATGGGTCTAAATCATAACCCATAGCTTTGATTATTTAAAAAAAATGAAACGAAAAAAAAAATGAACAATTTATAATGTTTGGTTGCGGTGTTTATCATCCCACATGATACCTTGTAGTCGTCCTTAGTGGGCCCCTAACCTGATACATATCGGCTAATATATATCGGATATGGCCGACATTTAAGACCATGACAGCATCATTCTTCCTACACATTAGTTCAAAGCAAAGCAGGGGTCATAAGCCTCGTTTTCAGGAGACAGCAATGGCATGTTAGACGAATTCATCGTTGCATCCCCAAGTAAAAATGGCTCCTCACAATTTTGTTTTCTCTATAACTGGATGTAAAAAAAAAGACAAAAATACCCCAAAACTTTAGAGCTTTCCTAAACTAAACCATACATATGACAAACGGGTCAAAGTGTACGAGTTCTCCTTCTCTTATTTTTTATTTTTTTCATTGGTAAAAGGGAAAAAGGAATGAAAAAAATCATCCGATTCACCCATTTCAATGTAGGATCAGAAGAATCTGGTCAATCCCAATTAGTTCTAGCTGATTATATATAATTCCTCAAAGAACTGTCTGGCCTCAAATTTTAGTTCAGTCAGTGTCCAAAAGGAGAGTGGAATTGGACAGTTCTGTTCCTATCTGCAATCTAAAATAGTCACAAAAATCGCCAAATTTTTCAAAAATTTGTGAATAATTAGCGATTTCTGGTGCACCAAATTAATCACAAATTATTTGCAGATTTTTTTGAAAAAATCATGTTATTAAAAAAAAATACAAATTTCATGAATAAATGAGTAATTCGAAAATCTTGCAATAAATTGTTAATTTTTTTATTTTTTATTTTTATCTTATTTTTTCCTCCGAAATTTTTTCCTGAATTTATGGAATTTTTTGAAATTTTAACCTTGCAAAATTATTGCCGAACCCAGACTCTGTGACTATGACCTAAACTACAGATCTTCAAAGCTTAACACCATATGAACCGAGTCAGCTTCAAGCTCACACGACACTAGATCAATAAATCACCAACAATACCTTTCAAATGGAAATAATGCGAATTACCTGTTAGCATAATTACCCTAATACACAATATGAGGTTCCAAAAATATGCTTTCCCCTCCAATACACACAACCGTTTACTATTGACAAATTAAAAGAAGCAAAAAATTACCCCAAACCAGCAAGCCACATAACATGTACAATGATCAATGTTCAAACCCCCAACCCAAAAGTGCCATTAATAAAGGCACATAAAACTTAAACAAACCATAACATATATATATATATATATGATGGATTCAAATATCTAGTCAAAGATCAAAGGTAGGTACAAAACAAGTTTTCTTAATCAAAACCCAGAAATCCCAAGGTAATACAATTTCAGTATACCAAGAAATCAAGGGTATTTTTTACCTTTACAAATTTATTTTTTTGTGGGGTGGGCTAGGCTATGCACCAAGTGCCACCATGGCCGTACAAGTTACAAAGGGTGACATGTCAACGCACTAATTAAAATGGAATGGCCAAATGGTTATGTTGGATGGTAATGTACCTTTAATGGTGTGGCAGGGAGATCTCCTTCCTCCTTGATCTTTTCTTAAGGTGCTGTGCCCTCAGTGCCCTATTTTATATGCCCCTAGTGCCTCTAATTTTTGTACCAGAAAGATAGAGAGAGAAAGAGACCTCCTAGGCAACAGGGAGGTGCATTGAGACCTTATGAGACGATTTGGTTTGTTGGTGTTGTTATAAGAGTTAGGGATCCAGGGGCATCTACTGCGGCCCTTTTTTCCCCAAACTCGGCCCCCACTTTTTTCTAGGTTTTATAATTGTAAGACGATTGGGGGAGCAGGAGAGCCCATAGAGTCCTAGTGGAAATTGGCTATTCGATAAATTGGTCTTGCCCGATCGATCTGTGTGGCCCTACGTTTTGAATCTTCTAGTTTGGTATTTTTTTAAATGACGGTAACGCCCCTTTCTTTCTACTTGAATGAATTTATCTATTTTTATTGTTATTATCGTAAACCCCCCCCTCCCCCGCCAAAAAAAAAAATATATATATATATATATATATATATATATATATATATATATATATATATATATTGTTATTATTAATATAGGGTACCTTCTTTCTAATTGAATTTATTTATTTTTATTTAAAATTTATTGTTATTATTATAGCGTACCTTCATATACAATCCAAGATTTATCCTTAAATTGTTGAAATAAGACAATGGACATCTTTTTTTGTCCCAATCTTCGACACATTAGAACTTGAGATCATGAGTTTACAATTAGATGGTCAGATTTTGATTCCACTTGCCACACATTCCAAAAAATGAATATGATCATCAGATACATAATGTGGTTCTCAGATCACTTTTCGGATGTGTGCCACGTGGAATCAAAATCTGAAGGTTTGCTAGTAAACCATGACTCAAGATCTATTGTGTTCAAAGGTTGGGCCGAAAAATGACCTCCTTCATTTGATTCAAAGCAATTAAAGATTTAAGTGCATAAAACATGGGTTGAGAAAGAAGAATCTTGGTTGAAAATAAAGGTACTCTTATTATTATTATTATAAATTATGCGTGCTACTATTGCTTCACCAACATTATGTATGTTAATGCAAAAGTCTGGTGTGTCAATGTGCGTCTAGATAATGGTGGTGTACCAATTGCTACACCCAAATTGTTGGTGTGGCAGCAAAAACACCGAACATTAAACACGTATCTCTCATTCTTCAGTGAAAATAATAAAACCCTAACTTGCTAAATGATAAGTAACCATTGACATCTCTCTTTCAAGCACACCAAACCAAGAATATTGGAATAAGGAGAGTTTTTTCTCTCGTTCTCTCCCCTTACGTGTGTAAGTTGTGTGAGTACCCCTGAGTACTTTTCTCTCCCTTACATGTGTAAGTTGTGTGAGTACCCCTGAGTGCTTTTCTCTCCTGCTTTCCCCTCCCCTCCCCTCCCCTCTCCTCCCCTCCCTGCAATTTCTATTTCATTTCAAATGGAATCGGTTCTAGATAGTATGAATAACAAATTAGCGATCACATCCGAGGAAACAATAGAAATCCAAGTGGCAAAAAAGAAATGGTGGATCCTTCAACCAATTGTCTTATCGGAAAAATCATCTCATCAAAAAGGATCAACTTTGAAGCTTTTAAAGGAACAATCACGAAGATTTGGAACATGTCGAACAACTTTCAAATTAATGAAGTCGATGAGAACATGAGAACATCTTCCTCTTCCAATTCCCTGATAATCATCAACCAGCAAGAATTTTGAAACAAGGCCCTTGGTGTTTCAACAATTAATTATTGGTCTTATCAGAACTTATCCCAATTGTCCAAGTTGAAAAAATTGTGTTAAAAAAATCGGCATTTTGGATTAGGCTAATTGGGCTCCCCCTAGGTGGCATGACAAGGAAAATCGAGGAAATGATCGGTCATCAGATTGGAGATGTCATACAAGTTGAAACTGCTGAAAATGGAATAGGATGGGGGCACCATCTTCGAATCCGCGTTTCCATTGATATCTCTAAGCCTCTCCGTAGAGGAGTTTTCATTAAATTATTTGGTGATGAAGAGAAGAGATGGATTAAAATCCAATATGAGAGGCTTCCTAATTTTTGCTTCTCCTGCGGCATCATTGGTCACAATGCTCGAGATTGCACATTGGCGTGCAATGATAATAATCATCAATATGGACCTTGGCTTCAAACCAGTCCAAGAGGAATGAGCATTTCGCCAAGTCTCCGGTGGAAGATTTAGTAAAAGATTATACCGATGCTATTTCTGGAGCGATACCGGCGATGAGAGAATCTCAACGAAATCAATTTCCACAAATTTTAGGGACTCCAATAATCCATGTTGACTCCCCCAAAAATCAGTGTTCACCACCCACCCCATCCCACGCTCCACTTCCCTCAAACACACCTAACCTAACCGCCACAAACCCCGCTATCCACATCCCACGATCTCCATGTGGCCCATCCCACGCTCCACTTCCCTCAAACACACCTAACCTAACCGCAACAAACCCCACTCTCCCCAAACTATGATCTCTACGTGGCTTATCCCACTATCCCATAAGATACCCTCCCAATACCACGTTCTCAAAGCCTCTTGTAACACGTTCTCCAAGCCCCCCTCCCCATATCATGTTGTCCAACCCACTCATACCACGTTCTCCAAGCCCCCCTCCCCATACCACGTTCTCCAACCCCCTCATACCATGTTCTCCAAGCCCCCCATCCCACTCTCCATCTCCCTCAAACACCCTTATCTTGACTTTATCACCAACGGCCACTGATCCCATCCCACATACTAAACTTTCACCTAGCTTACCCACACATCCCCCAATGATTCCAACTACCTAACCGATTATGCCAAATGCCCAAACAATGCCCAATCCACAAACAACCGTACCCGCTCCCAACATCCAACACCATCTCCAACCTCGAACCCAACCCCTGTATGCATAAAAAATGTTAAAACTTTCACAGACGTGAAACACTTCTTAAGAAGATGTGGTGAAGGGCGATTAAAGGACGAGTCACAGGTTTCTGAAGATGAGACAACTATGGAGGGAACAAGATCTATGAGCCTTAAAAAAAATTGAAAAATTGAAGAGGTACTACCTGAGAAGGCTGCTAAAAGACTCGATGTAGATTCCTCACTCCAACCAAATCCATCGGCAGTGGTTGCTGCATAACCCCGCTGATCGCCATGAATCTCTGCGCTTGGAACTGTCGTGGGCTTGGGAACCCAAAGACAGTTCGAGCTATTCATCATCTTTTGATGACAAAAGATCCCTCCATACTCTTCCTCAGCGAAACGATGATTTCCTCCAAGAGAATGGATATTGTAGAAATGCATCTAGGGTTCCGAAATGGTCTCTTTGTTGATAGTAAGGGAAATTTTGGAGGTTTGGCGTTGCTTTGAAAAAATGATGTACAAGTCCTCATGCAGTCTTATTCAAAGTCTCACATTGATGCAACAGTAAGCCTTTCGGAAAATGATACAAAGTGGTGTTTGACAGGGATTTATGGTAAAGCAGTTTCCGCAAAGAGAGAACGTACCTGGAATTTAATTCGTAATCCCCACACTAGCTATTGTTTACCTTGGCTAGTGGTCGGGGATTTCAACGAAATGCTCTACCAACATGAGAAGAGAAGGGCGAAGCACCGTGATTGGCATCAGATAGAAATTTTTTGAAATTTCCTTGATGACTGCAAGCTTTTCGATCTTGGTTTTGTTGGGGCCAAATTTACTTGGTGTAACAGTCGGGAAGGAACAGAATATGTGGAGGAACGGTTGGATAGGACCTTGGGGAATGATGAATGGAGAACACTATTCCCCCACTACGAGGTCTGCAATCAAGCAATTACTAGCTCTGACCATTTTGTTGTTTTTTTATGTTTCCAAATATAACAAAAGGTGATCGTCAAAGGTGGTAGGCCAAATCGCTTTGAAGCCATGTGGTTAAGAGATGACAGTTTTGCGGAGCTAGTACAACGCAAGTGGGAATCCTTTGTCCCAAATACCCAATCAGCCCATGCAAACAATTATGTCAACAAATTAGCCCAACTTATGCAACATCTAAAGAGATGGAATCATAGCACTTTTGGTAATATCAACAAAAATATTGCACAAAAACTAAAGGAGATGCAAGCCATCGGCCCGGGATCAGATAAAAACTTAAAATTAGAAATCAATGAACTTCTAAAGCGAAACAAAATTATGTGGCGCCAGAGATCAAGGGAAGTTTGGATGCAAGAGGGAGACAGAAACACGGCTTTTTTCCATTCCCATGCCTCCGCACGGAAAAAAAGAAATTATATTGGGGGTCTCTTCGGTAATGGGGGTATGTGGAGAATAGATAATAGTGAAATTGTCAATATCATAGTCGACTACTATTCCGATCTATTCTCTTCTAAACTCCCGTCGGGAGTCGATGATGTACTTAACTCTCTATTGGCTCAAATCACCCCAGAACAAAACTACTACCTCTGCAATGACTACACTCAGGCTAAAGTGCTTCAAGCTCTATCACAAATGCACCCCCAGAAAGCACCCGGACCAGACGGAATGCCAGCCCTCTTCTACCAAAAATTTTGGAACATTGTCCAATCCGATGTTCTCTCTATTACTCTTGGAGTTCTAAATGGTAATACTGATATCACCCCCATTAATGAAACTCATTAGTGCTGATCCCAAAAACAAAGAACCCAAAGATAATGAAAGAATTTCGGTCAATTAGTTTACGTAATGTGATATATAAATTAATTGCAAAGGTTCTTGCAAATAGGTTGAAAGTTGCTTTGCCCTCTATCATATCTACCAATCAAAACACTTTTGTCCCAAGTAGACTTGCCACTGATAACATTATTGTGGCCTATGAAATCAATCATTACCTTAAATCAAGGAAAAGAGGTGTAGGTTTTTGTGTTCTCAAACTAGATGTCAGTAAAGCATATGACCGTGTTGAATGACCTTTTCTTGAAGCTTGTTTACTGAAATTTGGGTTTGATCGCCAATGGGTAAATCTGATCATGAAATGTGTCACCATTGTCTCCTTTTCTTTGCTTATAAATGGGGTAATATGTGGCAAGGTAACATCTTCTAGGGGGCTGCGTCAAGGAGACCCTCTCTCGCCGTACCTCTTTCTCATAGTAGCTGAGGTTTTTTCTTCTATGTGTACTAATGCCTTGAATGAAAGAAGGATTTCAGGAATCCAAATATGCAAGAATGCTCCAAAGGTCTCTCACCTCCTATTTGTTGATGAAAGTTTATTATATTTCAAAGCAAATAAGGAGGAAAGCCAACAGATCATCAACACGTTCAACTCATATGAAGGCGCTTCCGGCAAATGATCAATTTGAAAAAATATTCTATGGCTTTTAGTTCCAATGTATCACATACAGACAGAGTGGTTCTACTCCAACAATTTTCCATTCAAGGGGCAAAATCTCATGAAAAGTATCTTGGTCTTCCTAATTTTCTTGGAAGGACCAAGAATTTTAAATTCGGGTACCTAAAGGGAAGAATTTGGGGAAAACTTCAAGGGTGTAAGGAGAAATTGTTATCCAAAGCGGGAAAGGAGACACTGATCAAGGTCGTCACTCAAGCTATCCCTACCTATGCAATGAGTTATTTTCAATTGCTGGCAACTTTATTACAAAATATTTCGGCCTCAATTGCGTAATTTTGGTGGAGCCAAAATAAGAATAGTAAGGGGATACCTTGGATTGCATGGAATAAGTTGTGTACCTTTAAATCTAGTGGCGGACTGGGCTTCAAGGATTTTCGGGCTTTTAACAAAGTCATGCTAATGAAATAGGGATGGCGACTGCAAACAAACTCCTCATCGCTTGCAACTCGAATTCTGAAAGTAAGATATTTCCCTAATTCCTCATTCGTGGAATCAAACCTGGGATATAATCCTTCTTTCACTTCGCGAAGCATCTGAGGTATCAAGAACATCTTGGAAGAAGGAATAATCAAACGAGTTGGTAATGGGTGATTGATTGATATTTGGGGAGATAGGTGGATCCCTCATGTGAGTTCTTACAAGGTGATCACCTGATCGATTTAGAATGTAACCCTTGCAAGTGCACAAGATCTATTGCAGTATGGCAAGAACAGGGGTGTCGAACCCACAGGGAAACGTGAATTTTTAATTAATTCTTTTAGAGATTTTAAAAACGTCCCTAAGGAAGTACCAAAGGGCAGATTCAATTTTACCAAAAACTTAACGCACTTTTCCTAAATGCAGAAAAATAAATTAATCTAAACAATTAATTACTGATAAATCTACGAACAATATTAAAATGAGATCAAGGAATATGCTACCCCAGATTCGTACCCCTTTTCTATCATTAAAACCCACAGTTTCATTAAATCATCATTCACACCATCATTCATCTAGAAAAATGACTTGAAATAAAATATGATCATCAATCCGGCATACCCTATCTAAAAACAATGACTCAGCCTAACATTGCGGTATGAGTCATGTAAAAGCATAAGCGTATCTCATGATATTTAGATCACGACAATCAAGACATAAATCGCTCTACTGACCTAGATCACTGCAGTCCGGATCTAGCGATTCTGCTGATAATCGCGCAATCAACGGTCATAACAAAGCATTTAAAATATTTTCAATCACACAAACTTTGAGCAAAACGATTCCATGATAACAATAATAGACGTGGTATTAATCATAAACATAGGTACTTATCGGGGATCGCATCTTCCCGATCTCTCGATTGCAGCTCATCTTTGGTGTTTGATCTCCTTTTCTTTCAAAGTCATTCCTCTTTATTTCTTCCAAAAGATATTTGCAATTGTTTTTCCTAAATACAATCTATGAATTTCTCAGAGAAAAATAATGCAAATCCTAGGTACAATCTACCCTGAATAAACCCTAGAAGAAGGAGAGAAGAAGACTTGAAAAGATGAAGAAAATATTCCCCCCAAAGTGAAGAGCCCTAAAAACTAAAAAGAAAGAATGAATAATATTCTAATTGCAAAAAATAATAATCCCCCTAAGAAACTCGTGGCTTCCCTTTTTATAATAGCCTAACCCTAATACCTCTCTCGATTGACATCTAAGAGTAATTTTCGTGAATTCCCGCCTAGCTTTGCATCAGACACTGCCTCGGTATTTTGCTCATAATTTTCTGTACCGAACTCGGATTGAGGTGATTCTTGAGGTGTTGGAAAGCTGACGACGAGCTCTACAACTTTTATGTTTTAGCCATTTCCTGAATCTGACGTCTTGAAGGTCCAAATTGAGCTGCAAGTCGCACTAAGTTCTCAATGACCCAAAATAGCAGTGTTTTGACATTATTTTCGGGATTCTTGGGGTGTTGTAGAAACTTGGGTATGTATTTACGAAACACTTCAAATCTAGCAAATCTCATCGAGATAGCCTTCGTGGATGACTAAATATAGGTATTTAGGGTGAAATATCATCATATTTCACTACTCATCACAAAAACCTACACTTTGCTAGTCCTCGAGCAAAGTGAATGATACAAATATAAAGGAAATGAAACTAACATCCTATAATTTAAATACCACTTTCTGACCCAACTCAGTGCCACTTAGCATGTGCAACAAGCCTTTAAACCCCTAGGTGATCCCTAGTGGAGGAGTTGTGTCTCCTGAGGGTTTGCAGTGAAGTTACCCACAAACTTCCAAAAATTTCAAACCATCGGTAAAATTTAGTTTTCAAAACATGATTTTTTTTTTTATAACATATGTACTATTCAAAAAAACAAAAATCATTAATTGCTTCAGTATGTGAATCATCAATCTCAAATATTAAAGTCATGTCAATCATGCTAGTATCCATTCAAATTAATTTAATGCTCAAATTGTTAGATAATTCATTCATTCATGCCTAAACGTGAAGTGTGTGCATACCAAAACCAAGATTCATCCATCTCAGAACTAGTCCAAACGGAAAACCATCGGATCTGTTGTCTCGACTCAATCCTCACTTTAGGTATACTCTCAAAATAAAATCACTCCGATGATGGGTAAGTTTTCGCACACATGTGAGAGATCAATACAAAGCAAATGAAAAAGTCTCACATGATAAATGAAACACGATGCCAATCAATGAACAAAAATAAATCTCATAAGAACAGATACTTGTATATCCTAAGCATGTCATATCAAGTGCCATAAGTATCATATATTGACTCTCAACAAGACAATTACCAATGCAAGATGGGATCATGAAGGTCTTTTGTAGGGTTGTAATGGGGCCCAGGTAAGGGTAAGAAAGAAAGGGAATTGTGATTCAAAATTTCTGAGAAATTGGAAAAGGAACTAACTTCTGATTTTTTTTTTTTTTTTTTTTTTATTTCTCTTCTTTTCTTTTTTTTTTTCTTTTCTAATTTCTCACCATTTTTTTTTTCTTTTCAATATTTTTCTTTTCTCATTCTTTCTTCTCTTTTGAATTTCCTTTTCTTGAAGCACCTCATTTTTCATTCCTTTTTTTTTTTTTCTTTTTCTCTCCCCTTTTTTCCTTTTTATATTTGCCATACACTCTCAGTAAACACCATAACTCATTATCTCTCCACTTACTCTCTTTTCGCTCATTTTATCCTCGTTCCTAATTTCTAAATAAAAAGGGTAAAGCTAAATTTTTAAAATTGTGAAGGGTTAAAGGTTAACGTGGCTTATCAAAGAATGTATAAGGGTAAATTTTCTATAGGCTCAAAGTACTAAAAGGATAAATTTATATGAGGTGGGGCATTTTAAGCACAAACGAGCCAAAGATGGCCTTCAATCATTTCCTTAAAAGATGGTAACCTTGCCTATTTGTCTTGAGTAGATATCTGACGTTCTAACACAATAATATGAATTTGATATCATGCAAAGTCACAAGCCAAAATAAAATGTATGAGATTATGCAAGATAATTAGATTCAAAGAAAACTCCGAGTTTATATATTCACTCATCAATGACGGAAATTAGCTCTAAAGCTACTGGGTTTAGTCTCCACTAAGAACCTAAGATTCAACGTTCAAAATAGTTCATCGATTTCTAAGTCTTAGCTTGGTATAAGTGCAAAAATTCTAAGCCACGAATTTGAGTCATCCACAAATTATCACATTAAGCTTCATCATCCTAGATACAAGTATTCAAAATATGACATCAATATTCTCAAAATTAAATTCACATGCATAATCAACTAAAGTTTGAAAACTATTGCAAAGTAAATCATGTATGATGGTTCCAAATAAATAATTTTTTTTTTTTTTCAAAGAAAATCAAAATAAGTGATGAAAGATAGATAATCATACATACCCCCAAACCTAAAATGACAATGTCCTCATTGTTTGCAATAAGTAGGCACCCCAAACACATTGAAAAGTACCTCAACACAAAGATCGGAGAATATGGGCATCAAATTAGAACATGACCAAAAATAGATTGAAGGTAATGTGGCTACACTAATTTGGAAATTAAAAATAACCTAAACTAAACTAAAAACTAATATTCTAGAACTAAACATACGAAAAGAAAGATAAATCCTAAATCCTAAACTAAACTCGTGTCCAACTCCTAAATAAAACACCGGTTGCCTCCGAAGCGAGTTTAAGTGTCGACAGCTCGACCTCTTCATTGATCAAGAATCTGGATCACTAAGGTGCATCGCCTCAATCTTAAACTGGGTCATCGGCTCAAACATTGGTTTGAGTCTTTGCCCATTCACTTTGAAAACTCGATTGTCTGAAGGCTTTGAATTTCAATTGCAAGTGCTCACTAATGGAAACAACTCAAAGCGGCCTTCCATCTAGATTTCAATTTCCCAGATGAAGCTTAAGTCGGAATTGAATAACCAAACTTTTGGCCAACATGAAACTCCTTCCGAGAAATTAATTGATCGTGCAACTTTTGTACCTTTCCTTGTACATCTTTGAATTTTCATCGCATCGTAGCGTAACTCTTCTAATTCACTCAAGTAACCTTCGATTCGACCTTTGGTTGCATATCGAAATTAAATCGTTTGATCGCCGAATGCCTTATGCTCCAATTCGACGGAAGATGACATGCCTTCCGTAGACAATTAAAGAGGAGACATTGATCGGTGTCTTGAATGCGATCGATAGGCCCACAAAGCATCGGATAGCCGGTTTGACCAATCTCTTCTATCCCATTGCATCGTCTTTTCTAGAATTCGCTTGATTTCGGTTAGACACTTCCACGACCACTAGTACATGGATGGTGCAGTAGCGACTTTGTGAGTGACGTCGTACTTCTTCATTAAAGTGGCAAAATGGCTATTGCAAAATGCGAACCGCCATCTCGATGATTGCTCTTGGGATCCGAATCGGTTAAACACATGTTCTCTCGAAATTTGACCACAACCTTGTGATCATTTGATCGGTTGCCACGACTTCAATCCATTTGGAGACATAGTCAGCGACCACGAATATATGAATACCCAAAGGATGGTGGAAAAGGACCCATAAAGTCAATCCCCAAACATCGAAAATTTCAACAATCGTAATTGGATTAAGGCATCATATTTCGTCGTGAAATATTGCCAATCATGAACACCGTTGGCATTCCTTGCAGATTGAGCGTCACACGAAAGATTGAGGGCGAGAATCCGCTTTGAAGGATTTTACAAGGTCTTCGTCCTCAAATGGCCTCCACAGCCCCAAAGATGGCAAAAAATTTAGGACGCTTAGTTGCTCGTCTTCCGCACGCATCTCCTAATGATCCGATCCGAAATTTAAACAAATATGGTTCATCCCGAAATAGTATTTTATTTGGGAGAAAAGAGATTCTTATCATTCTTACCCCACTCAAGAATTACGCGATGACGGATAATTCACGATGTTAGCAAACCACGGAACTTTTACCGGCTACATCAATTGCCATCAAATGTTCATCCGGAAATGTGTCACGGATGGTCTCGGTATAGATGATTCTTGAGCGAATTCTGAGCGGATGATCGACCACAACGTTCTCAACCCCTTTTATCTTTAATCTCAAAGTTGAATTCACGGAGAAGCGAGGATCCAACGGATCGTTTGGTTTCGCATCCTTCTTTGCTAAAAGATATTTCAAAGCGAGTGGTCGAAAAGACCACTATTTTCGATCCAAGCAAATAGGAACGGAATTTGTCCAGCATACACCACCTAATAATTCCTTCTCGGTGGTGGTGTAATTGATTGGGCATCAATTAATGTCTTGCTAGCATAATAAATTACGTGAGGTAATTTATTCACCCTTTGCCCTAAGACTTTCCGATCGCATAATCGGATGCATCACACATGAGTTCGAATGGTAAAGAATAATCCGTGGTTGGATTATTGGTGCATTTGATAAGAGTTCACGCAATTTTAGGAATGCCTTTATGCAATCCTCATCAAAATCAAAAGGAACATCTTTGCCAAGCAAAGTGCACAATGGTTTAGCCACCTTGCTAAAATCCTTAATGAATCTTCTATAAAATCGATGCCCCAAAAATGATCGAATTTGTAACACTTTTAGGAGGTGGTAAATTTGCAATTAAGTCGACCTTCGCCTTATCAACTTCAATTCCTTCGTTGAAACAATATGCCCCAACAATTCCTTGTTGAACCATAAAATGGCTCTTTTCCCACCGGTGAGAACAAGTTTGGAATCTACACAACGTTGCAACACATGAAAGATGATTCAAACAAGAATTAAATGTTTTCCAAACCGAAGTCGTCCATGAAGACTTCGATGAATTTGTCGATCATGTCCAGAATATGGCCAACATACATCGTTGAAGCGTGGCGGAGCATTACATAAGCGAATGGCATCCTTCGATATGCAAAGCGTACCATATGGACACGTGAATGTTGTCTTCTCTTGATCGGTGGAAAACGGGCACTTGATTGTATCGAATAACCATCAAGAAAGCAATAAAACTCTTGCCCATTAACTTCTCAAGAATTTGATCAATGAAAGGAAAATGATCTTTTACGGTGGCGTGTTCAATTTTCGATAATCAATGCACACACGCCATCCGGAGTTTCACGAGTGGGCACCAATTCTCCCTCCGTAGTTTCTTTCCTTTGTAATTCCGGACTTTTGGACGATTTGTCTTGGACTAACCCATTCACTATCGGAGATCGGATAGATGATTCGACATCGAGGAGTTTAATGATTTCCTTTAAACGACTTCTTGCATGTTCGGATTAAGTCGCCTCTGTGGTTCCCTCGATGGTTTACTCTCATCCTCCGGATGTATTTTATGCATACATCTTGATGGGTCAATCCCTTGAGATCGACTAAGGTCCATCGATGGCCTCCTTGTGCTCTTCGGCACCTTCAACAAATCATTCTCTTGTTCTTAATGTGGATGAAATTATCAGGAAGTGTTTCTCGAGGTCCCGAGAAAAGCATATTTGAGGGACTTAGGCAATTGTTTCAATTCCTTGGTGGTGCTCAATTGATGGAGTCGACATCCTTTACCTCGAGGGTAGTGGTTCTACCTTAGTCACAACTTCACATAAGTTATCATCTTGACATGATGAATTTGACTTTTCTCTTACATTTGCTTCCTTTCAAGCCCTTTGTCCTCATAGATGGCTAACAAAGCAGTTCAAATTCCTCTTTGGTGAGCATTGATGGTAATGCTTCATCCACCACTTCGTCCATCTGATCGATGTAAAAACATTCGACCTCATCCTCATTAGGGAAATGGTTCATCGCATGGAATATGTTAAGCCTGACTTTCATGTTTCCAAAAGAAACGTCCATGACTCCTGTGCGACAATTAATGCAAGCGTTGGCAGTGGCGAGAAACGGACGTCCAAGAATAATTGGGACTTGATTGATTGATTTCGCAGGTGGTTCCATGTCTAAGACAACGAAGTCCACTGGAAAGACAAACTTGTCTATTCCAACCAAAACATCCTCGATAACACCCCTCGGTCTTCTTCGATCTATCGCGGTAGGAGTGTGACCGTCGTGGGTTTCAATTCACCCAATCCGAGTTTCTCGTACATTGAGTATGGGATCAGATTAACACTTGCTCCCAAATCCAATAACGCCTTTCCAATTGGTTGCCCACCAATGACACATGGAACAGTTGGGACTCCAGGGTCTTTCAGTTTCTGTGGGGTTTCCAATCGCAATATCGAACTGACTTGATTTGTTAGGAACACTTTCTTTGAAACGTGAGTACGTGCCTTTCTCTTCCGAGTGCACAAATCTTTGAAAAACTTGGCGTACTCAGGGACTTGTTTGATTGTTTCAAGTAATGGAAGATTTATCTTTACTTGCTTGAATGTTTCGAAAATTTCTTCCATTTTTGTCGGCCCCTTTCCCATTCTAGATGGAGGAGTTAGGCATTGAGGGAATGGTGCCTTTGGGACATAAGGTGCAGATTCCATTTCCGATTCTTTTTCACGTCCTTGTTGGACGGTTGAAGGAAACTCTTCCTCTATTACTTTTTCTTTTCCTTTCTCTCTTCCTTGCTCTTGCACTTTTCTTATCTCTGGCTCTTTGTCTCTTTCTTTCTCCTTTCCCTTTCTCCTTTCTTTTCTCTGATTCTTTTTCCTCTATTGCTTCTCTTTCTTCATCAGCTTCTACAGGCATTTCCACTTGATTATGAACCTCTCGTCCACTTCTCAGCACCGTAACAGCTTTCAACTGTTGACTATTCGATGGTCCTGCTTCAGATGGTGCTTGGCCTCGAGGATTATTGATGGGTTGGCTGGGGAGCCTACCTTCCTCTCGCTGACTCAGTTGATTGGCCAATTGACTGACTTGGTCCATTATCATCTGCTGAAAAGATTGCATGCTTCGCATAAGCTTTTCTTCCAGATCAGAATCTTTCGAAGTACTGGCATGAGATTGATTAAGATTCTGATTGAAATTCTGATTTTTTCGGTAGTCAGAATTTGGATGATAATCTACATTCGTGGAAATTGAATTGTTGGAAATTAGAATTCTGTTGTGGACGAAAATTGTGTTGAAAATTTGGTTGAAAAGGTTGTTGTCCACCCATTGTGTTGGCTCTATGTTGCTGGTTTACCTGGCCAGTTTGGTTCGATTCACCCCATCCTAAGTTGGGGTGATTTTTCCATTCCGGATTGTAGGTATTGGAGTACATGTTTCTACCCTGCCGCTGATAAGATTGAGTCACATTTACCTGCTCTTGAGGATTAGGTTCATCAAGGAAGAATGACAAGGTAGTAGGGCACTCATTAGCCATATGACCTGGGTGGTCACAAATTGAACACACCGGGGGTGACGGGAGCTTTAGCTTGCTTGGTAGCGACTAACAACATGTTCATCTGCTTGACAAGACATGTCAAACTTTGTTGAGAGATTCGAGGCATTATGGTTGCCATCGTCCAATCCGTCTTTTCTCAACCTATGAGATCTAGGTGCCAGTTTCAAGTTGGTTCGCTTCGGTCTCACTTTGTATCGAAGTTTGAT
Organism: Chloranthus sessilifolius; assembly: GCA_021018995.1. Taxonomy (NCBI): domain Eukaryota; kingdom Viridiplantae; phylum Streptophyta; class Magnoliopsida; order Chloranthales; family Chloranthaceae; genus Chloranthus; species Chloranthus sessilifolius. The sequence continues at coordinate 3,211,907 of CM037584.1, forward strand.
ATAACTTTTCAAACAATGCCCACAATTCGTCGACTTCTTCGTGGCACAAGATCCACCACAAGATGCATCAACCATCGTCTCTCTTGAGAATCACCATTGTAAAACTTTGGACTTGTTGCCACCTTGGAACTTGATGATTTGGGCAACCGATCAATTCCTTAAACGCGTCCCAACATTCATGGAATGTTTCAGAGTTGTTGGGAAAAGAAGGATCTTCCGACGCAATTCAATGGCCTTAGTCATGGGAAAATATTTTTAAAGGCTGGCGATACCGCCCAACTCGAATAGATTGTGGTTCTAAGGAATAGAACCATGTTTTGCCTTATCTCTTAAAGAGAAGCGGAAAGAGTGAACTTCGCTTATCTCATCGGTGACATTGTGGACTCTGAACATTTTGCATACAGTGAATTCATTTAAGTGAACGTATGGATTTTCATTTGCTAAACCCATGGAAAATTGGTAGCATTTGAATCATTCTTGATTTGAATTCATAGTGGTTCCTGGAATGGGAGCATGCATAATACATTCGATCCTCGTAAAACCGGATCGTTATAATACTCGTGTTCAGGGCCTCATCAAAATTATTGTTCCTATTATTTCCATTATTGACATTCCCATTGTTGTTATTCTCATCTCTCTCTTGCCTTTGGTCTGCCATGGTCTCAGTTTGTTGATATTGATTCCTCTGGACTCTTCGATTCTCTCTACAAGCTCTTTCGATCTCAAGATTAAACGGTAGCAGATGTGGGTGATGAGAACGAGTAAAGCTCATACACCAACACTCACAAACAGGGTTGAAGAATCCACAACAAACCCACAAAATTCGCTTCAAAACGATTTAAACAAAGATGATAAGCGAGCTAATATCGGAAAGATTTCTTTTTTCTTTTTTTTTTTTTTTTTAAATTAAAATTCAAATTTAAATTAATTTTTTTTTATTCAAATTAAAATTAAAATTAAAATTTAAATTAATTAATTAATTAATTAAATTTTTTTTTTTTTTTTTTTTTTTTTAAATTCAAATTAAAATTAAAATTCGAATTTAAATTAAAAAATTTTTTTTTTTTTTTTTTTAAATTCAAATTAAAATTAAAATTCGATTTTAAATTAAAAATTTTTTTTTTTTTTTTTTTTTTTTTTTTTTTTTTTTTTTTTTAAATTGAATTAAATTTTTAAATTTTTTTAATTTTAATTTTTTTTTTTTTTTATTAAATTCGAAAATTAAAATTAAAATTGAAAATCCTATAAAATCTTTCCAAAAAGAGAAAAATAAGGAGAAGAATGAAAGATTCTAAAAATCCTAAAACAAAAGTCCCACAAAAAGTTAATGACTAAATTTAGAAAATCCTAAAATATCTAAAGAGGAAAATAAGGAAAAGAGTCTACCAAATCTAAAATAAGAAGTCTAAAATCTACTTCCTAAATTTCCTACAAGGAAGGTATCCTAAAAATCTAAACTTCCTAAAAGACTCCACAAAATCTTATCAAAGAGAGAAAATAAGGAAATAAATTTTAATAATTATTATTTTTTTATTTTTATTTTTTTAAACACTCAAATGAAAAATCCCTATCCGAATTAATCAAAATTTCACCGATTTCACAAGATGCCAAAAACTTGATCGATTTAGAATGTAACCTTGCAAGTGCACAAGATCTATTGCGGTATGGCAAGAACAGGTGTCGAACCCACAGTAAACGTGAATTTTAATTAATTCTTTAGAGATTTTAAAACGTCAAGGAAGTACCAAAGGCGATTCAATTTTACCAAAAACTTAACGCACTTTTCCTAAATGCGGAAAAATAAATTAATCTAAACAATTAATTCTTGATAAATCTACGAACAATATTAAAATGAGATCAAGGAATATGCTACCCAGATTCGCACTTTTCTATCATTAAAACCCACAGCTTTCATTAAATCATCATTCACACCATCATTCATCTAGAAAAATGACTTGAAATAAAATATGATCATCAATCCCAGATACCTATCTAAAAACAATGACTCACTAACATTGCGGTATGAGTCATGTAAAAGCATAGCGTATCTCATGATATTTAGATCACGATAATCCAGATCTATGATTACTTGCGATACGCGTAATCAACGCGGTCATAACAAAGCATTTAAAATATTTTCAATCACACAAACTTTGAGCAAAACGATTCCATGATAACAATAATAGCGTGGTATTAATCATAAACATAGGTACTTATCGGGGATCGATCTTCCCCGATCTCGATTTAGCGGCTCATCTTTGGTGTTTGATCTCCTTTTTCTTTCAAAGTCATTCCTCTTTATTTCTTCCAAAAGATATTTGCAATTGTTTTTCATGAATTCTCGAGAGAAAATAATGCAAATCTGCAATACAATCTACCTGAATAAACCGCAGAAGAAGGAAGAAGACTTGAAAAGATGAAGAAAATATTCCCCAAAGTGAAGAGCCCTAAAACTAAAAAGAAAGAATGAATAATATTCTAATTGCAAAAATAATAATCCACAAGAAACTCGTGGCTTCCCTTTTTATAATAGCCTAACCCTAATACCTCTCTCGATTGACATCTAAGAGTAATTTTCGTGAATTCCCGCCTAGCTTTGCATCAGACACTGCCTCGGTATTTTGCTCATAATTTTCTGTACCGAACTCGGATTGAGGTGATTCTTGAGGTGTTGGAAAGCTGACGACGAGCTCTACAACTTTTATGTTTTAGCCATTTCCTGAATCTGACGTCTTGAAGGTCCAAATTGAGCTGCAAGTCGCACTAAGTTCTCAATGACCCAAAATAGCAGTGTTTTGACATTATTTTCGGGATTCTTGGGCTGTTTTAGAAACTTGGACTGTATTTACCTGAAACACTTCAAATCTAGTAAATCTCATCAGATAGCCTTCATCGGACGGCTAAATATAGGTATTTAGGGGTGAAATATCATCATATTTCACTACTCATCATCACCCCTCACACGACTCAACAAATTCAGACGGTGGAGGACATTATTATAGGCCAGCTGCAACATTGGAACTCAAATATTATAAAGAATGTTTTTAGGTCGGATAATGCTGAAATTATCCTACAAATCCCGCTCCCGCTCCATCCATGTGATGATAAAATAGCATGGGCTCTTGACAGAAAAGCTAAATTTAGTGTTAAAACTGCTTGTTTAGCGGCTCGGGAATACTATGATAAGAACGGGTTAAGTGAAGGTTCCTGTAGCTATGCCTCATCCGATTCCGTATGGAAAAAGTTATGACATTGCAATATCCCAAATAAAATTAAACATTTCGCTTGACGAGTGTGCAAGAACATATTACCAGTGCGATATAACCTATGGAGGAGGATGATCACTAATGATACAACTTGTGGGCTGTGTGGCCTAGAGGCCGAAACCATTATACATGTTTTAAAGGGATGTCCTCACTCGACTCCCCTCTGGTTCATGTCATCCCTAGGTCTTAGGTGTGATGAATACAAGGTGGAAAACTTTTATTTTTGGGTGAAGCAGATTATTTCCGAAAATGAGGACAATTTGGATCATTTCTTGGTTATTGCTTGGGCCATTTGGAATCTTAGAAACAAAGTGGTTATGAATGGAGGTAAAGTGGAGGCAGTGCAACACATCCTATGGGCGGAAGGTATGCTTTACAAATTTAAAAAGGCAAATTTCAGAATCGATGGCTAGTCTGTGGAACATCCTAACCAAAGTGGAATCTGGTGTAAACCAGGACGTGGCTATTTCAAAATAAATGTTGATGCGGCATGGAAGAAAATTAGGGCCTTCACAGGTATAGGAGTAGTTATTCGGGATTCTAGGGGGCTGGTTCAAGCATCAATGGTAAAGGGTTACGAAAACATTTCAAACCCTTTTTAGGGCGAATTACATGCAATATCAGATGGGCTACAGCTTGCGCTCGACATAGGACTACAGAACATACACATTGAAAGTTATTCCCTTAATACTGTTCAATTGATAAATTCACGATCCTTCCCTCACTATATTGATCGAGGATATCAGGGTGTTGATAAAGAAATTTTATTCCGCTGCCTGCTCTCATGTCTACCGAGACTTTAACAAAGTGGCAAATGGCCTTACGAAATTAGGAACTAGTTCTACTAATGTCTCTGTTTGGATGGAGGATTATCCTCCTTCTATATCTGATTTTGTAACCAGTGATTTATGATAATTAAATGAATTCCTTTTCTCAAAAAAAAAAGTAACCATTGACTATTGTTGTGTCAGTCAGTGACCATTCCACCAGTGTCAACCATCACAACATGCAACAGATCGTCGCACCAAGTGGCCAATGTTGAAATAGTTGTAGCGCACCAGGTGACCAATGTCAACACTAGTTGCACCATCCCTCCACTACCAACATGCCACCTCTCTCTCTCTCTATAGTGATACTGATTTCATGAAAACTTACGGGGTAGGCGACCAAGTACCCTTTTGTTGAAATGTATTATCCATTTAAATAGACTAGTCAAAGTGCATGTCCGTTGCACAAGTTAATCTACTAAGTTAAGCTGAATTGAGCTTAACTTGGTATTCAAACCGTTCTTTCTCCCCCACGTCACCCATTTTTTGTCCACGTGATTTAGCTCAGTCTCACCAACTCATGTGAGGGCGTGTTGGATTTGTCCCACATCAGGTATAGGCTGACCCTTCTTTGGCTCTTTATATCTTAGGCAAACCACTCTTTATATCATGGGCAAACCTCACCTTACAAGCCGGTTTTGTGAGGTTGAGTTAGGCTTGTAAAATTTATAATGGTATCGTAGTTTTTCTTTCTTCCTACGTCACCCATTTCTTGTCCATGTGATTTGGTTTAAGTTCGCCACACGTGCGGGGGCGTATTGGATTTGTCCCACATCGGTTGTGGGTTGGCCCTTCTTGGGCACTTTACATCTTGGGCATACCTTATCTTACAAGCTGATTTTGTGAGGTTGAATTAGGTGCTTTGGATTTCTTATCATTGGAGAAAACAAAATGTGTTTTTATGAGCAAGCAATACAAATAATTTTACAATTAATCATTTTTCATCTCAAACGTGTTTCATGTGCTTAAATCGTTGAATGCTTTGAATCGATAGTGGAGATCGTTTTTCCTCACAATCTTTTAGACAATAGATATTGAGATCATAATCCAACCATCGGACAAGAAGATCTTAATTATACCTAACAAAAGTCTTGATGAGTGATCCGGGAACTACGTTTGATGTGCGCCACTTGGAATCAAAATATGATCACCTGGTGGTCCCATGATCTTAAGATCAATTATGATGAAAGTTTAGACGAAAAAAATCTCCATCATTTGAATTCAAAGCAGTCTTAACTTGAGTTTCACGTGCTTAAATCTTTGACTACTTTGAATCAACTATAGGGATTGTTTTTCGTCCCAATCTTCGAGGGAATAGATATTGAGATTATGGTTCTACAATCGGACAGTATGATCTTAATTATAAGTGACGGATGTCTTGATAAGTGATCCGAGAACCACGTTTGATGTGCACCCATGATCATGTTAGTTTTTTGGTATGTGTGCCATGCGGAATCAAAATTTGAGTGTCTGATGGTATGCCCATGATCTCGAATAGAAGGTTGAGATCGTAGTCATATCATCAAATGGTTTAATTTTTGTCTCAATCTTCAACGCAATAAATCTTGAGATCATGGTCATACCATCAAATGGTAAGATTTGGATTTCACGTGCCAGACCTCCCGAAAAGTGATCAAATGATAAGTCTTTAGTTTAAAATATCTTCTTAGGCCCTTTTTTTTTTTTTGAGGATGCCATACAACATAGACAACCCAAATGTAGTGCCTATGCAAACTTACACGCATAGAGGATCCATTTTTCGCATCACGCTGGGAGGAGACCCTCATACATGGTAGGAGCAGGCATGAGGTTTAGGACTCACACATGTTGCTTCACAAGGGAAGAGGATACCAGTTAAGCAATTGATGTTGCACTTCACTATAGGGAGCTACAACTTTCATATGAGATTTGCACTGTGGCACATAGTTTAGAAAGAAAGGCTTAGTGTTTTTGTGATCAGTGATTAATGGAACATCATCTAAGTCCTTTGATTTGAAGGTCATGATGTAAGGATGTTTAATGCCAAAGATTGGCATGAAACATGATCTCTATCATGTGATTCGTAATAGTCAAACAATGAAGCAAATGATGGGATTTCATTGTGATGAATTTGCTAATAGAAATCGTATTTTGTGTCATTCTTTGGCATCTTGATCTTTACATCATGGACTTCAAATCTGACAGCTTAGATGGTGTTCTACGAAGTGCAAATTACAAAAAACCAAGTCTTCTTTTTTTATTTTATGTGCTCTAGTACAAATATGAGTGTAAATTCTAGATCCTCTTAATGCAACTCTATTTTCAAAACATCACATGCCAAAGCAAGTTTAATTTTTTTATATTGACCACATATTATTTTCCGGATATTAAAACACATTTTTTTAAAAACACGATTTTTACATTTTAAATGTATTTTTTTCGCCAAATTTTCATGATAAATTCAACAATAAGGATAGAATTAAGGGTTTTGGGTCAGGTTTTATCCCTCAATTTCTTTATCTTCTTTATTATTTTTTTTCCAATTTTATTTTTATTGTGTAGAAGAGCGGTCATCAATTAGCAATGTGTCAAGTGATTAAGTGAGGTGACTCTAACATAAAGTAGTCTATTAGTAGCACCATTCATTTAAAAATAGGGTGCATTTAATTTCAATACAATATTCACCATTTTGAACCCATGTTTCACATGCTTAAACTGGTGAGTGCTTTGAATCAAATGATAGAGATTGTTTTGCGCCCCAAACTTTCACAAAATGGATCTTGATGTCATGGGCATATCAATAGACACTCAAATTTTGATTTGACATGACACAAATCTCGAAAAGTGATCCAAGAACCACATTTGATGTACACATGATCATGTTCACTTTTGGGAATGTGTTCCATTTGGAATCCAAGTCCGCCATCTAATGGTAGGCCCATGATCTCAAGATCTATTTGGTAAAGGATTGTGGCAAAAAATGATCTCTATTGTCTGTTTCCAAACAGTAAACGGTTTAATTACCTTTATTTTCAGCCAATGATTATTTCTTCTCAACTCGAGCTCCTTGTGTTTAAACCATTGATTGAAACCCCGGTTGATAAGGAAGAATCGTGGCTTTTAAATAAAGGAACTCGTTAAATATTCTAATTTCAACTTGGATGACTCAATCTATTAGCATTGGCATTGGATTACAGGTAAAATAGTGCCTAATCCTATCTAGAATCCTCTTTTAAAGGCTCAATATTTATAATAAAAAATAAGTCAAATAAGGTAAAATTGGTTTATTTTACACTAATATGAGGGTAGATAGAGTAGCTTAGGGGTATTTTGTTCATAAAGTGTAAAGTGTGGAAACACTAAAATTGACAGAAACCATTCGCAGTAAGGATGTATATCCATGTATATAACTAACACATGTTGTATATTATGCATGCTCTACTATGATTTCGGGAAAGTTTCAGATGTGACCATATCTAAAGATCTAATTATTTTGACAAGATTATCTTAGTCGAATATGCGCCCTAGTGCCATTTTGTTGGAATTTATTGTTTATTTATATAGTTGTATATGCATATGTAGGTAACACATGCATATCGTATATTATGCATGCTCCAATTTGTTTTCGGGAAATTTACGTGATGTTGACCATATCTAAAAATAAAATAAAAAATTATCTAGAGTACCTTAGTCGAAATTTTATTTTTAATTTTTTTTTTTTTTTTTATACTTTTTTTTAGTTTTACAATATTTATAAACATACATATATATAGGTAGGCATCAGCAACCCATAACTTTCATTCTCTTCCTCTCTCCTCTCTTTCCGTCTCTTATAATATTTTAAGTATAATATTCTTATTGTAAGATACATTTAGGTTTATTTAGACATATACATGGATATAAGAATAAATGTATATACACATATATGTGTACCTATATACATGTGTATAGTTGTGCGTGTGCACGTGCCACACCCAAACCAACTGCTCTCTCTCTCTCTCTATGTTCTTTATCTTCCTATTTAATTTAAAAAATAATAATATATATATATATAAGTATATTCGGGGTGTATATGAGCTGGACCCAACTCTACTTATTTTCTTCTCTCTTTCTTATTAAAAAAAAGAGTTATAAAATAATTTAGGGTTTGACACCTGCATTAGCGGATTAGAAAGTTGTCAAATTTGGGGGTTAAACGTGCACTTCTTGTCGTGGAGAAAGAGCAAGGAGAGAGGGGCGCATGATTGTTTGATATTATAATATATAAAATGAGAAAGAGCTACAAATATTTGAGAGAGAAAGAGGAGATCAGGAGGGGACTTCTTAAGTTAAAAAATGAAGAGAGGGGAACCGACTAGAGAGATCTTGATCTCTGCCGATCCCCTCCTTATAAATGTATACAGGCTCAGAGGGAGGGGGAGAGCCATGTGACCTCTTGGGGGTTATACATAATTAGATATTACAATATGTGATTATTGATGCGCACATATATGCGTATGTGTATGTAAGTATATATGCGTACTGTGGTGAATATTATTATTTTAATATATTGTATGCTTATCGATAACGTTAAGAAATCAATTCTAAAGTTTTCTAAGGATTACAGACTTACTACAAGTGTATTGTGAATAATTAGATAGATTTACTTGGCTAATGAGTTATAAAGCTAGTTGAAGTGAAAACTGTAGTGAGGAGGGTGAAAGTCAAATATTTGTTTTATTGTAATAGTCCCACATCGGATAGGGAAAATTCTTAATCCTGAGCTATATGTGATTGTAGACAATATCTTCCATTGTGCGCTATGATACCATTTTGTGACGACCTAGTCTCACACGTCACAATATTGTCCGGTTCTAGGCTTAGGTCCTCACCCCGGTTTTATTTTTAGCATGGGTGTTACATTTCGCCATCCCCATCAAAACACATCATCCGTGTATCAAAGAGCACAACAGAAGATATTGTCCGCAATCACGGATAGCCCATGGTCAAGACTTTTCCCTATCTGATGTGGGACTATTACAATCCCCCCACCTTATAGAAAAGCTGTCCACGGCTCTGATACCATTCTCTGAAAAATCAGAGAGTTGTTTTAAAGAGAAAGAGGAGAATGTTAGTTCATTTTCATCGACTAATAGAAGTTGTATGTTTGTCAAATATCCAATCATCTATTTAGGAGGCATTTCTCTATAAATTGAACCTAACTCTTCGGAAGTAACTAAAAAAAATATTAGTCTTGACTCAATTCTATTCAATTGATTCCTCAAACATCGATTAGCATAAAAAAAAAATCTTCAATCTTTCAGTTAAGTCGCTTAATTTCTCAATTTATAAGATTTGTGAACGACTATATTATGTGTCATTTTGTGTCAAAAGTAAAAATCCAAACCTTTTATACTGCTCTTCAAATAATAAATTAAGAGATAAGGGATAGAGAAGGCTGACCAAAGTGCACTCTAAATAGATTACCGATCAAGTATGAGAATGACCATTTTCTGATCTAACGGTATAACAGCCTGGAGTTCATAAGTTCAAGCGGATCGAAAATCTGAGTTGTATAACCAAAGATATTGCCCAAAAACATATCACTAATACCACAATTTGGTATTTGTGATTTATAATAAATGACCGGCTATGGTTGTGACCGTGACTACACTTCCTCTAAAAAAAAAGAATAAAAAGAATAAATCGACTCGTTGGATGTAAGTTGGATTAATACGAGCGAGACTGAAAATCGTCAATAACGTGAGTGTTTTCTCGGAACAGATGTTCACTTTGCTACCTTAATAATACATTTTTGAGATGTCTATGATAGGGGGCGATAACCCCTCTTCTATAATAATACCTTTTTTAGATGTCTCTGATAGGAGGCAGTAACTCTTCTTTTATGAGTGCGTAAGGATTGAAATGCTCTAATTTATTATTATTATTTTATTTATACAACCATTTAGGCCGAGACAGCCTCCAGAATCGAGGAGCAGGCACACATACACACATGACAGTTGGGGAGCAACGTGAGAGAGCACAAACTACAGTGGTGAGGGTTAACTAATAGAACCCAACCCACACCTTGTAAAGACAAGGGTAGGAAACAACATGGAGGACAAGTATTGAACGCACAACCTCCTCCCACACAATGGAGGGAGGTTACCAACTGGGCTAATGCCACTTTGGTGAGATGCTCTAATTTAGTATTTACATAATTTTGAGGTATTTTTGGAGCCTATCATATTTTAAGTGCATTTTTTATGCATTCCAACCAAAGTTTTATATATATATATATATATATATATATATATATATATATATATATATATATATATATATATATATACACACACACACACACACACACATCTGTGGGACTTCTAATTAGAGTTAAACTCTAATTTAATACTCACTTTAAAATCTTTTTAACTCAAAAGTGCATCGATATATATATATATATATATATATATATATATATATATATATATATATATATATATATATATATATATATATATATATATATACACACACACACACCTGTGGGACTTCTAATTAGAGTTAAACTGTAATTTAGACTCCCTTTAAAATTGTCTTTGAGATTGAAGTGGTTGGTTATTGTCTAGATGAGACTACCCGAACTTGTCATCAGAGTAATCAAAACATCCGATTATGGCACTTTTCTTCATATGATGTGGACCTTTACTTGAAAATGCTTCCCTATCAGATGGTGGAGATATTCCAAAGGAGTGATTAACAGGCTAAATCCAATATCGGTGATAACCACATGTATTACGTGTGTATTATTTATAGAGATGGATGCCATGTGTACAAAATTGACGATAAAGATAAGCGTTGCATCACAATTGGTGAAAGGGTTAGTGAGATATAGAATAATCTAATAAGTAATTAAAATTAGACGGTGACAGATTAACCCATTTGCTCTAGCAAATGAGTTAATCGATGGTCTTAGATTCATTTAAGTGTTAATTTAGCATAGGGACAATGGCTCCCCACTAACATTTAAACACCTAATGGTGTGTAAATGATCTTATACCATTAAAATTAGACTTCTTATTTCACACCATCGAAGTGTGATCTATCATTATGTCATGTGGCACACATTTATGATCAATCTAAATTGCCCAAGTGGCAATCTATCATTAGAACGTGTCTCACAACCCAATGAAACATGTTGATAAGTGGCTGTGAACAATCTGATTGATAAACTTTAATATCAACCATTAAAACTCAAAACAAGTATTGATATTGTCATCCAAAGATTGGACGGTTAAAATCTACCTAAAACACCAATTTTGAACTTGTTGCATTTCAACCAATGATCTATCACTTTGACAGTCCAGATCACCCACATCTAAATCCATTGATGCTGTAAGATCATTTAAACAGTTGGTCCCTATATTATAAGTCAAGAAAAATGTAATATAAGAGAGGGATAGAGGGTGGCCCCAACGTTTGGGTGTCAAAATAAGAGTCGGAAATTAGAAGCATCTTAGAAGAAGTCCAGCTTCAGGGTGCTAACGGGGGATAGTCTTTGATTTCATGTCTCGGGTCAATGGTACATTGTTATCATGTCTCAGGTCCAGTTACAACTATTGCACTTGCATCGGCATCTTTGAGCATTTTTACGGATTTGTGTCACGTGGAATCAAAACTTGACCGTCAGATGGAATGCTCATGGTCTCAAGATCCACTTTCTAGAATAATGGGGGACAAATAATTTGCACCATATGATTCCAAGAAGTCAATGGGTTTCAAGGAATTTTTGATATAGGCGCTTTAAGTAAACATACAGAGGTACCCGCATAGGTCACATAAATATCAAATTTTCTTTTAAATTAGGTGCAATAGCATAATTTTTCGGTGCAAGTAATCATTCCCCGTATTTTTTATAGGTATCTCTGTTCGCGCCTATGTCTAAAGACAATTCAAACCCCTTGACTGTTGAGAGTCAGAAGATGAAGATCGTTTTTCACCCCAATCTTCCACTAATGGATCTTGAGACCATGGGCTTACCATCAAACAATTATTTTTTTATTTCATGTGACATAAATCACAAAAATATTGTTGGAAGTCACATGACACACCACGCTCAAACGTGATTGCAAGACTTCTTTTTGGGATTTGTGCCACGCAGAATAAGAAACTAGCCATCCGGGGGTAAGATCATGGTGTAACATCCTAAAAATTTTGACCTTAGAACAGCGTGTCATGGTGTGCGTACCCGACTGGTCATGTACCCGACCCTATGAAAATATTTGATAAGTCATATTAGGTCATGTGTTAAGTAGGAATCAGAAGAAGTAAAGTTATGCGTGGACGTTTGAATGAGTTTCGATACACCTAGTTGCGGTGCATGTGTTTAACATCAAAACCAAAGACTTAATATAAGTAGTGTATGAAGCCAGAGAGAATTTATTTCTCTTATGATTTCTGGGTTCTAGAGAGAGAATGCAAGTTTATTAATGGTAAAATAACTTACTTGACTAATTAGGCCAACTATATTTGGCTAACTAGTTGGGTCAACTATTCGAGTCGACTATAAGTCCTGATTGGGTGCATGTTTGTTAAGAAACACGCCACCGTTTAGATTTTTCAAACGGAATCGTTTTGGGTCCATTTAAGCTCGTGTGAGATTTTTAGGACCAAGTTTATATACCGCGGTTGTGTGTATTAGCTTAACACCGAATCCGATTGATAAGTGGGTTGAGTGTGTAGGCCCCACACTGAACTAAAAGATCATTTATATAATAGATAACACCTTAAATAGGTATGTCCGTTTCACGCATAATCTAGTTCTTTAAATAAAAACTAATACACAAAAGGAGTGCATATGCTTTGTGAGGGAAACAACCCCCCTTTTTATATAAAGTCAAAAGCTTCCTTTGGAAGCTATAATCGGCTGCAAAATTTGAAAGTTTTGGGTTTCTAGAGAGAGAAAGAGAGAAGAGCTTGAGGAGATCACGCCATAGACCGTCCGAACGTCGAATCGACTTCGTTGAACTTCGAGGTATTGGCCTTGTGTTAGTTGTATGTCGAGGAGAGTCGTCAGATTTTCGACTTCGGTGAGATTGTAGAGATTTTTGAATGTGTGGATAGAATTAATCGTTGTGATCACGGTGTACGCGATTAGGAGAATGAAGAGTAGTGTGTGTTGGAGCGGAGCGTCATTGTAGGCTTCATTTCGATTCAAACGCCGATTAGATCGATGAAATTCGCTGTAAAACCCTAGCTTGGGCGTGAGCTCGTGGATCAAGAAATCGATCGACTTAAGGTATGGATATTGTGCTAGATTATGGGTTAGAATTGTGTTAGTTTGGTTTATATATGTGGGTGAGAAATTAGAAGAAAAAAATAAAGATTTGAAGAAAAAATTAAGTTTTAGAGTTCAAACCCGAGTTGACAAAACCGACGGGTCGAACTCCAAATCGACCAATCAAATTCGTCTGAGCTCGTCGATACTGCATTAGTATTTAGGCCGTAACTTTCTCCCCCAATTTTTGATTATCGCAATTCTTATGGCGTGAGAAAGAGGACATAAATCTCTACAATTTTTGTGAATTGACCAACTTATGAATCAACCTTTTTAAATGTCAGAATTTAGTGAGAAGTTGGGTCAAATTTTGATTTTGACGAGACACGAAACCGACCGATCAGAATATTTTGGACCGGTTGATTTGGACAATCGACCGATCGAAATTAGCATCGATCGGTTGATTTTGTGAAAAACAGTGAGCGTGTAATTTGGGTTTGGAGAAATTGACCAGTCGAATTTGATTGAGTTTGCCGATACTGCTTTGGTATTTTGGGTATAATATTTTGTTCCAAACTCCGATTAATGCGATTCTCGAGGCGTTGGAAAGAGAACAACAAGATATACAACTTTTATGAATTAACAATTTTGTAAATCCAAAGTTTTGATGGTCAAAATTTAGGAAGAAGTTACGTCAAATTCTAAGTTAGCGCGAACTAGTCCGTTTCCACCTCATTTTGGGAAGGCACTTAAATATGTCTAAAGTATTAATGATTAGAGTTAATCCTTGATGAATCATTGTGTTCTTGTGATATAGATTGAGGGTGGTGGCCATCGATAGAACTTTGCTTAGCTCCGTATAATTTCAGGGGTTAAGGTAGGGAAACTTCAATACAAACTTACATGCTTGACTCTGTTTCATAGATCTTTGATATGATTGAATGCTTTGACGGTCTTTGAATTAGAATTTGAAATCTTTTGAATTTGAAAATGAATTAAAATCTGACATATGATCTTTAAAACATGAAAATTGAATTTTGACCTTGAATATTAATTTGAACCATAAATCTGAAAGTTTTGAACTTCGACGCTAAAATTTGATATTGAACTTAAATATGATCTTCGCACTTGAAATTTTGAATCCTTTGAACTATGAAATATGAACTTTTAACTTTGAGTTAGAAATCTGAACTTGAATTCGAATTCGGAACCTTTTGAGTCTTTTGAACTTGTGTAAATGTACGCTCATGGACCGCTTTGGCGAAATTTATGTACACTCTTGGAAATCTTTGTAAATATGTACACCCTTGAACCGCTTTGGCAGGATATATGTACGCCCTTGGATCGCTTTGGCGGAATTTATATACTCTTTTGGACACCTTTGTATCTATGTACGCCCTTGGACCGCTTTGGCGAGATTTACGTACTCCTTTGGACATCTTTGTATCTATGCACGCCCTTGAATCGCTCTGTCGGGATTTAGGTACGCCTTGGATCGCACTCTCCGTGAATCAAACTATAAGTCAAGAAAATTAAAGTGAACCGCTATGGGTGGATTATATGTGTGTGTGGACTGCTATGGACGGATTATGTGTGTATGTGGACAGCTATGGGTGGATTATAAGTACCCTGTGGGCCGTTAGGGCCGAATCGAATCAGTAAAAATCAAGATTAGACACATAAGTAAGCTATGTAAGAATGTGTAAGACACGTAAGTAAGCTATATAAGACATGTACAAGAATTTAGGTAAGAATGTGTAGGTGAAAGTAAACCAACTCAGTAACCAAGGACAAGAAAATGTCTTTGAACTCAGTTTGCCTTTAAATTTTGTTTCAAGTTTGATAAGAAAAATGCCTTGAAATCAGTTTCTGTTTGATATAAAAATATTTTCTATTCCGATATGAACATGTTTTGGATTTTGTCATTTAATCCATGCTTCATTATGATAAGATTTAAAATTGTATTGAGTTTCCTCTACTGAGCTTAGATGTAGCTCACCCTTCGACTATATGTCACATGTATAATATTTATCAGGACACTGAACTTGTAGATTGAGGACTTGAGGATTGATAAGATTTTCAGGATCGTAGATTTTGGTAAGTTGTAGTGTTGTTAGTTATTGTTCATGCTAGATATTAGAATTGGAGATTTTAATTATGCCATAAGTATTACTTGCTTTGATTTTTGCATGTATGTGGATATACCAAGTATTCTCTGTATCAGATTGTGATCTACAATTTGGCGATTCGGGTTTTCCCATTAAGTTTAAGAAAAAAAAATGCCTCAGAAATTTAAGTTGAAAAAATTCGGGCTGTCACATGTGGTCTCAAGATCTATTCTACGATAGATTGCGGTGAAAAACGATCTCCATCACTTAATTCCAAGCAATCATGGTTTTGAATGGAGTGCAATCACCATTATATTATTTTAAGCTACTTTTTCAGTTTTCTCATCCTTCCTGATAAATTCTCGAATTTTTCCCAAAAATATCAAAATGGGTCCAGAATATGTTCAATATCGATTTTCAGGTTTGTTTAGAACAATTCGATTTGCCGATTTTCAGGTATAGTTCGGGTTTCGGGTCAAAACTTAGACCCTTATGTATGGATGAATATTACTATTCATCTTTTTAATAATAATGAATAAACAAGTAGAGTATGAAAATTTGAAGCCTATTGATTTAGTTATATTAGTTATTATAAAAATAAAATAGAAATTAACAATTAAGAAAAATTTATTAAACATATATAATTAGTATATCATCAAGTTAATCGAATGGGATAAGATATATATATATATATATATATATATATATATATATATATATATATTATTTTTTATTACGGCCATTTAGCCTGAGACAGCCTTGAGAACCGAGGAGCTGACACGCATACACATATAACAGTTGGGGAGCAGCGTGAGGGAGCACCAACCACAGTGGTGAGGGTTAACTAACAGAACCTAACCCATACCTTGTAAAGACAAGGGTGGGAAATATCGTGGAGGATGAGTATCGAACCCACGACCTCTTCCTCACCATGGAGAGAGGTTACCAATTGGGCTAATGCCTCTTTGCTAAAATAAATATTTAAACTTAGTAAATAGATATAACTGCATATTATTATGCATAAATAAAAATGTAGTAAAAATAAAAAACTACTGAAACCAAATAATTTTGATAATTTAATTGGATATGAAATTGGATTTGTTACTTCGCCAATCCAATTTTTTATTGATTTTATTGTCTTCATCAGTCAAAACTAATATTCTTATATGTGTACTATTGAGTAAGACGAATTTTAATTAAATTTTAGATATTATAAAAGAATAAGTCTTACAAAACACTTGAATCAATATAATATTTAACAATAATTGTTATTAAATTTTTAGTAATTGACTGATAATATACGATTATGTTTTTATATGATCAGTCAATTTTAACTTATAATTAAAATCATCTTTAAACAAAATATTTTATTATACAATGTCCACGTGCAACTCACGTGCAATTTTACTAGTATATATATATATATATGAGAGCATAATAAAGCATCATGCAAGTATAGTGACAAATTTCGTTTTCGGGAATTTTTCAGTGGGGGGGTCCTTTCGGTACATTTCGGTTTAATTTCAATACTTTTCAGAAAAATTTCGAGAAAGTTTCGGGGATTAAAAATATATATTTAATATTTTTTTAAATATTTTAAAAAATTTACCGAAATATACCGAAAAATACCGAAATTTATCGAAAAATACCGAAAACCAAAAATTTCCCGAAATTTTCGTTTGAACCCCATTTCGCAAAATTTCACCGAAAATTCGGCAAAATTTGGCACTATGCATGCATATGACTTATCATTAAAATTGTTCAGATTTCCAAAATCCATACTAAATTATTCATTGGGTGCTAGCATTTGCAACCAAACAATCTTTACCTACGAGGTTTTTCGCATGCGAGTGCTATTGATTACCTTGGATCGGATGATGGAAATATTTTTCATCTCAATCTTTTACAAGTTGGTATTGAGATCATGCACTCCTATGAGTCAGTAAGATGTTGATTCAATGTGACATACATTCCAAGAGTCACCCAAGCACCCCTTCTCATGGTGCTCCCCTTGTCACCGTCACTTTTGGGTGCCACACGCAATCAATACTTAATAATATGATAAGTGCACTATGATCTCAAGATGACCCACATCACTCAAACCTCCCAAAAAATGAGTGTTTTTGGGGTCATTTTCCTTTTGCTTATGATCTATCAGTTTGACGGTGTGGATTACCCACATCATAAACTATTGATGGCGTATGATCAATTAAACACGATCTAAATTGATTGATCGCATATGTTCTCTAGATGGCAACACCGGTCAGGTTCACTATCAAACCCGTCGGTAGCTCATCTTCTTTTCTCCCACGCGTTTCTTACCTTCTGATTAAAAATTTCCCCAAATCTCACCTTTTCTTTCTCCGAATTCTCCTGAATTTGCTGTGTTTCCCTATCAATGTCGTCTTCTAGTTTCAGCAGCATCTCAATCTCCGTTACAGACGAAGAAAAGGAAAGTTCCTGCTCTAAGGAAACTGAAGAAGTTAGGGTTTCGTGGGAAAACCAATGTTCCTCGGCGAACAGGTGGATGGAAAATCCAAAAAGGAGGTGAAATCCGATATATCCTTGCTTTCGGGGAATCTGAACATCTAAATCGAGGACTTGAAATGTCAACGGCGTCAAACAACGTAAATTTTTTTGACTTATTTTGTTTATATTTCAGTGTGATTGATACTTCTCTCCGAAATAACTATGACATTGATCCGAAGAAATGCATCTCCTTTATAGGAAACCGGTTAATATATATATTCTCTCTGGAGTGCTAATTATCTTAAACTCACAACTATAAAGCAAAAAAATTATCTTAAACCCACTACATGCTCAATAAACCTGTAAAGTCCCACATCGTGTAATGGCTTGTCCTGACCTTGGGACATAAGTAACGCCTCCCTGGGCGGCCATGTGTCCGGTCCACCCATGCCAAAAACAAAACCTTGAAGGGAAAGGGCTACTGGGGGGACCAAGTGGAGCCACCCAAAGAAGACAATATCTTGGTACGTGGTGTCGGGGCGTTACAAAGCCTCAGGCGGTAATATCCCATTATGCACAAATTGTCCACTGTTGGAGCTATTTTTCTTAGACTTTCTACCCTCATTCACTGACATCTCTCTTGATTAGCTCATGGGAGAGGAGGAATTGATACATTATTTGTAACCAAAACCTAAAAAGAACTAGTTGTGACAAGTTTGAAAAACTCGAAACCTGATTTGGAAGCTGGAGGGATGTTCTTTGATAGATTTCGAGCAATCCCTAAAATTATTTCGATCTCTTCCAGATCTAAGCGACTTACCTTCATTCTTCTCGACAATGGCCTGACTCCTGAGTACAACTGGACTTGAAAAGTGTTGGTTAACCTTCTCATGTGGGCTAGGGATGGGATCCACTCATACACAACATACATGTGTGGCGAAAGCTATCATTTCACCTTAGACGTATCTTAATAACAAAAAAGTCTGTCATTACTTGGGTTGCAAGTAATGATGAATTGAAAGAGAGAATAAAAAAGAAAAGGAGTGAGTACTATATGTTGTTGTTGGTGACAAGAAATAGAGAAGAAAAGTGTAAACTTCTCTATCGTCCATAATCCAGAAGAAGTTGGCTCCCATAAAAACTCACCTCCTTCTTCCATCATTTTTCGTCGTGGGGATTGTTTTTGGTAAAATTCTCTTAAAATTTTCCCAAATCTCACCTTTTCTTCCTCCGAATTCTCCTATCAATTTCTTCTTCCATGTTCAACGACATTTTAATCTCCGTTACGCAATTGTAGCCTTATATCCCTAAAAACTCTAACCCATGACACTGCCACGGTTCTATATGTTTGGGTTTGCTAGCAGTGTTAGCTTTGGTAAGTAATAGTTTTTTTTTTTTTATTGATAAATTATAATTGAACATCGATAAATTATAATTTCAATGAAAACCAAAGAAATTACAACATAGATCAAGACCAAGCGAGAAGCTTGGAAAAGAAAAACAAGAAAGAGAAAAGAAAAATAAAAAAAGGGAAAAAGACAAGGGGAAACGGGCAAACTCCCTGACAAATCTCAGTGGCTGTCGAGCATGGGTGATTGACAGTTGGCTGCTGAGGGGGAATAATTACTTTGGTAAGTAATTATTAGTATTAGGTAATACACCAATTAGGAGGAGTGTATTAGTATGATTTATCAAAAAATGTTTCTGATGGGGACATCCCACAAGGCAAGGCAAATGAAAGCATAAGGAGGAAACAAAAGAGAAAGCAGAAAGAAGCCGGCGTACAGCCGTGGTGTGAAGCTTCGGAAAACCCTTGGTGTAAAGCCTTCGAATCTATCCCTTTATTTTGCCTTTTCTCTAGTTTTTGTCAGGTATTATCTTTTTTTAATTTCTCTAATAAAAATCAAAATCCCAAATTGTTTCCCTTTTACTGAATTATTTTAAGCCTTATTTAATTTAAATATTGCGATTGTCGATTGATGCCTTAAACTAGAACGAAACTCGAGTTCCCTCATCAGAGTCGTTATTCTAGATCAAGAAATTTTCACGCATGCGAACGCTAAAATGAATTAATCTAATTTTTTTATTAATTTTATGTGTTGTATGATTTTGAATATTTTCGCTATTTAATTCATTCTAAAGTTAATCCCAAATTCGCATATTAGTGTTTTAGTGTGTCGTTCCGTGTCAGTTTTGGTATCAAAGCACAATGTTTAGTTTAGGATTACCCATATTAAGTTTTAGGTTTTCATTTGCATATAAGTGTTAGGTTTTCTTGGTGTCACGATGAATCCGGAACAGTTAACCACTTTCATGGAAAACTTTAATATCTAAATGGCTGCCATAAGTGACCAATTGCAAGACCATCAAGCCCAACAAGCGGAATTGTCGGCGCAATTCAAAGAGTTGTCTAGAGCGACTCACGGTGAATATCATAGGGTTAATCTTGATGAGAGAAGGAGGAATCCTCCTCGGCGTGAAAATCGTCCCGATCCGGATGAGAGAGTCACAATGGCAGTCAAGGTTGACGCTCCCACTTTCGAAGGAAAGATGGACCCAAAATTTTTTATAGATTGGGCGGCTGCCATGGATCATTATTTCGATTGGTATGATATGACAAATGAGTGAAAAGTGCGGTTTGCCAAAATAAAACTTGTAGGACAAGCCAAACTTTATTGGACAAGTGTGGAACGGCGTCGAGAAGCCCTCGAGCGCGAACCCATTGCAACATGGGCGGACATGAAAGAAAATTTCATGATAAATATGTCCCCATGTCCTACATCCAACGACTTATGGACCAATGGCATTTATTAAAACAGGGAAGCATGTCGGTTGATGATTATATCAACAAGTTTGAAGAGTATGTATGTTGGACTAACGCTTATGAGAGTCCACATGTCACCTTATCTAGGTTTCACACTGGACTATGTCCTCAGTTACAAAAAGAACTCATCCCTCATCCTGTTGAGAGTTTAGAAGAATGTTATGCTAGGGTGCAAGAGTTAGAGAGCTATCTCAACACCCCAACCGATGGGCGATTTAATTCGTCCAAACCCAATTTTCGATCTAGTCCTACTGAAAAGGTGAACAATGTCTATGGTCAATCCTCAAAATCGGTAATTGCTCAGAGTGACAAAGGCAAAGCAACATTGATCGAAAATCCTAGGCGCACACCCCAACAGTGTTATAAGTGCCAAGACTTTGGCCGCTTTGCGTCTCAGTGCCCCAGTAAATCGCAAACCTTGATTATCCAAAATGATATCGAGAAAGAGAACAATGAGGTGGACGAAGAAGTTTATGAACCCGCTGAAACGCCCAGTGAAGAGAATGAAACTCCTGCGAAACTCGTAGGTTGTCTTAGGAAGGTTCCTATTACCGAGGACAGTGTTGGTAGTATGCCCGTACCAAGTGAGTCCTTAGAGTTGGTAGGAGCACATCATCATTCTAACTTGCATGGGATTAATAATCAGAATTTATTGAGCATTGGAAATATGCCTGATCGTGCTGACACATTGAATATGTTTAATGAATTTGATATTAACAGTTTTATATTAATTTCTGAAAGTCCCGTGCATGTGGAATCTTTTTTTATCTCGAAAAGGGGTACTGATGAAGGTCTAGATCTTCCTCTAGACAAGGGTGACCATACAATAGTTGCAGTATCGGATCTTATGCCTATCCTAGATCCAACAACCACACCTGTTGATCCCTTCCTTATTGAGCAACCAATCAAAACCCATCCCCTTACCCAGTTTATACCCCGTACCTTACCTGTGCAATATGAGAAAAGGACGAATGCGGAGGTTATAAAATTTCCAAGCTTCAATGCCAATGCAGATGAAAATTAGAAGTATCTCACAACGTGGAAATGAAGACCAAGAATTGAGTCCCTAAATAATGCCATCCATGGGTTCCCTATCTCATCGGAGATGAGTTTTTCCTACCCGGGGAGTATTGATGGGGAAATCTCACAAAGCAAAGCAGATGAAAGCATAAGGAGGAAATAAAAGAGAAAGCAGAAAAGAAGCCGACGTATAGCCGTGGTGTGAAGCTTCGGAAAACCCTTGGTGTGAAGCCTTGGAATCTATCCCTTTATTTTGTCTTTTCTCTAGTTTTTGTCAGGTATTATCTTTCTTTAATTCCGTTGATAAAATCAAAATTCCAAATTGTTCCTCTTTTATTGAATTATTTTAAGCCTTATTTCATTTAAAATCCCCGAGGAGTCAAGAGACGATATTGCGATTGTCGATTGATATCTTAAACTAGAACGAAATTCGAGTTCCCTCATCGGAGCTGTTTTTCTAGATCGGGAAATTTTCACGCATGCGAACGCTAAAATGGATTAATATAATTGTTTTATTAATTTCATTGAATTAATTTTATGTGTTGTATGATTTTGAATATTTCCGCTATTCAATTCATTCTAAAGTTAATCCCAAATTCGCATATTAGTGTTTTAGCGTGTTGTTCCGCGTCAGTTTCTTAGATTATGAACATTTGTAGGAATTTTGGGTCTAGAGAAAAAAATGCTCCTTCAACTTTTATAGACCATCCTTTCATTTATCTATGTCATAGGTGCGAGATGATGTATTCCTAGTTTTGATAAAATCTCCCCTCTCTCAAG
This sequence comes from Chloranthus sessilifolius, assembly GCA_021018995.1. NCBI lineage: Eukaryota > Viridiplantae > Streptophyta > Magnoliopsida > Chloranthales > Chloranthaceae > Chloranthus > Chloranthus sessilifolius. The sequence continues at coordinate 3,234,439 of CM037584.1, forward strand.
TAAAGAAGCTCATAATACACTACCGAGCAAAAAGAGAAACAAAAAAACTCACAATAGCCTGACAGGACTCACAAAATGCAAATCAAACCTAGTTATATGTGATAATAATGATTACAATAGATGAAGATCTTTTCATATTACTAGCATATAAAAAAACTTACAATATATCTTCATCTATGGTGATTGTCATGAGAGGGAGGGGATTTAGGTGGAGGGTATTGGGCAGTAGTATGAGAGAGATAGTTGTGACTGGTCCGTTAGGGGGGCTCGAGGGGAAGGCTAGGATCTGGGTGGTAGAGGTGTGTTAACAAGTCTAGAAGAAGTTTGAGGAAGGAATTAGTTTCGAGGTGGAGTCAGGTCATAGAGCGCGATTGACCTATCTCAGTCTCACTTGTAGTTGCTTAGTCGTGAGTGCATTCAACCTATATATGCTTTAATCCATCGGTAATCTCATTGTTATATGCCTTTTCTCATTGTAGAAAGATGATTCTTTCTAGAATTCGTATTATCTTAAACTCATTAGTTACATGCTCAATACACCTCAAGCCATACCATATCTTATTATGCACAAACTGTTAACTGTTGAAGCTATTTTACTTAGCTTTCTACTCACATCATTGACATCTCTCTTGAATTGTTTCTTAGTTGTTACTAAAACCTAAAAGGATCTGGTCGTGATAAGGTTAAAAAACTTGAAACCTGATTTGGAAGCTGGAAGGCGTTCTTTGATAGGTTTTGAGCAACAACTATAATTATTCAAATCTCTTCCAGCTCTTAGCGAATCGCCTGACTACTTTCATGCTTCTCGACAAGGGCTTAAGTAAACCTAGATTTGAAAATTGTTGGGTTCGCCCTCTCATGTGGGCTAAGGGCGGGACCCACTCTTACACAACATAACTGTGCATGTATGCCTAGCATGTGAGCTTTCCCTCACATACGGAGTCCACTTTTGGTTGCTCAAATGGAGAAGGCCATCATTTCACATTAGATGTGTCTTACTATGTGCACCATTACATGGGTTGCAAGTAATGTGAACATGAAAGGGAGAATGTTGAAAAAGTAAGAAAAAAGAGGAGTGAATACTATATGTTGTTGTTGGTGAGAAGAAAGAGAGAAGAATAGTGTTTGTTACCCTCTCCATCTTCCATCTTCCTCTATGAGGAAGAAGAAGAAGTTGGCTCTCTTAAAAACTGACTTGCATATTCAATTATCCTCCATCTTGGGTTTTTTGTGCTAAAATTCTCCCAACTCTTTCCTCTTTTTCTGAATTCTAGTTTCAATGTCATCTTCCATGTTTAACAGCATTTCAATCTTCATTACACAGTTGCAACCTTATAATTAAGAAAACTCAACTTCATGACCCTACCACTTTTTATTCATTGACTTGGATTTGCTAGCAGTGGTAGGTTTGACAAGTACTAATCAGTGTTAGGTAATATACCAATTAGGAGGAGTTTATTAGTTTGGTTTATCAAAAAAATTTCTTAGATTACAGACATTAGTAGAAATCTTGGGTATAGAGCAGAAAACGCTCCTTCAAGTTTTATGGACCATCCTTTCGTTTATCCACATAATAGATGAGTGATAATATATTCTCAGTTTTGGTAAGACATCTCCCTCAAGTAAAAAAACTACTTTAGCTTATAAATTCATCCATTCTTTTCCTGTTTCACTCCCTCCAATCCTCACGGTCCCTTCTCTCTCTGTTTCAGTTTATAAAAATGAGTTCTCCTTCTCCACAAATGTGGAAAGGCCATAGGAACCGTTTTATGAAGGTAATTGTGACGACCCAAATTTACAAACCCTAACTCGACCCAACCTGACCCGATTCAACCCAAAGCACACACACACCCTTTAACTTATACAAGCTTTATACCTTAGTTTTTCCCTTACACCTTAAATCTCCAAAAATCAAAACCCATGCGCATGGCAGAGACGTTTTCTCCCGTTTTCTTTCTTCTTCAATCCGGTAACGGACACCACATTGCAGATTTAATTCGAAAGTTGAATGGTCTCCCTACCCGAGCCTATAAATAGAGCCTTCCTCCTCTATTTTCCACACCAAGCTTTCTTTCTCAAAGCTTTCTTCTTCAAGTTTTTCTTCTCTTCTTTCTTAAGGTATGTTTCTTTTAGTTTATTTTAGTTAATTTTTGTAAATCTAGAATTTTAGTTTACTAGATTTTTAGTTATTTTGGTTATATAGTTAAATTTCTGGTTTTAGAAATTATATTAATGGTAGTAAATCTGTTTTTATTCTGGTTCTATATATTGTATACTCTATCTTTTAAATTCTACTTTTATTCTGAAATTGTTAGGGAAATACTAGTTTTAATTCTAGTTTAGATTCTGGTTGTATTTTGTATTTTAAATTCAAATTTTTATATATTTTAAATCCTAAATCGGTTGTATATTAAAATTAGAGTTTTTATGTTAACCTCATATTCTGAAATTACATTCTGGGTTATATTCTGATATTCTAAAACTCTTATCTTATACTGCTGATGGATATTTTTATAATCTAATTTTATATTCTAGTTTTGGTTCAGTTTTAAAATCTGAAATTATATTATGCTTTTATTTTTATTTTTGATAAATCTGGTTTGATTTAAATGATGGTTTAAATCCTGGTTTTTATTTTAAGGATTGATTTTATATTTCAACTCTAATTTTATATTTTAAAATGCTGATTTATATACTGATGGTGTATTTAAATTTTAGTTATAATATGAAATTATATTCTATTTTATTTAGTATTATAATATGATATTCTAGTTTTAATTGGTTTACAATCTGATTTTTATATTCTATTATTATTATAATTAGATTTTTAGTTTTAGTTCGTTTACAATATGATGTTTCTATTCTAGTTTTAGTTGGGTTACAATATGATTTTTATATTCTGGTTTTAGTTAGTTTATAATCTGATTTTGTCTTTTAAATTCTGGTTTATATTAAAATATAAATATGATAAATCAGGTTATGAGATTATAAGAGGATTTAAAATAGAGTCAGAAATTCTGTTTAATATTAAATCAGTTCTTATTTAAGGGTTTTAAAACTAATTTATAAATTAAAGCTGTTTTTAAATTAAGGATTTCAAAAATCGAATGTTTCTCAAAATAGGGTTTTGAAAATAACTCGATAGAATCCAATATAACTTTGATGACCTACCTAGCTCTCTCTCTCTCTCTCTCTCTCTCTTCTTGACCAATTTCCCCTTGTGTCTAGATAACTACCGGAATCGTGAAACCTCACACTGTCCTCACAAGACCCTTGAATCCGACGATTGAGGCAAGTGACCTATCCCATAACATGTTTTACACACCTACTTATTTAGATAATGATGTCTTTATTTTTGCATAGTATATACTATAATGTTGATAAATAGATACTGAATGATTCATAATAGTAGTTTAGACTTGCTTTACTTAGTGATGATTATTCCAAATCGAATCATATTATTGTTAGAAAGATAAATGTCATAATCATTGTTTACTTAGTTTAAATTGTACAAGATATCATTTGCTATTTCGAAATGAAAATTTATAAAGTATTGAGATAAGTTTTTCAAAAAAAATTGATATGAAGAACTTTAGAAATGATGAATATTGTAAAGATGAATAAGATATGATTTTTGTTAAGATCTCCATGGGGCCGCATGGTAGTATTGGATGAACGGATCCATTTGTGTACTTCCGTAGTACGAAGTAAACCCGTCAAACCGGATCGGCACGGTTGACAATGGGATTGATGAAAATATGGAACCCTCCTTGTGACTGGTATCCATGATGAATGATGATATGAATGCAAATGCACTTGGATCGGTGCTATTATTTAACAATTGTACAATATAAATGGTACAATTGTAAATTAAGTTTTTTTTTTCTTTATATTGAATTATTAGATAATATAGCTGATGTTATTCTTATTTGAAATGAAATTCTCAATTTCAAATTGATAAAATTGACTAAAGAGTTATATTATTTATTGGGGGTTACTTGTTGAGTTTTATCTTACTCCCGTTGCTATTTAAAGTTCAGAGACCGGACCTCGTGGCTCAGAAGCTGCATTTCAGAAGGAGACCCTAGAAGACTTGTTGGTTTAGCCTGGGTTAGGAGTTGTTTAAACGTTGTAATTAGAAATAAATGTAATTTTGAATTTTATTAATGAGAATGGACCGTTATGTTTCATTTATTTGAATTTTGATTATTGAATGCGTTTATGTGCCGAAATGGATCATGTATCGGATTTCGGGGCATGACAGTAATCATCTCCATCTAGAAGCATGCTAGAGAGCTCTCTCTCGTTTGGAAAATTCTTCTCATCGCTTAGTTGATGGGTTGATAATGTTGCTTTGGTGGATCATCTGCCGCACCTAGAAAGGCCAATCGGGCCCTTGGTGCTATGTGCCTGGCCTGGCTAAATATGTGTTGAGATGAGCTACCCAAAGGGCAGCAGAGTAGGAGCTGACGCTGCCATGTTATTATGGATGAAGATCTGTTGTAAGTTTTTTGTTATATTACTAGTAATACGAAAGTAATATGAAACGACCTTCATTTATTGTGATTATTCTTTGCATATTACTAGAAAATTTTGTATTTGTGAGTTGTCATGGTGTTGTGAGTTTTTTTCTCTTTCCTTCTTTGCTTTGTGGAATTTTTTTCTCTTTCCTTCTTTGCTTTGTGGAATTGTTTTTGCTTCGTCTGGTATTGTGAGCTTCCTTACTATGTGTTATCACTCATCTATGGCGTGGATGAATGAAAGGATGATCCATAAAAGTTGTGGAGTATTTTTTGCTCTAGAGCCAGGATTCCTGCTAATGTCCTTAATCGAAGAAACATTTTTGTTAAACCATATTAATAAACTGGTGCATTACCTAATACAAATTAGTACTTGTCAAACCTACCATTGCTAGCAAATCCGAGCCCATAAAAATAGTCGTAGTATCATGGGTTAGAGTTTTTAAGGGTATTAGGCTGCCGTTGTGTAGCAGAGATTTATATGTTGTAGAACATAGAATACTACAGTGATAGCTGAATTTGGAGGAAGAAGAGGTGAGATGTGGGACAATTATAAGAAATTTTTATATGAAAAATCCCCAAGATGGAGGATGATGGAAGATTGAGACAAGTTTCTAAAGATCTGATTTTGTATTTGTGAGTTGTCATGGTGTTGTGAGTTTTTTTTTTCTTTCCTTTGTTTTGTGGAATTGTTTTTGCTTCATCTGGTACTGTGAGCTTCCTTACTATGTGTTATCACTCATCTATGGCGTGGATAAATGAAAGGATGATCCATAAAAGTTGGAGGAGTATTTTTTGCTCCAAAGCCAAGATTTCTGCTAATGTCCTTAATCTAAGAAACATTTTTGTTAAACCATATTAATAAACTCCTAATTGGTGTATTACCTAATACTAATTAGTACTTGTCAAACCTACCATTGCTAGCAAATCCGAGCCCATAAAAATAGTCGTAGTATCATGGGTTAGAGTTTTTAAGGGTATTAGTGACGGGGACGCCACATATATGGACATTGGATTCGGACCATATCAGTTTTATCGGCGACGGAAGAAGCGTAGAGGAAGCTCGGAGAAGAGAGGGGAGAAAAAAGGTCACAACAAAGAACGCGCTGCAATGCATGACGTCTTGCACATAGTCATGTTGTGACATCTCACAGTGACATCTGTGACATCTCAAATGTCGTATTTCATTGCAGAATTTTAATTTGATAGGAAAACTGCTTTTTTCGTTTTATTTCTATTATGACTCTTTTCTATTTCGGATTAATTATTGATGGCCTATATATAGAGGCTTGTAAACACCTTTTAATTTAGTTATTGAATATTTTGAATGCTTTTATGCTTGAATATTCCTTGCCTGAGATGGGTTTGGTGTGAGGCCAAGGGAGTGATTCCCAAAGCCATTGTCATCTTCTCTATTCTATCTGTTGTTTCTCGATCTGTGATTGCTTCTTAAAACCTTAGCCTAATTATTTCCTTGCTTTCCCAAAACCTAAACCCTTTTGAAATCCTAAATCAAACATAGCCAACACCCCTTTTTTAAACCACAAACCGATCCGAAAACCCTAAACCTATTACAAACCAAAACCTATCACAAACCGATAATCTAATTCCGCAACCCTGGTTCGAGCCGTGAATCTACATCGGATCGAAGATGAGCACCTAAACCTGGAAAAGCTAGAGTCCTATCTCTAAGTTCGATCCCGCCTCAAATCTAACGGGACTTGCGCTTCGGATTGGACACCCTATTCGGATCTCGCGTGATATACTTACCGAAATTCTACGAACCCGAAGGTATCGTGATAGTTTTGAGATTACTCTTGAATTAATTTTATTTAATTTTGGCAAATTGCATTAAAAATCATATTCACGCATTCTAGGGTTTCCATCCCGCGTCAGTTTTGGTATCAGAGCGGTTCGAATCCTCGGGAAATGGATAGGCGAATCATGAGTCAGGATCAAGTTCTTGAAGCCCTTTGTGATTTGAATGATTACATGGTTTCCATGAGAACGTTTGTGAAACGATGGAACATTCCTATCGTGCGTCAAAAGATGGCGATGGTAGAAAAACTCTGGCACGAAGAGAAAGGTAGATCATCTCAGCAGCACGGTTCCATATTCCAGCATAAGGCGCTCCTTAATAATGTTTATTGCGAGTTGTTAAGGTCGCGTCGGATCGTGGTTGAATGGCGTGAGAATATCAGTGCAATAATTATCAAAAATTTTATTCACAATTTGTCCGAAGACATATTAGACGTGATTCACGCTTTGAGATCGAAGGCGAGAGATTTCGTCCCCAAAGCCGTACCGGTGAGAAAATCTCTACAAGTTGAAGTTCCTCTATTCGAACCCGTGGTTGTACCTGTATCGGTGGAAGATACTGAACCTATAGTAAATCAAAATACTTCCATGCCTATGGAAGAACCGATGGCGCCCGTTGTTCACACAGATCCAGTTATCCTCCTTGATCTTGTGTCGGAACAACGTCCGGTTGAAGAGTCCATACCAGTTGTTGAGACCGTGGCAGATCTCGAAACTATCGAAGAGCCCAAGATTGTTGAAGTCCAAGCATCCATGATAGATCCTACCGAACCCGCAATCATTGAAGCACAGGCATCTGTGATCGTCTCTACCGAGTCCGAGATCATTCAAAAGTTCGAGGTCCCTGGGGAACATGCATACTTGATAACGCTTATCGATGTCGCCCAAAGTTCGAGGTCGAACTTTTTCAAAGTCGAGGAGATTGACGGGGAATTTAGATCCGCATGTTTGTATCGTGACTGGGCCAATCGAAGCAAGCCAGCAAGGAAGAAATGGACCCATAAATGGGCTTTCAAAAGGCCCGTTAAAGACCCGTGTGCATATTAATTTAGGCAATATTTTATTTAGGTTTAGGTTCCTTTCTTATTAGGATTCTTTTAATAAGTGGCTTATTTTAGGACTAGTTTCCTTATTTGAATTATTTAGGGGTCAGGCACATATATGTGATATGTGACTGTTAATCCCGTCACTTTCTGCGCAACCATCGGAAAAGTGGTCATAAGTCTATCAATATGTGTTAGAATTGTGTGATTCTTTTATTGTTGGAAAGCTACTTCGATAAACTTTCAAACAAGACCAATTTCATGTCAATCGGACATCGCTTGACCATTCAAAAGTGATCGCGTAATAAAAAAACGGGATTAATGGTGAAATCAATTATAACGTTAGATTAGAAAGTTTTAATGGTTGATTAGGAGTTTTATTTCAAGTAGTATTCCTAGGGTGCTCTTTTCTTTATAAATACACATTGTAATCTCTTATGAGAATTAGTATTGATGATGAATGAAAATTATGAGTTTTATTTTGTGCGAATTCTAAAGAACTTGAGATGAGTTTTCGATCGAAGGAGTGATTCTTTCAAACCTGAGGAGTGAGCAATCGTTTCGCGTACGACTTGGTGCGAAGCTGATGTACAGCCTTGGTGCGAAGCCAACAAGCCTCTCTAGAGCGAATTCGAAGATCTCCTATCTTCTTTTTATTTTATTTTAATCAAAAGTTTAAGACCCTAAACCCCTTCCATGCGGGATTCTGCTATTTTAGGGTTAGCTTGTAATTCCGTCCCGCGTCAGTTTTGAATCCGGTTGAGCACGCCGAGTTGACTCGGCAAGTCAATGAGCTCCTTCAGAAGGGGTTCATCCAAGAGAGTCTGAGCCCGTGTGCCGTACTTGCTCTAATAACTCCTAAGAAAGATGGTACGTGGCGCATGTGTGTGGATAGCCGTGCAATTAACAAGATTACCATTAAGTATCGGTTTCCCATACCAAGGCTCGATGACATACTTGACATGATGGTTGGTGCCACTATCTTTTCTAAGATAGACCTTAAGAGTGGCTACCATCAAGTCCGCATCCGCTCCGGTGATGAGTGGAAAACCGCCTTTAAGACTAATGATGGTATTTATGAGTGGATGGTCATGCCATTTGGGCTTTTTAATGCCCCGAGTACTTTCATGCGACTCATGACCCAAGTGTTGAGACCGCTTCTCGGCAAATTCCTTGTTTATTTCGATGACATCCTGATCTACAGTCATGACAAGGAACAACACTTGACCCACCTCAGGTTGGTTTGTGAAACCCTCAAAAGGGCGAGAAGTTATTTGCAAATCTCAAGAAATGCACCTTCATGTAGCGTTCTGTTGTTTACTTGGGATTTATTATCTCGACCGATGGAATGGTCGCGAACCCCGAAAAGGTTAGAGCCATTGTGGAGTGGCCCGAGCCTAAGAACATACACGATGTCCGCAGCTTTCATGGCTTGGCTACTTTCTATCGTCGCTTCATTAGAAGCTTTAGCACCATTATGGCCCCAGTTACTGATTGCATGAAAAAGGGGGACTTTAAATGGGGCAAAGCGGCGATAAAAGCCTTTGTTGAGATCAAACAAAGAATGAGTAGTGCACCCGTCATGCGATTGCCGGACTTTTCCAAAGTCTTTGAAGTTGCATGCAACGCATCGGGTGTAGGCATAGGAGGAGTGCTTAGCCAAGAGGGTGATCCCGTGGCCTATTTTAGTGAAAAACTTAATGAGGCAAAACAAAAATACTCCACCTATGACAAGGAGTTCTATGCGGTCATTCGATATCTTTGGTATTGGAAACATTACCTTAGACCGCAGGAATTTGTGTTGTTCTCTGACCATGAAGCCTTACGCTTTCTTGCTTCACAGAAAAAGTTGAACCCAGGGCACGGGAAGTGGGTTGAGTACCTTCAAGGGTTCACGTCCGTATTAAAGCATAAGGTCGATGCTGAAAATAAGGCCGCTGATGCACTTAGTCGGCGAGTGGTGACTTTGCGCACAATGAGCACCGAGGTCGTCGGGTTCGAAAAGTTAAAGGATGAGTATCCCGAGTGCCCAGATTTTGGGATTGAGTGCACTGCTCTCCTTAGTGACCCGACCAGCACACACCCTATGTACACCATCCACAATGGGTACTTGTTCAAAGGCAATCGCCTTTGCATCCCTCGCATTTCATTGCGTGACTTTCTCATTTGGGAGTTACATGCTGGAGGGATGGCCGGACATTTGAGTAATAAAGCTATTATCGTAGAGGATAGGTTCTTTTAGCCTAGCCTAATGAGAGATGTCGCCCGGGTCGTTAAACATTGTCGTACTTGCCAAGTGTCAAAACAGACAAAACAAAATACCGGCTTATACACCCCGTTACCCGTGCCACACACACCGTGGCAAGATCTTTAATGGATTTCGTGCTTGGACTTCCTAAGACCCCTAGGAAGCACGATTCCATCTATGTCGTAGTGGACCGATTTTTCAAGATGGCCCACTTCATTCCTTGTTCCAAAACCTCCGATGCATCTCATATTGCTAAATTATTTTTCGCGGAGGTAGTGTGTCTTCATGGGTTGCCCAAAACCATTGTGTCTGATAGGGATGTTAAATTTACGAGTTACTTTTGGAAGACCCTTTATCACCTGATGGGCACATTGCTCCAATTCTCTACAGCTTACCACCCTCAAACGGATGGCCAAACCGAAAGCACCAATAGGAGCCTTGGGAATCTCCTTCGTAGTCTTGTCGGTGATCATGTTAGGACCTGAGATACCATTTTACCCACAGCTGAGTTTGCCTATAATAATTCTATCAATAGGTCCATAGGCATGAGTCCTTTTGAGGTAGTACATGGTCATAAGCCTAGGACCCCATTAGATTTGATCCCCATGTCTGCATCCCATAGAGTGTCAGAATCTGCTGATGCATTTGCACAACATATTCATAGCTTGCATGCCGAAATTAAACAGAAAATTAATTCAAGCAACAATCAATATAAATTATTTGCAAATGCTCATAGGCGTTCTAAAGAATTTAACGTGGGTGATTATGTGATGGTCCGAGTTAGGCCTGAGCGGTTCCCATCGGGATCCGCAAAGAAACTACAATCTCGAGGTACTGGACCTTTTAGAATTTTGGCTAAGAGTGGTCCTAATGCATATGTGCTCGAACTTTCTCCAGGTACGGGGGTTAGTTCAACGTTCAATGTGGAGGACTTGGTTCCTTACTTGGATTTCACCCCACCTGAAAACCCACTCCAGCCACCTCCTAGTCCTAGCCCCAATCGAACTTTGCAACCTATACCTCTTCCTTCCCCAAGCAAACAGAGATCAGATGAGATAGAAGATATAATCAACGATCATGCCGTCTCTACACATGACGGGGGATTCCAGAAGTACTTGGTTAAATGGGTCGGAAAACCGGAGTTTGAAAACACTTGGATCCACGAGAATGAAGTCCGCCGATTGAACCCTGATTTAATTGACTTATACCACGAGTGCATTTCATCGGTGATGAAACCTTTTTGGTCCAGGGGAATTGACGGGGACGCCACATACATGGACATTGGATTCGGACCACATCAGTTTTACCGGCGACGGAAGAAGCGTAGAGGAAGCTCGGAGGAGAGAGGGGAGAAAAGGGCACAAGAAAGAACAACGCCCTTGTGTGACAGCCTAACACTGTGACCCCCAGTATTTGTGACATCCATGACCTGCAAATCAGCAGCGATTTCAAGCGAAATTTTAATTTGATAGGAAAATTGCATTTTTTCGTTTTATTTCTATTATGACTCTTTTCTATTTCGGATTAATTATTGATGGCCTATATATAGAGGCTTGTAAACACCTTTTAATTTAGTTATTGAATATTTTGAATGCTTTTATGTTTGAATATTCCTTGACTGAGATGGGTTTGGTGTGAGGCCAAGGGAGTGATTCCCAAAGCTATTGTCATCTTCTCTATTCTATCTGTTGTTTCTCGATATGTGATTGCTTCTTAAAACCTTAGCCTGACTATTTCCTTGCTTTCTCAAAACCTAAACCCTTTTGAAATCCTAAATCAAACATAGACAACACCCATTTTTTAAACCACAAACAGATCCGAAAACCCTAAACCTGTTACAAAACCAAAACCTATTACAAACCGATAATCTAATTCCGCAACCCTGGTTCGAGCCGTGAATCTACATCGGGTCGAAGACGAGCACCTAAATCTGGAAAAGCTAGAGTCCTATCTCGAAGCCCGATCCCGCCTCAAATCTAACGGGACTTGCGCTTCGGATTGGGCACCCTATTCGGATCTCGCGTGATTTACTTACCGAAATTCTACGAACCCGAAAGTATCGTGATAGTTTTGAGATTACTCTTGAAGTAATTTTATTTAATTTCGGCAAATCGCATTAAAAATCATATTCACGCATTTTAGGGTTTCCGTCCCGCGTCAATTAAGCTGCCGTTGTCTAACAGAGATTTATATGTTGTAGAACATAGAATACTACATTGATAGCTGAATTTGGAGGAAGAAGAGGTGAGATGTGGGACAATTATAAGAAAATTTTATATGAAAAATCCCCAAGATGGAGGATGATGGAAGATTGAGACGAGGTTAAAAAACTTGATACCTAATTCTTTTTTATTTTGGTACTCCTTCAGGTTACCTAGGTAATAACTAATGAATCAGCATTTTCCACACTGAGAATGGTGGCTTAACTATTGCATCAGTAGATCTGCCAGATTTGATGCATGTTGATGTGCATTATCATACTTCTTAGATAGATGCTTCCCGCCTCAACCTATGAGAAAATACGAGATGATTTCAATTGGATTTGGGAGATATTCAAGTCCAGTTCTACTCAAGCCCTTGTCGAGAAGCATGAAAGTGGTCAAGCAGGTTGCTCTGAGCTGGAAGAGATTATGATATTATTAAGGGTTGCTCAAAACCTATCAAAGAACAGTAAATTATGTGCATACATTGATGGGTTATAAAATCTGATAGTAACCTGGGACCTACCTATTCTTTTAATTTTAAAATTGAACTAGTTGCATACACTTATAAATTAGTTTTTTTTTCCCGTATATCCATAACGTGTGAAAGTTCATTATATTAGCAAAAGGTTGTCCTGGGATCGGGTATAACATCTGATAGCAACCTGGCACGCACATACTCTTTTAATTTTGAAATTGAACTAGTTGCATACACTTATAAATTAGTTGTTTTTTTCCCGTATATCCATAATTGAACGTGTGAAAGTTCATTATATTAGCAAAAGGTCGTCATGGGTTAAAGTGCTCATTATATTAGCAAAAGGTCGTCATGGGCTAAGGTTGACATTTTTGTTGTTTATTAATGTTTGGTATAAGCATTTTATGAAGTTTTAATGGAATTTATTTCCCTTGCTTCATCTTTAGCCGAATGATCACATTTCCTAAATATTGGTTTTATGCGTTAACATCTTCTCATTTATTAGCTGGATATAAAACAAGATTAAGATTAACGGATGATAGAAAGAGTTACTGAACACACACACACATAATATTTATTTGATATCTTCTCATTTATTAGCTTCTTCCTCAAACTTCTTCCTATACTTAGTTAACATTCCTCACCATCCAGATCTTAGCCTTCCATTTGAACCCCCAACGAACCAGTTGCAGCTATCTCTCCCATACTTCTTCCCAATACCCTTCACCCAAAGTGATTCCCACTCCTTACTACATCTCCATACCCTCTTGCCTACAATTGCTAATTCATACTTCGAATAGATTGAATTCCCAACCCACATCTTTGGCAAATATGACCACATCGTAATTGATCGCATGGATCTCTTCTTTCTCTTTGTTCCCACTCCACAAAAAATTCCTTTGAATCCTTTCCAACCTCTTCACCACCGCTATTGGACATCCAAACATCGAAATAAATTAGATCGGTAAATTTGGGAGTGTGGATTTAATCAAAGTGAGTCTCTGTCCATTAGACAACAGAGCCCCTTCTCACCCTCCAATTTTTTAAATTAAATCTCTCAATAACAAAATCCCATTGGCTAATCTTTGGTTTATGTATATATAGTGGAAAACCCAAATATGTAGCAGGAAGCCTCCCCCAGCCGCAACCCAAAACATTCTCCAACTCAGCAACCACATTCTCCTCCACTTTCACTCTATATAACTTGGTTTTCTTGAGATTCAGTCTTTTGACTAAAGATGGCTTCATAACATCTAATCACATCCTTAATTAGTTCAAAGTCTACGTGCCACATATTTTTATGGTAGTGTTATACCATCTTTGGTTTTGTGCTGTTGTGATTACCATTTTTCCTAACAGTATCCTCCCTCCCTTACCTTGTGGATGATTTTCTGATTTATTATTATTGTTTTTAAGGTTATATATTCATCTATTTATTGTGCCTTTTTTTCCATATTGTTAAAGTTAAAGGTAGTTTACTCTCTTCTATTCAATGAATTTATGATAGACTTCTCCAGGATTTTACCAGCATGCTTGAAACTCCTGCCTCCTTCCGAAGAAATCCACCTAGAGAACCGTCTTCTGTCAAAAGAGTGGTATACAAACCATATATTGATATAACTTATATTGGGTGCAACAGCACATTTGTCTCAAATGTATGCAAACGCAATAAAATTTAATTTTTTCGCTGGCATTCAAACATTTCATGAAAGAGAAGTGATTTATAAGGTGAGGTTGCTGTCCACATTCAAATATCCAAGAATTGTTCATCAAATGAACGAGGTTAATAATAAGGGTTTTGAGTTTGCTGTAGCAAGAGTTCGATCCCTTTTTTTTTAATGCAGAGATATGTAATTTGTTATTGAACACTAAATTCAACCATAGATGGTTTCTTTTTTTTACTCCATGTGTTTGTTGTTGCATCTCTCTTGCTGAAGTTGGATCCCTTTTTTTTTAATGCAGAGATATGTAATTTGTTATTGAACACTAAATTCAACCATAGATGGTTTCTTTTTTTTACTCCATGTGTTTGTTGTTGCATCTCTCTTGCTGAAGTTGGTTTTATGTTTTGGTTATTTTTCCCAGTTAATGTATCAGGTGAATGAAACTGATGTGGTGCATTGTTGGTTTCTACAGTGATAATGGAGGCTTTAGGATTTCTGATGATCACAGAAGCTACATGCAAACCTGTAAAGCTGTTGTATCTACTTGTGCTTTTGGTGGCGGTCATGATCTCTATCAAGCCATTGGAATGCACAGGCATCACTCAGAAAGGTCATCCATAGTATTCAAAACTCAATCCACTCCTTGGATTTGGCATGCTTACTGCTTCTTAGGGTAAAGGTATAGCTTGGTACCATAGACCAGGTAACTTATGTGGTTCCACACTAATTTGCTGCCCATTGACACCAATCACTTGATCGGATGCCATGGATAGGAGTGGCTTGATGATCATTGTGAAAAAAAATAAAATACAAAACAATGCGGTCAAAAGTGTCAATTGCACGAAAAAATGACATTGGGTTTTACCGTTCATTTCTCATCACGGTTGACACCATTGACTGTGCAGTTTTATATATATTTTTAAATTTTTTTCACAAAATAATTATGATCATAGAGCCGCTCCTATCCATGATACCCGATCATGAGATTGAGTGCCACATGGCTGCAAATTAGTGTGGGACTAATTTGAGATGAAATCACTCTTTCAACCCAGGAATCAGAGGGAAAGAGAATCGGTGAAGGTAGTTTTTGATTGGTAAATGAGACATTGTGGTTGTTATGGATCTTCCTGTCACAGATCAACGGTTAAATGACAGAATCACCAAGGTGTTAAAAAGTGATAGGGCCGTGGACTTGCGATTGGCTCTGGATGCACACGCTTTATTTTCTTTTGAAGTAGGATACCTTTAAATCAGCCACTGAATCTTTGTCTTCACCCACGTTGAAAACCCATGTGATTGCTTTGAATCAGACAGTGGAGACACCTTTTTGTCTGATTTTTTCACACCATGGACCTTGAGATCATGGGCATACCATCAAACAGTCAGTTTTTTATTTCACCCGATTATGGGAGAGAGAGAGGTGATATGCTTGAAAAGATTAAAGCTCCTTGTACTTGTTATTTCAATCTTACCAAAACCAAAATTATAAGAGTTGTGGTTTTATAAGCTCCATGCTTTAACTAACTGCCAATATCTTCCTATTTGACTTTTAAATTCAAGTAGCCCTATTTTATTTTTCTTTTCTAAATAACTGGTAGCTCTCATTCCATGTAATCCATTCAATGATTCATATATATATATATATATATATATATATATATATATATATATATATATATATATATATATATATATATATATATATATATATATATATAATTTATTTATTGTTTGATAGGTAAGCTAGATTGAACCTGTGATGATACAAAGTGCTTAGCCTTAGTCATTGATGCATTCATTATTCATAAAAATATAAGAGATCCTGTAGCACATGTTCTTTGCAGATGATGTAGTCTTAATTGCTTAAACAAAGAAATAAATAAATGATAAATTGGGATTTTGGAGAAAATCTTAGAGTCAAGGGGTTTGAAAATTAATAAAATAAAGACGAAATACACAGATTGCAAATTTAGTGAACATGATAGTTTGGAGGACTTAGTTAAAATAGAAAATTATTCAGTGCCACATAATCATGGATTTAGCTATTTAGGCTCTACTTTACAATCAAATTATGAATTTAAAGAGGATGTTTCAAATACGATTAATGTAGGCTAGATGAAATGGAAGTAAGCAAGTGTCGTATTGTGCAACACAACGACTGCTAGACTTTTCATATCATACGGTATAGTGTTGGGCTACAAAAAAAAGAATAAGAAAATAGAGTTCATATGGTTGAAATGCATATGTTGAGATAGATTTGTGAGTAACAAAAAAGGATAAAATTTGAAATGAAGGAGAAAATCTGAGAGTGACGTCTATAAAAGAAAAAAATTATAGAATGTTACTTGAGGTGGTTAGGACATGCTCATTGGAGGCATGAATCCGACCTTGTACGAAAAGTTTAGAAGCTACAAGCACAAGTAGGAGAAAGAGGAAGACCAATGAAGACGTAGAGGATACTATACGAAAAGCTTAGCCCTAGTCGAAAACAAGTGGGGAAATAATAGTCGCAGAATTGACCCCATCATCAAGATATTATCCTATCTAATAATTTAGTTTGTTCTTATCCTATCTAACAAGTCGAAGAAAGCATGTTTTCGGCCATAACCTGATTTGATTGCGTAAAAATATTCGTGCAATTTTTTATATTGGGGAGAGTGGTGGATGAGGCAATCACCCTACCTCAAATTGGTCAAATCTAGGGAGATGCACAAATATTTATAAACACTTTTTACCTTTTGCTGATTTGGTGCTAAAAATATCAGTGCAACTTCTCGAGGTTGGGAGAGGGAGGTCAAAACATTGATCTGGACTATGGCTATTAGTATAGCCTGTACCATATTAATGAAAGATGTGTCCCATGTACGAAATTGATGACTTGTCTTAGTCCACTTCTATTTACTAGAAAGTATCCTAAAGTTCACCGTGCATGAAATAGCACACCATGTGGTTTGATATAGGTCCTAAACCATGTTGATTGAATGATTTTTAACTTTCTAATAAATGTATGTTTACACATTAAATGTGGCCAATTCAGATTTGGCCCCATATTGGTCAGTTGAGATAAACTGTCACCATCAATATGTATATATATATATATATATATATATATATATATAGAGAGAGAGAGAGAGAGAGAGAGAGAGAGAGGGGTTTGGATTAGGCTCGGTGTGGACCATAGCCGAAGCCATGGATCAAAATTTCGTCCGATACCGATACATATCTGTATCGGAGGTCACCAATACGGTACATTGAATGTACCGTTTTGGTCTTTTATATGTGTTTACCGGACGATACATTCAATGTATCGTCCGGTATTGTCCGATACCGATACGTATCGGTTTTGGGCTCAGACGATACGTATCGGTTTTCCGGCATTTTGATCCATGGCTGAGGCTTAAGTGGATATGGCAGTGAGTGAGGCAGTCAACAGGCTCTGCACTAAAGGTCAGCAAGTGCCCCTCTTTTTTCAAATCTTCATCAAGTATTGTGTTACAATCTCAACCGTTACTAGTCTCACACGGACTTTAGCTACCCGCACACCAATTATATGAAAAAAAAATGATGATACATTTTGCTTTACTGTTGCCAATAAAGATCCAAAAACATGTATGGTGGTATGGCCTAACAAAAAGTGTGTTCATCTGGATGCAAGCAAATGTTTCCTAATTCTCTTGTTTTTTCTGTTAAATAAAACAAATTTTCCAGGCTCACACGAACTTTTCTACCTGCACACCACTTTATTCTCTTTTGGTGTTCAAGAAGAAAAAAGTGGTGTGCCTGTAGGAATCATCTTTCTTTTCTCAGAAAGATAAAAAGAAGAATCATAAAAATCTACATGTAAGCCTCATTTTCAAAATGGCCCATGGATGATCGATGAGGTAGGATCGGTTTTGATGATCTCTTGCCGATTTCGAATTCATGCTGCCGACGAAAAGCTCTTTTCGCGGCGGCCGGCGGGCTTATTGACAAGATAACATGGATTTTGAGAGCCATATTTTAAGTGGGGTTTTCCGTTTTGATTCCAAACTTACTTCCATCACATCATAATCAATGCTGGCCAAAATTTGGGGACATTCTATATGCTTGTGGTCTAAATTTAAAACATTTGTTATTTTCCTCGATTCAAATATTTAGACTGATTCTACATAGTGAGTTGCCACTTGACATTTTGTATTGATGAATATATTCAGGTAGTGGGGCGGGCCTCCAGCTTATTGAATGGTTAACAGAGGCGGACAAAGGGTGACCGCGGACTTGTGGCTCGATGTGATCATAGAAAGTCGCGAATAATTCACGAATTTTGAAAAAAAAAACCTGAATAAAATCTGAATTATATGCCAATTAAATGATTTTTCCCGAATTATCCTCGATTTGGGTTACAAACTTTTTTTTTAATATTTTTTTATTTTTTCCAAATTTTGACTGTATTTTTCCCAAATTTGACAAATTTTGTCGGATTTTTTTCAAATTTTTTCCTGGGCAATTTATTCCTAAACCCAACTTGGCCACTATTCATGTTATTAGGGCTTGTAATAGTCCCACATTAGATATAGAAAAGTCCTGACTTTAGGTTATATGTGATTGCAGACACTACATATCATAACGCGTATTCGGTGAGGACTTAAAATCATGTCAGAAATAAAATCAGGCGGGGACTTAAGCCCATAATCAGATAATATTGTGGCATGTGAGTCTGGGTCATCATAGAACAGAACCTTAGGCCAATAATGTTTCTATGTTGATGACTCAACCTTGAGATCACAGGTTTAACCCAGGCTTACCTAATGAAATAAAAACTGAACACAAATGCACATTTTTGTACAGTGTCGATGACCGATGTGGTTCACTGCTGTTCCACTAGGTGCCTGCTTTTTTTTTTTTTTTTTTTCTAGAAAGAATTCAGAAATCACTAATCAATACATGTATTCTAAAATCTCCAACTTACATCTTTCCCTTAAATATATTTTCATCACTTTCTCTCAAATGCTTCAAGATTTTTTTCCGAATTTTGCTGAATTTTCAACTTTCTTTTTTTTCGTTTTTCTTTGTTTTTACGTTTGGTAAATATCCCTCCCATTTTTAGCCTCTAGTTTGTTTGTAGCGGTTGCTTTGAAATATAAGTTTAAAACACTTATGAACAATGAAACAATTAATCTAGTGGTTGCCAGGTTTCTTTAATCGTTAGATCGGTTTCCACGTTTTTATCAAAATTAGGTAACATCACTTGTCGCCGAAATGAGACGTCTTTTATCGTTTTGGCCAGTCACAAAACCGATACGAGACATCTCATTTCCCATCGAGTGAGGTGGGCCTGATTTTAAGCCCAATAGGAGTTCTCTCACCCGAATTATAAGTACATGTGTTCGGCCCATGCCCAAAAGGTGATTGTTGAGAAAGAGAGACACAAAATAATCAAGAACACAAAGCAATCACATAGAAAAAATACAATAATTTTAGGTGAGTCGACAATATTGTCTACCTCCCCAGATTCACCCAGGCTTCAAGAGGTTCAAATTAGGCTACATAAGCAAGCAGTCTGTTGAAAAAGACTATATATCTTGTAATAAGAGCTAACATAATAGAATGTGATATTATTATTATATCCCGACTTAAAAGGCACAATTATGACTGGATCAACAGTACTCCCAAGTGACTCTCCACGTGTCAAGAGTGATGTCGTTGCAACCAGTTTAAAAACCATTTGATACAAGCCAATTTTGAACCTGACCACTACATTATAGTTACCAAATTGGAATTAGGGGGGCTCCGACTGGGTTGTACCAAATTTAGAGTTTAACCACGTCGGCAGCCTTTCAATGTGGGGAAAATCATGACTTCCATGATTTTCACTTTTTATAGGATGACATGCAGTCAAAGATTCTTCCATTTCCAAGGGCTGCGGCTGTGATTGAAATTAAAATATGATTCAACCTGATAGGACCCGATCATTGCCCGAATTAGGGAGCAAAACAAATGGAATTAGAGAGGCTCATTCCCGGACTTGAACCTGCGGCCTAACGCATTGGGCAGACAACACTTACCTTCACACCATTGTCCAACCTCTTAAATTATTATAATTATATGTGTGTTATAGTGGGAATAGTATTTACACATACAAAATTGGCCCTTGCACACAATCTAAAAGAACGACTCATGATGTTTTTGGCATAGCTCTCTCCTAAGTTCATGCCAGAGTAGAGTTTACATGTTTTAACATGTTCTCTTTTTCTTTGTTAAATTTCCCTGCCTTAGCATATCTCCCTTCTCCTTGTTAACTCTCTTTAGAAAGGGGTAGAAATTTAGCAAAGAGGAAGGGACATGCTAAACACCTAAACCCTACTTTGATGGAGAGCTAACAGAGGGTCATATCAAACACAACCTTAGTATTTTGGGGATTCATGTTATGTAGAATAAAAAATTGATCATCTGATGTGGTACGTTTATGGTATGAAGATCTCCACCTTCTGAATTCAAGCAGTCCACGAGTTTTATTTCGTACCCTCATAAATTAGCTAGCCGAGTTACCTTTTTGAGTCTTGACATAAGGAGCCATTATTTGCACACACAGTATCTGTCCTTGGCTCATTGCACACAATTTTTTTTTAAAAATTGGGTACCTCTATGGGCGCCTACCCAATTACTGAGGGGACCTGCAGCTCTGAAACCTTTCTCTCTCTCTCTTTTAAAAAATAAAATAAAATATATTAGAGAGAGATGATCTAAAGAAATTATTTTCCCACTGTCTTCTACGTTCCAAATTATAGAATACAGCTGTGGGCTACCATAGCAGAGGGTGGACGAAGCATCATGGTGGGTGCTCACCACAAAACACCTAAAACAATTTTAAATTCCTTGAAAATAGGAGAGAGAGAGAGAGAGAGAGAGAGAGCGCGAAGGACTGGGAGGCAGAGAGAAACTGAGTAACGAGGGGTTAAGGAAATGGAAGATACCTTTTGCTTCATATCATTGGCATTGACTCTGTTGTCGAAATCCCTTTGGAAAGTTCGCTTATTTGTCGCTTTTTGATGTCTACGCTTCTCCTTCCTCAACCCGACGATCGTAACGGACATTTTCTCCGAATCTCGAGGTTCTGGAAAGCAAGACCCCGTCGATCGAGAAAATACACCCCGATTCGCGCCAACAAAACCAATGCTCATTTATTGAACTTGTCTTTTTTTTTTTTCATGTGAAATTTTCCACAGTTAAAGGTGATTTGCTAATGTAGAAAGCTGTACATCATATATGGTATAAACTTATCCAATCAAAAGAGTTAGTGTCAGTTTAGGCTGTAAAAATTTCATCAAATTTCTATGATAAACACAACGATCAGATAAGAGATTTAAAGACCAATATATGAAGGAAATGAAAATCCATGGCACATAGCACGTTGGATGACCGAATGAAGGTGTTGATAGACTGATGGTCGCTTATCACAGCTCATCCGATCGGTCTAGAGAATATTCATAGTAACCAAGTATTGGTATGAGAATAAAATGGCTCCGAAAAATATATGACAAAGGGTAAATTTATAAAATTTCAGCGAAAAGCGAGGAAATTGTGAAAATTTAAAAAATTATAATTATAAAAATCAAAATATATGTTTTTGACCAAACACGGGTTTAAACCGCAAAAAGGCGTTTAAAATGTATTTCTCGAAAATTTTGAGCTTAAAATGCATTTTTCTTCAAGAAAATGGGAAATTTTTGAAAAATATTTTTTCAGAGTTTTTTTGTTTTTCCTGGAAAGACGTGCGTCTGGTCACTATGGGCATATCCCATGCATCCAACCACTTTTCCCTATGCAAATTGTTACTTACATAACAACCACCGAAATTGATGGATTTCTCATTAAGAGGCCTTAATCATCCTCTTAATCATAATATGTGTATTGTAATGGTTTTCATCAATCAATAACTTTCATTAACCAATAATTAAAGATATCATTAGAACTATTGGATGGCATTCATGGTCACATTACAACAAGAACATGTCGGCCGGGTCCATGGCTAATACGTATTAGATAAGTATTAGCCAAACCAGATGATATTGAAGTGCGTTAATGCCTTTTCTATTTTTAAAATAGTAAAAAATATAAATAAAATTTAATGCCTTCTTCATTTTTTAAATATTAGATATAGAGTAAATTGTTTTGCCAAAAAGGCATTTTGTGCGGCTCATATCTGAATGTCTGATACATATCACTGAAATGCGTTAATGCCGTATGGGCAGCTAAGTCCATCTATTATTAATGGTTACCTCTGTTTGCTCCCACACATTCTCTAAAAGCGCCTGCGAATCAAACCTCTCGAAAACTATCGATTCTTTTTAATTAGATGATGGAGATTGTGTTTCACGACGAATTTCCACACAATAGATATTTAGATTATGACACTTATCAGACGGCCAATTTTTTATTTCATGTGTCACATATCCCAATAAATGGCCCTAAAATCATGTTTAACATAATGTGTGCCATATGATTCAAGAGCCAATTTTTTGGGGATCTATGACACAGAGAATAAAAAACTGACCGTCTAATAGGCACGCCATGATCTCAATATTTATTGTGTAGAAGATCAGGGTAAAAAATGCCTCATGTCTTATGATTCGAAGAAATGAATGATTTTCAACAGTTGAGGACCTGGGAGCTTTCAGAGAAAGCGTTGGCATTTAGAGGTACCCTAAATTAAAAGGGCACTTTAGAAAACAATGCCACAAAAACAAACTTTTTAGCAAAAAAGACCCGACTTCAAATGTTTTAGAAAAATGGTGTCTTAACAGATTTTAGAACTTCAGAAAATTGCGAAAACACCTTTTTACAAACATTTTAGAAAAAATAGTGTTTTCACGGTTTTTTGAAGTTCCAAAATCCATAAAAGTTCTATTTTTCTAAAACGTTTGAAGTCAAAGTCTTTTTACTAAAAAGTTTGTTTTTGAGGCATGTTTCTCTAATTATCTCAAATTGTAAAAACCCTCTCATATTGCATTTTAGCACCATAGATCAATGTATTATAATTTGGAACACTCTATACAAGCCATTGGATCTTGTTGTCTTTTGGTTTGACTTTCCCATAAAATACAAAAATTAGGTCTGGTTTAAGATCTTGATACCAACAGAAATCTAAGCAGTGTGTGATTGTGTTGTATTATTTTTATATAATTTCTACTTAAAAACTGACAATACCATCTTATATAGTTATACAACTTATATTACCATGGGAACACCAGTATGTCTGTCATTTTCTCTTAAAAAATGATATTTCTCTTACTTGGAAATTATAAATCCTTTTTTTGTGAACAGGGGTGTCAGGCAAACCTTACCTTCTTGCCTAACCGATTAAAATAATGTATAAAATATTAGTTTGCTTACCATTTCTTGGTAATCAAGTTTGGGTACCTCTAGTTGCAGTGTTGCACCGACAAAACTCTACCACTCTTAGATGATTTGATAGGTGGAGGCAATTGGGCGCTTGTAGAGTTTTGGCGGGTGAAAATATAACTACCCTCAACTTTTAGCTCTTCAATTGTTGGGATGAGAGGGTCAATATGACAATAACACCGCTAACTGATGGTGATTAGTGAGCTTAAAGCTCACTCTTTCAATTGTTGGGATGAGAGGGTCAATAAGACAATAACACCCCTAGGTGATGGTGATTGGTGAGCTTAAAACTCAATCTTGAAAAAATGACCAACTTTTACCCTTTGCCACTTCTCGATAAGAGCATCTCCAATCTATATTTTGAGTGACTTTTTAGAATTGGATTTCAAGTCTTACCCCATCAATCTTGACTTTCTTGACTCTCAGGTTCTACGTGGTAGGATCTAACCATTGCCCTTTGATGTGCGACTACAACTGCTCTAATTTGGGATGAATTTAAAGTATTGTGTGTTCTAATGAATATCACATATCCTACCTACCGATTTACTTGAAAACCTATTTACGATCAGCATTTATGCTATGGGCGCGTGAAATTGATTTCAAAAAGTGTCTCTAAAATCACGTCTTAGTGTGATACATGCCACATATATTTTGAGCGACATTTTAGAAAATGTGTCACACAAAAAAAATTGATTGCTTGATGGTACTGCCATGCTAAATAACGATTTCTATTACTTGATTCAAAGCAATAATATGTCTTAATTATAGGCCCCTCAATATACATATATATATATATATTTTTTGATACGGCCATTTAGGCCGAGACAGTCTCGAGAATTGAGAAGCAGGCATGCATACACATATAACAGTTGGGGAGCAATATGAAACCCGTTTAGTGGACCATATTTTAATTAATGAGTTTTACTTTCATCATTATCATCAAAGAAATATAATAAATAGCCTAGCATGTCCATATATTAGGGGCCTTGACATTTGTAAACGTCAGCTTCCTGCCTATCCATCAAGTTTATTTATGTGCTAGTTAAAAAATTGGGTTAGCTCACCCTCCCCGTTGACATCCCTATCTAACCTTAGATGATCAAATGTATGGCTCCGAAAGTTGTGGAATCTTGAACCATAAGCTCTAATGAATTAACGGCCACGAGTATAGATGTAGAATATGATCACATGGGTAGAATCAGTCATTTTACCTAAGGTGAATGTGAATCTCCCATCGTTCATCATTTAACAAGGTTAAAATAAGCAAAATGACAGACGCCTTGACCTATGTACCATGAGATTAAACGATCCTAACCAATCAGATGCCGTTGAGGAGGGCCCCATCACCCTAATACACTCATGTGCTTACCTTTCCTCTTTGTTTTTTACATCCTCCAATAAAGGTTTCAGGAACTCACACAGTCACAAAGGAACAAAGACTCTCTCTCTCTCTCTCTTTAAAAAGTAAAAAAGTAAGCTTTTCTGAGCATTTCTAATTATAGAGAAGAAAAGCGCCAACTGACCAGCTTACCGTAAGACGTTGGTGTTTTCTGCATCCTCCAATAAAGCTCCCCCCCTCTCTCTCTCTCTCTCAACAACTGATAGAGAAGTTCGCTAGTGCACTGGCCACATTACCTCAACCACACCCACAAGTCAAGCCAATTCTAATTTTTAAATTGATAGAATCTGGCGACAAACAGGAGTCCCTTTGACATAGAAGACAACTGGGGTATCTTCTAAAACACTACAGGGAGAGATTATCCAAAGCAAGTGCATAATACCCACTTTCTTTAAGCATCCAATGTCACTTTTACAACTCACTTTCGCCCCTTTTCAGACTAAAAAATAAAAAATGAAGAAGCCAAAATCTTAATGTAGGGACTCTTTTTTGGTTTAATCAGCAAATATATAGGTTTGGTAGCCAACTACACTTGCTTTTTTGGGCTTTTAGCTTGCCAGAGAATTTAGAGATTGGATTATGATAGAGCCATAGAAGAAATGGAAATTGAATCTCTATTTTCTGCCTTACGCATTTGTCCCTTTAACCTGTCTTGAAAGAAATTGTTATATGCTTTGGATATTGGCAATGAGTGCCATATGTCTGTGATTAAAAGGTGACCATTTGATTTTTTTTTTTTAATGCAAAAAATATTACAAAGTGGTGACTTTTGGGAAAGGACCAGGCAGAGAGATCTCTTAGTCAAATGACATCCTTTTCAGATTTATTGAGTGGGCATGACTTCTGTCCATGCTTATACCCAGAGATTTTAGCTTTGTTTCTTCATGCCTCTGGTCTTCTATTTCTTACCAATTGACCATTTGGTGTGGTAGGGAGGTCTTGGGAGGTCAGCAAAACAGCAATGCATATTGCAAGATGGGATTTTTAATTGGATTTGGACACTTTTGAACCCATTTGGCTCTTGAATTGGTGAGTTTGGTTTAGTTTTTTCAACAACCCATGTGCGTACTCAATTTGTCTTGAAAAGGATCGTTTTTTTTTTATGTACTCTATTGAATGTTTTAATAATTTTTTTGATCCCTGAGTGAACTTTTCTCTTTGATTCTTTCTTTTAAGACTCTTTACTCTTCTCTTGCTTAAATTTCAGATATTTCAGAGAGTTTATGCTCCTATGGGTTTTGAAGTGAGCCAGCGCACTAAAATGAAGTCACCAACATGCCAAAATTCTTCTTTGAAACCATTGAATTCCAGTGAAACATTACCAGGACACAAGCGCTCCAAGAGGTTGTTATTTTCATCATTGCAATTTTATTTATTATGCATTCTTTTTGGAAGTATTCCTGAAATGGGTTATTGGAAAACTGAAAGTAGCATCTTCAGCAGCACTGTAGTGGGCAATTAGGAAGTTTTGCTTATTCTACTTTTCTTAATTTTTTACTTCTATAAACCATAGAGAGAACCCATTTAATTTGTGTTTGTAACAAGTATAGTAGGGGCAATTTTTAAGAACATAGGTGCAAATTCCATCTGCTTATTGCTGGTTTTGATCTTGTAATGACAGTTGCCATGATAAGATGAAGGAAGATGGTTTGGGTATTTCTCCTAAAGCTCATCTTTGTATGAAGTTGGTAAGAATTCTTTTCTTTTTCCCTCTTTTTTAACTTTCCACCCGCTGCATTGTATACACATTAGGGGTCGTTAGTGCATTTGATTTGCCTAGATAGTATATCAGCCGATTAATAGTTTATTATTGTAGCTTGGTAGCAAACCAAATAGATAATCTATTCATGGAAAATGGGCTTATTCTTTGCTGAGTTTAGGCTACAGTTTTTTGGAGTACTAAATCATACGCCACATATCATAAAGGAAGCACATGCTTCCCATAACTGTGCATTTTACCGTCTACCATTCATCTGTTTGACCTTTTGGATATCAGTTTGCAACTTTGTATGGGAGGAATTTTTTTTTATATTTTTGTAATTTTGTGTTTGATATTTAGACAGAGAATAAGACTGTGATGTTTGATATTTAGATAATGATGGCATGATGTTGATATCACAGCAATCAGTTCATAGCACTTATAATATATTCCATCATCAATGGATGAGAAGAGTGGACTGTGATCCAGCTACCAGGGGCAAAAACACTGATACAATAATGTTATATTGATATGCATGGTTTTAAATATCGGCCATCTCCGATACATATCGGCTGATATGTATCGGGTTAGGCCCCATCCGATACAGATATACACCTTGATTCTATATGGAGTCAAATATCGGGTCAAACAGGTCAAATATCGAATCATATCAGTCCATATTGGGTCATATCAGCCGATATGTATCGGATATGACTCGGACAAAATACCAAAAATGCCCTTTTTGCAATATATATATAAATAAAATTATTTTAGAAATAAAAAATGTGCTTAAATATTGGCCAGTTTGGCCGATATGTATCCGATATATCAGATACATATCAGCCTGGGACCCAGCCGATATGCCAATTTATACCAGACTTTAAATCCCTGTTGATAGAACCCATCATTTCTCTATTTATATTTTACATGTGATAGAATTTAACAGTATAGCTTCTTGCAACAATTTAACTTATAACTGTCGTTTTGAAGTAATGTCCTCTTGAAGGATCCCAGTACAAAAGAGTTTGATTTTTATTTTTCTTTTTCTTTTTCTTCGGTTACAAGGATATGGGACAAGCGAATGGTGGTAGTGATCTCAACAAGAAACAATCCCCATCCATGGAGCACCAGAGTTCTTTGAAGCAAGAGGTATGCAATCAAACACGTAATCATCCAAATACTTGGGATTTAGAAGATTGCTTAGAGTTATGTGGTTACTTCTCATAAGGCAGTTATAGTAATTTTTTGTTCCTTTCTCTTGTTCCCTATTGCCGTAGTTCATTGAAATCAGATTGAAAATATCCATTGCTAGAGAGATGCACATGACCTATAAAAAGTCCTATGGTGATGACTCTAATATCTATTTATTTCAAGAACCTTTTGTATATACTAACTAGGAGTTCTTCCTCATATTTGCCTTCCATGGAGGAACCTCAAAAATTCATACAGAAATGTTCTAAAACTCAGTGAGTTATCGAGTAACTCGGCTGAGTTACTCCACTCCCCAGGATTTCGAGTTTCGTCCGAGTCGAGTCGAGACTTGCTAGGATGATGCAACCAGGGTTCATAAACCACCCTTATATATGAAGTATTTTCATAGGATATGGTTTGAGAAACATTATCTTTTTAAAAAGTATTAAATTACCCATTTAACAACGTATCTTTTCATCTTTTCAAAAATATTTACTAAATTATCGAGTCAAAGTGAGTTGAGTTTATCCGAGTTGTTGAGTTAATTCGACCCAGCCGACTTTCAAACCATGTGTTCGACAATTAAGGCTGTAATGGTCACAGTAGAAAGAGAAAAGTGTGAAGACAATTTGGAACGTGGGGAGTGTTTTGTCCATTTTCCCTTTCCTTTTGGAGAAATTATACAACATACATTATAAACAAAGTGCATCTGGCAGTTAAAATGATATCTCCTTTTTTTGTGAATAAAGAAAAAAGTAAAAATCATATAATATGTCAACAGAGAGCAATCCTACTATATGGCTCTGAGAATTCCCTCTACAATGACTACATTTAAAGGAAATAATGCATGTCCGTAATCATTCATCTCTGGGTAAAGATAAAAAATTCTACTGTTTTTTATTTGTTTGATAACCTGGGTGTCAGGGCCTCTTAGCGCACCCGATTAATCCCAGGGGCATTTGTGTGCCCCACGTTAGCACATGCCATGTCCGCACGGTATATAAATCCCTAGGGTAGCCTCAAGGGAGGATTCGAACTTAGGTCTCCCCCTTCCTGAGGCTGGTACTTGGCCAACCCGCCAAACCCCTTGAGGTTAAATTTCTACACTATTACTACCTTATATATTGATTAATGTTTCATGCAGATTCTACAGCTTGAAAAACGGTTACAAGATCAGTTTGTTGAACGCTCGGCTCTAGAAAAAGCATTGGGATATAAGGCTCTTTCCCATGATACTTCTGATGAAGAGTCAATGCCCAAGGTAGCCCCTTCGGAAGTTTTGTTTCCATGGGATGCATAAAATATTTCTTGTTTTAAGTAACACAGGAACTACACATCATAATTGAATCCTGCTTACAGGGAAGGGCTTTGTCATGCCAAACCTGTATTGTGTTCTAACTTTTTTTCTCATATATGCAATTGCCCAGTGACCTTGTCTTTCTCTTTGATCATTTTTCATGGCATTTGGAGGTTAAAATTTCTAAGATTTGTTTACTGTTCAAGCATAATCCAAGAACATGGGCGTTCTAGACCTCTTACTTTAGGGATTCCTCATAAAGGACAGCAATCAAATTGCAATCAAATCCCTTATACAACTCTGTCAGTTTATTTTCATGGCCTTGTTCCAGTAGAATGTTAGGTTGCCCACAACATTTTCCTTTTCTGATTGCCTTTTCTTTAAAGGGTACCTCTTTTCGTGCCTACAGATTTACTGAAAGCCACTAAAACCCATTGACTGCATGGAATCAGAATATTGAGATGATTTTTCACCCCAATATTCAACACATGGGATCTTGATACCATGATCTTACCATCAGACGCTCCATTTTTTATTCTACATGGTACAGATCCCAACAATATGTCCCTAAAATCACGTTTGAGTGTGATGTGTGCCATGTGAATTGAGGGCCACCTTTTGGGGATATGTGGCATGTGAAATTGAAAACTCGCCATCTGATGGTACACTCATGTTCTCAAGATCCATTGTGTGGAAGATTGGGGTAGGAAGCAATCTCAATCGTTTGATTTCAAACTGTCAATGGGTTTAAGTGGGCTTCGAATGTAGGCGCCTTCAGTACTGCTGTAGGCACAAACAGAGGTATTCTTCTTTAAATTATGTTTTATTTGTTTCAAATAATCAACAAATGTTTTTTTTTAATGGGTAAATTAATAAGCCTTCTTGTTGAATTCAGCCTACAAAGGAACTGATCAAGGAGATTGCAGTGTTAGAGTTAGAAGTTACATATTTGGAACAGTATCTACTATCACTATACCGAAAAGCGTTCGGCCAACAAATTGCTCCTCTATCTCAATATACCATTGATGAAAGATTAAAGCCACCTTCAATCTGCAAAACAGGGCCGTTTCCAGAATTGTTCGGGCTTGATGCCACACGAAATCCAGCAGTTGAGTCTAGTCGGTTTCTGTCGCCTCAAAATCCGCTTACTAACCCAATGAAAGTTAATGCTACAGGAAGCGGTGAGATGTTAAAAGATCCTGGGGTTCACCGTAGCTATTCCTCTCTATCGCATCGTTCAGTTTGTTCAACTAGAACTTCTCCTCCAACGGAAAAACTAGCTAAATCTGCACGAGCATGCCACTCACAACCTTTATCTATGAAGGAGGTAAGCTTACTAAACTTTCTTGAGTTATTCTTATAACCGTTTTTTTTATATTATCTAAATTGAAACAAAACAAAATTACAGCAGATCAACGAGAGTATTGATTTGTAACCATTTATCTACAAATTAACTACCAATGATCAAAATATGGGAATTGGGATGCATATCTGGTCGAGGACTGATTGCTGAGGGAGGTGCCGTGAAGCTGGTGATTGCCTTGAGCCATTAAGTTTTTCCCACGAGCATCCATCACATGATCCTTGGCTTTTCTACCTATGGATCCTTTGTAGGCGTTTTCGCTACACCATACCATATTTGTTAAAATGGGTTGTAAAGCCCATATATGCATTGCTCGGATATATCCATCAATGTTCAAGGAGAAACGCCCCTTATGTAATCATGTAACGTTAATCACAATCAATTACGCACGTAACCAACAAGTTCACAATGAGAATTTAATCTCCATTGATTAGATCCCATGGCCACATGTACCAACACAAGCACCGGTAGTGTACCATCCAATATATATATATATATATATATATATATATGGCAATGCAGAAGATGGTATTGATTTATATTGTAAATGATCCTCTCTCTCTCTCTCTCTCTCTCTATATATATATATATATATATATATATATATATATATATATATATATAAATGATCCTCCTACTCGAGTGTACTGATTTATATTGTAAGCATGGTTTAAACTCGGTTTTGGTACTGGTATGCACCAGATGGTATGGACATGCACCATTCTTGTACCATACTTTATGATATATTTATTACCTAAGGCTACTTTTGCAGGGTGGTGAATTATCAGTGTATTACTGGACTGATATATGTTGGTACTGGCCAGTATCTAAACTTAGATGACACAATGTGGATTCTTTGGGTTAATTTTTTTTTTAAAAAAGAGGTCAAGGAAAGTAACTAAATATTCTTAGAACAAAAAGGTTGCCAAACTTAGAAGTTAGAACAGTTTTCTTAATTGTTAGATGGTAGATGAATATTTATGGTGAAAGAAATATTGGATATTCTACAATAGAATTTCACAAATTGGTTTATTCACCAATAATCTTTTCATAACGAAAATAAGAATATTCGTTTTGAATCTTCAGCACGGTCCATATATTCAAATAACATTTCTAAGATTCTATCATAGGATCCAAGTAAATATCCCACTTATATATATATATATATATATATATATATATATATATATATATATATATATATATATATATATATATATATATATATATCTTTGAGACCACCTTAAAGTGTGGTCTTAGGCCTCTTGAAAAGGTGCACGAAGCACCCAAAACCATGTTTTGGTGGCATGTGGGCCAAGGGGGAATTGCATAGGCCATTTCTAAAAAAAAATTGAAATTTTATCTCCACCGTTTGATTTATATCATTTGAAATATGGACCATCCAATTTACTCAATATTTTACTTTTGCCTTAGAGATGAGGTTTTTAAGTTTTCAATGATCTACACAATGCCCTCTTGCTCCACCTGACACCCAAAATCATGTTTGGATAGTACCACGGTTGAAGGTAGTCCTACGGACCACGAAATTGGGACTTGTGTGTGACTGGGAACCGAACCACATTTTTTGGGTTTCTTTTAGTTATGACTTACAATTGGCTTATCTACAGCATGCGCAGAATTCGAGTTCAAACCTGATCAGCCTGGCGGAACATCTTGGTACTCGTATTGCAGATCACGTTCCCGAGACACCTAATCGACTTTCGGAAGATATGGTTAGGTGTATGGCAGCTATATATTGCAAACTTGCAGACCCTCCTCTGCCACATCATGGCTTCTCCTCGTCTCCTACTTCATCCTCGACATCAATGAGCGCTTTTTCTCCACCAGATCAGTGTGATATATGGAGCCCACACTGTAAGAAAGAATCTTCTTTTGATTCACGCTTAGAGAACCCTTTCCAAGTTGAAGGGTTAAGTGGATTTATAGGACATTACAACACAATGGTAGAAGTGCGGTGGATTTGTAGAGATAGTCAGAGACTTAGTAGCATTGAACACTTGCTGCATGATTTTAGGCAAGCTTTTGATTCTAGAATGAATTTGATTTTTGCTTCCTAAGCACGGGCTTTGATATATTTTATTTTGGTGTTGCTTTTCTCTATCTTCATCTTGCATTACTTCACAAAAGAACTTTACTATTTTATGTAGCTAATTGATATTAAAAAATAGTTACCTTCTAGGTACATCCCTTTACAAACATTACAGTACTTATCTAAGTTGTCAATGGCATTCAATTCGAGAGTTGGAGTTTTTTATTATTTATTTATCTTCAAGTGATTTCTAACCTGGGTTTAACCAAATTCCTTTCTACCGGTGTCACCTAGAAAAGGTGACAGGTATCAGTATTTTGTGGAAATTCCATTCCATCCACAGAAATCTTAGTGTTAGGCTTTTAGCTTCACCAAAGTCGGCAACTTTTTGAAAAAATCCTGAATTTTGTGATTTAATCACAATTAATTCTTAACCGTTTTTAGTAATTTACAAAATTTTCAACATACATACATATATATATATATATATATATATATATATATATATATATATATATATATATATATATATATATATATATATCATAATTTTTAAATTTCTTGCCCTTCTTTCTTGAATTTTCCCTTGCTGACATATTCCCAAACTCCGACTAAGGAGACTAGACTGCTAGATAATTGAAGTCATGATCATTTTTTCATTTTCTTTCTTTTTTTTTTCAAGAAAGAATTTTGTGATGAGACAGAGAACTATTAGCATTTTTTACTTCAAACGCTCTTGTTAACTCAAAATTCAGTAAGGTTGAAACTACAGTGGTTCTGTTGCAGGTCGTTTGTTTCCAGATTGGAAAAAGTCGATCTAAGAAACATGAAGCATGAGGAAAAGCTTGCCTTTTGGATTAACATACATAATGTGTTGGTGATGCATGTAATAACTGTTTCTGTGTGGTTTAAAAAGTTGATTTGGGGAAAATCTGGTCTGATTTTGCCTTTTCTACCAAAAGGGTAATAGCCTAATTGTTTTGTGTTGTTTTTGCAGGGCTATTTATCTTACGGGATTCCACAAAATAATCTTAAAAGGGTGTCGTTTCTCTTCAAGGTGCACATAGTCACTTCCCTTTATTTTACTAGTAAATGCCGTGGCCTCTGAGGCTCTGACACCTACGGGCTTCTCTTATCTTAGGGAAATGGTTCGGGGACTCAGTGGGTCGGGGCAGTCTGGGCCTTAAGCGGGCTAATTATAATTGGGTTTTTGAAGGCTAGACCATATCCGGCCCTGTTTACTAATTGGGCCGGATTGGGCCATTTACTAAACGGGCCTACTTACCTTAGTGTAAAATTCCATGGGCCTAACTCAACCTTACAAAACCGCCTTGTAAGGAGAGGGTAGCCCCAGAGTTATATAGCCCAAGGCCATGGATATCACAAGTGATGTGGGAATATCTATCACGCCCCCTCATGTGTAACGGGTCTCTCTACATCGCCATGATTACCTGCTCTGATACTGTGTAAGAAATCCATGAGCCTAACGCCCCCTCACGTGTAACGTGTCTCTCTACATCCTTGTGGTACCTGCTCTGATACCATGTAGAATTCCATGGGCCTAACTCAACCTCACAATACCGGATACCGGCTTGTAAGGTGAGGGTTGCCGACGTTTATATATATATAGCCTAAGGCCATGGATATCACAGGCGATGTGGGAATATTTATCACTTAGGCCATACGCAGTCCATGACGGACTGGGTCAAGTCGGGCTGTGGGCTGCACAACAATTTCTATATAAATAGACTCAAATCAACCGGATCGGGCCGGGCTAAAACGGCCGATTTTTAATCGGGCTTTGGGAACTAGCCCACACCTGGTCTGACTTACTAATCGGGCCAGATCAGTCCATTTACATTTCGATCCTACCTTCCTTCGCCCATTTGGGCAGGGCCGGGCAGGGCCGGCCCATTGATACCCCTACAAATGCTAATGGTATTGTATATTCAAATTTTCTTATAATACTTGTAATTTAGTGTTAAAGTGTACCCTATTGTATCAGCCTCTTTATTTTCTGTACTCGTAATAGTTCCGTTTGTTTTCTCTAGAGAGAATTTAAATTGCATGCTGTAAAGAAACTTACTACAAAAATATAATATATATACTTGAACATGTAATACTATGCAGTATGCACCTTAAATATAATTAAAATGGATTGATTCGCCAGAGGCATGATAAGGCCATCAAGGTTATTGACTGCCTTTTAGCCACTGAATCTTGTCAAAGCCTGATTTCCATGGATATCAAGATACATGAAGTTAGAGAAAATTCTTGATGGAATTTGGTGGCTAAAATGGTACCTTACACTTGATGATGCCTCTGATGCTCCATTAATCCAATTTGAATTCAAGCCATATCTGCACTCCCGATATCTGGGAATCCTAGATCAACTGTATATATTAAGAAATCTCATTTGTTTTCATTCTGCTCTTCTTTACTCCAGGCAGCGTATAATGTGGGGGGTTGCACTATAAGTGCAGATGCAATACAAAATTCTATCCTGGGATGCCGCACACATCGTCCTGGACAGGTGTGTTTCCCATCTGTGTTTTCTGTTTGAAATGAGGTTACAACCTCGGTATCAAGATGTCAATATCGGTGTCGGTATCTAGTAGCGGTCCATCTTGGACAGATATGTATTGGCCGATATGGATTCGGTATCATTGATATACCGTATCGGTCAATATTATTTTTTTTTGAAATTTTTTTGTAAAAGACTGGTTGTATCAGTTGATACCGATACCGACACCGATACCATTCCAATACCTGTATCGGGGTGGTATCGGTATTGGTTCTCGACGAAACCGATACGTATTGGCTGAGTTTTGATACCATGCTTGGTATCATAGCCTGTATTGTTCATCTCCAATCCCAATACCGATACCAACATGATACTATTGGTGTCGTCATAAGTAGGGGTGTATTCGGTTTGGTTTGGTTGTTTTTGGACCAAAACCACCAACCAAACCGGATCTATTCGGTTTCTAAATGTTCAAACCAAACCAAACAGTCCAACTGTTGAACCAAACGAACCCGATTCAATTCGGTTTCGGTTTGGTTCGGTCGGTTTCGGTTTTCCTATAAGTTCTACTTGCACATCAAAACTTTCCCAATTTCACAACCTGTTTTACGCTTTTACTATTTTCATTTTTCTAGAGTCTTTTTACTTTTATAAATGATGATGGACTCTCACCCTTCTCAAATGATGATGGACTCTCTCTCTCTCTCTCTCTCTCTAAGAACATGGCAAATAACCAAACACTATTAACATTTCAAAATTATTGGCTATTTAACTAGAATTTACCTAGTGAGGGCCTTTGGTTAGGATACGATGATCTCAACCAGAGCATGCCCAAATATCAACTCTAATTCAGCATCTAGAGAGGGGGAGGAGGGAGAGAGAAGATTGACTGAACCTTTAGAAATTAGAACCCTAAGTCTCTACTCCCTAATTTAACGTCTTGTGAGATTCGAGCCTTAAGTAAGGCTGTGAAACGCTAAGTTTGGGCCCAAATTTTGGACCGAAAATCCGAGGCCCAACCGTCTGCTTGACTCAAGTTGACTATATATATATATAATTTACTTACAATCGGTTGGGTTCGGTTGAGTCGATTTCGGCTTGGGA
This sequence comes from Chloranthus sessilifolius, assembly GCA_021018995.1. Taxonomy (NCBI): domain Eukaryota; kingdom Viridiplantae; phylum Streptophyta; class Magnoliopsida; order Chloranthales; family Chloranthaceae; genus Chloranthus; species Chloranthus sessilifolius. The sequence continues at coordinate 3,270,419 of CM037584.1, forward strand.
AGGCCAGGAACCGAAACCAAATTGAACTTTTTGGTTTTTCTTTTTGCCAAACTAAACCCAAACCGGTACCTGTCCAAACCAGACCAAAACCGGTCGTTTGGTCCGGTTTGGCCCAAAAAATGCACAGGCCTAGTCATAAGATGTATCCATACAAATGATTATCAATATCATATATTGGATGAGAAACTTACAAAGAAATCCCATATTGGTTTGTATCATTCGATATAGTTCAATATAAGATTGCATCGTCGGGATTAGTTTCCGGGATGTAACTGACAAAAATTGTCAGTTTCGTATGAGATTTTTTTGTATTCTTCTTTTCTCTAGAATTTCTAGACCAGCACTCTGACTAAAACACATTCGACAACTTGAACTTCATATGTACTTTTTAGCTCCCTTAAAGGCATACAAGGATAATAACTTATTTTACTGCTCTCTTTCCTATCCTTCTATGCTTTTCCTTTCCAATTTGGCACTTAAATGAATGAAGTGGTTTATATTTTTTTTTCCAGTTCTATAAGATTCTTAAGGAAAATAAGGTCGAGGCATATTTATTCAATTTTTTATCAGAATTTCACTATTTAGGTTGAGGTTTACCCAATACGATACTTCTAAGAAGCAACTGAGAAATTTAAGTACATGTAGTTGAAGTAGGAGATTTGTCAAATATTTCAACTTAGTCATGAACAAATAATAAAGAAAAAGCCGCATCCCATTGCCACTAGTGTTAGTCAACGGATTAGACATTAAATGGTTCTAAATGTCAGACAAATCCCAATCCATTTATCAATTGGGGCTATGATTCAAACGCAGGCCCGAGCTTACCCTATATAGTTTAGCCAGGCCGACCTAAATATAAAATGCTAAAACATTTAGGGACTGAATGTGGCATGTTTATTAACTTGGTTCCAATTGCAGGCTCAGGCCCATTGCACTGTACCTGAACCTATGCTTTGTAGAGGTTCGTTTAGCCATCTTTAAATAGGAAGTTCTTAAGCGCATTATTAGTGATGTGAGCATCAAAGTTGATGGCCTGAATATTGAGAAGGGGGGGGGGTTGGGTTGATGTCTTAAGTTTTATTTGGAGACTCAAAAAAGTCGACATTCCCAACACTAGCCATAGCCGGTGGAAGCCGCTGCCAGAGGGAAGTTGGAAGTTGAATGTTGATTCCATTTCTTCCAATAACAATTGTGGAATTGGAGGTCTGCTCAGAGATGAAAATGGCTCATTCATCGCTAGTTATCATGCGCCTATTCGGGGAGTCAAAGGGGACAACGCCCTCCAAGCTGTTCATACGGGTATTCAGTTGGCAGTAGATTGTAAGGCTAGTTTACTTCAAATTGAATGCAGTTAGGAGAATGTGGTTAATTGGGTTAACAAAAAAAATCCTTTCAAGTGGCGAGATTATAGTTTGATCCATGAAATTAGACGAGCTTTACAGGAACACAATTGGGGATTATATTACATTAAAAATGAAGCCAATTCGTGTGCGTTATTTCTCACTTTATAGGGGTTGAATGTAGATTCTGTCGTTCGGTGGAAGCATGCTTAAGATATCCCTCTTCTTCTTTCGAATTGCATTAGAAAAGATATGATCTTGTAAATTATCTTGGGGATGGGGGGGGGGGGGGTGTGTGTGATGGCATTGCCGAAGAGTTCCTCCATAATTTCCTTTTGGTTTAATGGAATTTTAGAATTTACCGATCAAAAAAAAAAATTCAACTTATTTCCAGTGCATTCCAGTACAAGAGGTCATGGGTAGGATGGAATGAGCCACAAAATGCCTAAAGTTATTGTTATTTTTTTTTTGTACTTTTTATTTTGAAGAACTTATGTTTCATGCTTGCAATCTTGCAAAAAATAGATAGGTGTTGATTTTAGATTCTTACAAACTGTTGACGTTAGGCGCTTTGTATGGAACTTGTAAATAGCATAGTCACCATGTTGGAATTCGGGAATTATCCAGTGAGAAATAAACTAGCAAAAAATCAAAAGTCAAAAATATTATTGAAGCAGGAAAAAATACTAAAAACAAAAATATGAGATGAGAACGGGGTCTTAATCAGTGATTTTTTTATTTTTCTAATCCTGAGCTTTAACGTAAAACTCATTACCATTAACTTGGTATTTTAGAAACGAGAAATAAGAGTTTCATTCTAACTTTGTAGAAAAAAGTGATATAAGATTGTTTCATTCTATTTTATATCTTTTCCAATAATTGTGATTAAAACATGAAAAATCTCTAAGGATTTATTTGTAATTTAAATGTGACTATAAAAAGTCAGAATTTTGTGACAATGGTACTCCAATAATTGTGATTATGTGTTTTCTAGTTGAAACACCTAGGATGGGCTTGTGCCCCAATTGTTATATCTTTGTGTAGCATTGAGGTCAGGTACTCCAGCTAGCTTCATCCATGTAGCACTGAGGTCAAGCTCCTTCCGACCACCTTGGGCAATGCACATAATTGTTAAGCGCCAAATCAGTGAAAAGTCAAAAGTGTACTTTCACTGATTTTCATGCTCATAAACAACTGGGCACTTCCTGCGTCTTGAACATTTGATAAGGAGATTGATCCGATTGCCAAGACTGGCACTTGGTTCTTGTACCAAACACTAACCCTTTCAAAATAAATAGAAGCATCATATTGTAACTGTAACCACAACACCCGAGGGTGTTCAAACAAAATTTAATGTTCTTGAGTTTGTATACTATCGGAAGTAATGCTCTGCATGATTTTGTTTCCATCTTTTAATCTCGTGTCTTCCTTCATAGCAATGCCCTCATGGATCTTTCTTTTGTGTGTAGTGGCTTCGAATTTTATTCTCCCCAAAGTCGAAGCTCAAATCTGGAGATAAGCAGCTATCTTATGCTATTGAGCACTCAGAGCCTCTTTTACATTTTGCTCTTTGTTCTGGAAGTCTTTCGGATCCTGCGGTACATTTTCAATCCTCATGCTCTATCTATTTCCCAATTGTTTCTATTGTCACTTTTTTTAGTCATTTTTTATATGATCAGATTAAAATTTGATCTCATTTTGAGGATTCCCTGAAATAAAAGATATGATTCCCTATCTGATGAACTTAGTAACATGTAATACTAAACCCCAAAAAGTCCTAGATGGCTGTTAAGGTTGTGCTAAGTTTACTGACACCATGCTTTTAAAAAGAATCATAAACGAGCAAAGATTATAGTATTTTATTAAGTTTTTACTCATTGTTGCATGTTTTTCTGAGTTATAACAAGCTTTGCAAGTATAATTTTCATTTCAGACAACTGGACAAAGAATCACATTTTTTTGTAAAATCAAATGTGGACTAATCAGAGCATTGTGGAACGCAGACAATTATGTAATGTTGTCTGCATGGTATCATATCTCAGCCAATACCGAAACGCATCGGTTTCACTGAGAACTGATACTGAAACGCATCGGTTTCAGGGTGGTATTGGTCTGGAGCGTCGGTATCGGCCAATATGTGACTGTATTGGTTGATACGTCTCGGGTATCAGTGATACATCACGGGGTATTGGCCCATAGACCCATGGGTTAACCTTCTTTTGGTGTTTGTGTCTAACACTGTAGTGTTTGTATTTGCTCTAATTATATACTATAGTATGTATAAATTTATAATGATTTATATAGTATAAAAATAAAAAATTTCCTGAAAGAAAAAAAAAAAAAATTGTAGATATTTAAAAAAAATTTCCAGTTTTTTTCCAAAAACAAAAAAAAATCCCCATGTTGGCCGACATGTATCAGTATCTTAGGGACCGATACCTTATACCGATTTCGACACCTTGGTTTGCTGTTACTAATAAAATTTTGAAACCTTCACCGCCTTTGAATTTCAATATAAACGACATTGCCACTCATCAAAGGAGTGATACCCATCTCCAATGTAGAAATCCGATCATTTTCAGAAAATCCTGGGAAATCAAGAGAACTCCGAATAAAGCGCTACCTGCACTACTTGTTACTAATTTTATCCACTTTCAGCGGGAGGCTTGTAATATTATTCAGCATCTTCTAAACAAAATGTTTTAACTTTGATTTCTGTAGGTCCAGGTATACACACCTAAGCGAGTATTCCAAGAACTCGAGGCTGCAAAAGAAGATTATATACAAGCCACAGTTGGTATCCGCAAGGACCAGAAGATATTTCTGCCGAAGATTATAGAGTCCTTTGCGAAGGATTCAGGTGTAAGTTCGGTAGCTGTGCTCGATTTGATCCAACACTATCTGCCTGAGACTCTACGAAAGGCCATCCAGAGATGCTCGCAGGGGAAATTTCGCAAGAGCTTCGAATGGGTACCTCATAATTTTTCTTTCCGGTATTTGTTTTCAAAAGAATTAGCAAGATGATCGTTTGCACAGATAATCTGATGGTCGCCATGCCTTGAAACAGCAATGGTTGTATGAATGCAAGTGGTCACCATTATATATATGTGCGTCTGTATATATATAATGGTATAATGGCCACACCACACACCCACACACACACTTGTACAAAAGCGAGGATATAGTAGGAGTTAGAAGGATAGGAGGGTAGAAAGGTTGCTTATGCATTGTAATGTGGTTCCCTTAATTTACTCTATTGTGTAATATAAATTATCTTTGTTTCTCTGTTATCAATTTTTTTTTTACTACAATTATTTTTTTTTATTCTTTTCTTTTTTGTAGCCTGCAACTTTGGTGCTGTGATAATTAGGATTGGCTTCTTTAATATATATATATATATATATATATATATATATATATATATATATATATATATATATATATATATGGAGCCGGTTAGGTTCTCCAATGGAGGATGGTGACCGACTTTCAAGATCCACGTGGCACTCAAAACGCTTTTTGGGTGCCACGTGGAGCACAAGTAGACTGTTTAGATTAATATTAAAAAAAAAAATTTGATTTTTTTTTTTAAACTTTAAACCCACAAGTCAAAGTTTGACAATTTTCATTGGTCCATATTTCACGATTCAAAAATATGCAGTGAAGATGAGTTTTTTTTTTTTTTTTTTCAAAGATGATCTAATCAAATATACTCAAGGTCCACGTGGCATCGAATAAATATTTTGACTGCCACATGGAGCTCCACGTGAAAGATTGAAAAATGATAGCCGTCTTCCTATGAAGGACGGATCCCTTTTCCAGATATATATATATATATATATATATATATATATATATATAAAGATGGGCTTCTCAATCTACATTTCTATGTTGAAGGATGGTTCAGGGGCACTCTTCTAGCTGGCAAACTAAATATAAATTAAACAGAGATCCATAAATTAATGGGCAGTTGTAGGATGGAAGATAATGCGGAGATTGGAACGCAAGACCGATGAAGCTATTCAATTGAGGAATTGTAAATTATACTTTAGAGTCCCCAATATGATGAAACATGGCAATAAGAGGATTCAACATAAGCTTTTAGTTATGGAACTGATTTCTTAGATCCCTGAGCTGTGTAAAGGTAGGCACATGTAAGAGCTAAAGCTGACGCAGGACGTTACCCTAAACTATGTGAATGCAATGATTGCTTTTGCCGATATTAAATGAAATGAAATTAAACAATAAAACTTTCAAAATACAATGAATACCTCAGGTTTTCGTAGTATTCCATGAGAGGATCACGTATAATTCAGATAGGGTTCAGTTCGGGTGTTAGATCTGTTAGGTTGCAGAGTGAATCGTTCCTAGAGATAGAATTCTAGATTTCTAGATTAAGGCGCTCATAATGCAATGATGGAATATATGGTTTTAGATTATTTTGATGTGTTTTGGGCTTAGCAATATGATGGAGGCTACGGTTGATGAATCAGATCAATTTAATGGTTTAGGAAAAAACTAGGGTTTAGGATCTCCAAAGGCTGATGATCGATTTAGGTTGTAGGATCACGTAAGCAAAGGTAATAAGAAATAGATAGATAGATAGATTTGCAGGTTTCACACTCTTGGCTTCGCACCAAACCCTTCTTGGGAAGAAGAATCACTCTTCGAAGAAACTCATCTCAAGTCTCAAAGCAAAACGCTCATTCATTCAATAATCAATCACCCCTTACATTGTTCAACTTAAGGACCTTATATAGGAGTCCTTTCAATAAAAGAAAATCCTAAACAAATAATAAATAAAAGACAAATAAACCCCTAAAACAAAATTCGAAACTAAACTTCTAAAATAATTCGGCGCGATTTCGATCGATCGAAATTGAAAATCGTTCGATCGAAATTCTCATATACATAAAATATCGCCATTGACATTCGATTGATCGAAATTTAATTTTGATCAATCGATTTTTCCTGTGCTTCTTCAATTTCCAAAATTTCATCTTTCGCCTAGTTTTGATTTTCATTCCGCTTCTTTCAACGTCGGTACACGTAAAAAGGTCCATATCCGATGTCTACGATGTTGGCGTCCTCGTCAATTCTCTCAAGCCAAAAAGGCTTCATCACCGATGAAGCGACGTCGTGATAGCGATCGAACATGTCGTGGGGCACTTCGTCTTCAGCTAATCATGAGTTCTTGGAGTCCGGCTTCCCCAACCACTTGACCAAGTACTTTTGAATTTTACCCCCATGGGTGGATATCACCAAATCATCTAATATCTATTCGATCTCATCTCTGCGCTGCTTGCGTGAGGAAGGGAAGGATAGGGGTTGTAGGTGTAATGGTATTCGTGCTTGGGTGCTTGAGGGGGGTTGTGAGGGGGTCAAATAAAGAAGGAATTAGGTCCTCCACATTGAATGTAGAGCTGATCCCTATATCTGGTGGAAGCTCGAAAACATATGCATTAGGGCCACTCATTGCCACAATTCTAAAAGGTCCAGCGCCATGGGCTTGAAGTTTCTTTGCGGCTCCCAATGGGAACCCCTCAGGCCTAACCCGAATCATGACGTAATCTCCAACCTGAAATTCCTTGAAGCGCCTATGCGCATCCGCAGATATTTTGTACTGTTCATTGCTTGCATTAATTCTTTTTCTAATTTCGACATGCAATTCATGTATATGTTGTGCAAATGAATCGGCTGACTAGGAGATTCGATAGGATGCAGACTGGGAATTAGGTCAATGGGCGTTCTAGGCCTATGACCATGGACGACTTTAAAAGGACTCATACCTAGGGACCTATTGACTGAATTGTTGTATGCAAACTCAGTCAAAGGCAAATAGAATCCCAAGTCCTAGGGTGATCACCAACAAGACAACAGAGAAGATTACTTAAGCTCCTATTGGTGGACTCCGTTTGAGGATGATAGGCCGATGAAAATTGGAACATGGTACCCATCATATGTCATAAAGTTTTTCAGAAATAACGGATAAATTTCATATCTCGATCCGACACAATCGTCTGGGGTAAGCCATGTAGACGCACAATCTTCCCGAAAAATAATTTGGCTATGTGAGCTGCATTGGAGGTTTTAGAGCAGGGTATGAAGTGAGCCATCTTGGAAAAGCAATTCACTATCACAAAAATGGAATCGTGCTTCCGTTGGGTCTTTGAAAGTCCAAGCACGAAATCCATAGAGACGTCTTGCCACGGGGTGTGCGGCACGAGTAAAGGGGTGTACAAGTCGGTATTCTGTTTGATATGCTTCGCAACTTAGCATGTACGACATTGTTTTACGATCTTAGAGACATTTCTCACAAGGTTAGGCTAATAGAACCTATCCTCAACGAGCGCACTGGTTTTATCGTGCCCAAAATGTTCGACAATCCCTTCGGGATGTAACCCCAGATGAGGAAGTCCCGCAATAAAGTACGAGGGATGCACAAACGATTCTCTTTGAACAAATACTCATCCAACAGGGTATACTCGGAGTTAATGTTATTCGGATTTTCAAGGAAAGTAGTGTATTCTGTCCCGAAATCTAGGCAATTAAGATAATCTTGCTTCAACTGCTCAAATCCGACGACTTCGGTGCTCATAGACTGCAAAGTCGCCACTCGACGACTAAGTGCATCAGCAGCCTTGTTCTCAGCACCAGCCTTATGCTTCAAGAGAAATGTGAACCCTTGAAGGTACTCGACCCACTTCGCGTGCCTCGGGTTTAATTTTTTCTGGGAAGCAAGGAAACGTAAGGTCTCGTGGTCAGAAAATAATACAAATTTCTGCGGTCTCAGGTAATGTTTCCAATACCACAGAGATCGGACGACCGCATAAAACTCCTTGTCATAGGTGGAGTATTTCTGCTTTGCCTCATTTAGTTTCTCACTAAAATAGGCCACACGGTGGCCTTCTTGGCTCAGCACTCTGCCTATGCCTACACCCGACGTGTCACATGCTACTTCAAAGACTTTAGAAAAGTCTGGTAGGCGTATGGCAGGTGCAGTAACCATTTTCTCTTTTATCTTGACAAAGGCTCTCGTCGAGGGTTTGCTCCACAGGAACTCCCATTTTTTCATGCAATCGGTAATGAGAGCCATGATGGTGCTAAAGTTTCGAATGAAGCAATGATAAAGCGTGGCAAAACCGTGAAAGCTATGGACTTCATGAATATTCTGAGGTTCGGGCCACTCCACAATGGCCTTAACCTTCACAGGGTTTGCAACCATCCCGTCTATCGAGACAATGAATCCGAAGAATACTATAGAGTACTGCATGAAGGTGCACTTCTTGAGATTCGCGTATAACCTTTCTCCCCTCAAGGTTTCGCAAACCAACCTTAAGTGGACAATGTGTCGATCCTTGTTTGGGCTATAAATTAAGATGTCATCAAAGTATATGACAAGGAATTTGCCAAGGAATGACCTCAACACTTGGGTCATGAGCCTCATAAATGTGCTCAAGGCATTGGAAAGCCCAAAGGGCATGACCATCCACTCATAAAGACCGCCTTTGGTCTTGAAGGCGATTTTCCATTTATTGCCAGTACGAATTCGAACTTGATGGTAGCAACTTTTAAGGTTTATCTTAGAAAAGATAGTGACTCCAACCATCATGTCTAGCATGTCATCAAGCCGCGATATGGGAAATCGATATTTAACAGTGATCTTATTAATTGCACGGCTATCCACACATATGCATCATATACCATCTTTCTTAGGCGTGAGTAATGCTGGTACGGCACACGGGCTGAGACTCTCTTGTATGAACCCCTTTTGAAGGAGCTTACTGACTTGTCGAGTCAACTCGGCGTGCTCAACCGGATTCAACCTGTAGTGGGGCATGTTCGGTAATGTGGATCCGAGAACTAAGTCAATTGCGTGTTGAATGTTACGCATGGGAGGGAGTTCATTAGGTAAGTCTTTGGGGAAGACATCCGCAAATTCATTCAGAATTGGCTCTACCTCCTTGGGGTACTCACAGACTGACTCAGAAATACTCTCAACAGTGACAACGACATACACGACACTCTCATCTAACGATGCCCTCTTGAACTCTGAAGGGCTCATAATATTGATGGCCTTGGATTGGCCTCCCTTCTTCTCAACTCTATTGACCGATGGTGCTTTGGGAGCCCAAGGGTTAAGACTGATTTTCTTGCCCTTGTAATTGAACGTGTAAATGTTAGATCGATAAAAAATGGTCACGTTCAAATCATAGAGTTATGGCCTCCCTAAGATAATGTCGCCCACATCCATCGACACCACATCACACCATAACGTGTCGGAGTATGAACCCAACTGTATGGGTATACGACACCTCTAAGATACGGGAATGGATGAGGAGTCAACTCATGTAACTTTGTAAGGTCTCGGGTGGGCTTCAGGTGTAAGCCCTAAGTGGGCGACGGTATGTTCTGACACTACATTGGTGTAGCTTTTGCTATCCACGATTACCCAACAACTCTTTGTCCCACATGTGGCAAAGGTGTGGAAGATATTCTCCCTTCTCCAATCCTCATTTTCATCCCGTTGAGGTTGTGCAAAGGCACACCTCGCAACTAGAGCGTGACCAATGTCATCACCTTCCTTATCACTAGGTGTGGCATTCGACTTAAAGACCTCTTCCTCATTAACTCCTTCACTTTCTTCTCCTTCTCCATCGATGAAGAGATTCCTTTGTGAGTCTCTTGTAAGGCATTGGGCAGCAAAGTGACCCAATCCTTGACATTTATAACATTTGACATGAGACCCACTCTTCGAGGATTCTCCGGCTACACCCTTACCTTTGTCAAACCTCACATTGGTAGATGTGGGTTGCGTGGGTTTGGTAGGCGGGTTCCCAGCATTAGATTTCACTTTGTCGGTACGAAATTGACCAGGGTGGAAATCAGATCGCCTAGTCACCGTCATTTTTAAATATCGTTTAAGGTCTTGAACGATGGTGTAACACCTGGCGAGAGTCTCCATAGGGTGGGAGACTAACTATATTTGCAAGTCAAGTTTCAATCTGGTGCGAAATCTGGATAAAGTGACTTGATGGTCTTCGGATACCTTGGCTCTCATCATGAACTCTTCAAATTTGCCAATGTAATATGATACGGGCATACTACCTTGGCGCAGATTTTGCCATTGGTCAAGGAGACGATGGTAGTATGAAGAAGGAACATACTTCTCTGTAAGTCGTTCCTTCATGTCCTCTCAACGGGTAATGGTAGTATAACCCACATTCGTTCTGGTGGATTCAACGTTGACCAAAAAGAGTAGGGCTTGGCCTATGAGCTTCATTTTAGTAAGTCTAACATATCTTTCATCGCTCATGCCAAACCACTCGAAGTGCTGGTCCATATCGGATAACCAATCGAGGAAGACCTGAGGGTCTAGTCGTCCATCGAAAGTCGGGAACTCAACTCGGACATTTTTGAGGAGTCTCCCTTCCGGGTCGTAATCATCTTCATGATCATGATGATCAAACCTATGGTTCTGGTTCCGATTATGTTGGTAGTCATTTTGTTCGAATCGAGGACCATTACGCTCATGGTGTGGTTCAAAGTACTTATCACCCTCGTCCAACCGATTAACTTGGTCTAACAACCTCTCATTGAATGTTTTAAGATTCCTTTGGGCTGTCTTCAAGGCAATCATTCGATCATTGATCAATTTTAGATCAGCCCTCATGCCGTTAAGAGCCTCGGCAATCTCACTCATGTCCATGGTGATGCGGGTCACTATTGACGGGTTCTAGAATGGAATGCAAGATGAACACTTTGACAAAAACAGAAATAATATGCGATGAAATTAAAGTGCAATGAATACAATGTCACACAATATGTCATAACCTAGAACCTAGGTCTCTGATACCAAAACTGATGCAGGACGGTACCCTAAACTACGTGAATGCAATGATTGATTTTGCCGAAATTAAATGAAAGTAAATTAAACAATAAAACCTTCAAAATATAACGAATACCTCAGGTTTTCGTAGTATTTCATGGGAGGATCATATATAATTCAGGCAGAGTTTAGTCCAGGTGTTAGATCCGTTAGGTTGCAGCGTGGATCGTTCCTAGAGATAGAACTCTAGATTTTCATATTAAGGTGTTCACAATGCAATGATGGAATCTCTGATTTTGGGTTATTTTGATGTGGTTTGGGCTTAGCAGTCTGATGGAGGCTACGGTTGATGAATCAGATCAATTCAATGGTTTAGGGAAAAACTAAGGTTTAGGATCTCCAAAGGCTGATGGTCAATTTAGGTTATAGGATCACGTAAGCAAAGATAATAAGAGATAGATAGATAGATAGATTTGCATGCTTCACACCCTTGGCTTCGCACCAAACCCTTGTCGGGAAGAAGAATTACTCTTCGAAGAAACTTATCTCAAGTCTCAAAGTAAAACACTCATTCATTCAATAATCAATCACCCCTTACATTGTTCAACTTAAGGACCTTATATAGGAGTCATTTCAATAAAAGAAAATCCTAAAACAAATAATAAATAAAAGACAAATAAACCTCTAAAATAAAATTCGAAATTAAACTTTTAAAACAACTCGGTGCGATTTCGATCGACCGAGATTGAAAATCGTTCAAATATTGAAAATCGTTCGATCGAAATTCTCATATACATAAAATATCGCCGTTGACATTCGATTGATTGAAATTCAATTTCGATCAATCGATTTTTCTTGTGCTCATTCAATTTTTAGAATTTCATCTTTTGCTTAGTTTTGATTTCCATTCCGCTTTTTCCGATAACAGTACACGTGAAAAGGTCCATATCCGATGTCTACGATGTCGGCGTCCCCATCAAAAGCTTATGAGACTGACAAAAACTCCATCTGCCTCTTGTTACAAGCTAACTCTCGTGTGAAAGATTACAAGAAAGCAAACAAACTTGGATCACGAAGAATCAAATCAAGGTCCTCTATAGTCTCTCTCAAAGATCATTGCTCCTCATCTTTTGAAATTTGTCTTTCATTAACTGGACGCGTCGCAATGCCACTAGGAGAACTGAGTCTTCATCACCGCGAAGACTTTGGATTCCATCTGCTAGGATGTCACATTGTTACTAGAACTTGGATGTGGAAAATGTCTTGCTTTAGTTTGTAAGGAACCGATACTGTTTAGAGATTCCTATTATGGAGAAGACATCCATGAGCATTTCATAACTGAAGAACCAAAGGATACCTATCAAAAAGACAAAATGGAAAAAGATGAACAACCAACTATTTTGGTGATTTCAGAGACCATGTACATCAAACGGACTGGTTTTGACAGAATTCAATTGGGATAAAAGGCGCTTCGTAACCTTCCGACGATGACACGGGTGAGGAGAATAAAATCTCTGGCCAAAAGCAAAAACTGTTTGTTACCTATGTAATAGTTTTTTAACAAATTCCTTAACCATAGTAGCCTATTCATGCAATAGTTTTTTAACAAATTCATTAACCATAATAGCCTATTCATGCAATGCAAAGTGTGAATCTCATACCGCAAATGGCAGGCTACTAATCCATACCCATGTGGTATAAAAAGGGAACGACGGTAATTTTTTTTTTACCTGGAGTTCGACTTGAGGAAGAAGGGGCTGTTGTAGCTACTGAATCTTCTACCGATACATGGACATCTGTGTGGACCCATGGATTTACCAGCCTTGATCCTTAAAAAGGACAATACTACCATAGCGAGCAATTGTTAGAAGGAACATAAATACATTACTTATGTAGCTTACGTATCCGTTAGACTTTTTTGAAGAAGGTTATGTTATTTACATGTTTACCTCCATGATGGTTCAAAGCCTTTGGAGCTCTTACCCTGGAGGATCTAGAATTCCTCCTCATATCAAGAGTGTCGGAGCAATAATAATAATAAATTATTATTATTATTTATTGTAACTTATGTTAAGTTAATATATACAAAAATTACAAACATTACCTATAGGCATCGACTGATCCACAACACTTTTAGAAGAATTACAAACATTTCTAATGTAGAAAGCACGGGCTGTGTTTGAGATTGCTCTCTGGAGGCAAAGAGCGGCTCACTTAAAAGAGCAAGTGTAAATTACTCTTTTAAAGAGACCAAAATTTACTTCTTTCACTCTCTCAAAGAACTAATAGCATTTAAACCAAACACAACCTTAACATTGTCTTTAAGCTTTGTACATCCCAAAGGTGGTTGACCGAAAAAACTGAAGAGGTTATTTGGTAACAAGAAAAATAGCTTGTATGTTCTGAAAATGAGCTGAAAGTTCATTTTTCAGCATTTTCTGTTATTGGGCAACGGTCGCCCATTGGAAAAGTGCAATTTTCTCATATACATAAAATAAGTTTTACGAGAAAGTTTTATTAAAAATTAATTTTACGCATGCACTACAAATATACTTAGGCTCCAAAGTTGCCATCTTTCAAATTATACTGAATAAGACAAAATTAATTTTCGCCAATGTTTTCTCGGAGTCCTACAATTTTTATTTTATTTTTCTACAAATGAAAAATGAAAGTGTATTTTTCACGACAAATGCATTTCCTCATACAAATTCTTAAATGCGGCCTATGAGGTTTTTGGAATCCGTGATTGGATTTTTTGATTGAAATTTGTGGCTCAAAGTTGTTAATAATTGAAGCAAAAGCCTATGAGAGTGTCAATAAAAAAAGGTCTAGGTAATTGCAGTTCAAAATTATGCCTGTGAACGGGTCCAGTTGACTGGATATACGAACAGCCCAACCCGAGCTTTTAAGCACCTGAACTTAGACCCATCATGACGGATCGGCCATGAAGCATTCGATCCGACCTGATATTTTATATATAAAGTCAGGAAATTAGGGGGCTTCTAACTTGGTCGGGTCAAACCACGAAACTGGGACGTGCATATGCCCTTTATGCTCGGGCAGCCAAAATTTTGGCTGACCTGACCCATTGAATGCCCTAATGCCATTAGAAACCAGTCAAAACAAAGACTTGATATTTCTGGACATTTTATCATCATCTAAGTTGTTTGATTTATAGGCAGTGATCTAAATATCTTTAGTGCATTTTTTAATACGAAACATGATTTCTATCATCTCATTCGATGTAGTTAATCATTAATTTATATCAGCGTTTTTGACTAGGTTGAATAAGATGGAGTTTATTTCCTTCCTGTCTTTTGCTAAGATCTTTAGATAATAAACTTCAAATGAGCCGAGGTGTTAAAACGTGGCACATTTCGACCAAATATTGTGTCTTTGTTTATAGGGTTTTTGACATATACCTCCCTTGTTATGCTAATATTATAAGAAACCTCTTGAGTTATGAGTATTTATGTTGCAGCCCCTACTTTTGTGTTTCTGTTTCATATAACCCCCTGCCGTTAACAAGTCGTAAGTTTATGGACAGAAAACCTATTTTGCCCTAATGAAACCAATATTTTAAAAATACCACCATTCTAAAAGGCCCTTCATTCATCTATATTTACAAGTCATGCCATTAAAATTTATCACCATTCTAAAATGCCTTCATTCACCTTTATTTACAAGTCATGCCAGTATAATTTACCACTATTCTAAAAGGAGTACCTTTAAATTCACCCATAAAATCTTTGAGTTCATCAACGCTGAAACACATCGACTGCATTGAATCAAACGATGGAGATTTTTTATCCTCCCAATCTTTCATGAGATCGATCTTTAGATCATGGGTGTACCATCAGACGATCGACTTTTTATTTCATGTGGTACACACACCTAAAAGTGACCTTAATATCAATTTTAAGCATGCACGTGATGTTAAGGTCACTTTTTTGAGATGTGTGCCGCGTGAAATAAAACACTGACCGTCTGATGGTACGATCATGATCTCAAGATCCATCATATGAAAGAGTGGGAGGATAAATGATCTCCATCGTTCGATTCAATTTAATCAACGTGTTTCAGCGTGGGTAAACTTAAAGATTCAGTGGGTGGATTTATAGGTACTCTTCTAAAAGGCCCTTCATTCACCCATCAGATTCAAAACTCATCAGATGGGTGATTCCCCCATTAAAGCATGCCAACGTTTGGGCGAATACTCAACCAATGGAGGATTTGTGGCAAACGATGTAATTCTTTTTGAAAAGAAAACCTTCAATCTATGTGTTCCACTCAAAATACTCGTCCCTCCAATTTCCTATATGATTCAAGACCCATTTTTAGGAATCGGATTGCCTAATCGTGTCTGCTTCCATCCACCGAATCTTTGAGTTTACCCATGCTAAAACACATTGATTACATTGAATAAGACGATGGAGATCATCTAGGCATATCATTAGACGATCAGTGTTTTATTTTGTGGCACACATCTCAGAAAAGTGACCTTAACATCACGTATACGGTTAAAATGAATTTGAAGGTCATTTTTTTTTGTGTGTACCACATGAAATAAAAAATCAATCATCTGATGGTGCCACCATAATCTTAAGATCCATCGTGTGAAAGGTTGGAACGATAAATAATCTCCATCGTTCGATTCAGTGCAATCAACCGTCTGATGGTGCCACCATGATCTTAGGATCCATCGTGTGAATGGTTGGGACGATAAACGACCTCCATCGTTCAATTCAATGCAGTCAACTGTCTGATGGTGCCACCATGATCTCAAGATACATCGTGTGAAAAGTTGGGACGATAAATGATCTCCATCGTCCGATTCAATGCAGTCAACCCTCTAATAGTGCCACCGTGATCTCAAGATCCATCGTGTGAAAGGTTGAGACGATAAACGATCTCCATCGTCCGATTCAATGCAGTCAATGTTTTTTAGTGTGGGTGAACTCAAATATTTGGTGGGTGAATTTAAAACTATTCTTTTTTATAAGTGGAGGGGCGAATTTAAAATTACTCTTACTACGTAGAGGGTAGCAACTTAGTAATTTAATTAAAAAAAAGAATAATATAGTATTTAGGCTATTCTTTAATGGCTGGTTAACCATTTAAAGTAACATCCGTTAAAGAGGGTATTTTATAAACACCAAAATACTAACTCAGGGGTTTAAAGCAAATAGCGGGATTATTTGTAATATCAACATAATTCAGGGGGGTATTTACAAAAAAACCCTTGTTTATATTAGTTTTGCTTTAGTTGGTTTGCAACGCTATAAATTTGAATTCCAATTAGCAGACCTTCAAAACAAGACTTGAGAACATGGTTTTAAATATTGGCCGATATGTGTTGAGTTACGCTATATACACCTATGATTATATATGAGTTCAAATATCGGGTCAAATAGGTAAGATCAAGTCATATACACCTCATATTTTGTACCCAATTATATAAATATACAATGTATATATATGTTTTGTGGGCAATGGTCAAGTCCAACTGGTTGAACTCGTTTTTGTATTTAACCAAATCTGTGGCCATTGGACACGAGAGAATCTTAGACTACATAAAATTTGAAGCTGTGGAAGTCAAGATTCTCTCTTATCCAAGGGCTGCAAATCAGGGTGAACCACAAAATCAGGTTCAACTATCATTGCTCTATATTTTGTAGCAAACAAGTATAAGGTCGGGTTCGAGTCGGGTTTAAGACTAACTTGAAGCTGACATGTTTATCTAATAGGTAAAGATTTTTGACCCGATCCGACCCGACCCCTTTGCAACTTTGTATGAGAGTCACACTTGATCCTATCTCTTGTACCTGACCACGATGCCTCAGATAAGCACCAGAGGTGCCATTTACAAGTGCAAACTGAAGGCAGATACAATTTTTGGCTATTCTC
Organism: Chloranthus sessilifolius; assembly: GCA_021018995.1. Lineage (NCBI taxonomy): Eukaryota > Viridiplantae > Streptophyta > Magnoliopsida > Chloranthales > Chloranthaceae > Chloranthus > Chloranthus sessilifolius. Next base: position 3,287,495 of record CM037584.1, read on the forward strand.
CAGAACTATTTTCAAATACGTATCTATTAAAGCAAAAACTTTGATACTACCGAAGATTATTATTAAAGAGCTTCAAATCGTATAAAAAAGAATCTGAGAAAAAAAATAAAAAATGGATGGCGATGAGATAGGTGTGGTTCTCTCTCGAGCTTCAGATCTCCGATCGAAGATCACCATCTGCATCGACAAATCTACTCGGCGAGACGAAGAAGAAGTAGGGGGGAACCATCGTACCATTGGCGACGAATCGGATGATGAATCTGAGAGTCTTTTGAACATCCGCGATGCCCTAGAATCGCTCGAGAAGCAACTCTCTTCTTTGCAGGTAAGTTTTAATGGAATTCGAGGGTGTTTACTGTAATTTTATTGATTGTTTTTTTTTTTTTCTTTTTCTTCAAGTTAGGGTTTCGGAAGGAAACCCTAGTGTATAGTGATACGTTACATCTGTTGAAAATTTTTCATGGCTAGTATAGATTATTTACTCAGTTGAATAGGAGTTATAGAGTATTCTTACACTTCTGATTACTTTGGAGAAATTTTGGCGATGATTATAATACTTATTATTAAGTATGTTTCGTGGTTTTTTTCTGGTGTGGAAATTGGTAGGACTCTAGTTTTGCGTTGTATTATTATCATTGAGCATAGAGTTCTATTTAGATAGAGGGAGTACAACCATTGTGACTAAGTCGGGGGTCGAGAATAAATCAGCTTGGGAAAAATTCCAAAAACTCTGGCAAAATTCGTCAATTTCGGGAAAAAATATGATCAAAATTCGAACAAAATCGTGAATTATTCTCAGACTTATTTAAAAATTTGGCGAATTTGGTCACTTTGAGTACAATCAATTAGGATATCTTTGAATATCTTGGAATTCTAGACACATGGTTGTCAAGGTGAGGCCATGGCGAGGCAAATCGTCATGTGAACCTATATGGCGAGAATGCATATATGGCGATACAATGGCAGAATAGTGCAATGGCGCCGCCATGGCCGCTATTTTGATATATATTTTTTATAACTTATAACCTTATAAATTATAAAACTTATAAGTTTATGCTTGCTAAGTTATATCCATTATATTTATGGTTTAAGTAAAACCCTCTAGTCTCTCTCGCAGCTCCTCTCTCTTGCAGTCACTCTCTCTCTCTCAACGCAAGCTTATATGTATATATATTTTAAATCTCTCCCTCTCTCTCTCTCTCTCTCTCTCTCTTTCTCTCTCTCTCTCTCTCTTATCGATGCTATCTCGTCTCTTTCTCTTTCATTTTTTAAAATCCAATTAGCACATTCGCAATCAATCCACGACCGTCAACGCTCAAGTTCTTCGTAGACTCATGTGCATTTATGATTTTGTTTTCTTCTGTTTTGGTACTATTTTTGTATTTATCTTTTTTCTTTTTGATGAACTTTAATATCAACAATTTATTTTTTTACTCTTATTTATTTATTAATATGTTCTTTGAATCGGATTGACAGAGATTGTTTTTCGTTGCAATCTTCCCCACAACTGATCTTGACAGCATGAAAATATCATCAGATAATCATTCAAATCTTTCCCTGCAAGTGATCTCCCTGATTAATTAGTTGAATTTTTTTCGTCCTCTATAAAAAGTATAAAAATTAAAAATTAGTAGAAAATTAAAAATATATATTGATGATTAATAAATAGAATAAAAAATATATTTAAAAAGTTTAATAAATGGCCTCGACATGTCGTGGCGAGCCTCTTCGCCATTACCTCGCCACACCGCCTTAACTACCTTGTCTAGACATCTATTCGAATTCAAAGTAGTTAGCTAGAAAACTAACCTGCTAATCCAATCTTAATCAAATCCCAAACACGATACAATACTTTCAAGAGATTTTTGACTTCATTATATTCTTTCATTTACTGGTTTTACTTCATATTTAGCATGACATGTAATAGAGAATAACATATTGGTTAGTGAATCAGTTAGGTTTGTTTTTTGTAGAATTAATAAAACATGATAAAATTTCTAATTGGTTTACTTTAGAATTGAATTTTTTAATTCAAAATCAACTATTGAACAGTTCCTCATTTGTAGGATTTGGTTTCCTCTTTTAGGAAGTTCATCAAATGAGTTTTATAAAATTAGGGAATAAATTCCATAAAAAAGACGTATTGCGTCTCTGACAAATAGGAAAGATGTCGCTTACATTAATTTAGGATGTGGACTTTGTACCCATGTTGCGTATGATTTTGCAGGGAGGGGTATGGTTACAAAAGCCTCTGGCTTTTTCAAAAAGTCGGCGACTTGCAGTCATCTTGACTTTATCGCTAATTAATCGGCTAAGTCGCGACTCTTGGTCGATTAATTGGCAATGTTTGTGATGTGATCATTTATTTTATTTTATTTTATTTTATTTTTTATTTTATACTTAAGGGCAACAACCATTATGTTTTGAACTATTTTGTTCAATTTGTTTATAAAAAACTTTTACGTTTTGCGTATTTTGTACTATTTTGTTCATTGAAGTCATTATTTTTAACTTGATATATTTTATGATATACTTTTTATATTTTTTTGAATGATTATTTTCCTCAATTTCTTTCGACTTTGACCGATTTTTCCCGACTTAGACCCTTGCCGATTTTTTGCTGACTCCTGATTTTGTAACTATGGGGAGGGGTGTGAAACTCCATAATAAGTTTTTGATAACTATAACGTGTCAAAACCTACTGGCTGCTTCATATTCCTCTTGAAAGTCTCCATGTAGAAAAGTGTTCTTTACATCTAGTTGTTATAAGGGAAATTTCTTGCAATATGCGTTGAGCCTGAATAGTGCCAGTACAACTGGACTACACGTTTCTTCATAGTCTAGTCCATATTCTGTACCCTTTTTCGCCGCTAAGTGTGCCTTGTACCTTTCAATAGTCCCATCTGCCTTGTATAATTGTATTTCATCTTTTAGACCCCCTTCATCCAACTATATTTTAGTGAGCAAAGGTGATGGTACTAAGTGGTTTTTTTATAAATATTTTTCTAGTGATTGAAATTTGTGTTGCTACAAATTTTGGAAGGGATTTCTTGAAAGTCTCCATGCAGAAAAGCGTTCTTTACATCTAGTTGTTATAAGGGAAATTTCTTGCAATATGTGTTGAGCCTGAGTAGTGCCAGTACAACTGGACTACACGTTTCTTCATAGTCTAGCCCATATTCTGTACCCTTTTTCGCCGCTAAGCGTGCCTTGTACCTTTCAATAGTCCCATCTGCCTTGTATAATTGTATTTCAGCTTTTAGACCCCCTTCATCCAACTATATTTTAGTGAGCAAAGGTGATGGTGCTAACTAAGTGGTTTTTTTATAAATATTTTTTATTGATTGAAATTTGTGTTGCTACAAATTTTTGGAAGGGATTTCTTCTGTATTTCCATTTTGGTTTTATTTCTGTTATCTGTATGAATTTTTATATTTCTAAACTGGAAACAGTTGATCTAATTTCTGTCCTGATTTCCAGTTTTACTTCTAAGTTTGCTGGAAATGATCTTTTTCCTTTCAGAGATCATCTCTGTTTTTTTCTTCGATTTCTGTTTCCTGCTATTCATGAAAGTTTTTTTTTTTCATATCTATTCTCTTTCTTGTGGGGCTTGGTAGTTTTCTGAACTTTGTTATTTTGACCATTTGTTAGGATCTTTCTGCTGTTGAGCTATTTTTCTTTAGAGTAAATGTTTGTTGTTTCCCCACTAATATCTGAAGCTTGTAATAGTATATTATGGACTACGTAAAAAAAAATCTAAAAAGCTTTATGACCTGTTGTTCTAGTAAAAAACCTTTTTGAATGTCATTATCTTCATATAATCACTGTGAACCACACTATTACCAGCTTCGGTATGAATGGGGCTATGCTTTGTACTTATATTCTTTTCTCTAACTCTGTTTGTAGTATCAATATTGTGCATGGTATTAAGCAACATGCTGCTGTTACGAAATTGTTGTTTAGGCTTTTGGTTCATTTGCAAAATATAAGCTCGTTAGAGCTAAAGTAATGCTGTTATAATATGCATCGTTTTCTTGAAATAAATGGTAAAAGTGCTCTTCGTGGGCATTTTCTATCTTAGATTTCCTTCTTGGAGAAGTTCTATTGATGTTTGTTGATGGCCCTCACATTTTAGCCAATTATCAGATCCCTTAAGTTTCTTGACAGAATATAATGACTGGGCTAGGAGTGGGGTAAAGGATAAGAGTGGGATTGTATCCATAGATAACCACTCATCAGTCTATCACTAGGGGCGTGTATCTAGTGACTTTTTTTTGGTAACTAATATTGGTTGTTTCTATCGATTATAGCTCGAACTATCTAACAACAACTTCCAATGTGCCCGCTAATGTGGGTGCAATGCTATTTCCTAACTCGGCATCTGCTTGTCCTGGTGTGGCATACATACTGATGCAGTAAAAACGCTAAAACCCTAGTTATGCAATTTTAAAATCAATTTGAGATTTAATTGAGCAACGAGAGATATAGAAATTAATCCCAAAACGCATAAAACATTTAATAACTTTATTTGGGCAATTTAATTGATTCGACTTAGCGTCCGTTAGCATATGAACTTCCCGGTCTAGAAAATAGTTTTAAAGACAAACTCTAGTTTCGATCTAGTTTAGGGCACCAAGCAACAATCTTGAAGTTGTCTTTTGACTCCTTGCTAGGATTTGAATAATTTAAGGCCTGAAGGGTTTAAATCTTTCAAAGGGAATTCAAGAATTAGGGTTAGGAATTTAGAAAACAAAGTCCCAACAATAATATAAAAAGGAAAAAATATTTTGGGTTTTTAATAGAAGAAACAAACTAGATAAATTACTTGACAATAAGAAAAGATAACAGAAAATATAGAAGAGCCAAGTAATTGCTCCAAGGAAGATAGTTGGCTTCACACCAAGCCGCACTGGAAAGAAGAATTGTGCTTCCAAGTTTTGAGAGAATCGTACTTTTGAAGAAAACTTTGATAAAAAGCTCTCAATTTGCATAACCAATTCTTTTCAATATCCATTTATAACTCAAATTGTATTTACAATGCTTTTATATAGACAAATAAACCCTAACTAAACATGAAGTTTGAAATAAGAAAGTTCTAAAGCAACTAAAACTCTGAAACGACAAGTTTTACCCCTAAACTCATCTAGCCGCCAATTTGCAGACGAGACTCTCGGATGTCTGTCCGAAGCATGGTATAAAATATGGTTGATACCGAGACGTATCTGTTATACGCATCGGTTTCTCGGAAAACTGATGCGTATCGGCCCTAATACGTATCGGTATCTCAACTCGATATCGGTATTGGCCGATGCATATAGGGTATCGGCTGATACCTCTATTTAAAAAAGAAAGAAAGGCCGATACGTATCTGTATTGGCCGAGTCGTATCGGTCCTCCATGAACCAATTCCCAAGTCTGATACCAATTTTGACACCTTGGTCCGAAGGTCATAGACGTTTGTCCTCAACGATGTGCACAAAACAAAATGGTGTCTAAATCACGGATGTCCGTCCGAATGTCACGGACGTCCTTGGGCACGAATGTCCTTTAATATTCAGAATACCTTGATTATTCATTTTGGAGCATTCGAGATGTTTTCGCATGCTACTTTCGCCTCCGATAGATCATAGGCGGTTCTTTGAATCAGATGTTCCCATCAATTCTCCCCAGGTGGGAGAAACTCACCTCTGATGAGTAAGGTGGTCTACTCATCACAATCGATGTACTTTCAACCTTTAGCTTGCCTTTTCACTTGATAAGGTACTATTGACGCTTTTCGGTACGCATACTTGTTATTATCCATGTAGCTTTAGTATTCGATTTACCCTTCATTAGATGAGGTATGTTTGATGTTTCCCAGATTGCTTTCTCCTTGCAGTCCAAGCGATTGTCAATTTTTGGTTTACCTTTCCTCCTGAGAAGAAACTCTCGATATGATTGTTGTGTCTTTACCTTGGTAACAAAATATGGATCTCCCAAAACTTTTCCATCTGACCTTTTCACATATTGTTCAGGTAGATATTTGGAAATCAATGGTTAGATAAGATTGGGCTCAGGTGGATGGGCATCAAGGAATTGGTCTGAAGGTTTTGTTGCTGGACCTAAAAAAGGTGTGGGATCCACCAATGTAATCAGTGCATTAGTATTCTTGTCTAGGGGAAAATCTAAACTATCAAAATAACTCATTTTAAAGATCAAAAAATATCCAATATAGCATCTGAACAAACCCTCAACAATTTCTTGCGGAATTTGCTCAGGTTTAAATTGACCCAAAACAAAATCACTATCCTTAAATTCATTAAACAAAATTTGTGAGTTACAAAAGTTTTCGATACTTCAATTGCTCGATATAATCTTATCATTAATTTCATGTAACTTGGACGTTAACTCACAATGCAATGCAGCTCAAGACTTGATTCACAACATGACTCAGAACCTGAATCAATATGCAACTCATGAGATGACTCAACATGCGACTCAAGAATATGAGGTGTATGTGCATCTACAGACTCTATATCCTCATTTGTAGGTGACACTAACGACTCATGTGTAATCGACCCAACCATGGGTTAAAATCTCGGAAATCCGGTACGTATTGGTCTGCCCTCTAACCGATTCGTATCGTTTGTATCATCCGATACATTGAATGTATCGCCGATACAATGTTCAATGCATCAGATGATACATACTATGTTTTTTCTAAGAAAAAAAAATAAAAATCCAAATTATTTATTGAGCGACAATTTGAAATTATTGTTCGATACGATTTGTCCAATACAAACACGAAACTATCATTCATAATGGAAATACAAGTTTCTTCAACACAAATTAGGCTTGTTTCTATCTCTTTTATCTCCTCCTCATTCATCACGGTAGTCGGTTTTTTTAATTTTCCATGCTCGCTATTTTCGTCATCCTCAATGAATAAATTTTGAACGAGAATTTTCGTGGGACATTGATAGGCAAAATGTCCTTGACACTTGGAACAATCATGACACTTATCTGTCTTGATTTTCAAACTCCATAGAAGGTGACAGTGTGTTAAAGGAACATACTTCTTAATAAGTCTCACCTTTATGTCCTCCCATGTGGAGGTGGGTTTACTCCAAAGAAAGTCAATACGACGTTCTATATGGGTCTAAAATTTTTTGGCGTTACCCTCAAACTTTGTTTTAACTAGCCTAATTTTGTACTCATCCGGTACGCCATACCAATCAAAATACTTCTCTATACTAGACAACCACTCCACAAAGGTTTTAGGGTTCATCCATCCCTCAAAATTTGGAACCCCATCCCGAATAGATTTTAGAAACTTCTCGGCAGGGTTGTACTCAGGTTCACGATGATGAGGGTATCCCCTAACTCTATTTCCATCCAAACCATTGAAAGTCCGACAATGATTTTGAAGCCTCATGTTGAGCTTGCATCTAGGCTTGTAGTTTTGTCTAAACCGTGGTCAACTTGGTTGCAAGTTCATTTATGAGAGCTTCGATTTTGACATAATCCATGCTAATGTAGGACTCGATTAACAACACTAACTAGTATGCGACCAATGAATATATAACCTAAAACCTAATATGACCTCCTATTTGACATAACATGCAAACAAAATAAAATTCCTAATGCAAACACCCTAAACTAGAATTGTGCTTTGATACCAATTTGATGCAGTAAAAATGCTAAAACCCTAGTCTTGCAATTTTAAAATCAATTTGAGATTTAATTGAACAATGGAGATATAGAAAATAATCCCAAAACGCATAAAATATTTAATAACTTTATTAGGACAATTTAATTGATCCGATTTGCCTCCTTGAGCATATGAACTTCCCGATCTAGAAAATAGGTCTAATGACAGACTTTAGTTTCGATCTAGTTTAGGGTACCAAGCGACGATTTCGATGTTGGCTCTTGACTCCTTGTTAGGATTTGAATAATATAAGGCCTGAAGGGTTTGAATCGTTTAAAGGGAATTCAAGAATTAGGGTTAGGAATTTAGAAAACAAAATCCTAGCAACAATATAAAAAGGAAAAAATATTTTGGGTTTATAGGTTTTCAATAGAAGAAACAAACTAGATTAATTACTTGACAATAAGAAAAGATAAACAGAGCATATAAAAGATCCAAGGAATCACTTCAAAGAAGATAGTTGACCTCACACCAAACAACACGCGGAAAGAAGAATCGTTCTTCCAAGTTTTGAGAGAACCGCACCCTCAAAGAAAACTTTGATAAAAAGCTCTCAATTTGCATAAGCAATTTTTTTCAATATCCATTAACTAACTCAAATTGTATTTACACTGCCTTTATATAGGCAAATAAACCCCAACTAAACATAAAGTTTGAAATAAGAAAGTCTTAAAACAACTAAAACTCTAAAACAACTAGTTTGCCCTTAAACTTGGCTAACCGCCAATTTGCGGACGAGACTCACGGACATCTGTTCGAAGGTCACGTCCGTCCGTCCTCAACGATATGAACAAAACATAACGGTGCCTAAATCACGGATGTCCGTCCGAATGTCACAGACGTCCTTGGGCATGAATGTCATTGTTCACGGATGTCCTTGGTCACAGACGTTCTTGGACACCGATGTTCATGCCTTAATTTTCAGAACACATTCATTCTTCATTTTGGAGCCTTCGGGATGTTTTCGTACGCTTCTTTCGCCTCCAATAGACCATAAACTGCTATTTGAATCGGATGTTCCCATCACATACCTTATATGTGATGGCCACCTGTATTTCCAAAAGCCGCACCTAGGTGCCTAGGCCCTGCCTAGCCGCTTAGGGCATGCCTAGCGCCTAAGCGTCAACTGCTTTAAGCGCTAATGTAAAAAGTACCTACTTCTCGTTTCGAAGTTGGCATTTCATGCTTAAAAGCGTCCAAAGCGGCACTTTTGGACTATATATATATAATTTTCTTTTTTAAACAAATAAGAGCTTATATAACTTATAAAGTTAAGTATAAGTTAAATAAATTATATAAGCTATACAGCTTATAACTTTATAAGTTTATTTCTTAAGGACGAAAACGATTAGGTAGCTCTGTTAGAGTCTCTAAATCTTGTCAAGATTGTTGCTCATCCATTGAAAGAAAAAGAGGGCACTCAGTCTCTCTCTCTCATTGTTGCTCAGGGGCTATGCTAAAAGAAAAGACGAGTGATTTGTGAATTAAGGGGCACATTTTACCAAAATATTGTGCAAATATATTCTTTCAACTTGCAAATATAATAAAAAATATTTTGGACAAGTAGCATGCATTTATCAACTCTTGGGAGTTGGGACTCTAGTCACTTTACCCAAACATTGATCGGTGTACTTTTGTTCACTTAATGTGGTCAACTGTTGCACGCTGAAACCGTTTGTTTGTAAATTATATGATATTTGTCAAAATGGCGTACCATAATTACTGTGTGGACACTCTTAGAAGAAAGGTGTGTCCCCAATGAAGTAGTCAACGATTTGTCATATCTGAACTCAGGAAGTTGTCTATAAGGTGCATAGGCATTTGACCAATTGTGGTACATGTGTTATCAAATTATGTATAATATAACACTTTCTTGTTTATCAATTGAAATGTTCATTTGGGAGACCAACATATAAATGAAACTTAATCCAAGTTCATTTCTCTAATGGTTTGATCTTTTGATCAGACAGCAAAAATTGTTTGAATCTTTAACCTAAAATATGGACAAGAGTACCTACCATATATCATTTCATTATATTAATTTATTGTCTCTAGATATTATTTACTTTTCCCAACCATTTGTAATTTTGTATGGTAGTCTATATGGTACAATGGATCATGTGCTACAAAATTTATAAAAAAAATCAAGCATTACCTTTTCTTGACGCCTAGGCTCCGTCTAGGCCCCGCTTAAGACCCAAGGGATTCGCTGCCTTGAACCCCTCCTTGACGCTTTTGACAACATTTCTGGCCACTATATGCATATCTAGATTCACAATTTGTTTCTGATTTGTACATTCCCCGTTCAATGATAGTTTAGTGAAAAATTAACAATTGTTTGATCTCTCTTTATTTTTGTTTTTATAAATTTATTAGAAACAGCTAAATGTGGGTTCCAGTTAGTTTGTATTACTAAAATATATGATTTTCTCTATCTGAAAGAGATCTACCAAATGGATATTGACATAATCATTTACTTAAAAGGAATTTATCATGGTACACATGTTTACACAAGAGAACTATAAAGTGGAAATTCTTAGTGGGGCTTCTTAGAGAGTCAAATGAGAGACTAACGTAGGCAAAAGTGGAAAATGATAAAAAAGAGAATAAAACACAAGATTCCGATACCTTCAAACTATATTTCGTCACACACATTGAGCGTGCATCAAACCTGTAGACGGATTTGTAACTAACCCCATAAAATTCAGAAATCCATGTAATTTTGGGTCTAGAACTCAAAAGAGTTCTCTCATTAAAAATATGAAAAATATCTTTGTTCTTCATATTACAGCAATATATAAAGGAAAATTAAACTATCCTATAACTAAGCTAGTAGAACTTGCGAACATGGGTTAAAAATTCGAAAAACCGATACGTATCGTCCAGCCCAAAAACCGATACATATCGGACGATACGTATCGGTTCTGGACGATACATTCCAATGTATAGTCCGGAATTTTGAGCTTTTGTATGGGAGGCACTGATACAGTACCTTGAATGTACCATATCGGTGAGGTCCAAAATTGATACATATCGGATGATACGTATCGGTATCGGACGATATTTTGACCCATGCTTGCGAACATAAGAGAAATAAACCAGCTTGTAGAAGTCAACTTTCAGTGCCTAACATGCCATTTTTTTAAAGTTTTCTCATATTTGAAGTTTCTTGCACACCTATTTCATGTGATCTTGAAATTCTGAACTTCTAACTAAAGGATTCGTAAATAGAAATTTCTAAACCAACTAAATGAAATAAAAGGAAAGTCAATTACACAATCAATCCCATGTACTCTAGGGTTTCTAAACTATCACAATCCTCTTTAATTAAAGTATGACATAAAGGAAGATTCAAATATATGAGAAGGGTCAACTCTCAATCACAGGCTGTCCCTCACATTCCCATAAATTTTAAAAGTCTCTTCTAAATTAGTACTCTTAATTAGATTCTGATTTCTAACTAATAGGAGTCTTTTAAATAAAATCTAAACATCCCCGCCCACTTCATTCTCTCCCGTGACTTATTATATTCTTATTGAACATCTCGTGTATCCTTTATTGGGCCTTATAAAAAAAAGTTCATGGGCATTAAAATAAAAGCCCATTTAAAGGTTTATTTTTTTTCTCTTATTTCTTATATCCGTTCTTCTTTTCATCATGTCAGTGACTTTATTCTGATTTTTTGTGGATTTTTTTTGTTATTTGAATTAATGGGTTGTGTAGCTCCAACCGATTGAATAGGATAAAGGAATCTTTCATGGAAAGTTGGAAACAATTTGCTAGGATAACATTATAGTTGTTAACATTTGTAGTGGTTTATATATTAGGGATATGATGGCTCTGATAGAGTTTTGGTGCACAACATACAAAAGTCACGAATATTAAGCCTATAAGGTAGCTTTGCAAGGGCTTCATCTGATTCAGTTGGTTGTACCTGCACGCAAACTCTTTAATTAATGTTGATAATTTGGGTTTTAGACATGAAAATTAGTGGTTAATGTTTACTGAGTTGGTGACTGTTGTTAATAGTTTTTTATGTTATTCTAGTTGTAACACAAATAATTTTCGGAACATTTATATTTTTCATAGTATTTTGATTTTTCATTCCATTTAATGTATATTATCTATTTCTGTTATATGAATTTGTTAATTTTTATTTTTTGTTTTCCCAGTGTGAATCATCTTATAGTTTCACTGAACCGGTGAACTCACCAGTTTATTTTCTGGTCTGATTTATAGAGCATTGCTTGAATCACGTGCCTTTGAACCTTCAGGCATCAAGAAGTTCAATGATTTTGCCAAGCCATGCTTTTTTTAGTACCTCCCACATTAGGAGTTGTCAGACTATGGACAAGGGAATGAGTTCTCAATTGCATTCTTGGTGACTTATCAAACTCACCATACTAATGAGTAGTCTTGATCAATTTGAAATTAATTTAGTTAGAAAACCGTGAGTCCTTCATTCATTTGGGCCCTGTTACTCCCAACATTTATCTTCTGTTACACTTCTTTATTTGAGGGAGGGAGCTCACACTCCCAACATTGCATCATGCAATCCATTAGTAACCCACTAACATCTAATGTACACACATGATCCATATATGACCCCAATACCTTCAAGCTGGTGTATAGATATCCATCATACCCAGCTTGACAAAAATACGCTGAAGCTGTTTAGACCCAAGGGAAGTGGAATGCCGGTCTGTAAGGTCCCCAACATAATCAACATCACTATAGAAACTGATAAATAAATCCAACATCAAAATAGAATATACCTCTTCTAGGTGAGAACTTCATATACTGTAATATGCGAGGTACTGCATCCACATGAGACACCCGTGGAGCTTGCATGAACTGAGCAACAACTAAGACGGTGATGTAAGATCCATCGAGTGTTAGTGAGGTATACAAGTCACCTAACAAGTCGCTAATACTCGGATGGATTAGAAAGCGGATCCCCAATGTTTGCATGAAGATGATGTTTGGGATCCATGTGAGACTTGGCAGGTCTACATCCCAACGTATTAGTATCATACAATAAATCTAAGACATACTTTCTCTGTGAGGGAGATATCTCTCTAGAAGTCTATACCAAGGAAAAATCTGCGTCGACCCAATTCTTACACCTCAAAAGCTTTACTTAATTATGCCTTAACATGAGTGATAAAGGCAGAGTCATCACTGGACCCACAATGAATGAAGTATGTGTGATTGGAGTGGCATCAAATGAATTGCATACTAAGAACAACGGTGTTGAATCTCTGAAACTACGCCCTAGGAGATTGCTTCAACCCATAAATTAATTTCTTCAGGCAACATACCTTCCCAGAATACTCCCCATGCAGTCGAAACCTAGGTGGGGGATCCATGTATATCTCCTCACTCAAGTGCCCATTTGAGAAATGCATTTTTTACATCCAGCTGATATGGGGGCCAATGATGATGAGCCGTTAAAGAGATAATGATTCCTACATAAGTGAGCTTAGCCACATGAGCAAATGTGGTTGTAAAATCCAAGCTAGACGTTTGATTGAAACCTTTGGCAACTAGGCGCGCCTTATAACATTCAACCCATTCTCTTGATATTTAATAGCAAACACTCATCTACAACCAATTGAGCTTTTGTCAGGAGGAAGATCAACAAGCTCTCATGTCTGATTTTCTGAAGAGCTTTCATTTCTACGTGCATAGCCACAGACCATGAGGGATGCTGAAGGGCTTCATTAATAGATCGAGGAATGAAAATCATGGAAGCTCGAGCCAATAATGCATGATATGAACGTGAGAGAGCATGATATGAAACATAATGGGCATTAGGATGAGCAGTCATACAACTCATCTGGCCTTTACGAATGGCAATAGGTAAGGAGAGGTCATCCACAACAAAGGCAAGAGAGGAGTAGAAGAGACTGGTGGCACAATGATAGGAGAAGCCAAAGGTGTGCAATTGGCTGGTATATCTGAAAGCTCAGATGGCCTAGGAGTATGAGTGGGAGGCACTGACTTACTTTTCTGTTGATAGGTATTTCGAAGATGAAACGACCACACGTAGGTGGTGGAGAAGAACTAGGAACCCTTGCAGGAGGATATGGAGAAATACTGACATGAGGGGATAACACAGGGAGAGGACAAACAATAGACATTGATGAAGAAAGTATGAAGGAGAGAGCTGCATATGAGGCCCGCTAGGGAAATAAGGAAATCCTAAAAAAAACTTACATTTATAAAAACAACCAAGCGCCTAGTCTTAGGATCATAACGTCAATATCCTTTAGACATGGAGGAATCACCAAGAAACACCCACAGAGTGGCTTTGTCGTCAAGTTTATGTCTTTGGGGATGAAGATCTTGAACAAGATAGGTGCATCCAAAAACTTTTGGCTCTATCTCAAATAAAGTGACATTAGGCCTAAGAGCATGAAAAGGATTTGACCCAAGATTCGACTTGGTTTACGATGAATGAGTTGAGTAGCACTAAGAAGAGCAGCATACCAATAGGGTTTGGGAACATGCATCCCCCACAGAAGAGACCTGGTGACATCCATAAGATGCCTATTCTTACTCTCTGCAACACCATTCTGTTGAGGAGTATAAGGACATGTAAGACGATGCATGCTTCCCGTCCTCTCAGGATAAGACTTAAAAGCACAAGAGAAGTGTACTCTCCACTATTACCAAAACGAAGTGCCTTAACACTCTTGCCAAATTGAGTTTGGACCATATTAGTAAAGTTGATATAAGTGGGACAACCGGAGTGATCATCAACTAAAGAATTTTTAGCTTTCTGACGCCAAATGGATCAGACTTTGGCAGTGGCATGGAAGAACGTAGTGCCTTAACCTTGTACCGAAGCAGTTATTGGAGGGGCACCTCCTTTTTTTTTTTTTTCATGTTTAGATGCATTAAAATCACCTACCACCATAACATTATCCAAAGGTGATGTAGGACTTAAAATATCCACCCGTAGATGGTTTCATCTATCAGTAGTCTAGGTAGTTCTGATTATAGAAATCTTAAGAATCGTATCATTAATTCTGACTGAGATTTGCAAAATTGTTCCTTAGAAACTTCTATGGTGATGTGATTTACATCTTCCAGCCAGAAAAAACAATATAGAGCCATGAAAGTTATCGGGGTTTTTATTGGAGAAAGTAGTCTTGGTCTGTAAGGCCCTAAAGAATTTTTTAATGCTACTTGCTTTTTGCCTGATCGGTTCCAAGGGAGCATAAACAAAGGTTTAATTGTATATTTTAAATGATTCCTCTCACATTCCACACAGTTTAACTAACCATTGAAGGGTTTTGGCATCACCTGACCGTGCGACCTAGTAAGGGATTTTGATCGGGTTGTCATTGCTGGTCCCATAATAGCAGTAAGATCGACGGCCTCGTTTTATCTTGATGTTGTGGTTTGTTCCTTCGTAGTCTCTAGTTCACCAGGGTTCAAACAAGTTCTCTCTTCACCAATTATGGCATCATCCCCGAATTCAGAATCCTCCTCAATAGCTGTTAGACACCATGGAAGGATGAGAAGAAGACAGGCTACTAGCAATCGTACGATCGATACTTCCAGAGCTTGCTGCGGAATTAGGCATCAAAACAGTGTTAGCTGTTCGGCAATAAGCATTGTTGCTTGCATCAATTATTCTGAGGCTTATTCTTATAGCCATCGGTAATTCATACTTGAGAACCACCACCAATTAATTTTTCAGTTTTCTTTGGCTCATTGGTGACATCATTATTGGTTCAAATAGCATCTAATCAGCACCATCAGCATAGGGGTGTCGATTTCTGCCTGGCCATCCATGTCTGCATGATCAGATGAAGCAGAATCTGCATTGATTGCACTAGTGGCTTTGCCATTCTGATCCGCAGTAACATTAACAGGTGTAGAATTTGCTAATTTTGTTTTAGATCCATCCTGAAAATAATTAAAATAGTTTGATTAGAAGAATCTTTTTCTACTCCTTGAGCATTATCTTCTTGGGAACTTTCCTTATTAGGATTCACAGCTCCGTGCCAATGACAGTCATCTTCTCCGGCTGTTTTTGACCATTACAGTTGGATTTTCAGATTTCTTCCTCCAGACTTTCACTACTTTGACACCTTCCTTAATAGGATTCTGATCTACATCATCATTGTTATCATTATCTTTCTCGATTTTGCAATTCTTCATATTGCGGCCTTGTTGTTTGCTGTCCGGAAAATACGCCGTTCACAACTATCTGCCTGAAATCAGTCGATCCAGTCCCAACCAATGTTGTTAAATGGCATATGCGACCCTATGCGATGGCATGGCCCAATTGCATATGTGATTGTGCCATGGCACAATTTTTTTTTATTTTTTTCCCTCAAAAATTCAAAAAAATGCGAAATAAATCTTCAAAAATCCCCAAAATTACCCATATAAAAGCCCACTATTTTATTAATTTTGTGCTCTATATTGTAGAATGAGTAGAATATATCCCAATAGGTGGAAGGAAAAATATAAATTTCATTAAAAAATAAGTCAAAATAGTATAAAAATAAAGTGGACCATACAAAAGAAAAGGAAAGAGATCCAAAACGTACTTGTGAGAGTTGTGATATGCATTGGCTTGGGGAAGCCTAAAAAGCAAAAAAAAAAAAATGTTGGAGAAGTATGCCATGGCATACACTGTATGCGATGGTATGCCATGGCATACAATTGTATGCGATGGCATACTTATTGTATCGCATATGCCACCATGACATATGTGATACACCCTTCCTAGATGGCATATGCGATCGCATATGATAACACTAGTCCCGATTCATATACGCTCTGAAATTTTTTCCACATCCATGAAAACATAGACCAATCCTTGCTTCAGAAACTTACAAAGCATTTTGTGAAAGGGTCGATGGATAAAGTCATAAAACTCACCAACTGTTCCTGCAATAGCTTTAAGGTTAGTATATTCGTGGCAGCGTAAGGGAAGTTTTGGAAGGGAAATCCAGCCAGGAACTAGTGTTGCATCGACATCAGATGGCCTGAATTGTGAGGTCCATTGTATCAGTTTCTGGAAGAATCCTTTGATCTCCACTCTAGCCAATAACCAGATCTTTGTCATGTACTCCTGTAATTCAAAGTTGAATAGCAGACGGCGACAGTCGATAATGGATGCTGAAACAGACCCTTCTATCGACCATTCATGATGAATAAAACTACTTCTTTGATGATACGTTTAGCAGTTTCAGAACCATTTTCGGTCTGAGAACTTTACCAAAACTTTACCAACCAGTGTTTATGGAAAACAAATAGAACCTGCTGCAATATCGCCTTCGTTCAAGATTGTAGCAATTTCTCCAAACTTTATAGTAGGAACTTTGGTTCCTCAGCTATTCGATTAATCGCACTTAGTAACTTCCTCACAACTAATCCTCCGGTAGAAGGATTTGGCAAACCAATCCTCCGAAGAAGCCATGGCAGAAATAATCAGCGATTAATAGAAGATGTACAAGAAGTGAGAACACCGAAAAATTCTTGAATGCACCATCGTGAATATATATATATATATATATATATATATATATATATATATATATATATATATATATAT
Source organism: Chloranthus sessilifolius (assembly GCA_021018995.1). Lineage (NCBI taxonomy): Eukaryota > Viridiplantae > Streptophyta > Magnoliopsida > Chloranthales > Chloranthaceae > Chloranthus > Chloranthus sessilifolius. The sequence continues at coordinate 3,304,765 of CM037584.1, forward strand.
ATATATATAACTGTTGAGGGTCATTGGAAAAAACAATACCTGCAAGATATTAACGGCATGGCCGTATGAGGTAGTTAACTGAAAAAAAGAAAACATAGCATCGAAGGCTAACCTTCGAGGCTTCGATGTTATTACTCTTTTTTCAACTGGAGGAATGGTGAGTTTTTTTTTTTTTTTTTCCTTCTCCGTCTGAACAGATATAAGTAGCACACTTCTGATTTGTAGCCATCCTGTGGCTGCTTTTTCTGATATATAATTTTTGAAAAGAAGCTTATTTTGAGAAGAGATTTCCCAAGTCTCACAGCCCATTTAATGTTTTTTACATATGCTACAGCTCCGCTCCCTCTGCTGTCTTCTCCTACATGTTCTGGGTTTTTTTAACTTCTCTGATAATATCCAACCTGAGGTGTCCAGTTTTTTCTTTATAAACTACAATGCACTTGGGGAAAAAGCAGAGCTAGCTATCTCTAAATTGTTTGGTCACGCCTGCCTTGACAATTATCTTCTGCTGTTCAGGATCTGCAACAACAACAAAGATATGAAAGAGAAGCAACACTGGCCGAGATCGATCGTAGCCGCATGATTTTACTCAAGAAACTCAAGGAGTACAAAGGCGATGACTTAGAAGTCATACAGGAGGTCTCTTCATTCGTTGGCGAGACAGTGGAGCGCGACGACGATCTCCTTCTTCCTCCTTATCCAACGCGCCTTCCTGATTCCTTGATTTCAGAAGCTTCATACTTCCCCTCCGTACCTAAAAAATTCTCCCGAAATAGGATCATCGAAACCAAGGCTGTGGGTGAACTTGGGAAAAGCCAGAGTAGATCTGTGGCCCGAGATTCGCCGAAAGGGATCAAACTTTTCTTTGGGATGGCTGCTAAGACCTTGCTTACACTTGTTAGTGTGGTATCTATTCTAAGCATAGCTGGTTTTGAGCCGAGGCTCCAGAGAAGGGCCCCTCATTTCCGGGTTCTGGAGCTGTTTCAGAAGCCAACAGTAGAGGAGAACAGATCTGCACTGCAGTGCCCTCCTGGAAAAGTTCTGGTGATCGAAGATGGGAATTCCCGGTGCCTCGTGAAAGAGCGGATTGAGATTCCATTTGAGCGTGTTGTTACGACGCCAGATGTAAGCTATGGATGTGGGTGAAAAAAGTACATAAAATGACGCTTTTTTAAAATGTAAATTATCTGATATCGGCGAAACATTGGAGTCAGTTTTTGGTATCAGTGACCTTTGTGGTTGGAGTGCTACGTTTTAAGAATTAAGAGTTAGATACAATGTTTGCTCATTCGTCCACAGTTTATATGTTTTAGCAGGTTGGAATGCTGGTGTTCAAACAAATTGATGAGCTATCCTTCTAACAAATGTGAGTTGGGTATGAGGTTGACCCGACCCATTGACAGCCTTAGAGCTGGCCTATGCTATAAGTGGCGTTCGAAAACAACAAGGTTCCATGAATCTTATTGATAGACGTCAGTAGCCGCCTCAAAATGGCCTGCCCCTTAGGGAAATCGGCCAGCTATCCCCTTGGCTACCGGTATTTACAACCACAGATTGAGTCTACGCAGCCTGAGGTTTCTACCATTCAAAGAGTTGACCATGTTGAATCAGAAGTCTTTATCTCCGAAACAATAGATTCTGAGATCATAGCACACCTCTCAGACAATTAGTTGTTGATTTGAGGTCGAACACCTCTCCAAACTTATCCAAGAACCCCTCTCATGGTATGCCCAGTGATTATGGTCGCATTTGGTGATGTATGTCACATTGAATCAACACTTGACCATGTAAGAGATGAGCCACGATCTCAAAATCTATTATTTGAAATATTGAAATGAAAAAGGATCTCCATAGTATAATTTAAGGCAATCAAGAGGTTTTTAACGGTTGGTTGCATAGACTGATTCTTCTGCTGTAAATATCCGTAATCCATTCTGAATGGCAGTCATCATTTTTTTAATAATTTTATATTCTTAAATGGCGGTCCGAATCTTTGCTGATGCAAAATACAAGACAAAATTCAAATCCACCGTTGTATTATGCCCATGGTTTTATAGGGTGGCTCCCTTGTTTCGGCCCTTTTACACTGTCGAGTATGTTGTATATGACATCAGCGTCTTTCAAAACTCAGGTCCGTTACTCACCTCCCTGTAAAGTCACCTTCTAAAAAACACCTTACACCACACTAAATCACCCCCCTCTCTCTCTCTCTCTCTCTCTCTCTCTCGTGTGTGAACAACCAACAAAGAACCCATCTTATTAAGCTCTACCTAGCAAAAAGTTACATGGATCTCTTAACGTCAACTCCTGCTTCAATTGGTTCTTCTATGCTTTCAAAGGGTGCGTACAACTAATACCCCTTCTTTTTCTCTCTTTGAGTCGCGTGTTATACTATTTTAGAAAATTTTAGGAAAAACTTTAACTGAACGAGTCATTCAGTGAAAACTTTAAAAGCGTTTATAATTGAAATTACCGATTCACTCTTTTTCTCAATTAAATTATCAGACCACCCTTATTCTTATTTTAAATACATGATATCATTTGTGTTATATGAATTCCAAGGGGTTAGGTGAGCTGACCAGGTACCTGCTTCCAAAAGCAGGAGACATGAGTTTGAATCCTCTCCTCTCCTTGAGGTCACCTTAGGGATTTATATCCTGTGGAGGTCCGGATACCCAGGTTATTCCCAAAAAAAATTTATTTTGTGTTATAGAACATTCAATAGAAGGGTATATAATTTTAATGATAAATGTTTCTTACATATAGATGGGATGCTTTTTTAAGACCTTTTGCGCACTTTGATACCCTGTTTGTTAACATGAGTTCTGGCAAAAATAAGTTGGAAATTTGAAATTTCCCACAAAACTGTAATTTGCAAGTGTTTGGCAATATGGTGGGACCCACAAACTAGAGTTTGATATGGGTTAAAAGCTCGGAGAAATTTTGGTGGCCACCCTCGCAACCCGAAATTTGTTCTTTTCAACTCGGATATTTTATGCTTAAAATCTTTTGATTGCTTTAGATTAATCGATCAAAGTTTTTTTTTTACCATAATTTTTCATATAATGGATCTTAAGACTATGAGCTTATCATCAAATGCTCAATTTTTTTGTTGATATGGCACACATGTCAATACCTCTTTCTTCATGCCCACACATTCTTTGAAAGCGCCTACATCTCAGACCCTTGAAAAAAATGTTGATTTCTTCGGATTAGATAATGGAGATCTTTTTTAGCAAATATCTTCCACAAAATAGATCTTAGGTTCATGGTGCATCAATCTGACGATCATTTTTTAATTTCCTGTATCACCGATACCCAAAATATGACTCTTCAATAATATAACACACATCGTGCTCAAACGTGACTTTAGGGCCATATTTTGGGGACTGGGGACACATGAAATCACAAACGGGCCATCCGATAGGTGTTGCATGATATTAAGATCTATTTTATGGACGATCGGGGTGAAAAACAATCACCCTCATCTGATCCGAATAAATCAATAGTCTTCAAGGGGTTTGGGACGTGGGTGCTTTCAAAGAACGCATGGACGCAAACAGAGGTACCCATAAACAACGACGCCAATAAATGTAACCCAACCATCTAAGCCAGTTAATTTGAAAGCCATGATCTAAAGATCATAAGTGAAAGATTGGCACCAAGCATAATCTTTATCATATGACTCAATGCACTTCAAAGCCATTATCCGATTAAACAGTTGATTGTATCGAATCATATGATAGAGATTGAGTTTTGCACTACTCTTTTGCATCGTAGATCTGTAGATCATGGCCTTTATATCATATGATTTAGATGTAACCTCACCTCATAATCGTACTATTTATTTGCACTGTAAAATCGTAACCTCACCCCATCTCCTCCGGCCAACATGCATTGATTGCTTTGAATTTGAAAAAGGAGATTGTTTTTATCCCAATCTTCCAGATGATGCATCTTGAGATCATGGGTATATTAATTTTTTCATTTCATGTTGCACCCATTCCAAAAAATGACTCGTGATTTGTATTTGAGCTTGATGCATGTTTCACGAGTTTAGAATTACTGTTTGGGATTTGTACTAGGCGGAATAAAAAACTATCTGAGTGTATGCCTATGATCTCAAGACCCATCTTGTAAAAAGTTGGGACAAAAAAAGAAATTTATGTTCTAATTTAAAGCGACTAATGCATTTTAGCCCGACGAGATATGGTGAGGTTACATGTTCACATGGAGTGAAAAATGGCGCCTTCAGAAAATAATTTTACACAATATAGCCATACAACTGAAAAATAAATAAATCAAACCATAGTAAAATTTTAAAATAAAACTTCCCATGAGCTTTTTTTCTTCACCAATCCATGGGAAGTGAAAAAAAAAGAAACTTATCATGAGTTTTATCAAACAAGGCATGAATGTCTCATTGGGAGTCCCAAAAAATCATGACTTCCTAAAACCTTTTAAAGCAGTACAACACGATTAAAACTTTCCACTTTTTTTTAATCTAAATTTCTCTAACTATAATACGCTTGTGCTACAGAACCTTATAAATTCGGTGCCAATACCTTTTCAAAGGCACGTGCCTTCCAATCCAAACATGTGATGGGGATCGGAATTGGGGGCACCCGGGATTTTTCATGGCTCAAGAGAGGTGGATTTGGGAACAACGCCCTTCTTTGCAAAACACCGAAATTAATTAAAAGTAAACCATGTTTATGCTTTTGGCTAATTTTTGAAGGGTACCAGTATTTACAAGCCAAGCTCGGGTTTCACGTACATAAACTATTGACTACTTTGAATCAGACAGTGGTAAACGTTTTTCGCCTCAAATTTCCACCCAAATGGATCTTGAGATTATTGATCTGCCATCGGACAGTCCGATTTTCATATTACATGAAACACATCCCAAAAGTAAATATGATCATGTGCATACATCAAATGTGGTTCTTGGATCACTTTTCGAGATGTGTACCATTTGGAATCAAAATCCGAGCGAGCGTCTGATGATAGGCCTATGATCTAAAGATTGATTATGTAGAAGATTACGATGAAAAGAGATCTCAATGGTATGATTCAAAGTAGTAGACAATTTAAGTATGGTGAAATTTGGATTGAGAAGAAGAATCTTGGATTGAAAATAAAGTTACCCAATTTTTATGATAAATTACTAATTAGGGTTTTTTGGGTTGTGATTTGAAGGTGTGGAGAGAGGGAGTGGTGGGTTGTTGAGAGTGAAAGGGTTCAGTGAAGAACAAGAGGGTCTTGTCGTCAAGTCTTGGAATGTGATGAAAAAAGATGCTGGGGAGTTGGGGCTTAAATTCTTCTTGAGGTAATCCTTAATATATCTTGAAGTTTCTGATCTTAGCTTATCATTCACGGAAATTAGGAAGACTGAAAAATGAAATCTCTGTTGGATCATTTGTTTACTTAAAAACATGTGGGTAGGTATGCTAAGGCTTCGTGCAAGAGCAGAAACGCTTGGAATCCGAGTTTTTGGTTCATAAAGTGGTGTTTCTAAGCGCTTTTTTATTTTTTCTGATGTTTGTAAGTTTTACTTGGATGTTGTGTTCTCTGACCTTGTTCGAGTGAAATCGACATAATGAATTTCCAGAAAAACGCTCAAATTCTGAGCTCGTAAAAGTGACGGCAATATACACCACTAAAACTAGTAAAGTGAAACTCAAGAACACATGAATGTGAGTTTTTTCTGGGAAAAGTTCTGAAAAAATCAAGAATTTGAGTAAGTTAAAAAAGAAAACCTCAGAAAAGTCAGGAATCTAAATAAGCTCAAAATCTACAAGATCTTGAGCTGACAGGATTTTTAGGTTTTTTGAGAAAAGCTCAGAATCATCCGAAGGAGGCCTAAAGGTCATTGGGTTGTGTAGAGGTCTAACTGGTTGAATAATGAAGAAAATAAAATGAATGAAATGTTTTGCAGGATCTTTGAAATTGCGCCTTCAGCTCGGCTTTTATTTTCCTTCTTGCGAGACTCAGCTGTTCCTCTGGAGAAAAACCCCAAGCTAAAACCTCATGCCGTCACCGTTTTTGTCATGGTAGGTCAGGGTGACCCTTATAGTTTTTCTCTTTCTTCCAAGTAAAATTATTATTTTTATATTAAACTTTTATCTAATGTTAAATCTTTAGTGAAGTGGATAAAATTTCAATGCATCATGTTCAAGTAGACTGTAACCTTGACTTGTTATTTGAAGGGTGAAAAGTGTGATAAATATATATATATTTTTTTGACTGATAAACTGCTACCCGTAGCATGTGATCTAAGGTTTGACATAGGCCCATTTCTAAGCCCATTTCTCTTACTAATATAATAATATGTTCTCTCTTTATTGCGGATATTTTTCAATCTCAATGAATTTTGTGAACATATAACTTTTCATATAAGTAATTGAGAGATGGGGAAATGCTGTAGCTATTGAAGGCTGCACTGGGCTGCACCTAGAAGTCAAATCACATGCCATATGGCACGATGAACTCAAAATAACATTCGTTTTGGATTGATCAGTAACGTGACATGTGATTTATTTTTAAAACTTTTTTTTTACTTTTTTGACCTCTATATGAACATTTGGGTCAAAGATAAGGTGACACTCCACAAATTTGATATATTGATTTTATTGATCTTTGACTATTTTTAAAGGTGAATATGCTTCAGATAGAGCTCAATTTTTTTTGAGTGATACCTAATCGATGTTATTCAAGTGGCTGTGGCACCCGATCCTTGTGATCGGTGCCATGTAGTGCCCATATTCTTTGGGTGCAACCCTCAAGGCTACATCCGGGTGCATAGTCCCAGGCCTCTCAAAAAAATTGTAGAGTTTATAAATGGGTAGCTTTATTTGCGCCCAAACATTCTCTGAAAGCGCCTACGTCTTGGATCCCTTGGAAATCGTTAATTTCTTCGGATCTGATGATGGAGATTGTGTTTCACCTCGATCTTCCACACAATGATTCTTGAGATACACCTATCAGACGATCACTTTTTGATTTCATGTGTCACGAATCCTAAAAAATGCTCCTAAAATCAGGATTGAGCATGATGTGTGTCATATAATTATTGTAGAGACCAAATCTTCAATTGTAAATACAGGTACCCTTAAATATATACGTAAAGTAATTTTATTTGTCCTTAAAATCTGACCATGGAATCTTACTACGTTTGTAACAATTAATTGATTGTTAATTTTTTTTTTCAGACGTGTGAATCGGCAGTCCAACTTAGAAAGGCTGGTAAAGTAACGGTTAGAGAATCGAGTTTGAAGGAGTTGGGTGCCACGCATTTCAAATACGGGGTTCTTAGCGAACATTACGAGGTAAAAAAATTGACTGTTTGTTAAGGGTAAAAAATCACGAGGTAAAAAATCTAATTCTACATGGTAAGACCTCACCATTGCTTTGTTCAGTAAACCTACTTTTTAGTTTGTTACAAATGATGAATTAGTAAACATACTGTTAATAATGGATTAATTGATAAAAATAAGTTAATAAAGAGTTAGGGGAGAAATTATATATTTAAGCACATGGGACAATGATCAAGTCCGATCATGGTTTGAAATCTCAGATTTCTGAGTTGTCTCATAGAGTCTTGAGACCGAGATGGTGTGAAACAAAAATAAACCTTTGAATGATCTTACACTATTAAAATAGGTGTTTGATCTTACACCATTAGAGAATACTTTACTGTTATGCCATGTGATAAATAGTTGGGATCAATCTAAGCAGTTCAAGTGATTGTTCATGATTGAAACATATCTTAGGTAAAAGAATCACACCTATAAATCAATTATATACTGTTAGATCAAGGATCTTCAATATTAGCTATTAAAAAATAATAATAATAGCAATATAAGTGTGGACAGATTTGGATACAACATGATAGCCATTCACGAGATTATCACATAGATAGGATTGTGTAAGATTAAATAGTATTACAAAGAGAATGAGTAGTCCACTTTCATTAGTGTACAAGCCTAACACCTTATACAAATTATAATATAAAAATAATATTTTTGATGTTGCATCTGGAACGAATCAGAGTAAAATCTCGTCTTGTTGAGGCCTGAGACGTGAGCTGTCTCGTCTTGGGTGAGATTTCAAGTAATGGGTCCAACTAATTGAGCCTGATTGTGTGTTCAACTAGATATGCATCCATTGAGTATTAGAGGATTTTAGACTTTCATAGTTTCCAATTTTATAAGATAGCATGTAGTCAAGATTCTCTCATATCCAATGGCGGTAGATCGGGTTGAGCACGAAATCAGGTTGAACCAGTTGAATGCGTTTTATTAATCTTAGATTGCCTAACCGCATGGTTAAATAATAATGCATCGACTTTACATTTGTGCTGCTCCGATCTGTAACATCAAGTTAGATCCATATTTATCCTAGTTTTGAAATCTTAAAAAAAAAAAAAAAAAAAAAAATCTATAAAAAAACTGAAACCACTCATTTAAAAGGTATTTTAATTATCTTTTCAATAAGTGTAAAATTTTGAAGTTTCGATAAGTAATTCAAAAATTATGATTAAAATATTTCTAGGGCGTCAAGTATGCCTTCGCTAATTCCGTACATTTCACCCAATTTTGAAGGATTATAAAACTTTGTATTATTAAAAATTTTAAGTTGAAAATGTTGTCCAAGTTACTTATTTTGCGAAATCTAAGATTGTAATATCAGGAGATCTATGGCTAAAATATAAATAGTGACACTTGGAGATAATAGATTTACCTGCCCAATAAGAGACCAATTGGTCGAGTAGCCCAGTTCCCGCTTATGGGATGCTCTTTTTCCGCTTATGGGATGCTTTATTCCCATATTAATTATTAAATCATTTTGAACCTGGGCTATAAGTGTTCCATCCCTCCTTTTCGTATGACTCGTTTTAAATTTAGAGAGCCTAGTGTGATAGAATTGGATAATATCATACCAAGTAGGTTTGGGTTGTTAGAGAGAGAGAGAGAGAGAGTCAAGTGCATGACTACAAAACTGTAGGTTGGACGCATCACTAGGCCCACAACAGCAGGAGACGAATAATCCGGTGGCCAACTGTCCTCTGGTGACCCAAAAAAAGGAGCTGCTACGAGCACAATACTTTTTTTCTTGATGGACACCGCGCTGGGAGGACTTGCCAAGACAGTTCTGAAAATGTGCGGAAAAGGCATATATGAACCCTAAGAAGTTACAAATATTAGTCAAATATTGGTAAATATTGGTGGATATGGCCTATATGTATCCTAAGAAGTTACTTTAATATGGTACAATTTGGCCGATACATATCCACTATATTTGTACATATCGGTTTTAAACCCCTAGATCTATGGGTTTGGAGCTTGTAATTGACTTGTTTGGAGTGGTTTTAGGTTACGAAATTTGCATTGTTGGATACTATAAAGGAGGCGGTTCCAGAGATGTGGTCATCAGATATGAAGAACGCGTGGGGGGAGGCCTATGATCAGTTGGTTGCAGCTATTAAGAAGGAGATGCAGCCTGCTGCTTCTCAAGACTCCTAGTACACAAGTTTTACTATGCAAATTTTTATATTTTACCTATTAAAATATCAGATTTTGAGTATAAGTGAGAACCTCTGTTTTGATTACTGACCCTTTAAAAAAAAAAAAAATTGATGGATAGTCGATCTAGTAGTAACTAGTAACTTCATTTCTATTGCGTGCATGGTATCAAATATAGGCCAATACCGATACGTATCGACGATACATATCGGTTTTTTGGCAAACCGATACGTATCGATTTTTCGGCAAATAGATACGTATCGGTGCCGATACGTATCGAGTATCCAACTTGGTATCGGCCAATACCTATATATTATTTATTTATTTATTTATTTTTAAATGGGCCGATCAGTATCGATAACAGCCATTATGTATCGGTCATATCAATCTCCATGGACCGATACTCGATATCGATACCGATTTTGACACCTTGATTGTATGCATGCTGCTGGATAAGGGAGATTTATATACTTCAGCTTTGGTTATAGAATTCTAGAAAGGAAAAATTTTGAGATCTAGGATTTTGTTTTCAAAAATGATCAAATTTAGGATATAAGTCTAATAATTAGCATATTCAGGATCTAATTACTGTAATTGACGCTAACCTCCACCAAACTGGAAAAATGGCAAAAATACTACTTTCATATGAGAAGACCGCAACAATCTTTAAATGACCATTGCAACTTTTAAAGATCGAATCATCTTTTAGAAACAAATTTTATTATTTTAAAGATAGCTGCAGTCTTTAAAGGATGGTTGCGGTCCATTATAGACCGTTTGAATCTTTCAAAGACCGAATCCGTCTTTCTTAGATTGATTGAGATAACTTCAACTCGATTCAATCTCTCAAAACCCAATTCAATCTATCAAAATCATTTGATTCAGTCAAATTTAGGGATTTATGTTTGCAAACCAAAGCTATTTTTATCATTTCATAAGTTGGTGAAAGTTAGTGACAGTTTGGGTAGTTGCAGAGGTGTAGCTAGGATTTTTTGTTGTTTTATCATTGATTTGGGAACTTATATGCAAACAAAAGTTGTATAAGAATTATACTTCATAGAATCTTTAAATCCAATCCTTTGGTTTGAAATTTCCAAAGATGCCGTCTTGGATCTAATAAATTTTTCCTCTAAAAACGATATCTTTGTTTACAACTCAAAATATCAAAATTGAACTCTCATATAAAATTATCAGAAAAACTACGCAAAAATCATCTCGCTTCTTAAACGTTTGTAAGTAAAACTGAAAAGTATCACATTCTTATTATAAAAATAAAAAGCAGATTCTCTCTCTCTCTCTAATAGGGACTTTCTCCAACCACATTTCCTGGTGGAAAATAGAAGCAAATGGTAAGTGTAATGTGCCCTTTTACGCACCTAGCTTGGGCGCACCCCAGCTCCAAGCTCTTCCGCCACACAACCTGTTTGTAAACCCCACAATCGTGGCCGTCCACGCACGAATTGTTGGTGTGTCTGTAGAACTTTTTCTCAGCCACCCACGAACCCACGGCCATGCCAGGTGTCACCACTGAGCCGCTTCCCCACGACTGGTTCGCGCCGTACTTGCTTGAAGCCAAGTCAGCAAACTCACACCCCTTCTTGTCTCTTTGGACCCTCACAAGCTGGCTCACATCAGCGGCTAGCTTTTTGCTCCACTGAAGCCGGCTCACTCCAATCTCGGCTCTTGCTCGGTTATGAGCCGTGAGAAACTCCTCTGTGGCATTGGGCTTAGGCTTCGGAGGAGCCACGGCTTTAGCCGAGCCAATGCACAAAGCTAGAGTAGTGGCCAAAGCCAGCAAGCCGTAGGTGAGTTGGTGTGGCATGACGAAGAGGGCCATTTCATGCGTTGGGAGTGAATTGAGTAAGAGTTGCATCATTATTTATAGGGGCAAAAGTACCACTCGATTAAGATATCCAAGGGGCAAGCTACATCGGGAAGGGTTTTGGCCCTTGTTGGATGTTTCTAGCCATCCGATCAGAACACCTTATGTAACTCAATCTCGACCATTGCCCATGTATTACCGGTGCCCCTTTCTCATGAAAGTAACTTTAGCATTATGTGCATACTCAAAATGATTTGAAGGTCACTTTTTTCAGTTTGTACCACATAAAGAAAAAATTGATCGTCTAATGATACGCCCATAATCTCATGATTCATCGTATGAAAGATTGAGAAGATAAATAATCTTTATCGTGAAATTCAATACAACCAATGCATAATGAACTCAAAAATTTGGTGGGTGACTTTAAAGGTACTCCAACAAAACAAAACTTGGATAGAAATTGTAGAGAAAGACATCCAATTGATAATGAAATATAACGTCCACCATTGCTAGTGAGCGGGCAAGTGCACCTAATACGAACTCTAAGCATTAATGGATGGTCAGCTCCCTAGATTCGTTCACGTGACTCCTTTTGTACGTCGGAATCCGTCTCTATAGCGGGCCCGCGATTGATAGCTATGAAAGTAAGTGCCCACGTGACCCGCTTTAATGGGAGGGGTTTGACTCTTTGTTAAGTGAACTAGAGTTATTTCAAGCCTAGAGATAAAATTTCGCATTTTTTATACTTATCGTCGATCCGTATCGCGTATCGTCCGATCTATTGAATATATTGTTTTAATATATATATAATTTTCAAAAAAATTTAAAAATCAAATTATCGGCTGATACGGACGATACGTATCGTTCGATACGTATCGCGTATCGTTCGATACGTATCGCGTATCGTTCGATACATTCAATGTATCACCGATACATTGAATGTATCATTTTGATATTTAAAAAAAAAAAAAAAACTCATAAATCAAATTATTGGACGATAATTTGAAATTATCGCCCGATAATTTGAATGTATCTCCGATACGGGCGATACATTGCCCGTATCGGATGATAATTACCCTATTTTTTAGGGGGTACGATACATAGGCAATATATCATACTGCCCAGGTCCAAAATCAATATGACCTATGTATCGTACCGCCCAGATTCAAAACCGATATGTATCGGTATCGAACAATTTTTTGACCCATGATTCAAAATATCTGTATTATGTATATCTAATCTTGAAAAATGTGGTCAAATGTATAAACAAAATCAATACATCAAGATAAACGGAGTCATCAAGATGTATGGAGAATGGTACTCAAACTCTAACCATCAAATTTTATTTGAATTTTTTAAGAAAAATTGAAGACTGCGAACAAATTTGACGAGGACAATGTGTAGGCAGCTGACGTGGTGTGACGCGTTTGATTGCATTGACATGCATTAATTGAGCCTCACTACACTTATAGCTAATTGTGTCATGCCACATCTGCCGCTTGTACTTTATTTGCATAAAATCTGTCTTTGATATAACATTATCCTTTTATTGATTTAATATATTTTTTAAAATCACAGAGCACATGACACATATTTTCAAAATAGGTATCGTTTTAAATCACATGTATGTCACATGTGATCTAGGATTATATATATATATATATATATATATATATATATATATATATAGCCAATTAGGTCCTCCAATGGAGAATGATCACCGTCCTCCAAGATACACGTGGAGCATGAAGAACAATGACTGTCCTCTAAGATACACGTGGAGCTCCATGTGACATTCAAAACATATTTTGGTTGCCATATGAAGTACGAGTGCTTTTTTAAAATCAATTTTCAAAAAAGTAGTTTTAAAAAAATATTATTAAAGAGCAAGTCAAACTTGGATTAGTTTCAACGGTCCAAATTTTATTACTAACGAAATACATGGTAAAAGTGAGTTTTCAATTTAATTTTTTTTTCAAAGATAATCTAAGCAATGCACCTGTCTTTGTGGCATCAAATTAGTGTTACTAGTGCTACATGAAGCTCCATGTAGGATCTTGGAGGATGCTCATTGTCCTCCAAGATAGGCAACATCGATCAAATCCCATCAAAAAATAATAATTTGTTTATATGACTTTTCCGTCATTGAATATGTAGTCAACGTTGGCAAAAATAAATGTACCAAAGTTTTAGGGCGTTACCTTATCTTTGACCCATAAAACGGGACGACAAACAGTCAAAATGATATATATATATATATATATATATATATATATATATATATATATATATATATATATATATATTAAATCATATGTCCCATGCCCGATCAACCCAAAGGGGGATTTATTTTGGGTTGATCATGCCACATGGCATGTAATCTAGCGGTTGGGCCGACATGCCATCTTTCACGGTTCAAAAAACACACAGTGGATATGAGTTTTCAATTTTTTTTTACCAAAGATGATCTAAACAATGCACTTGCGCGAGCTCCACGTGACATCGAAACAATATTTTGGGCGCCACATGAAAGCTTGGAGGGCCGTGACCGTCCTCCCATGGAAGACAGAAACCTTTTCCATATAAGGAGCCGGTTCCATCCACCATGGGAGGACGGTCACCGTCCTCCAAAGTTAACGTGGAGGTACACGTGACACCCAAAATACTGTTTGAGTGTCACCTGAATCACAGGTGGACAATTTAGGTCAATATTAAAAAAAAAAAAAAAAAAAAAAAAAAAAAAAAAAACTTTTTAAACTACAAGTCAAAGTTTGATGGGTTTCATTGATCCACATTTCACGGTTCAAAAAACAGACGGTGGAGATGAGTTTTCAATTTTTTTTTCAAATATGATCTAAGCAATGCACCCAAGCTCCACATGGCATCGAAACAATATTTTGGGTGCCACGTGGGGCTCCACATGAAAGCATGGAGGATAGACACCTTTTCCTATATCCTTACTGCTATATAAAAGTAAAAATAGTTTCTGTTATATTTTCATGCCCAAAATGCCCCTAACTCATATCTATATAAAGCCACAAGTCCTGCAAGTCCCGAAAATAGAGAAACATAGTTCTACTTTTGATAATTAATCTTCTACTTCTAATTAAACTAGGACTCTGCTTCGGCAAACCTTAAACATGAGTTCTCCTGCAACACTCCAACCAGACCATTCGTCACCATCGGCTCCAGATTTTCTGAGTTTTTGTCATCCTTGCAGGAAGAAGCTTCATGATTTGGATATTTTCACGTACATATATTCCTTTATTTATTTTATTTTATTTACTGCTTTCCGATAAAACTTAGCATCCTTGCTTTGATTGCTGGATTATAGTAGTAACTAATGTCACTAATATTTCCCCCCTTTTTTTGATTTGATTGAGTATGCACGAAAATCCTGATGAATTTAGAAGCATATTGTGGTTTTATAAATTTTTCAGATTATTTTTCAGAATTTCTTTCATCTTTTTTATTTTTATTTTTTTAATTATTATTTTTATTGGTGATTGTGATCAATGATAACAATTTCAAATTTTCATCCTTTTTAATAGAAATAACTCTTATCAATTTAGTTTACTATACTTTATTTTTGACCTCTGAGATAGTCGACAAAGGTGACCAACTGGTGAGAACAGAAATAACTCTGATCAATTTAGTTTACTATACTTTATTTTTTACCTCTGAGATAGTCAACAAAGGTGACCAATTGGTGAGAATATATCTCTAAAGAAATATAAATATCTGAAATTTTGAAAGAGCTTCTTTGATAATTGTAGATAGAGGATTTTTTAGTAAGCTATTAGCCTTTTTCTCAGTGTTTGCTTGGTAAATTTTTGAAATAGACCTTTTTTAGGTGTGTTCATCCAATCCTTGTAGTCCTCTGTTATCGTGATTTGTGGTAACCACGTTGCTCTTTTTTTACAAGTATTAACTTTCTTTGCTGACTCCATCATCTATGACATGTGAAAACTCAATCTAGGTCATCTAATTTAAAGTTCATGATCTATAGATCCTTAGTGGACAAGATTAGAGCAAAACGCGATATTTATCGTATGATCTATTGTTGTCAACCGTTGATTCAAATAATAGCCTTTGACTATATTTAATCACATGATGAATATTATATTTCATTCCAATCTTATCCACTAAGGATCTATTGATCATGAACTTTAAATCAAACGGCTTAGACAGCGTTTTCACATATCACACGTCCCTAAAATACAAAGTTTTTTTTAACCTCGGTGTATTCACTTAAAAAGCGAGTGCAAGTAATGGCTCCCATTAAAATATCACAATTTTATTGCTATTTATAGTTGAAAACCAAAAAATGATTAGGTAGGAGTAGGAAACTAAAAAAATCCAAAACCCGTTAAAACCGAAAAATAGTAAAAAAATAATAGAAAACCCGAACCCAACTGAAAAGGGGAAATTTTCGAGTTTCTGTTTCAAAAAATAAAGATAAAACCAAACCGAAAATGATCAAATTTGTTTCGGTTCTGGCTGAATCGAAAACTGAAATTTTTAATTTTCGTTCGGTACCTGAACTTGCATGCTTACCAATGGGCAACACTCATGGTTTAATAGCTTATATTCTTTTGCTTAATTATTTTATAATGTTGTTGTTACCTTTTAAATAAGCAAAATTTATGATGGCATTTTTTGTGACAACCGTTGTCCCAAAGTTTAGGTTCAGGAATTATTCGGTATGCAATTAGTTGATTCAATTCGGATAATTTAACGCATCAACATATTTTATCAAGGTAAGTGGGTAAGTGGGAACTGTCATGATTTAATATCTTATATTCTTTTACCTAATTATTTTATAATGCTGTTGTTATCTTTTAAATAAGTAAAATTCTTAGTGACATATATATATATATATATATATATATATATATATATATATATATATATATATATATATATATATATAATCATTTGTTTTCAAAGGTCATTTGGGCTGTTGTCAATTGGGTCTCGGAATCTCCAAAGAAATCAAAATTCTTTCATAGGTAAGCCTTTTATTTGTTCCTTAAATCTTCTTTCAGTTTCTAAAGTTTGTTTCAATTTATGGTGATGAGAATTGTGATATGAATTGTTTCGATTCTAGCATGCTTGTTTAGATGATTTTGTGATATGGGTTCTGATTGATCTGACTCTTTTGATAATATTTTTTGATTTTGTGATTTGGTTTATTGGGCGTAGATGGAGATTTAATGTATTGGATTATTGTAATGGGTTTTAGGTCGTTTTTTATTGATTTCTGTATGATTAATTTTTATAGAGAAATTATTATTATTTTTTGTTCCAATTATTGGGAGCTCCAGAAGAATTTTTTGTTAAATCAGTTGAATCAAATAGAGCCTAAAGTTGGCTTCTTGTACATCGGAATATATAATCTCAAAGTTTTATTTTTACTTTATCAAAGTTGTTCTTAATAACTAATTTTATTCATTCTCATAATTATAACTTGACATCTTTCCAATATTTTACAATATTTATCAAGAAATAAATAATAATTTTTTATTTAATTGAAAATTTCAGATTATTCTTATTTGTTAGTTTTTATTTTTTTCTTCATGCTTTATAGTTTACAATATAAGTTATATATTTTTATTTTTATTAAATTATTTTATAATTTTAAATTATACATAATGAAAACATATGAAACATAATAAGAAGTATTTTTTTTTTAATAAATAAATCATAAACATAATAATGAACACTTGAAATACTATATTTTTTTTATGTTTAAATCACCCGATAGATATCTAAAGATCAAGCTTAATCATTTAAAGGTCCTAATGTCCACGTACATTTGCACATGCCTTTTTACTAGTGTATATATATATATATATATATATATATATATATATATATATATATATATATATATATATATATATTAAAAGAGAAGTTGGGATTGTTCCGGGCAGCTAGCTCTACCGGCATTTTTTTTTTTTGATAATGAATATATCCATTAATAAAATTTGGATGGATGATATCCCTTCCCAATTTCATGATGTAATTATTTCTGATTTTAGCTCTATCGGCTTTTGATTTAACCTTTACCTGTAAAATGCAATTTTGAGGCCATAGCCTGACCCTTTTACATCATTTTTGACCTTAGTGTTAAGGTTTTAGGATCGGGCCAATGGGCCACCGGGCTTTATTGAGAGCCTTAGTTCGCCATGACAAAACCCGAGATTTTCATGTTTACTTTCTTCCATATAAATCCGTCAGATTTGAAGGATCTAACGGTTGAAATATTCGATGAGCTCTAAGATATCAAACAAGAGAATCCCTTATATCCGACAAACTCTATATCTAAGGGTTTACAAGTAGTTGAACCATAGTCAGGGTTCAACCCGTTCGAATAAAGAGGGCTCAGTTTAGCACCGTTGACTCTCTGGAATCAGACGGTTGAGATGTTTTTTTAATCATTCTTCCATTTAATAGATTTTGCCATATGTAAGACCTATCAGACGCTCAGAAGGTTTTTACGCCGTGGAAACCCTTCATGATTTGACCATCACTTTAGGATATGCATGACACGTACGTAGCGTCAATATCTGACCGTCGGATAGGTCTCCATATAAAATCTTCGGCTGCAAATATCAGGTACCGCTTTTTAAAGTAAGACTCTCTGCTGAGAAGAAGAGGACTTAAATTAAAACCCTCTTCCCGAAATCACACGTGTCTAAATTTGCAGTCTTTGGTGCAAATTCTATGCGCTTTTTTTTTTTTTTCACTCTCCCTCAAGCAAAGCTGTTAGTGAATGAGTTCGTCGCAAAATCTTTCAAAATACTCCTCAATAAATACGAATTCGCAAAAGGGATAATTAGAGAAACATGTCTCAAAAACAAACTTTTTAGTCAAAAATACATAACTTCGAACGATTTAGAAAAACAGTGCTTTCACGGATTTTAGAACTTCAGAAAATTGCAACAGCACCATTTTTATGATTTTCTAAAGTTCTAAAATCCGTGAAAGTACATTTTTCTAAAGCGTTTAAAGTCGGGTCTTTTTTACTAAAAAGTTTATTTTTGAGGCATTATTTTCTAAAGTGCCCTTGCAAAACTATTAATTGATTTGAATCACATGATGGTAAATTGTTTTGCATCTCAATTTCTCACACAATTGATCTTGAGATTATTTTCGTATTATCCCATTATCAGATTTTGATTCTGTAGGACTCACATCCCAACAATATAAATATTATAATGGTGGACATCCCACATAGTTCTCAAGTCACTTTTTAGAATGTGTGCTATATGGAATCATCGGCATCTCACTATCATCTTAACATCTATTATGTGCCTCCAAAAGCAGGAGACTTGAGCTCGAGTCCCCTTCCCCCTTGAAGCCACCCTAGGAATTTATATCTCTTGCTTACCCGACATGTGTTAATTTGGGGTTTGCATGTGCCCATACGATTAGATAGGTGTACTAAGGTTGTGTTTGGAATTGCTTTTTGCTCTAGTGCATAACACTTTAGTAGAGGATTGTGTTTGGTTGTAAGTGCTCTTAGCTCTTTTAGACTCTGAAAGAGTTGAATTTGGATTCCTTTCAAAGAGCAATTTAAACATATGCTCTTTTAAATGGATTGGTCTTTGCCTCCAAAGAGTAAATCTCAAACAAAGTCTCCAAATAGCCAAGTCATATAAAAAGAGAGATTAGAAGGAGAACAAACTCTATTGGGTAAGTAAAAGAAGTGAACAGTTTCACTTGTGCAAGCCAATGGTTCACTACAAAAAAAAATAAGACTATGAGCGACAGTTTTTTGCATTCAAAAACTATGATTGTTAACAAAAAGACTATTAAAGGCTATTAAAGGAGGAATTCAAACATCACTGTTGGTCTTATGACTATGCTTTTATGTTTGTTAGTATTCTTATGTTGATCTAAAATTTTTCTTAATTATTTTTAATTAATATGAACATACTAAATGTGACATTTAAATCACAAAAAAATATTCACTTAGATTTTAATTAAAATTCCCTAAGTAGAATAAGAGCCACTATATAAGTTGGAGTTCGAGTTGGCAAATAAAAGCTACTCAGAAAAAATATATGTTCTCATATTAGTTTGCTATCACGTGGCACGTAAATAAGCCGCTCGATGAATCATAATATGATTGTGAAAAAAAGTATCAAAACAATCCATATCAAATCATGCAGTCAACATAATCAAACTCTGTGGACTATGAACATACTAAATGTGACATTTAAATCACAAAAAAATATTCACTTAGATTTTAATTCAAGCATCACTGGTTGGTCTTATGACTATGCTTTTATGTTTGTTAGCGTTCTTATGTTGATCTAAAATTTTCCTTAATTATTTTTAATTAATATGAACATACTAAATGCGACATTTAAATCACAAAAAAATATTCACTTAGATTTTAATTAAAATTCCCTAAGTAGAATCAGAGCCACTATATAAGTTGGAGTTCGAGTTGGCAAATAAAAGCTACTCAGAAAAAATATATATTCTCATATTAGTTTGCTATCACGTGGCACGTAAATAAGCCGCTCGATGAATCATAATATGATTGTGAAAAAAAGTATCAAAACAATCCATATCAAATCATGCAGTCAACATAATCAAACTCTGTGGAATATGAACTGTAAAATCATATTTGATTTTATCATTTATTTTCCACACAATTGACACCATTGATATATTATTTTATATAATTTATAATAATTATTATTTTTTATATAATATTGACTATTGAGCCATTCCTTTATTATGGTACCCGATCATGTGACACGTGAAAGTAAAATAATGTAGGACATTGTAAGCTACCTCGTCCTTAGTATTGGGCAACCTTAAAAAAATTGGAAAGTTGCGGAAAAATCTTTAAAGAAAAGGAAAAATTAATATATTAAAAAAATGTGGCTTTTAATATTTTCAATAATAATGCAAAATATAAGAACATATTCACCATTTAATTGAAAATTCATGGGTTTTTAAGTGAGAATTATTATTTTTATTTAAAACGGTTGCGGTTAAGACGTGACTTATACATTTTAGGAATACGTTATATTTTAACGCGTTTTTTTTTTTGCAAAAAACTGCTGACTTTGGTGACTAGAGTGAAATCTCTCTATCCTTTACCTGTCTCAACCAAGATCATTTTTATCCTTATTTTTGAAAGTTACTGTCATCCTTATTTCATACTAAAATACTATCAAGAAGAGAAATGCATATACTTTTGTATGAATAAGGGGATACTCGATTAGAGTAAAATTTTAGGTGCCACATAGACACCCATTACCTTAGGGTACAACACTCGCTAAGAGTTTGAAAAAAGAAAGGAAGAAATCAATATACATATATATCGGATAAGGGGCAGTACCTATAAAGGTAGTATTTTCATACAACCCTCGATTGTTTGATCACATATCATATGGCATGAAATCGCGAGTTGCATCTCATCCTCTACGAATTAAGTTAGTCCCCTAAGGTGTTTAACAAAAATTGAACTTTTTTTACCCTCAAATCATAGGTCAAATATCGTAGTATGCCGTTTAAATTTGTTGCATTGAATTTTATCCAACTTTGACCCAATATTAAATAGTGGACGAGCATCCTTTTTAATTTTCTCTTTTTAGAAGATATCTGATCAACCGTAGGAAAGTTGCCTTGACACTCAATTCTCGGGTTCGGTGAGACATAGTGTTGGTTTGAGTGGCCGAGATGCCACTTATACAACCCCTAGAGTGTGTGCGTGATATACACCGTATAATAGTCATATTAGAGTTACTTATTAATATATGACTTTAGATATTGTAACTTACGGATGTGAGAATCTTCTTTTCTAAGCCTAAACCCTAGAGTTATAATTATCCTTCTACGGTGCCATAAATCACCGTCGGATCCACATGACGTATAGATAATGTTATCTTCTTTAGTAGTTGACGGCTTCGATCAACGAACATTAAATTATCTCAACTTTTCTCGAAATGTGTAGAATCGATTGCGATCCACCCATTGCTTCCGCGCGATTAGGGATCTTAAATCCCAACAGTGGTATCAGAGCAATCATATCGATTTCTCCGCTTTTGTAAGTATATATATATATATATATATATATATATATATATATATATATATATATATATATCTTATTTTATGGTTAGATTTTGACGATTTATTTTTTGTTTAATCTTTTACTCGTTGCTGGTATAAAAAGATGAAATGGGTGATGAAGGGAAAGAATTAAAAAATAAATTAAAAAATCTGGTACCCGCCAGCGATGTCGCCGGATGGAGTTGGTCGACCGTTAGCAATGTCGTTGGCCTGCCACCTGGCTGCCATTGCTGGGTAGGCTTTTCCCTTCCCTGTTTCTTCTTTCTTGTGTGTTAGGATTTCCTATTGCACAAGATTTCTGAATAGTGGACCTATTGGGTCTGAGTCCATGTTGGGTATAGATAGGTCCGACTCAATACTGGACCAGGTTCTTGATCGGGTCTAGACCATTTTGGGCCAGGTTCATTCGGGTAGCTATTGAACAGAATCTAGATCGAGTCTGGGCCCATTTTTGAGTCGCTCGCTAACAGTTTTTGAACTAGATCCAATCGGGTCTTATCCAAGTCCGAATCAGGTCCATTAATTTGCTTAATGCAAAGGTATAAATTTAAAATATTTATGAAGGTAGAGAGATTTGATCTCCCAACCTTTTCTCCAAGATGTACAAGATGTAGTATGAGACTACTCTAAACCAATTATGCTAATAATATGTTTCAATATAAAAGTATATATATTGAATATTTACAATTTCTTTTTGGGTTGCTTTGAAGTTTTCTTTTAACGTTGATCTTTTTTTTTGATAACCTGGTATCCGGGCCTCTTAGAACACCCGCCTAGTCTCAGGGACACATGTGCATCCAAATTCAGCACATGTCGGGTCAGTACAGGACATAAATCCCTAGGGTGGCTTCAAGGGGGGGAGGAGATTCGAACTCAGGTCTCCTGCTTTTAAAAGCAGGTACCTGGTCAGCTCACCTAACCCCTTGAGGTTAACATTGATATTTTTCCCTTTTGTAAATTATGAGCCGTTAGATAGTATGTTATCTTGTTGAACTACCTTCTGACAAAATATCACATATTTTATTAATTCGAATTGTCCAATCGAATCAATTTTTAAAACTGTAAAAGTTTGACTGTCTTTCTGTTTTGACAATAACCTCCTCATTACTTATCGAAAGATCTACTGATTAGACCAGTCGAATTTATTTTTTGATGGTTTGATCTGCTCAAAAATTTATGAATATCATTCATAATATTTAATTATCATCAGTCCTGATGATTAAAAATTAATTAATTTTTTTTTATTCTATTATGAGATGTGAATGAGTGATCATTTACAATTGATTGGTTATGGATTATGGATATCGTTGTATTATTGAGTATGACATGCATCTTAGGGTGTTTTATTAATTGATCAAATTATATTAGAATGAGTCAATGTATTTTTTTTAATTTCTTTATTTTATAAATTGGTGAACACATGAATACAAACTTTCACTCTTATAGAGATGTACCTATGGCGCAAACGATCAAAAAATAAGATGGAGCTTTTAGGAGATGTGTGTCAATTGATGTGAGTAAGTAGTTCCATTAGTTTCATAAGGTGTTGCATTCATATGATGACTCAATTCTAATAAATAGTTGTAGCTGTGAAAGAATAGTTTTAGGGCTTAAACTATAAATCCACATAGGAACTATTCATGAGGTCAAGTCATTTCAAGATTACTCGAAAACGCAACTTTGTGTTTGTGAATATTTTATCTTATTATTTCTGTGAGATGTAATTGGTTGAATGATTGACTCATTTACCTTGATAATCTTCAATGATCCAGTTGAGATTATCTTACGTAATTCACCCATCATATATTTCGATACGTACTTAGATGAGTAGGTCATTTTTGTCATTGAGAATATTAATGGTGAGATATTCAACAGTTATGTGATTAATCTTAATTATTTTCCCAAAGCCTAATCGGGTATGATATACTTTCAAATCGATCTAATAACTGCTAAAGTCATCTCAACATTGAGAAATCTCTTTGACATTTTGGAGAATACTGATGGAAATTGTGCATAAAATGTAATATCATTTTTTAATAATTAACATTTTTTTTCTTGAAATAGTGGTAAAAATGGCTGCCAAATCTCTATTTGCTGACTTGATTAAGACTGAGAAGTTAGATGGTAATAATTACGATGATTGGTCTCGTCTGATGAGAATCCTCTTGGATGAGAAGGATATCCAATATGCCATAGAAGAAATTATGGATGAGCCCCAATGAGGATGTTTCCATTGTGGCTATGAAAGCCGTAGATGAGAAATACCAAAATTGGTTGAAACATAATCGCACAATATGGAACCTTATCCTTCTGAGTCTTCACAAAGAACTCCTTCCTACCTATGAGTCTTATCTTACCGCGAAAGAGTTATAAGATGCTCTTTACGAGACGTATACTAAAAAAATCTGATGCAAGGATTCATGCTATGGAAATGGAGTTTCAAGCATATCGTATGCCTCAGGGGTGTATGATTAAAGACCACAGTCGTAAGATGAATCAGATGATAGCAGACCTTAGGAGTGCAGGGAGTAACTTGAGTGAAAACCAGAAAATCAATGTCATATTAGGCTCCTTACCCTCCTCTTGGGATCTTACTAAGAAAATTCTCAATCACAATGAGTCTATCAAAACTTTCAGAGATTTATGTCGTCAACTGGAGCAAGATAGAAATGAATATAATTCTATCAAAAGCTCCTCTTATCCATTACACCGAGGATCGAAAACGCAAAACTCATACTGGTAAATTTCGAAAGAATAAGAGACCTCGAAAGGATAAGAAGAGGGGTGATACCGGTCCACCTCTATCTACTAAAGCAAAACCTAAGAATCGTCCTTACCACATGAAAAAGTCTCGTGATCAGATCAAGTATTTCGTCTGCGGTGAGGCCGACCATTATGCCAGAGAGTGCAACATAAAGAAAGATGTTGCAAAGGTTGTATCTATCCATTGTCCTCCTGTTTATTCTTTTATTTGTTTGAAAGTTCTTATAGTTGATACTTCATCTTTTCAATAGATTGTAGACTACAGAGCAACCAGCACATCGCGAGGGACTGCGTAGAATTTTCTGACTTTCATCCCGTTACTGTTGGTAGCTACAAAGTCTATATGGGAAATAACTTGTCCGAAGACGTCCTCGGAGTTGGTGCATACCACCTTTAGACGTGTATTAGACAAACATTGGTTCTTTAAAAAACTTTATATGCTCTAGGGAGGAAAAGAAACTTAATATCTATTCCTTGTTTAGTTAGAGATGGTTTTGATATTAGATTTTGTCATTCTAGAGTGTCTTTTTATAAAAATAATATTTTATTTGGTTGGGGCAATTTAGTTGGAGACCTCTTTGCTTTAGACATTGCTGATTCATCAATTATTAATTCTTTATCTTTACTTCATGTTATTGCCTTATCTGATGCCTTTATCACTTCTAAATCCCTTAAATGACATGCTAGATTAGGTCACATAGGTAGAGATCAAATGACTAGATTGGCCAAAGAAGGTCTTTTGGGTTATTCAACTAAAATTTATTTGCCTACTTGTGAGATATAGAGATCAAGGTCTTATTCAAATTGTGCATTCAGATATATGTGAACCTTTCAATGTACGCGCTAGAAATGAATGCCAATATTTTGATAACTTTCATTAATGATTTTTCTCGGTATGGGCATATATTTCTTATATCGCATAAATCTGATGCACTTGTGTGTTTTCAAAGATATAAAACTGAAGTTGAAAATCAATTGGACCGTAGAATCAAAGTGCTTAGATCTGATAGAGGTGGTGAATACACTTCAGAAAATTTTAAATTATTTTATGAAAGTGTTGGCATCCTTAGGCAATTCACCATGACCTATACTCCACAACCGAATAGAGTGACTGAGAGAAGGAATAGAACTCTTCTTGACATGGTCAAATCGATGATGACATATGCTAATCTCTCCGCAAGCTTTTGGGGTGACGCACTGCTAACGACCGTCTATGTCATGAATAGAGTCCCTTCTAAGTAGTTCCAAAATCTCTATATGAACTTTGGACAAGAAGACCACCTTCTTTGGGTAACTATGCCCTTGGGGATCTCTAGTTTATATACTGATCCCTGAGCCCAATCGAAGGAAATTGGATAGTTGAATCGTCAAGTATATCTTTGTACACTATCCATATAATTCAAAGGGTTATATTCTAGTCCATGAAGAGCGTGGAGGTTTGATTGAGGTCAAATCTCATGATGTTACCTTTATAGAGGATAAATATCTTAGCAGGAAGTGCCCCAGGATTAATGGTGAGTTAAATATAAATTATCGGATGCAACTCAGGATAGTGGGAGCTCATTTGAAGTTAATGAGAATGCCCTTGTTGATCCCCGTAAACAGTGGGAGCATTCTTCAAGGTGATCCTGAGGCTCAAAGGAATACACGTGATAGAATTCCTTGCAAATTTTTTAAAATTCAAGGGAAATTATTCTCGTGTGTAGCCATGGATGATAATGAACCTGAAACTTATCAACATTCCATAACTTCTCCTAATTGTGACGATTGGGTAACTGCAATGAATGAAAAATAGAATCTATGAGGAAGAACCTTGTCTGGGAGCTTATTGATTTACCTCCTGATCGTAAAGTCTTGGTAATAAATGAGTCTAAAATTAAGAGAAATGCAGATGGTTTCATAGATAAATTTAAGACTCGTTTAATCGCCAAAAGATTCACGTAGATTGAAGGGATTGACTATGATGAAACATTCTCTCCGGTGTCTCGATTTTTCTCAATTCGAATGATCTTATCTTTGGTTGCGTGTATGGACTTAGAACTCCATCAGATGAATTTTAAGACCACTTTCCTAAATGGTGATCTAGAGGAAGATATTTTCTTGCAACAACCCATTAGTTTTATTGAGAAGGGTAAGACTTCAAAAGTGTGGACTTTTAAGTCTCTTTATGGGTTGAAACAACCCTCTAGACAGTGGTTCATGCATTTTCATAAGATCATTATTTCGTTTGGCTCTCTATCAGTGAGGAAGACAATTGTGTGTATATTAAACAGTTTGGTAGACATTTAATCTTTTTATCATTATATGTTGATGACATCCTCTTAGCTAGTAATGATAAGTGCTTTCTTGCTTCTACCAAAGAATGATTGTCCTTTAATTTTAATGAAAGACTTAGGTGGGGCCAATTTTATTTTGGGTATTAAAATTGTTAAGAATCATTCTAAAGTGTTCTTAGGTCTTTCTCAGATTTTTTACATAGAAAGTATCCTTGAGTGTTTTCGTATGAGTAATTTTAAGCCGGTAGAGGCTCCAATAGATAAATATGCGAAGTTGAGGAATGATATATGCCCCAAACAGATGCTGAGAAATTGGCTATGTTTGTTGTCCCTTATGCTAGCGCTGTTGGTAGTCTCATGTATGCCATGCGATGCATATGTCATGATATTTGTTATATGGTTGGATTGGTCAGTCGTTACTAGAGTAATCCAGACCAATTACATTGGCATTCCGTCAAACGGATCTTTCGACATCTTAGAGGCACTAAGGATTTGGTGTTATGCTATGAAGGCACTGATTTGAGAGTGCACACATACTCTGATGCTGCTTATGGAGATGATTTTGATGAGAAAAAATTTACCTTTGGTTTCATATTTTTAATGGAAGGTGGAGCTATTTCCTAGAGTAGCAACAAACAGGCGTGTAATGTGCTCTCCACCATAGAAGCTAAATATGTTGCTGCTTGTGCTGTAGTTTAGGAAGGAGTTTGGATCTTAAGATTTTATAGAGGCTTAGGTTTATTCCTCATGCCCAAGACCCACTTTCTCTCAGGATAGATAACAAATTGGCTATCAATTTAGCGAAGGATCTCAAATTTTACAAGAAATAAATGCACATCAAAGTCAAATATCATTACATCAGAAATCTTGTCAGGGATAAGCAAGTCATACTCCATCAAATTTCTTCCAGAGAAATATTGGCAGATCCTATAACAAAACCCATTGCGAGAGATGTCTATGAGATACATGTTAGACATATGAGTTTATGTAGAATTTGAGTGAGTAGATTCAAAGTTATGCAGGTGTCAGTGGGAGTTATGGTTCCATTACTATTTATATTTTTTATTTATACATGATTGTTATTTATTAGACACGGACATCATTTTATAATTGCATTTTATTTTTACATTACATTTTAGTTGTTTATGCGCAATATGAATAATTTATTATCGTTATCAATATTTATATATATTCTCATTATGATCATTGTGTAATTGCGCGAGTAGGTGCGATCACCTCCACGTGAAAAAAATGATCCTTCGTCGGTAGATCACTTGTCCACTCGCACGGGCTAATCGCGAGTCTAGAGTAGCAGAAAGCGATAAATTACACGAGTAGGTGATAACCACCTCCAAACAACTCCCTATGGGAGCAACAACTGTTAAACACCATTACCCATGGGTGTGACTTGCGTTTGAGGATGAGAATTGGAATTGAATGACGCATTCACAGATATGATCTAGCGATGATGTCAAGGCTTGAATGGGAACTGGGCTAGTATTGCCGATAGATGTCAGTTAGCCTGCGTATTGTAGAACTGACGAGCAGTGATTGAGTTCAGTTTGTCTACTTTACGGTGTCATCAATTATCGTCAGTTTCACGTGGCGTGTAGATAACGCCGTCTTCTCTGGTAGTTGACGGCTCTGATCAACGAGCATTAAATTATCTCGGCTTTTCCCGCCGTGTGTAGAATCGATTGCGATCCACTCATTGCTTTCGCGCAATTAGGGATCTTAAATCCTAACACAGTGCCCAGCAGGATCGAAGGTAGTGCCCATAAGCTACCCTAGTTGGTAGCGTCTTGTCCCCTCTCTTTCTTTCTCTCTCCTCTCTAAATATATATTGATTATGTGGCAAAGTTTACAAATTTGAAGTGAAAACTCATGTTTTTCACTCATGAAATGAAGGGAAAAAACTGTTAAATAGTTAATTTATTTTATAATCCTAGATGTAGTGGTAAATCCTTAGAGGATATGGTGCAACTCGAGATCATATGTTGAATGCAACATTCAAATGCTTCAACCCTCTCCAGGTTCCGGCTCAGGTTCCTTTTCACTCCTATAGTCCTACTATATATCGTTGTTTAGTGGTTAGGAGTGGGGGTGTAGTAATATATATGGCATCTCTTGCTCTCGGCGCGAGAGTTCCAAATTGTAAAGCAAACTGTATCTACTTCAGCAAGGATCAATATCGAAATTATTATGGTTTCATTGAAGGTATGGGAATATTGTAACAACCCGAATTTTTAGACTTTATTTTAACGATGTTAGATGATGTACCACACCATGTACGGTGTTAAAGCTCAACACCGGAATCCACCATCTTTTAGAAAAGTTTTAAATTTTCTATATTAATATTAGACTCATTGCGAAGTGCTGGTTGATACGATTCCAACGATATATAATTTATTACTTTTTGACAATAATATAAAAAGTTACGCCCGCTTTAATGGATGAAACAAGTTAAAGGGTATAACTGTAATTGCGGGAGAAAAACACAATTTAGTTCGGTGCTTACACAAAGCGCTGGAATGAAAACTTTTCTCAAACTATTCAAGTCACATATGAATTTAGTTCTTCCATGTAAAAACTCCTATTTTATTAAATCCCTTACGAACATAGTGACAAATTTCGTTTTCGGTAATTTTTCGGTGGGGGATCCTTTATGTACATTTCGAATTAATTTCGATACATTTCGAGAAAATAACAGGAAAATTTCAGGGATTGAAAATATATTAAAAACCAAAATTACCAATTAAGCACAACCCATTTAAAACCAAAATTTTGAGACTTTTTAAAAATATGGAACCACTTTCGTAAATGGCCTTCTCTTTCACATATTCGGGGATTGAAAATAAAGTGCAAATATAGCTCTAGTGAAAATATAGCTCTAAGTTTCACCAGGAAAAGACAAAGTGCAAATATAGCTCTATGCTATTGCAGGAAAAGACAAAGTGCAAATAACCTTTAGTCCTACATCGTTGAAATTTTAAAAGTGGTAACTCCCTTCACCTATATAATAGCCAATGCTTTCTACTTTTCACCCAAGCAAGTAGCGTCTTGTGGTGTGCACTGAGCATTACATGCTCTCGCCATTTAGTATTAAATTACTAATATTAAAAAAAAAAATCTAAAATTTTGAAATTTACGAAATTTCATCGAAAATATCGAAATTACCAAAATTTTTGAAAAGTCTCGAAATTTCTTTGAAATTTTCGTTTGACCCTCAATTCGCTAATTTTTGCGAAAATCGGCAAAATTTGTCACTATACTTACGAAAAGTCTTAATTAAAATTAACCTAAAACTTTCTACCATTATAAATAAAACTTTAAAAGCTCTCAGTTCTCTATAATAAAAAATTATTCTCTCCTAAGACTTAGACAAACTAACGACTTAGGCATCGACCTTTTCAACCTAGACTGCCATAGATCGACCATCCACGCTTCAAGAGGTGGGTATCCATCAATCCATCTTGTTCTTCTCAGATATCGTTGCATAGGATGTGTTCGATCGCGCATTGATAGGTTTAAAAATCTTATTTAAATCCTAATATCTCATAAATGAATAGATCTGCATGTTTAATATTATGTTTTCCCGTGAAAGTTGTATAATTTATAGGTCGGATAATATTTTATTTCTCTTTTTAAACAATTCTTTTATTTGACTATTAATATTTTACCATCTATTAGGTCTGCATATTTAATATGTCCATTTTCTCTTAAATCTACATACTAATTAAATATGAATACCTTTAAGTATGTTAAATCTACATACTAATTAAATATGAATACCTTTAAGTATGTTAAATCTACATATTTTGTATTTTATTTTTCTATTAAAGCTGCATGATTTGTAAGTTGGGTTTATATTTTATTTTATTTTTCAAATAATTCATTTGTTTGACTATTTAATATTATACTTTTCTATTAGGTCTTCATATTTAATATTTTACCCTCTTTTAAATTTGTAAATTAATTAAACTCTAATATATATTAATCTGATAGATTGACTTAATTGGAATAATACCATATTGATATTGTTTATTTCTAAATTTATATAATTAGTAATTTATTCTTTTAATAAAAACTATAATGACATAGTATTATTGCAAGTCTTTATTATTATTTATTTAAAATTAAACTATATTGTTATTTTATTTAAAAGAATGATAGATTGCACCATTTTAAAGTTTCGGGTTCGAACTTACGGATACGAACCCAAATTCGCGGCCATGAACCCGAGCTTGCGATCATTGATGTACTAGTCCTGATATTTTGGCCCTAACGTTTTACTCCGACCTCGGATTAAAGCGATTCCTGCGGCATTAGAAAGGAGACAACAAACTTTACAACTTTATGTGTAATAGTCATTTCATAAATTTGATGATTTAGAGGTCAAAATAGAGTAACAATTTGGGTTCAATTTTGAATGACCCAAGGCTACACGAATTTGGTGTTATTCTTTGATTTTCATGACCAAAGTTCCTGTATATAGTATATCTTAAGGTCTTTCGATCGATGATTATGATAAATCACAATTTAGCGATTATAAACACTTTTTAATTTAAGTACCCAATTATAGTAATATATATATATATATATATATATATATATATATCAATTTATTGCTTTAACGCGACCTCTTCGATAACATGAAATATTAAAAATTTGATGCCTCGTGAAAATCGAACTCTGACCTTCAAAATTTTAAAATCACATTAATAACTACTCTATCCTATAAGTGTATTGGAGTTATTTATATCTATATATGTATGTATAAACATAATAAAATTTAAATAGAAATATATGATGCGTGTATGATAGTGCTATGCTTCCATCCTTATTATGATATATGAGTAGACGCGTTAGATTATACGTACGCGAGTATATGAGATCATGCCTAAGCTTGAGCGTGATGATTTGCCGAGATGGTATAGAAGTGTGGAATACATCATATTCACATTCCTTACAACTCATGATGATATGAGACATCATGATAAGTCGGGTGAGTGCGAATTTAATGTAACCCTATATACGGTGACATATGCGATGTCTCTATCACCCCAAGTTTTAATATGAGAGGATAAAATATGAGTTATGATATGAGATTTGGGCCTTGGCCTTAGCTGTGGTGAGATTATCCCACTATAGCTAGTCTTAGAATTTAATTATAAGAGTATGATATGAGTATGAGTACGAGTACGAAATAAGATATGTTATGAGTACGATAATAAAATACCGCTGTGTAGGCCAGCAAAAGATTAAGAACTTAAGTCTCTGTGCGTATCGTTCCTTTTTTTGCCACCGTAAGGGCAACAACGTCTTGTAGCCAAGACGGGATATCTGAGAGATAATATTAGTGTGAGTGTGAGTATGAGTATGATATGAGTTATATTTGGCCATTATGTCTCCTCATTAGGCTGGGGGGAAGTATGAGGAGGATAGAGAGAGCGATTAGATAAATGTTGATATGGTGGTATGATTATATGGCGACCCTCATATTGTAGCTCGAGCAGCGACTCTGGCACAAGTCATTTAATATTTATGAGTATGTTAGTTGCGCTTATGCGATGTACAGACGTATGTGCAAGAATAATAAAATATGATATCTTATGAGTTATGGTGAGGTACGTTAGGATATGAGTGTCTAGATTATGGTCCTGCATTTATGTTATGATATGAGTTCTATGTTATGCACTTGGTTTTGTCATGCTCGTTCTAATTTTATTGTTATATTATGTTTACCACTCACTTGATATACCCACAATGCACCTGAGTAGAATGGGGTGAATTGCTGGTGTATCTACTGAGTTTACGTGACTGAGTAAACTCATCCCACAAAAATCTAAACAGCTGCAGGTGATTACATTGGCGGAGTTGACGCCGACTATTTTTTGACGTTGATATCATTGACTCAGTGATTGCGGAGTACCAAGAACCTTGGAAGGGCGACGCCGCTGTGTACTAGGAGGACCTTGGTGTTGATTTTGATCCGAACACCGGTTATTGATAGTTTTAGACTCGGTATCGCGTTTCATTTGATACTTTGGTGTTGACTTTAGCTTTCTTTTATCGGATTTGTCTCCCACTTGACTTATATTTTATTGATGGATTTGTGGGTTTTATTACATTTATTAAGTATTTATGATTGCTTTAATATCCCACCTTGTTTATTGACTTTCATGGATTTCGTAGAACCAAATTGCGCAAGAACTCTGATTAGATATATGTCTGTTTAGCATATCCAAAATATGTGTAAGTTATAACTCGAAATTATAGGCTATCGGGATGTGGTAGAATTTAAGGTCGTGACACATATACCACTTAGAAGATGATACTACTGAATCGTTCAATCTATGCCATAATCAGGATAAATTTGAAGCTTCCATTTGGTTTATGCTTAATCCATGGTAGAGTTATGTTATTTGTTTTTTGAATATGTCTTTTTCATGCATATTTTCTAGGGATCTATTACTAGTAATTTCAGTGACATGAGGTTAGAAGCTCACAACATTTTTTCCCTTCGTACACTGGCAAAACCATAGTGCCAAATTTCGGCGAAATTCGGCAAAATTTCGCGAAATGGGGGTCAAACAAAAATTTCGGGAAACTTTTGGTTTTCGATATTTTTCGGTACTTTTCGGTATTTTTCGGTATATTTCAGTAAATTTTTCAAAAATATTTTAAAAAATATTAAATATATATTTTTAATCCCCAAAACTTGATTTTTTATTTGTTTTTTGAAATTGTGCAAATTCTGACACCACTTGCTCGTAGCAGCTTTGATCTATGATCCCAATTATTTAGTGAAAAAAATAAGTATAAAATCAGGTGGTCAAAAGAATTACTTGCACTGTTCATTTCTCACCACGGTTAACGCCTTTAATTATGCAGTTTTAGTATTTTTTATTTTAATTTTCTGTTAGAAAATAATTATATGATTATTGAGCCGGCTGGATAATCATATAATAATTATTAGTGGTTGTTTTTTCATATAATACATCGATAATCATATTTTTTTTCACAAAATAATTATATGATTATATATATATATATATATATATATATATATATATATATATATATATATATATACGAGCAATGCTCGACGTGACCAAGTGCATCATTGATTTCAAGGAGCTTCCATCTGAATATTTCACGCCCGAATCGTCGCCCTTGACCATGGCCTTGACCCATATCCCAACTGCAGTCTACTGGACCATAAGGAGCATGGTCGCTTGCTCTTCTCATATCATCGGTCTCATAGGCTTGGGCCATGAGTGCATTTTTCACAAAAAAAAAAAAAAACACACAAACATATATATATATATATATATATATATATATATATATATATATATATATATATATATATATATATATATATGTATATATGCCATTCACCTTCTCTTTTGCTTATTCGTTTCCTAGCCGGCTTGGGCCCAAAAGTGATGTCTGATTAGATTAGTAAACAGGTTAGGTTTGGGCCTATATATGAAGCATTTTCATTAAGGTCCAGCCCAAAACCTGCCGGCGCCTTTGCTTATTTATGCTATTTTGGGTCCATCCCGAGAACGATTTAGAGCCCCAGTTACTAAACAGGCTTGGTTTTGCCCATGTTTTAGTCCCATTTGTTAAATATTTATCTTCTTCATACCACTCTACCAAGCATAGTTATATAATCTCAATGCTAAAGTGTCTTGATCTTATAGGTATTCAACTTCGACCACGGAGGCTTGGGAGCCATCAAGCTTGGCTCATACAGTTAGAAACATTCATGAGCGCCTTATGAAGCAGTTGAATTTCATATGTTTGTCTCTATTCTCATTTCATGTTTTTTAAAATTAGCTAATATGTCGGTATTGCATGACATTTTTACTGCACTTTATTCACTTGTCCCTGTATCAGTTCCTGGTTGGAAAACTGGTCCTCCACAGGGCATGGGGTTTGGCATGATGCAATATCCTACTGCAGTGATATATCAAGTACCATTATATCTTTGTGTTGCCTTAAGAGGTTTAGATTATCTACTCACATTTGATTACTAAATGCTATTGACAATAACTTCTAAGTATGATTTCTTCTGTTGCAGACAATGCCAACTATTCTACATCCATCAAAATCCATAAATCCATTTGATCTCAACAATGATCCAACTTTAGTTCGTGCCCCTACGGTATGCAAAATTAATTTATTCTAAATTGCTTGATTTTGTATTTAATTTTTTTTCTTTTTGGTTACTCTGAATCTGTACTCTGAAGAGGAATAGTTAAAGAATGATTTGGAAACCTTCTTGGGCGATTTTCATTACAAAGAGGAATATTTTGGGCTTCGCTGAACTTTGGGTAGCAGTTTTGACTTTGTTGAAAAAGAGAAGGCTAAAAGGAAATGTGAATTAAGTTTGTGAACAGCATTAGATATTATTCAAATTAATTTGTATATTTTTACTTTACAAAATTCACACATTCATGCGCATTCGTCTTCTAAATTCTAAGTTCCTTTATACCAATATTGTTGTTCATAGTGTGGAACACTCATACAGAGGCTGATTATATTAATGTTTCTTTCAGAGATTAGTTTGAATAGGCTGAGCAGGACATGCCCCATGCAATAAATGTGACGCTAGCAAAACTAGCGGCTATTGAACGAGTATATATGCTCTCTCTTTTCCTTCGATTCATGCTTGTTTTGGTACCCATTTTAAGTTTATTATAAAACACCATCCATGGTCGGAATTTTTGGGAATGTGAACATATCATATCACCAGATTACTTGGACATGTGGTTGGTTATGCTATCCCCACATCATATAATTACTCAATCATGGACAGGACGATGTTGGATTTGCGTATGTCTAGCTTAGATAATATTTGTTATGCAACATACGTAATAACAAATGCAATGGTCAAAATACTGATACGAATCGGCCGAGTCATATTGGTCCTCCCAGGACCGATACCCGAGTCGGAAACCAATTTTGTTACATTGGTAGAAACTACTTGGATATTACAAAACAACACCGATGGCAAACAAGAATACACGCCTTATCTCTACCATCCAAACTTGTCAAAACATGAGGGGACACTTATAAATTTGTGTGTGTAAAATCAGATTAAGCTAATTCCAATCAGATTTGTGTGTATAAACATGACGAAGAATACAGCCTTAAAAACTCTTAGCTCTTAGCTCTTAGCTCTTTACAACCAAGTTCAACTCTTAGCTCTTTACAACCAAAAATAGTCTTATACTAAAGTGCTCTGCGCTAGAGCAGAGAGCTGCTCTTTGCCTCCAAAGAGCAATCCCACAAACAGTCTTAGAAACTACGTACTTGGTTTGGTTTGAGTGATGTGCTGTCAACTCAAATGATTATTTTGTTTTGTCTAATCTTAGAGGAACATGGCTCTATCCCTATAGGCAGAGCCCTACTGCAAACGAATGACACTATTGGATCCCAATCCAACGGTGCAGTTTAGTTTCAGACACCGATTTAGGGAAGAGGGAGACTCAAACCTGAAACCTGCCCATCTTTCAATTATTGACACTAATGCATATGAATTTTGATTGGTTCATTTGTATTTGTAGAAGATCGCGTGAGCATAATTGGAGCACAGTTGACTGCAGTTTCCCAGGCCTCAATCAATAAATACTTTTATTAATGCTTTTATAATATAAATTCTATACATATATATTAAAAAGAGGGTTGCTTTTTAAAGGCCTAAAGTATATTGGGACTTCTTGATTAGGACTTGTTGTTTTCATTTCATTAATAGGTTTTGGCAACGACATCAGTTTGGTCAGATAGGGTCTAACTGAGTTTGGCCAGTCTGGTTTAAGAAGAGATTTATTAATACTTACTATGTAAGCTTTAAGCATGTATATTAAAAATAGCGTTGTTTTAAAGAAATCTAGTATATTGAGACTTGTTGGTTAGGGCTGTGTTTTCATTTAATAAACAGATTTGGAGTTTGAATCCCTTCTCATATATATTTTTGAAAAAATAAGTAAATGAAGCGGACTGGTTCATATTGAATCAGTGAGACTGCCAGTTTAATCAAAAATCGGGCTGATCCACCAGTTCAATAATAAAGGATCTGATGACATATAGACTTAGTACTTACCTAGTCCATTAGACCAGGGTGCCTATATTCTTTCTCTCTCTCTCTACAAGTTTTTTAGAAAACATTAACTGAATTTTTTTAAATAACAAATTTAATTTGTGTTTTAATTTTCAAGTGAATAATACGCATTTTAAAAGCAGTTTTTTTTTGTAACTATGCGGTTATATGGTGATGAGGTCCTTTTGATTTGGTTATTGAATTTTGTGTGCCTTAATTTAATTGATGCTTATTAAATTTTGAAAATTAACTATATGTTATTATAATACCCATCATTCAGAGATCCAACTTTGCAGAACCTTGTGCTAAATTTCCAATGATGGTGTTCGTGATAGGGACTGGCCTGCTGAAAAGTTGAAGGAAGTGAAAGTTGTTGATGCTTTGAAGCATCCCAACTGGAAAATGGGGAAGAAAATCACAGTAGACTCTACGACCCTTTTCAACAAGGCACGCTACTTTATCATGGGCACCTTCTAAGATGTAGCTTAATACTGTATCATATTATTCAATTTTTTATATTGTTTGGTTAACAAGGTCTAGAAGTTATTAAATCTCACTATCTTTTTGGGCCAGAATATGACGATATCGATATAGTGATTCATACACGGTCAATCATACACTCAATGATCGAGACACAGGTATGGATATCTTTAGATTTTTCTGTCCATAATTTCTGCCTAAGCTGTGTAAATTGGAAGAACATTTGATTGCTTCCCTCTTTTTTTGGTTAGGTAAGCTGGAACTGAATCTATGACCTCAAAGTTGTGTCATCGTCCATCTTGCAGTTGAGCTACATGCCCAATGATCCACAGCTACAATGAATTGCATGAGCATTGAGACATGATCTCAACCACGCGCCAATAGTTGACACCAAAATTTCTACATTTACTCAATACATTTGATTAATAATTCAATTAGTGCAAAATTTTCATTAATGTTAATGAATTTACAGTCGATTCCAGTGGGGACTCTGCTTGTAAGATGTCGAAGTAACTAGTTATTTATCATTTGTATGTGTTCTTTGCTTGGTTTAAAAACCCAAAAACTCGAAAGTCAGTTTAGTTGAGTTAACTCAAAGACTCGGGTAAAATCGACTCGTTCTGACTCCATAATTTAGTAAATACATTTAAATAATAATAATAATAATTAATTAATTTTTTTTAATTATTCTATTTAATTAATATTTTTTTTAAAATTAAAAAACACCTATGCTAACGACTGAAGCCGCCGGCGTAGGTGCGAAAAATTTTAAAAAATAAAATAAAATATATATTTTAAAATTGGAAACACCTACACCGACGGCTGAATCGTCGGCGTAGGTTGAGAAATTTGTAAATAAAAAATAATATTATTATTATTATTAATTTTTTTAAAATTAAAGATACCTACGACAACGGCTGCAGCCGTCGGCGTAGACCCTTTTCTTTGTAGTGGCCGTTCCTATCTTTGGCATCCGATCATGTGAAAAGGTGCCCCATAGCTGCAAAGTACTAAGTCATGACCAAGTAAGTAACATGATTCATGGTACTAGGCTACCTTTACGCTACTGAAAATGTGTAAATCAGGAGGTACATGCGACACCCTAGCTCTACTTACCCTCTACATTGATGATTAAAAAAAGTTATAAACCCTTGAAGAGAAGGGGTTCTCACATGGAAACTTTGTGGAAGTCGTGGAAGTCAAGATTCCTCTGTATCCAATGGTTTTAAACCTAGTTGAACACTCAAAAAGATTCAACTGGCTGACTATTAGCCCTTATAGAGAGATGGTTTTGAATGTTTGAGCTGAGCACCTGAGCACGGTGGTGCTCGGTTCAATCTTTTTTTATCTCATATACATATTAGCCAATATGACTTATATGTGATTATTTTGAGCCAATGCATGATCCTATATCAAAGCGGGTTGCATATCCCCCGATACTTAGAATCATGATTCCAGATGTTGTAGAGCATTGATTTCATATTTCCAACATTTCAATCTAGGTTTGATTTGAATAGCAGGCCCCATTTTTTTTAATTTTATTTTTTTATTTTTTTGAGGATGTCATACAACATAGATAGTCCAGATGTAGTATTTGTGCAAACTTCCACACAGAGAAGATCCACTTTAGCTCAACACATTGGGAGGGGGCTCGTATAAAGGATAGGAGCAAGCATGGAGATTAGAACCTACGATCTATGCTTCCACAAGAGAAGAGGATACTAATTTAGCTGTTGCTCAACCGTTAGTAACAAACTCTTGAACCCACGACTAAACTTTTTTCATACTAACATGAACACCAAAGGGACTTGAATAGGGATGTGGGATTTGACCTAAAACCTGAAACCAAACTAGTCCGAACAAGTCCGAGAACCAATTTGGACCGATCTGAATCGAATTATTTTCGGTTCGGATGCCCCCCCGTCCCCCCCACCCCCAACCCCAACAATAAAAAACAACAAAAAAAAAACTGATGTTTTGGCAGGTCCAAGTCCTATCTTCGGGCCCTCAAGATTTGACTTTAGCCCTAATATTCTGAGTCGGGCGGTGAGGGAGATATTTTTCTGCAGTTTTCTACGTTAGGTCTATGGCAGCTAGCCATTTGGAAAGTCAGAAAAGCTGATAGTTGAAATAGAGTAGTCCCATCAAATAGACCATTGTGCCCCGCCAAGCTGTGGAACCGATTATATGATCTGGACTCCAAATATCCAGCCCCCAAATGAAATGAATGGGCCATGGTTCATAGATTGCACCGACTGAATGATTACAAGTATTTTCCAATCAACTTTCCATTATTATATGAAGCACAAAAGTATAGAATTAATTGGCTCATATAATTTTCACTTGCTTCCAAGAAGTGACAAGTCTCCATTATCATGTAACAGCTCTTGCTCCGACTCAATTCCTACAGGGTAGAGTGGTAGATGCTCCATCTGTCATGCATATCTAAAGTTATATTAGTTATATTACTTAATTTGCTCACAGCAATTCGGTT
Source organism: Chloranthus sessilifolius (assembly GCA_021018995.1). NCBI lineage: Eukaryota > Viridiplantae > Streptophyta > Magnoliopsida > Chloranthales > Chloranthaceae > Chloranthus > Chloranthus sessilifolius. The sequence continues at coordinate 3,344,339 of CM037584.1, forward strand.
CGATTTAATATGACAAGGGAGTTGACTAATTAATACTAATTATTTGATTTTGAAACAAAATTTGAGAAGCATAAAATAAAGAAGAGATTTAAATCCCAGGCTTTACAGAATTTGAATTTTATTGCTATCAAGTGATCAGTTATGCATTTCTTTTTTATAAAGAGTGTAAACATTATCATATAACATAAATTCATAAATACTTACAAAATTTGCCCTACCCTTGGTTAGCTTGATAGTAGGGAACTGTGCATTTCGAGCTTGAATTCGAATTGAGCGAACCAAGTAATAGTGTACATTCGAGTCGATGAGTTGAACAAACGTTCACTGATTGCATGCTTTGAACCTTCCGATGAATATGATAATTCAGCCCTGTAGTGTTTACACGATTCCTTGCCACTTGGAATGCCTGATCGCCCTCCTTGTGTACCATCCCTACATAGACCCACATGTTATTTTGGCACTTGGGCCAATCACCTTTCTCTCAAGGTCAGGATCATGGTTTAAAATATCATCCACTTCCGATGCATATGATTTGATACCTATCAGTTTTCTATGCGATTAGCACGTTCGCATGTATTGACTCATATATATATATATATATATATATATATATATATATATATATATATATATATATATATATATATGCTGAGGAGAGAATCACTACAAAAAATAAGATTATTAACGGCAGCCAAAAACTGCCGCTATTAATAAGAAACTACCGCTAATAGTCTTTAATAGTTTTTTGTTAATAGCAGCAATTCTTTAGAGTAAAAAATAGTTTTTTGTTAATGCGCTTAAGCGTTGAGATTTATCTACCCCTATTTACGCCAAGATTGCTCTATGAACGATATGTGGTATGTGGTATGAGGCTTACTTTACTAACTATCGTTAAAACATTTAACATATTTTAAAAGTTATATTTCATTTCAGCCATCATACTTGACTTTTTTAGAAGTCTCTTTCTTTTCTCCCTTTTTTCAAGAAAGTATCAAACTTACTTTTTCAAGTTTATTTTATTAAAAAATGTCGGCTCCGGTAATGAAGCGCTGACACCCCGATAGCAAAGCGCTAGCACTCCGGCAGAAAAGCATCTCAATAGCGAGGCGATGACACTTCGGTAGTAAAGCGCTGACACCGCGGTAGAGAAACGCTGGCACTCCAATAGCAAAGCGCTGACACCTCGGAAGAGAAACGTTGATACCTTGATAGTGAGACACTAACACCCGATAATGAAGCGCTGACACCCCTTTAGTGGAAAAGAGGTGGTCAAGCACAGGGCATTTAAAAAGGGTATATACTTTTTTGAAAACAAAGGTAACCCTAATAAAAACGTGATTAAATGATTATAATGTGACCGTCCGGTAGCGAAGTGTCAGCACCTCGCCAGCGAAACGCTGGTACCCCGAAAAAGAGGCATCGAAACCCTGATAGCGAGACGTTGATACCCTGGTGCCATGAGTGCAAGCGTCGGGGCCTCGTTTTAGGGACGTCGACACCTGTAGATCGAGGTGTCGGTGCCTCACAAAAAAATAAAAAAATTATTTTTTTATCGAAGCACCAATGCCTCGACGCTTTGTTAAAAAAATTATTTATTTTATTATTTTATTATTATTATTATTTTAATCGAAGCGCCAATATTTCGATATAGAGGCGCCATCTCTCTTGAAACGAGGCACCGACGCCCCATTTTCCTTTTTTCTTTTAGCGAATCGCCGACACTTCAATATAGAGGCATCGATACTCTGGCGTCGAGGTGCTAGCGCTTCGCTGTCGAGGTGTTAGTGCTTTATTATTGAACGCTCACATTTTGAGTAAAATATGCTTGAAAAAATAAGTTTGACACTTTCTTAAAAAACGAGAGAAAAAAGAAAAGAAATAGACCTTCAAAAAGTCAAGAATGACGGCTAAAAAAGAATATAACTTTTAAAATATTTTAAAATTTTAACTCTAGTTAATAAAGTAGGTCCCATGTCACAAATCACTTCACAAAAAAGGTGTTACGTGTTACGTTCATATTAATTAGCGTAGAGATATCTCTACGCCCGGACGCATTTTTCCCTTTCCCATATATATATATATATATATATATATATATATATATATATATATATAGAGGGAGCCGGTTATGTCCTCCAAGGTCCACGTGGAGGTATATATGACATCTAAAATATCCTTTGGTTGCCACGTGGATCACAGGTGGATGTTTTAGATCAATTTAAAAAAATAAAATTTTAGAAAAAACTTTTTAATTGCATAAGTCAAATGTTTGACTAGTTTTAATGATTTACATTTCACGACTCAAAAAACACACGGTGGAGATGAGTTTTCAAAATTATTTATTTAAGAAAATGATCTAAACAATACACTCGAGATTCATGTTGCATACCTCCACCTAAAACCTTGGAGGATGATGACCGTCCTCACATGGAGGGCCGGATACCTTTTTCCATATATATATAGGGAGTCGATTAGGTCTTCAAATGAAGGATGGTGACCATCCTCTAAAATACACATGGAGCTCTACGTAGCACCTAAAATATTGGGTGTCACATGGAACACAAGTGGATGGTATATATCAATATTAAAAAAATAAATTTCAAAAAAAACTTTTTAAACCCATAACTCAAAGTTTGACGGATTTCATTAGTCTACATTTTACGATTCAAAATACACATGATAGAGATGAGTTTTCAAATTTTTTTTCTTTTCAAAGATGATTTAAGCAATGCACCCGATCTCCATGTAGCATCGAAATAATATTTTAGGAGTCACGTGGAGCTCCACGTGGATGTTTGAAGGACGAACACCTTTTTCATATATATAGCTTATTGTGTCGCCACACCTTAGCTGCCTGTAATTTGCCTGCACAAAATCTGCCTCCCATATAACAATGTCCAATCATAAAATACCAGCAAACTTTCAATAACTATTTTACCACTCTAAACAAGAACACCTTTCTCTTTATATAATAAGCAAATAAAACCGTGACACTTTCACTCGGCTCTACAAAACAACAAATAGAATATAGATCAAAAAAGCCAAATCCGAGCGGTAAGCCCAATATGCAAGCGGCAGAACCCGCCAAGATCATCTTACACCATCCCCGGGACCCCGACGTAATCTGACAGCATACACGTCGGGCAAAGACGACGCCTTTGGTGATGACACACCTTGGTGTTTGGTTAGTGCTTTGCTCGCCTTTATGGCGAGGGCACACAAATCAGGGAGAGAGAGTGCATTTGGGGATTTGGAGAGTGGCATCAGGAAGTAAATATGATCAAGTTGCAACACCTCGTCTTCTCCCAGGTGCGGTACGTGGGAATCGACGGTCATAGATTCGGAGCTACATAGGAAACAACCTGGGTTCTGAGCGATGACTTGGTGGCAGCTGATTGGCTGCTTGAACTCTTGTAATCTACCGTCCGTGTGGATGATTTTGGCCGTAGATTGCCCCACGATTCGTTTGTTTGTGCTTGGCGTGGAAGCACAGATTCCCATGATGAGAGAGGAGAGAGAGAGAGAGAGAGATGAGAAAAGCTCAATTGGGGGCGAGTGAATGTTTTTTTCGTTTGTAGGCATTTTATATGTTGAATCTGGGTCTCAATGGGCTGTTCTGGGTTCAGGCCGGGTCTGGAATGGGGGAGTTATAATTAGGATTTTTTTTGCTAGGCCATACTCGGCCCGATTACTGATCAGGCCGGTCTCTGTCGGCCCATTTATGAATTGGGCTTACCTTACAGTAGCCATACCTGGCCGATGGCCGGTCAGATCGGACCTGGCCCCCTTCGACTTCTATATAAATTAACTCATTTAATGGAGTAATGCCGGAGTTGAATGGGCCAATTTTCAATCAGCCCAACTTTCTAATTAGGTCGGGGCGGGGCAACCAATTTTGGATCGAGCTTGCCTATCTTTTCCCATATGCAGCCTATTGCTGATCCGGTTGGGCTGGGTTGAAGCCTATCCCTGATATTGGTTAAGGGTTCCTTTATTTACAGCCACTGACTCTTCCTTCTCAACCAGAGTTTACTGCTCTTAAAGTATTGATTGCTTTGAATGAAGTGAAGGAAATCATTTTTCACCCCAATCGACATGATAAATCTTGAGATTATGAGTTTATCATCAAACAATCAAATTTTAATAACACAATACACATCCAAAAATTTGGGTTTACGTTATAACTGATTAACAAATCACTCTAAGTGGTTCACAAATCACTTTTCGGGTGCCAAGTGGTATCAAAATCTGACCGCTTTATCATGTTACTTGTGTCCAAGATGGGCACGAAAAACAATCTCCATCGTCGAATCAAAGGGTCTACAATTTAAAGCAAAAATCATAAGTTGAAAGTAAACGTATCCACAACATAAATGTCCTTTCACTACATCAAAATAGACGAAATAAGACTGTCCAAAGCCGTCTTATTTTAAAAACAAGACGGCCTAAGACCGTCCCCACGGGCATTCTTTTTTCGGACCTCTTAAATTTATAAGACGGTTGTAAACCGTCTTATATGCAGTAAATAAGACGGTCCAATATGACTATTTTCAACAGTCCTAATATAAGAGGGTCTGAAGCCGTCGGTCATCGACCATTTAATAAGACAGCTCATGACCGTCTCTAATAAGCCGTCCTTTATTTAGAGACGGTCATGAGCCGTCTTATTTATTATATTTTATGAACCCTCCTAACGGCTCAAATAGGACGGTCTAGAACCGTCGTATTTTTTAAATTTTGGAAATTTTTTTTTTTTAAATAAGACCGTCTTAGGCAATCATTTTTTTTAAAATGGTAATAAAAAAAAAAAAATTTAATTCCAGGGAAGGGCCTCTACCCCAGAAAACTCTGCTCTTCTATCAAAAAATTACAAATGGATATAAAAAAATTACTTCATAGTAAAATAATAAATTTACCATGCTTATTCAACGAAAATTTACCTTGCTTAACCAACAAAAATCACAAATTAGTATAATTAATATTTTGAACTAAAATCATAAATTTACCTTGTTTTTTCCCTATAAAATTACAAATTATGGGTATAAATTGAATCTTCCTTCCACAAAGTTTCTCCTATACAAATTATGGATATAAATTAAGCCTTCCCAAAATACTATATAACTAGATTATCGCCTCTTCTTCTTCAAATGAGAACCTCCCACTCTTAATACCAGGTCTCAGATAATTAGTCTATTGAAGCTGACAACTCTTCCCGCACCTCGAAAGCCCTGTAATATTATAAGTCCATCAACAGTTCACACTTTAAAAACTTCAAAAACTTCAAAGAACACAAAAACCCATATCAGAAAAATTCAAACTTTTTTTGCATATCTCACCGGTGTTCTTAGAACACAAAAACCCATATCAGAAAAATTCAAACTTTTTTTGCATATCTCACCGGTGTTCTTAGGCAGTGTTCGCCAACACCCATGCCCATGTTTCTGTATATAATTCATGAGTTTCTGGACTTCCTCTGGCTTTGTTGTGGCAGCATAGAGCTAAGGTGTAGTGTGCACACATCTGATGACCACACCCTTGTACCTCGATAGTGCAGACTTGGTCGAAACAGATGTCGCAGAGCTCGGTGTCGCTAGCCTGGTCGAAACAGATGTAGCAGAGCTCAGTGTTGCAGATACATTTCCCCAATGAATCAGAACAAAATTAAGTCAAAATGTTTGTTGATAAGATCAGATAAACTATCAAACCCATTTTAATCCTTCAAAAGTTTCAGTTTATAGTTACCATTAATAGTTTCAGTATCTTGTATCAATCGTATCTTGTATCAATCTTCAAACTGAAATATCCAACTACTTAAGAGCAAGCTTGAATAAGATAGTACAGATGCAAATGGATTCAGCTAGCTCTCACTAAATATTCAACATAACTAACTCTATAATTCTATTTGAATTCCAGCATACCTACAAAAAAAGAAAAAATTTACTCTATATGAAAAGTTTTAGACATTTCTGTCATTTATCAGAAATGGGTGAGATATTTATATTTGAATTTTTTGGTTATCATGAATAGTAAATAGCTATTTCTTAAAACAGTAGTCTAATTTTCAACATACATAGTAGCACTAGATGTTTTGTTGCCTAGGCGTTCGGCGTCGGGTCGGGTCAAGCAAAAATCTGCCTGACCTGACCTGAGTCGATATTTTATTCATAAAAATAAAGGGTTATGGGCATTTAGGGGACTTTAGAAAAAAAAAAAGGTCTGCCGATCCGACCCAAACAAGTTTTTAAGGGACAGGTCAGGAGCCTTGACCCACCAGGCAGCCAAAATTTTGGGGAGTGTTGTTTAGTTCTTTTTTTGCTTTAATTCTTTTTGGTGAGTTTAGTTTTGGGGTTTTTTATTTTTTTGCAGCTGCTCGCTGCCTAGTTTCTTGTAAAGATACCTGATTTTCTTTTTCTTAAATTTTTTTTTCCAATTATCGAAAAAAAAATCACATTCTTGGTAATACCAAAGTTGTAGATCATTATGTGAAAAGGGCATATACAAAAATCTACTGAAATTGTCATATAAAAAGGGCAAACAGAGCTAAGGAAGAAAAGTCTTACTTGTTCAAATATATATATATATATGACTGAAGCGTTTTCCTATTCCTCAATATCCCTTCATTTGCACAAAAAAAAAACAGACCCCCAACACAGAACAATAAACAATTGAAAGGAGTCTTTGGATGGCATGTCACCTAGAGATATAGATAACACATTGGTACACAAACAAACTACTCCATAATCCTGGATTAAATGATGACCGAAAACAAATTTATAACGACACTCAGCTCTTTACCATCCCACTATGTTGGATAATATTCATGGTCAATATTTTTCTTGACAACCATATCTACTAATACTTTTTGGCCGCACTGCATGAGTCTTCACTTACCTAGATGGTAAGCTTTTGTTGTTGGCAAGATTGATTAGGCATGCTCTACTAAAGCAAGACCAGCTCTCAAGATGGGCACAATTTGTAAAAAACCTACTGAAATTAAAGAGTTTCCTTAAACAGTTTATAAGGCTTCTCGATATGTCCCACTCAGCTGATAAGATGCTTTCCTCCTGCGGCTTAAGAGTTGGCAACTAGAAGATCTTAGAGGTGTGTCAATGGTTTGGGCTGAGCTAGGCTTAAATGGGTTGAATATTTGACTGACATAAAATTAGGACAGTCTAACCAGTTTATTAATATCATTCATCAATACCTCTTTCATTGTCTGGGAGTCCATGACAGATACTGGGTGTTAGAAAAAATATAACTTTTATAATTACCAGTTAAACATGACTGCAGTACAAATTTTCAAATCCATCCTCAAGAGCTCTTTCGTTGGCGGTGAGTCCGTCCCGGACACTAGATGCCAGATATGATACTCTTAGTGAGCAGCAACACTGACATGTCTACTAAATTATATAATATTGGTGAGAAATACAAGAATTCCCCTATACAAATGGTAGTCCATGTATATATGAAATATATAAAAGTATGTTCAAATAAATAGGAACACATTAGAGCTATATAATTTGTAGAGATATGATTCTGTGGAATAAATGAAAAAATAGTTCAAGGTTTTATCTTAATAGCAGACAGAGCACAGTTTTGAAAAATGAAGCCTCCGGTAATATTATAAACTATTATTGGTTTCTTGGGGCACACATACAACTTGCAAGTAACATCTCAAGAGAGTAATAGCACAAAAGGAAATTTATCTTCCCATAGATATTTGATTGAAAACTTAGCTGGACAGTTAAGATTACTGAAAATGTGTGCTATGCATATTGGTTCGATGACTCTAGCACCTAATAGTTGCACCCAACCCAAACAAGTCACCTCCCTAATGTGGTCCTTACTTAGCTGTAAGGGAAATATACCCAAAATTTAAGATTAAAGTCTAGAAAACTCAACTGACTCCAATGAAATATGAAAAATTAGAAAGCTAACAGGAAAAGCAGGTACATGCAAATGCTTGTTATATTAACATGCACATGCTTGTTATAAGAACATATTTAACATGAACACCAAGAACTATATTAAGTAGGCAAATGGAAAATGGAAAATGACCACCTCTTTATAGATTTGGGGTTGAGAGTCCCACATTTGGGCTAAATGGAATATAATTTTAGGAATCCAATTCATCAAATGGGTAACTCATACTGGAACATATCATAGACCAAATGATCACATTCATTCTAGGATTTGAACCATTCTATACATACATTCTATCTGATAGGGGATGGTTGTGCATATTTTTTCAATTGTTGATATTAAATGGCTCTAAGGCTCTTGTAAGCTTTTAATTTTTTTGCTAGATATGTGTTAACGACGGGCTGCTAGTTGGACAGCTTGGATTGACCAACAGTTTGTGTCACATGGTGTAGAAATGGGTTGTCATGACCCAAATCTGTGTATATGCAGGCAGCAGCAGTCAGTCTCTTAGTTTTTTTTTTCTTCCCCTTGATTAAAGAATATGAAATCATATAAAATGGGTTGATAGTTCGGATTAGAAAGGGCAAAGATCATATAGTTACAGTCATCTCATACGCAAGATTCTTTAAGACGTGCTAATGAAGTGCTCCAAATTAATAACTTGGGTGCTAAAAGGTGTGCAATATATGGTTGAAATCGAGGGATGTTACGACCCTAACTATCCACTTTGGATCAGAAGAGGCAGGTCTTTTTTAAATTATTAATATAATTATTAAGAATCAGTCAAATAAAAAACTAGTTCTAGTTGACCACCACCAATCAATAGACTGACTGTATAAGTAACTCCTTAGGAGGGTGGCACCTACAAAGCTGGAACCATTGAAGATAATGATGTTTCAGTATACTTGTGGATAGGCTATAATCAGTGATCTAAGTCTGGGTATAGAAATATAACAGCTTTGCAGTTATACGAAAAAATTGATAGATTTTGATAATTTTGTGAAAAAATGGGAAAATTTTAAAAATTCTAACATAAAAACCTGATATGAATTAGAGAAAACCCAATCAAATTACTCCATCGTAGACCCAACAATAAAAAATAAATAATAAGTATAAAAAAAAGCAAGATGGTAACTTTACTAACATTTGCTCCAGCTTGGAGAAGCTTTTCCATACAAGTAATCTTCCCATGCATTGCAGCCAACATTAATGGTGTCTAAACCAAAGCCAAACGGATCAAATCAATCAAAAAAATTTAAAGTGTACTGCAATCCAGCACAAAACCAAAAACCTCAAATCATAACAAAAAGAACCAATCTCTTTAGCATTTCAACAAACAACAACCAAACATATATATGAAGAAAAATCCACAGTTAAATAATATCCAGCACAAAATCAATAACTTCACCATAACAAATCAGAAGAAGAAGAATCAAAACCCATAACTTCACCAATCTCTTCTATAAAAATAAATCTGGAGAAAAGAATCAAATAAGATGATAATCCATAAACCCTACAGACTTTAGGGTTTCTAACAAAAACTAGTACAAACGTAGCTCAGCTGGAATCTTTCATACCTTCATAGCCATTGAAAAGGGTCCTGCTCTGGTGTATACACGCAGGCGAAGTATACAACCAACGGCTCACTAGGCAAAAAGCTCCTCAATGGATACATCGCTTTCGCTCGGAAAGTGGCGGATTTTGTGTAGACCCCATCGAAACTCACGAACAACGGAAATGCTCAGAATCGCTCCGATTTTGGTTGCTTTCTGAGAGAGAACGGCGATTCCTAGGCTTTCTTCCCAAACGAACGAGCCCCTAGGGTTTTTTTTTTAGAGATATGAGAGAGAGGGAGACAGGAAGAGACGGCTTAGTTTGGAGTTAGGATTTTTTTGTTTTTTTGGGAGAGGGAGAGGGAGAGGGAGAAGGAGAGACGGGATGAGAGAGAGGAGATAGGAAGAGACAATTTACTTATGTTTATTTTAGATGATTTAAGATAACCACGTGAAAATAAGACGATTTGTAAAGTCTTATTAACCGTCCTTAAATTGTGTCTTTGGTTAATATGTGTCCGTCCTATTTCTAAATTTAAGACGGGTACAGACTGCCTTATTTAAAGACGAAAAAAAACAGTCTTATTTTAAGTCTTTTTTAGATGTTTTTGACGTAGTGTTTAATGTAAATTTGGAGGCCCGTTTCTTTTTAAAAGAAAACGGGACAGTGACCTTGTACCAATCCTATTTAAATTTTGCGCAAACGTGACAAAATTTAATCTGGTTTAATAAAAACATTGAAAGAAAGCGAGCGACTCTGCATTCTTATCCAAGAGACTTATGAATAGTGTTCAACGACATTTATATCTTAAAATAGTGTTTAATAAAATGGTGTTTAAATGTTCTTGCATACCATTAAAGTTATATCATATGACACACATTTGCGATCAATCTAGGTTGTATGAGCTGCAATCTATCATTGGAACCTCTCACCAATTATGATTATAAGTGAATGTGAACCATGGGTTAAAATATCGGGTTACCGATACGTATCATCCGAGCTCCAAAACGATATGTATCGGACGATACGTATCGGTACCGATCTGTATCGAACGATACATTGAATGTATCGTTCGAGTCCAATACCGATACGTATCGTCTGATATGTATCGGTATCGGACGATATTTTGATCCATGATGTGAACCATCTGATAGTTGAAATACAATTTTAGCAATTGAAAACTAAGAACAAAGGGTGGTATTATAGAGCATATAGATCAAATGTTTCAAATCAATTTAAAAGTGATTTTTGTGCCCCTTCAAGGCATGGTATAAAAAATCGGCCCATACCGATACTTATCGGTGATATGTATCAGTATCTCAACTCGGTATCGATATCCAATTGATTCGTATCGGGTATCGGCCTATACCTCTTTTTTTTAAAAATAGTCCGATACGTATCGGTCCTCCATGGATCGATACTCGAGTCTGATATCGAATTTGACACCTTGCTTCAAGGTATCAAAATCTCGGGTATCGGTTTGCCCCAAACCGATACGACTTAGCCGATATGTATCGGCCGATAGTGATAGGAATCGGCCTATTTTTTTTTTTTAAAAAAATTTGTAAAATTGGGCTCAAACCAATACGTATTGCTCGATACTCGAGGCGGGCCCCTTACCATCTAATGTATAATGCATTAGTCACGTCATAAACCATTGATTCTGTAAGATCATTTTAACGTTTATTTTGCTGTTTAAATTATAGTTACAAAAATCGTCGAATTTTTGAAAAATTTGCAAATTAATTCTGAATAATTTGTGATTTTTTTTAAAATTCGTGTGTTCATGCACAAAAAATCGCGAATTATTCTCAAAGTTTTAAAAAATTTGTGAATATATATATATATATATATATATATATATATATATATATATATATATATATAAGTTTTAAGTTTTTATTTTTCATTTTTCTGTCCAATATTTTTTCAAACTCACCGGATTTTTCCGAATTTGAACCTTGCCGAAATATTACCAATGCCCGACTTGGTGACTACGGTTTTAGGGGACTCAGGTTCAATGACTTACAAGTTACAAGATTTCGTAATGTGCAGGTCTACAACCATCATTATGTGTGTAATCAGTATTGTGCCCATCTTTTCACGTTAACAAATAAAAAGCCCATTACCCAACGGTGTCCTGTACACACAGCGTGTTGGTAGAAACGAGCCTAACTTAGACTTTTTATATCCAAAGTGGATGCTCTACAGACTCGGACGCATGACCATAAGGTTCAAAATTTTGGACTGAATTTCGGCTGAAATTTTGAATTTGGGCCGAAATCTTCCTCCACTACCCAAAACTGCCAAAAATTCATGTATTTGTTCGGTTTCGGTGGGGACTGAAACCGAAACATTTTAACCAAAATCTCCGAAATTTTGAACCATGCTTGGCCATTGACGGCCCAAGCCTTGAACTTTGTTAAAATTAAAAAAAAAAAAAAAAAAAAAAGAAAAAAAAAAAAAAGAAAAGATGAACTAGAGAAAGAAGAAGACAAATGGCTACAATCGATTATATTGTTTATTATTTGTTAATTATTCTGATACAAAAAGTGTATAAATAAGATTATAAATACAACCGCTCACTGTTACAAAGTTGAAATGTGAACATGAGAACATCCAACTTGAAAGATAAACAGTTACACAATTACGTAACAACCACATAAATTCACGATATATCTCCTAAACTCATATCTCCCATCACTTGTCTATCAAGTAAATCTCTATCGCATTCCACTCATCACGAATCATATGACAATTTTCTTTAAATAGATTTTGAAAAAATAAATAGTCAAAGAAAATGTGAGCAAATACATACTAAATGTAAAAGAGATGAAGACAAAAAAAATGAAAATTTAATGAGTCAATTTCATGTAGAAGAGATGAAAGGAAAATGAAATGTTTATGCGTCAATAAACTTCAAGAAAATATGATAGTGGAAGCAATGTCATGATCATGTCTCTGATATCATGTTAAAATTATAAAAATAAAAAATAAAAAAAAATAAAAAAAAATAAAAGATGAATGAGAGAAAGAAGAAGACAAATGGCTACAATCGATTACATTGTTTACGGTTTGTTACATTATTGTGATACGAGTATAAATAATATTACAAATACAACAAATTCTTAAATAATTGAGGATATAGACGAGATGAAATAAAATCTGTGAAAGTTACAAAGTCAGACTATATTCTACCTTTAAATTCCACCAAATCTTTGAGTTCACCCAAAACAGATTCACTGAATCAGACCATAGAAATTGTTTTTCGTTCTAATATTTCAAATGATGGATTTTACGATCATGGGCATACCATCATAGAGTCATTTTCTTATTTCACGTAATACACACCTAAAAAAGTGACCTTAAAATCAATTTTGAGCCCAAGTGATGTTAATGTCACTTTTTTGGAGACGTGTGCCACTAAAATAAAACACTAATCATCTGACGGTACACCCATAATTTGAACATCCCTCATGTGAAAGATTGGGAAAATAAACGATCTCCTTCGTCTAATTCAATATAATTAATGTGTTTCAGCGTGATTGAACGCAAAGATTCGATGGATGGATTGAAAGGTACTCTAAAATAATAATAGTGATGGAGTCACTTACAGTGGCCCAAATCGCTCCCGCTAATATTAGAGACTCGCTCACATAGAGTAGAGATTTACTCACCTAAAAACATAGGAACCATTCGTTGAAAATGGAGACATCATGGTCTCAATACAAAGTTGTTCAAAATTTTCATTTTTTCATACTTTCTTGAATGCATTTAGATGAATATATGACCTTTTAAGTTTCGAAGGCTAACAAATATCTAATTTCTCCGGTGGAAATTAAAGAAATAAGTTTCTAGATTATTATTTTCTAAGACAAATTTATTAATTAAGACTCCATAATCACTAATAACCAAAAAGAAAATTGAAAAACATAAAGATGTGCCATATAAGCGTCATATGGGCGAATTGAGTTGCGTTAAAATTTTGTGCCACATGTGCTTTAGTGCTTGTCAGCTTTAGCGCTTGCCAAGTGTCCAATTCATCCTGCATCAATCTCGTTGCCCAAAAAAACTAGTCCTCGAGTTGAAGCAACACCTTCAAATTCTTCAAATCAGAGTGACAGATTTCTCTCAAATTTTTTCGAAATTTAACAAAACAGGGTCAAACAAAACTTTCGGCAAAATTTTGATAATTTCTCCGAAATTATCGAAATTTCATTAATTTCAGCAAATTTAAAGAAATTTCGCTGAATTTAACAAAATTTCACCGAAATTAATAAATCTTTTCTAATTTTTATTAGTTTTTAAATAATAAATAAAAAATTTATGAAGTTTAAATATAATTTATATTTAATATTTTTTGTACTCCCCAAAATTTTCTCGAAACTCTTCGAATATTTCTCGAAATTTATTCGAAATGACCCCCTATCGAAATGTTGCCGAACTCGAAATTTGTCACTATGCTTCAAACTAATATGATCCGAATATATATCCATCGGACACTGTCATACAATGGACAATTTTCGAAAGATAATTTCGTAGGCAACTTATGTGGCGCGATGTCTGGCTGCATACATAGTGGGGCCCAAGTATTGTAGCCAATCACGTCGTGCCACATAAGTTGCCTGCAAAATTATCCATAAAAAATTGTCCACCATTTACAATTTTTCATATGCATTCATCAACTTTGTTTGGAGAATTGCATAGAATTGATTCTTTTGTCGAGCTCATTATCGCCAAGTTTTCAAAAATATTTGCATTAAATTTTGCCAACAAATATCTTCCAACTAGCATGGATTCTAACTCTAAGGCCTCGTTCAGGTGTTTAATGATTTTTCTCAAAAAAGTGCAGATTCTTGGCAGACTCTGATTCCTAACTTTTCCTATATGCGTTCTTAAGCCACTCTGATTCCTGATTTTTCCCCAAATTACTTAGAATTCTATCGCTCTTAAGTTATCTCAAAAAAGCTCATAATTTGAAGAATTGTTAGTTGTGTTCGGATCGTAGACACATTATTGAGTCATCGTTATATGAGGCGAACTCAGAGTTGGTCAACATTTTAAGGGTTGTCCATCCATGCAAGGTTTAACATATTGGGCAGTGATTTTTTATCGTAATACGACTTTTAGAAGAACAATACCAAATACCTCATATACATATATAAATAACTAATATAAAATCATGAAGATGAAGGAAAATGAGCATACTAATATATTTTTATTTTTAATAGAAACAAAATTACATAATCGATTTGGCCATAGTAACAAAATTGGCCTAATTTTTTCTACTAAAAAAATATATTCAATATATTAAGAAAAAATAACACAAGCCCCCAATTATGGGCGCAACATGACATGTTTCTTTGGACTGAGTTACATTTCAGTGAAAGATTTCTTAAAGGCCAGACTTTTTATTTATTTAATAAGTTTGATGCCTTTTCTAGAATACTTATGCACTATTTCAATTTTAAACTTATATATGTATTAAAAAAAATATTCTTTTTTAATTCTTAGTAAATTGCTATACTCGATGATTTAGTATTTTGTAAAGTTTAGGTTCTACGATCAAACCTTCTTATGTGTAATAAATTATTATAATTTTTAATTAATTATATTAGAGTCTATATACCCTATATGAGTGTGTAGCTCCACACCATAATAGAGTCATTGTGAGAGAAATCTCTCTGAAAAATAAGTTTGTAGAGCACCTAAATAGAGGGAGGGAGAGAAAAAATTGGCCAAAATTATGGGATAATTGGGTATCATTATTTGCAATTCAAATTCTATCAAAATTATGATGGTTGTAATGAAGGAATTCTCCATTCTGGATAATTGAGAGAAATAATTTTCTCTCTTCTCGCTTTATAATCTTAAACATAGGGTAAGAGTATTTGCAATCATAGATTTGGTCTACTCAACTGATGGTTTCATTGCTAACACCATTGATTGCCTAGAAACAAACAATGGAGATTATTTTTCCGATATTCAGACCATGACAAGCATATCAGACGATTAGATGTTGATTCCATATGGAAGACATCCGACCCGAGAACTCTACTTATATAACGCTCATGATCTTGGTCACTTTAGGGATATGTGCCAGGTAGGATCAACATCTGATTGTTTGATATGTGGACCATGATCTCTAGATCTATTTCCAAAGATTGGGATAAAAAGCAAGCTCCATGGTTTGATTCAAAGCAGTCAACAGTGTAAAAAAAAGTTCGATGGATATTAAAAATGGTGATTGTCGGGTATTGGAACAAAAAAGAACGATTGATTTTAAATATTTCAAAGGCACGGATTTGGTGTGTAGATCAATGGGGAGTATATTGTTCCAAACTCAAATTTTGCCTTAATATGAGCAAAAACTTCCAACCTCCACACGTCCCTTTCACAATTTTCTGAAGTTCTAAAATCTTTGAAAGCATGGTTTTTCTAAAACGTTTCAAGTTGGGTCTTTTTCGCTAAAAAGTTTATTTTTGAGGCATGTTTGTCTAATTTTTCCTGTAGGGGTCTTCAACCACCTCCTACCAAGGCTCATAGACGTGCTGTTTGGCGAAGTTAAAATTCGGACAAATCGGGCAAGTATGAGAAAATATTGAGAGAAAAAATCAGAGAGATAAACAAAATAAGATTTAAAACTAAAAAAAAAATTAAAAATACAAAATTTTGAAAACTAAGGATTTATTCAAGAATAATTTGTGAATTTTTGTAAATGAATTAAAAAAAAAATAGCGATTTTTTTACTATAGTTTAGATGGGTACCATCATAATTCAATGGAAATGGGAAGTTTCTTGGGAGATTTGTAGAGGCTATTGACTGCCTCGAAATTTGCGTTCCACAAATCTCCAATTCAGACTGTTTGTAAGCCTTGGAAAATTGGCAAGGGGAAAAAAATACTTTGGGAGTATAAATCGCTCCCGAGAGATGTGGGTGTGAAAGAAGAGGGTCTCTGTTTGACGGATGATGGTGAACTGATAGGAACTTTGGCTGGCTTATCTAAAAAGTATAAAAATAGGGGTTGTTATCGAGTCAGTTGGGGTTTGCATATGTCAAAAATTTTGACCCCACTTAATCCAAACCGTTGACAGCCCTATAATCTTTTTTTTTTTTTTTTTTTTAATTTATTTATTATTTTAATAACGGAGGCTATGGAGGTGTCCGGGCCAGGGACAGACTATTTGCGAGAAAGAGCTTGAGACATCCCTATAAACTCTTGAGAAAAGTACAAAAACGTGTCCCATGTATATTTTTATTATAAAAAAAATTAAAAAATATTTAGTTATGAAAATGCTCCCATACAAGCCAATAAGGGGCCGTATAATAATTTTTGAACTTTTTAAAAATACAGTGATTTTTGTAACTATGGATACATGCACCTCATTCAAACATTTATTCTTTTAATTATTTGATATGAAACTCTTAATGGCGACTCGAAAAAGACCTAAAAAAAATAAATAATAATAATAATAATGACAAAGACTTTGAAATGAGACAAATAGGTACATAATAGTAAAAAAAGAAAGTTCCCGATGGGTTTGGAAATCTACTAGAACAGATCCTGCAAATATATTATTAATTCATATAGAAGCGGTACGATATGGGTTGGAATGCATGGTCAATTCATACATTTCAATCAAGTGAGGTCCATGTGAAATTTATCATAGGGATCGGATGAGACGGAAACCTGTCCATACATGATCAGAGATCACTCAAAAAATTGGATGTGATCCGATGCGTATCCACTGTCCGAGCTGTGGTCAAATGAAGAAAAATTCAATACACCAAAATATGTAGGTCGGAACCCAAAACTCTGATCACGACTTTGTCCACTTGAAAACTTTTTTTTTCCTATATCACATGCCACGTGATCCGAAAACAGGTTTAATTTTTGGATCACTTGCCAAGATCAAAAATTATAATGTACGGATTCATCAATCATTTTCAACTCATGTACCCTTTTTCCCATATTAATTGTTTACCCTATATATGGGCTGTCCTTAGTTAGAAGCACAATTTTCAGTCATGTAGATAAGATGATGAGTAAGAAATAAACATATATATATATATATATATATATATATATATATATATATATATATATATATATAAACAACTTTCTTACTAAACTATTGAGGATATGTTATTATAAGAGGCAATGGCCAGGTACAACTGGTTGTACCAGATTCCAATTGATTAATTTTAGGCTTATGGATTTTACAGCCTAAGATTCTATCTTCGCAGTCAGGAGATTCCATCGTTTTTCACTCGACTTGGGCACCATGCAAGTGGAAGGACATCTAATCAGTAACAACGATTGCGCGAAGGCAAAAAGTTATGTTGGTTTGAGGATTCGTACCATTACATCCAACCACTTCAATATGAACCTTGTGCTAAATATGAAGAAATTTTATAAAGTATCTTTAAATTTTACCATTGAATTTTAAATCCCTTGATTGCTTTGAATAGATCTTAAGGTCATGGGTGGACTATCATAGGTTCAATTTTTTATTTCACTTGGTGCACATCTCACAAAAAGTGACCTTAACATCAGATGGCACCAAAGATCAAAATTTCAGCTGAAATGACTGAAATTTCGGTCAAAATTATTGGTTTCGGTCCTCACCAAAATAATAATTTGGACCGAAATTTCGGTCATGTTTTGTATGGGATTCAATATTTCAATCGAAATTTCAGTCAAATTATCAGTTTTCGGCCGAATTTTCAGTCCAAATTTTCGGTTTCAGTCATGCCCGAAACCGAAATTTTACCCGATATTTTGATCTTTGGGTGGCACTCATCACACCCAGCCCTGATTTTAGGGTCAGTTTCTAGGGATCATACTAGGTAATTTTACTGTAATGTTTAGCCAACTGGACAGTCTAGATTAGCTACAAAAGTCTGCCAAATGGCTGAAAAAATAGGGTAGTGAGGACTTTATCTTAGGCCTAGGGTGATCTCTCATTATTAACCATAGAGCAAGTGGCCTCCCCAGTTACCTATTTATGGAAAGAATGAAACTTAGTAAGTGACAGCTGGGTGTAGTTGTATTTTGCTTTATCTTTAAGTTAGGTGAAACGCCACTTCTATTTCTCGCATTCATGCCCTCTGCCCATTGCTGCATTGCTTCAGAGTCAGCACCAGCAAAGCCACATAAGGATCATCGGGGCAAAGTAGTAGAAAGACTACCGTATAATGTGACACGCATGTTGTATATGGTCACTACAAAAAAATAAGACTATTAGTTAAATTAAAAACTGTTGCTATTAACAAAAAAAAAATTTGTTATTTCAATAGCGACAGAACTAGTAGCGGAAATTTATTTTATTAATAGCGGTAATTCTTGGTGCCGCTAATAGTCATATTTTTTGTAGTGGGTATATAAAGTTATATACATTATTACTATGATGGCTGTTGTCAATTGGGCGGCTAAGACTTCACGTACTAATGACGAACCGATCGCGATGATTATAATGTTTTGTACGGTGTGTTTGGATAAAGGGAAAATGATAGAATTCGAAGGGTATATATCCATTATTTTCTATTGTTTGGATGCAACTTATTGTATCGAAAATAGTCCTCCATTTAGCGATATTTTACGAGTTCAGAGTAGGAGGGAACCCCTCGGAATTTCAATTTCAGATTTTGAAAATGACATTAAAAGTCTCCTTAAGCCAGCCATAACTAATATAGTTTTGCAAATTTTCAAAACTATTAATTTTGGCTATACATGATGTGAAAAATGATAGAAAACTAAGGAGTCTTGTGGATTCCCAGAGGCTAAGAATCTATGAGAAAATTAGGGATTAATTACTCAATTGCTTCTATTTTTCATGTTTTAATCCAAATGTACTAGGTAATTTAGTAGTGGTGCATCCGTTAGGACTTGGGAGGGGCCATTGCTTGGTGCGATTGTGAAAAGCTTCATAGTCAAGACTCATGTCTAGAGAGCAACCACTATGGGAGTAAAAAGTCAGAGGTTAGGTCTATATCCCGGCCACCGTCTTCCCATCCGGAGATACTGGCCTTTTTGTTTTGGGATAAATGCTACCCACCGACATTTAAACACCAAATGGTGTTTAGATGATCTGACACCACTAAAGTGTAATTTGTCATTATGCCATGTATCACACATCTATCTATGATCAATTTAAATTGCTCAAGTGGCAATCTATCATTACAATATTTCTCGGCTCAATGAAACATGTTGATAAGGGGATGCGAACCATCCGATTGGTGAACTTTAATTTCGGCCATTAAAACTAAAAACTACGGTTGATAGTAGAGTCAACAGATTGGATGGTTTATATCCCCCTAAAACACCATTTTTGAACCTGTTGCACTTTAGTTCGGATCACTCACATCTTAAACATCATTTGTAATCCCTCAAATCACATACAAAGCCACCATTAAATAGTAGTTCTAATGTGCAATGGTGTATGGGACTCACACTAAATCACTCCTGTTATATCCAGACCAATGGTGTGAACCAGCTGTTTGTAGAGAAATATGAAATATGGAAGAAACCAACGTTTGGAATTGGATCGGATTACAATGTATTTTTCTGCCAGCCTGAATTTTTATTTTCTTGTGATTCAACGAACTAAAGTGACAAGGTTTCGACGTCACGTGAATCCTCAATCATTTGATTCCTCCTTATTTCTCCATGAGAGTAAGAGTTGCTTTCACCAGAAATTTGGAAAAAATAATTCAAAAATAAAATAAAATAACAAGATAAAAATATAAAAAAGTTCAAAAAATATTGATGCGTACCTCGGAATAAATCTTGAGATCATGGTGCGCCTATTAGACGGTCGATTTGTCACATATCCCATATAGATGTTCTTAATTAAAATCACATTTGAGCGTGACATGTGTTCTATGATTCATTCATGCCACTGTGACAGTCCCAAAAAAGTTGTCCCTTAAACCAAACTTGAGTGTGATGTGTGCCATATGATTCATTCATGTGTGCCGCATGATAGAGATCATGTGGCATGTAATCTATGAAAAAATGGATTTTTTGGTGGTCATAATGATGATCAAAGTTTAAGAACCACCCATACATTCTAGTGTATCGTGTTTTTCCCCCTTTGACCACCTTTATGACGGTGTATATGCATTGGATCATGCCCAATTTTTTTAGGCCGCTCGAAAGTCAGATCATCCTTAGACAAGTTGTCGTGACACTCAATCCCTTGAATGGGTGCCATGTAGACCCCACTTGGTTCTAATGCATGAAACTATCATGCATTCGAACCCTATGATACTTAATTTGCTCAATCACCCAACAAATCACGAATTGGATACAATGAACCGAATTCGACATAACAAGAGAAATGTCGAATTAACTTCTGCGAATTGGATTCATTTAAAATTTTAAAAGCATAAAGTGATGATTTGAACTTAATATTTTATGTAATTAACAAATAATTTTAAAACTCATCATAAATTCCTAACCCAATGAATTGAATTCATTTAAAAACAGCCAATGGTGAATCCAAATTTGAATCAAACGAATCCGAATTTGAAGACGTAGCAAGCGGGATGACCAGTTCAGATGAGGTTGATTGACCAGCTTTAGAAATTTATGTCCACTGTGCTGGGCTACGCTCTGACTCGAGGGACCCGTTCATCATCATCAGCTCCCATAAGAGCGGGTTTTACTTCCTTTGGCAAACTTTAGGTTTTAAACACATCTATAGCGCAAATCTGTTCCCTTAGTCCGCTCGCACACTGACTGAGCTCAGTCCGAATTTCTTGAGGGCCGAATTCAGGCCTAGTTTTTGTAGCCACAAATGATTGGCTAACCCAAAGCTGGGTTGAGCCCGGCTCAGCCCGGTACGCACTAAGCCCATTATATAACGTGCATATGCCTCTTCGGGTGATTAAATTAAATTAAAGGGTTTATTATCAAAAGGTAATGCACCCATATTTTAAACAGCCAAAAGGTGGGTCTACACAACCCTTGTTGTTGTGAACTGAAAACCTCCTTCGGTGAGCCGCCTCCCAATCATAAAAATCAGGCGGACTCAGGCTGTGTATGGCATAGTTCTCTGTTAGCCCCACCTATAGCAGAGTTCATTTGCTTTAGCAGGGAACCTATAGCAGAGCTCATTTGCTTTAGCAAGTTCCCATCCTCTTTGTTAAAATCATGCTACTTGCTTTAGCAAATACCCCTTTACCTTGATAATTCCTTGCATAGCAAGATTTTATACAAAATTTATCTGTTCATCAGTTTTACCCTCCTCTCTCCTCACTCCTTGATAGAGCATATTTTATTTGCTTTAGTAGAGAGTTAGTAGTGAGTAGGGAGGTTGCTGTTACATCAAGTAAATCCTTCTTTGCATGAAGTTAGAAAAGAAAATAGGAACCAACTAAAACAGGTGCAGTCCGCTATATAAGGGGCTAGCAAAGAGTTATGCTGTAAGCAGCCTCAAATGAAATGATGTATTATAATATCGATGGAGCAAGAGTTTAATTAAGAAGAAATGAAATAAGATGACCAAAACCCGCTTCGTTGGACTGAGCTCGACCCGTATGGCCGTATTCAGCTGGTGATGCACTTTTCCGTGATAGAATAACCTTATTTTTTGGGTGTTTAATGTAGCCGTCGACGTGGTAATTTGCGTGCTTTTGTCTAGAGTAGACTGCAAATCACAATCGTCATATCTCATTTTCTTCTTCTTTTTTTTCTTTTGTTTTTTGATAGGTGTCATATCTCATTTTCAGGCCCTACTTTATCAACACCAATATTAAATATATGTATATTATGACATGCAGAATGCGATTGAGAGAGACATTTTCATAAATAATTAACGAAGCAAAATAAGTAGAGAGAATATGAGGAGCTGGTCATGAGATGAGAGACCCCAATTTTATTTTGATTTTGGAATATGCCTGAGATTCCCTAATTTTCCTATGATCATATCACACCCTATATGATATTAAATATGAATTATTCAATTTTTTTTATAACCTAGCTTGGAAAACTTACTTATAAAATTATAACTTAATTATTGAAAAAATTATAACAACTTTTCAATTATATGTTCTTTCTTGATCTGGTTATTAGTACGGCATAAGATTTAGCACGTGTTCATTAAAGTGCATATAAAATTATTTAGTGGCGCTCTTTTGCTTTACATGATAATTGATTTCTTTTACAAAATATGACTCTTGATATAGAGACACACTAATGTTAACAGCTGTTTTAGTATAAGTAGTTTTTTTAGAAATTATATATCCTCTCTTGATCTCCAAAGTTATTAAAAGCGTTCTAAAAATGAGCAGTTGAAATATAGAATTTTAAAAAATATCACCCACCATCCATCGAACTCTGATGCCAAGGTGATTATTATATATATATATGGAAAAGGCTTCCGTCTTTCATGGGAGGACGATCATCATCATCCAGCTTTCACGTGGAGTTTCACGTGGCACCCAAAATATTGTTTCAATGCCACGTGGAGCGCGGGTGTATTGCTTAGATTATCTTTGAATTTTTTTTTTTTGAAAACTCATCTACACTGTCTGTTTTTTGAACCGTGAAATGTGGACCAATAAAACCTGTCAACTTTGACTTGTAGGTTTAAAAAAAAAAAATCGATTTTATTTTTTAAAAATTAATCTATACCGTCCACTTGTACTCCACGTGGCACCCAAATACTGTTTTAAGTGCCACGTGGAGCTCCACGTGTATCTTGGAGGACCGTGACCGTCCTCCAATGGAGAACCTAACTGGCTCCCTATATATATATCCTTACTACTATATAAAAGCACGAATGATATATATCCTTATATTTCTGTCAATTTTAGCGTCTTCATACTTTATGAGCAAAATTCCTCTAAGCTACTTTATCTACCCTCATGTTCTTTCTTACGTATCCCTATATTTTTTAATTTTCTATAACTACACTTCTAATTAAACTTGACTCTTTGATTTTTCTTTTATTTCATAAATATCTCTTTAAATCACTCCACCGTTTTATTTAATATCTCCTAAAAAATTTCTTGCTTAAAACTAGACAGATTTAGTCTAAGAATCCAAAATCATAAATATCTCACAAAATCACTCCACCTTTTTAATAAATTTGTAGGCTTGAAGAAAGGTACCCTAAATTGTGACTTTAGGCCCTATTGGGTAACAATAAAATTATTAGCGAGAAAATACAAGCTAAAATCTTAAAAGGATTTGTATATTTGCAACCCTTCAAGCTCCATATTCTTTATCTAAAGTTGGATTTTATGTGTTAAATTGCTTTGATGATTTTATATTTAATGATAAAAATGTTTTTTTACTCCAATTTTTTTCTCAATAGATCTTGAGACCATGTACTTCCCATCAGATGATAACTTTCTTATTTAAATGGCACACTTCCCAAAAAGTGGCCTAACAACATTTCTTCATGTGATGCTTGTCACCTGACTCTTTGGTCAATTCTTTCGGATTTATATCACTTAGAATAAAAAAAGACAGTTTGATGGTATGACCATCGACTCAAGATCATTTGTGTGAAAAATTGGAGTGAACAAAAGATCATGCGGAAAACATTAAGCCATTAGATTTGAAAGTCATGATCAAAAGACTATCTAACCCATTAGATTTGAAACTCATGATCAGAAGATTCTATGTTGAAAAAAGTGGCAAAAAACACAATCTTTATCGTATGATCAAGTGCAGTCAAAGTCTATTATTTGATTCAACAGTTGATTGAGTTGAATTATATGATAGAGATCGTGTTTTATGCCAATCTTTTTCACCAAAGATTTTTAGATTCAACATTCGAATCAAACTTAAATGGTGTTTTCACATTGCACAAATTCTAAAAATTAATTATAAATCACATTTGAGAGTGATTTTGTGTCATATTATTTTTGAGTCAATTTTTCGGGATTTGCATCATATGGAATTCAAAATTGACCATTTGATGGTATACCCATTATCTCAATATCAATAGTGTGGAAGATTACAATGAAAACTAATTTCACTCATTTGATTCGACCCCAATATGACCTCACAAATAGGATGGTTGAGGACTATTTGTAAATTTTAAGGTAGTTTATCAACACCATAAAATAACCAATCTTTTGAATTTTATTTATGGCAAACCAAGAAAAAATGAAAAAATTGCACTCTCAAGAAAATTTTACTTTTGGAACTTCTCATGATTTCTCTTAAAATCACCCAATGGAAAAAAAAAAAAAAAAAAATCTACCTCAAGATTTCTACCGAACATGGCCTTATCTAACCTCCATGCATTGATGATTTTGAATCATACGATGGAGATAATTTTTTATCCCAATCTTTCAAAAAGTTGATGTTGAAATCATGTGCATATCGATAGACGATCATAATTTTATTCCAGAGGGCACACTAATTTAAAATATGACTCTAAAATCACATGACCTATATCACACTCAAACATAAGGGATCTTGACATCATAGACATACTATCAAAATCTGAGAGTTTCATGCTAGGACTAAAATTTCCATAAGAGATTGGGATGAAAAAAATCTCCATTGAATAAATAGAAAGTGTTCAATGATTTTAGCAATGATTTAAAGAGAAAAATCTTAGAGTTCAAAATAAAGGTATCTTATCACAAAAGGAAATATCTCTAATGACCCTATGGGAGAAAGAGAGCCGTGGTCTAACATAAAATATGAGGGAGTCATTACTTGCACCATAGTAGTTAGCTTTTGCACATAGTTTAAAAGAAAGGTTTAATATTTTGAGAAATTATGCTATGTGAAAATATAATACGAGCCGTTTGATTTAAAAGTTGTAATCTAATGATCGATCATGTGCTATACAAAAAAAATGAGCACATGATCGGATGCATAATCAACATTGAAAATTTAGTCAAAGGTATTCAAAATCAATGGACTAAGTTGGTTTGGAGGTCACCTTATTTTTATTCATCAAATGGAGGCAAAAAAAATTTATTTATTAAGTCATCTCCATATTGATCAAAAAAATTTGTTTTGGATTGATTATGCCACGTGACATGTGATCTGGCATCCGTATGTAGCATTTCATGCCTTCATTCAGATGCATCTTTCTATTGCTCTTTATAAATTTATATGTCCGTAAAAATATTTTAACTTTTACTTTAATTTAAATGAGGACATGTAAAACTAAGGCTCCATGTCAAGGGCCAGTGTTGGGGCAAAACTTTAGTTGTTATTAGGTAGGTTAGGTATAAAATCGGCTGAGTCGGTGATAACTCTATATAAAACACGGTAAGACCTACTAGACTATAAACATTGAGATATATTAGATTGTCCCTAAGCCACACATAAAAAGTATATAGATAAATTATTTTTTATAATAATTATAAGACGAAACACGTACAATTTTACTAGTATATACATATATTAAAAAATGTCAAAATTATTAAGGTGGGAGGAAAAATCATAAACTGTAGAACCCAAAATTTGATTATTTACAGCAAAACCATTTGTTTCAATCTGATGCTATTCTGGCATCGCACTCAACTTGGACATAGACCCTCCGCCCGTACACAAACGCAGATCTCTCGTTCACTACCCTTCTCTAAAGCGCAAAATGGAGTTGACCCATTTGCAACTTCTCGTCCGAATTGATCGCCGCGACGAAGTCGTCGAAACCCATGTCATCGAATTTCAAATAAAGGAAGTGGGGCTCTTCACTTTGACTGGGTGCAGAACTCCTGGAGCTTAGCGCATTGTAAGATCAACTTTGACTAACTTTGACTGGGTAACTCCTGCTTGTCTTCGCCGGGTCCCACCACGAGAAGCAACAACCCATAATAAAAAATCAGTGAGGAATAACAAGGGTTGAATGGGCTACTTATATTGATGGTTGGGATTTGCTGTGTTGAGGTCATAATCAGTGGATTGTCGCCACGTGGGATTATGTCGTTTAGTGAGACCTTGAATGGACGAAAGAGCACATAACCTGTCATTTGTCGAACACTGGTTGGATCTGGATCAATGAGTGACGTGAGCGTGGATCAAAATATCGTCCGATCTCGGTATATATTATCCGATACGTATTGATTTTGGACATGGGCAATGCGATAAAATAGATTTTTATCATATCCCCTTTCAAATATAGTAGTTATCGTCGAATACAGGCAATTTTAACACCCGTATCTAGGGCTGTCAATCAGCCGAGATTTTTTTAGGAATTTATTAAACGGCCTGGCCCAGAAAAGAAATGGGCTCAGATTCGGGCTTCAAAGTGTAAGGCCCGACCCGTTTAACTGTAGTCTTTTATAAAAAAAAACTTAAAATTTTTGTTAAAAAATATTAGAAACTCGGCTCGGATAGCTAAACGGGCTGGGCCGGGCCCAATTTAAAAAAAATAAAAAATAAACAGGCCGGGTGAAAACTCAGCCTGAACTCGACTCGGCCCGGCCCGTTGACAACCCTACTCGTATCGGATGGTAACTTCAACTTATTAGACGATAATTTAAAATTATCGGACGATAATTTGAAAGATTCTAAAATAAGAAGAATGGCAAATTATTATCCAATAATTTTAAATTATCATCCGATAATTTTAATTTTCTGCCATGGGTCCCCTAGCTACTTTGACACGTGAAAGAGGGTTTTAAACTTCCATTTCTTCATTTTCAACTTTAGCAGCCCCTTTTTTTAGTTTCTATTCTTGCTATTTTTGCACGGGAGAACTATTTTATTCATTTTTTGTGCCGAATCGACGCCGAATCAAGTACCGAATCGGTGAAGAACGCGTTTAAGGTACGTGTTCTACCATGTTAAGTCATTTTCTCCTCATTTTGTTACATTTTAGGATTTAAAATTTTAGGATCTACCTTTAAATATGATAGATCTACCCTTTAAAGTCAATATTTTCCATTAAAATGTCAAGATAAATTTCAAGATCAACCCTTAAATTATTTATAAAAAATTAAAATAAGAAATATTAAGAAAATAATTAAAATAAAGAACTACTCATAATATTATCATTTTTTTCTTAAATTTTTTTAATCAATTGGTGTAAATATATTTAATTATTGATACATTTTTAAAGCCTTTTCTATTTCAAAAGTAATTTAAAATATTAATTTTATATTAAGAAGTCCTAGTTTACTTCGAATTTTATATTAAAAGGTCTTAATATTTTATATTAAAAATATTAATTACACATGTGACGCGACACATATAATTGATGGGTCACACATGTGATACATACCCTATGATACATCAACTACACATGTGTAATAGATATGTCGCATGTGGCATGGGGTATGTATCACTTGTGACACATACCTCATGCCAAATACGGCACAAACCTCATGAAACATCAATTACACATGTGTCATATGTGTCACATATTGCATGGGGTATGTGACACTGTGACACATTAATTACACATGTCACACATCCCCTATGATGTATGTGACACATCAATTTCAAATAAATATAATTTTTTAAAAATATAATTTTTAAATATTTAAAAAGTTAGAATAATATGATTTTTTAATATTTTACAAATTAGAATAAAATCAACTAAATACTATTTTCATACTTAATCTAAATTTTTTAAAAATTAAAATAATATAAAATAAATATGATAAGATATTTTTGGTATTATCAGTGCTTCATGTTAGACACATATGGGCTAATAGCGGCCCATAGATCGATACCATAAAAATATCGACCCAAATAGGCTAATAATTTTAGACATATCGAATCTGGGTCGTATTATATCAAACCAGGACTAACTAGACATATATCAATATAATTACCAAGTTGGAATTAATCGGAAAAAATCGGAAAGGCCAAATAAGGTGAAAAAATCACTAAAACTCGGAAAAATGTCAGGAATTTTTTGAGAAAATTAATGTAATGAAAATATTTGAGGAGATTAAAAAATAAATATTATTTTGAGAAAAATAAAGAAATTTTGGGAAAAAAATCATAGAAACGCATTTAAAAGTAAAAATTATGATTTGTTTTCAAAATACGAATTTTCCTTTTTAAAACTTATTTTAAATGTGTTTCTGAGAAAACATGTTTTAAACGACTTTTTTTCAAAAAATTGGAAATTTCGATAACTATGCATATGTCAGCTGATATGAAACGGATACGGCCGATAGGTAAAGCAGTAGCAATGGCCACTTCTAACACCGGAGCTGAGATTTTAAACATCAGAAGATCAGTCTCTATCAACAAATTGAAGCATACGCATATTGATCAGAACCGTCCAATGAAGTGGACAGCTGTTAGATTGGCCAGAGCCTATAGATTTCATAGATTAGGCGATTATTTAATCAATCCCTCGGTTGACCGTACAAAATCAAACAACAGATTGAATGCTTGTAGTCTAATAGATGTCAAATGTGTGTAGTGTTTTTTGCCCGAGTCCATCTAAGAGGTAGCGGTGCATTCGGTTCGGTTTGATCGGTTTTCGATCAAAATCACAAACCAAATCGGTCCTAATCAGTTTTAAGATTTTTAAACTAGTCCAAACTGTTCAAAAACCAAACCAACCTGATTCAATTCGGTTCGATTTGATTTGGTCGGTTTCAATTTTCTTATAAGCTCTACTTGCACATCAAAAATTTCTCAACTTTTCAACCAATTTTCCTATAAGTTCTATTATAAGAAACTACATTCGATTCGGTTCGATTTGGTTTTGACTTGGGGAGGCTTGGAACCGATACCAAATCAAAATTTTCGATTTTCTTTTTTAATTTCCGAACCAAACCCAAACCGGACCAAACTCGGCGGCTCGGATCGGTTTGGTTTGGTCGGTTCGGTTCAAAAATTGTACAGCCCTACTAAGAGTGACCAATGGATTTGAGGGTCTTGATTTCAAAGGCACAAGCACCATTTAGTGGCCGAGATACAGTGAACTGTCATCTTTGATGCTGCTAAGTAACACCATGTAACAGCTCAAAGATCACATGGATTCTATGAGAAATCTACGATATCTAGTCTCACTTTTTGGCCATAACATGCCACGCGGCACATTTTATACTACCGAAGTTAAAAAAGGGGCTAATGCTAATGCAACAAATACTTCAACTTTTTGAAAAAACCCGCGTTTTAATTGGGGAAATTTTCAGTCCGTAATTAAATCTTATTTCAATTTTTGAAAAGGGGGTCAACAATTGCACCTAGCCTTGATTGATAACAGAAATATTATTATTGTATAAGTGAAAATGAAATTTAGTTTCTAATTATTGCAGATTGATAGTTATATAAGGAGATGGAAATAAAATTAAGCTGGTCATGCATGAAAATTGAATTTTCATACACCAAATCAGTTTAAGACTGAACCTTTTCAGTCTTTTAAGTGGTTGAAATTGAGTTTCTCACTAACAAAATAATATTTTTTTGTCACTTCAAATAAAAAGTTACTTGTAAAAAATATACAAGCAATATAAAATTATCTTTTGACTTCTAAATAGTAACTTCAATTTTTATAATCATTATACCAACACAATCACTGTGACTATCACATGATCTACATCATACCATTTTTAGCTAATATTTGACTTTGGTCAAAATTTGAAATTTTAATCAAATTTTAACAAGGTTTATAAGCTATTTAAAATTTTGACTTTTGATCAGATTTTGACTACTGAAACATGATAATAAGCGGTAAATCAATAATATATTATCAAATTTTTAGGAGTTAAAGGTTGACTTTAAGGTCAAACTTTGACTTTTAATTAAAATTTTACTTTTTATTAAATTTTGACTCTAATAATTTGATGACGAAAAAAGAATACTGCCGTATTGATGTATAATTTGATACTAAATTCTCAATCGTATTAGTCAATAGTTTCACTTTTAGTCAAACATTGATTTTTGGTCAAACTTTACTTTTTAAACAAAATTTATTTTTAGTCAAACTCGAAACCTGCTTATAAATAGAATATATTACTACATAAATTTATATTGTATCAACGCAATTTTTTATTATCAAAGTTTGACTTTTTGTCAAAGTTCAATTTTCTATAAAATATTATATATTTTAATTAGTGAAATATTACAATTAAAAATATCTATAATTATTTTAATTTGTAACTTGAAAATATATTACCTCATTTTTATTGATCAAAATTTGACTTTTAGTTGAAATTTGAGAAGTTTATCTTGAGAGTAGATAGTAATTTTTTTTTTTTTTTTTTATAATCTGGGTATCCGGGCCTTTTAGAACACCTGCCGGCTTTTGAAAGCAG
Source organism: Chloranthus sessilifolius (assembly GCA_021018995.1). NCBI lineage: Eukaryota > Viridiplantae > Streptophyta > Magnoliopsida > Chloranthales > Chloranthaceae > Chloranthus > Chloranthus sessilifolius. The sequence continues at coordinate 3,375,024 of CM037584.1, forward strand.
GTACCTGGCTAGCTCACCTAACCCCTTGAGGTCGAGTAGATAGTGATTATTACTGTTGTTATTTGTATTTTGGTAATATAACTTTTTATCAGTCAAAGTTTTACATTTGGTCAAACTTTGACTTTTAAACACAACTTAATTTTTTTAATCCTCTATATTCCCAATGAAATTATAATTTTTTTAATTTATTATTTTGTAAAATATTACTAAATTTTATTTTACTTTTTTTTACATTTGGTCAAAGTTTGATATTTTGAAAATTTGATATTTTATCAAATTTTTTACTAGTGTAACCTAGGTTGTTATATTAATTTGTGGTTTGGCGATAGATTATCAAATTTTTTATTGGTCAAAGTTTTTTAAAAAATGGTCAATATTTGACTTTTTTTAGAAATTTAATTTTCTTTCAAGTTTAAAAACTTAATTTTGTTTTAACATATAACCTTATAATATTAGCATTTACTATGTAACTTTGTAATTTAGTATTGAAAAAAAAATTTAATCAAAGTTTTACGTTTGGTTAATGTTTGACTTTTAATAAAAGTGGATATATGATCAAATTTTTACTAGTGTAACCTAATTATGTATATGAATATTGTTATATTAATTTGTAGTTGGACTTGATGAGTAGTGAAATATGATAATATTTTACCCCTAAAGACCTACATTTAGTTATCCGATGAAAGCTATTTAATTTTTTTTATATAGTTTTAGTGATATACAGGTCTGGAGATGTGTTGAACATAAACTAGCTCAAAAGTTTAGAAAATAACGTCAAATTCGTGCAACCTTGGATCATCTAGAACTTATCTTGACCTGCAGCTCAATTTTAACCTTTAGGGCATTGAATTCATGAAATTGCTAAAACGCCAAAGTTGTAGAGCTCGTTGTCTTCTTTCCAACGCCGTAAGAATCGTCTCAATCCGACTTCGGGATAAAAAGTTATGACCAAAATATTAAGACTATGTATGTTGAAGAAGTTGGTCGAGTGTCACGAAAATCTGGGAAGATCGATGCATTGAGCAATAGACTCGATCAATCAACTTTGGACAGAATCTTTATGTTTTTAAAGCTTAAAATTAAGGAAAAAAATTAGGGTTTCGAAATTAGACCCTATTTAAGGAAAAATTAGAGTTAGGGTCAGAAGTCTCTCCCTTTGGGGAGCCTTTTATTTTCCTTAGTATTTTTAGTTTCTTTTAATTTTTTCCTTTTATTTTCAAGCATTGTTCTTTCTATTTTCTAGTTTAAGATCTTAGATTAGTTTAATTTCGACATTCAAGAAAAGATTGTACCGGATTAGATTAAAGCTTTGGTGAATTTTATTGAAGTTTTTTACAGTATTTTAATATTGTTTTTAATTCTTATCTTTATTTTATTATTTATTTCTATTATGTGTGGCTAATTTCATTAAGGATGGGAATATGATGAACCCTATCCGAGGTATTCTTTTGTATTAATATAAATATGTGATTGAAATGTTAGAATCTTTGAAGGGCCATAATGATATTATCGATATGGATATAATCTGATTGCAATTTGAGATCTAGGAGCTAATAATGTCCTATAATTTCATATCTGCAATAGTGATTCTAATCTAATTACTGCCTATCTGGGGGGTTAAGTTTTACTACAGTCTGAGGTGTGAGTGTTAATCATACACTCATGGGATATTAATCATACATCTTTTTAATTTTAGATCGGTAGCTTGGAATTTACCTATGATTGGATTTTGAATATTGTTTGAGGTGTGAGTATTAATCATACACTTATGGGATGTTAATCATACATCATCGTGATCTCATATCTATATTTTAGAACTCATGTATGTTTAGGGTTCGTGCTTCTTCTTAGATATCTTTTAAAGATCTCACATCTTAATTCACAGATTTATATTGCACAAATGATAAACTTACGATGGGAAGATTTAGTATCTCAATCCTTATATTTCATCAATTGTTTAAATTTTATTTTATTGCCTAGTCTTTATCTTATTCATGGGTCAAAAAATCGTCCGATACCAATACGTATCGGTTTTGGACCTGGGCGATACGATACTACCCCTTAAAAAATAGGGTAATTATCGTCCAATACGGACAATATATTGCTCGTATCGGACGATACGGACGATAATTTGAAATTATCGGTCGATAATTTGAAATTATCGGTCGATAATTTTAAATTAACGTATGATAATTTCCAATTATCATCCGATAATTTATTTTTGACTTTTTTGGAAAAAATAAATGTAAAACGAGGCATTCAATGCATCGCCGATACATTGAATATATCGTCCGATACGGACGATAATTTGATTTTTTTAGATTTTTTGAAAAGAAAAAAAGTATTGAAATGATACATTTAATGTATCGTCGATAGACGATACGTATCGTCCTGAACTTCAGGACGATACATATTGAAAATCCGATATTTTAACCCTTGATCTCATTTGTCAAACTCTCTTAATCATAAAATTAGTTTAAATACTGTGCTAGATATGTGATAATTCTTTTGGTTAACTGTTATCTCCTCTTTTAAATTTTCTAATCAATTCTCGTGGGAACGATCTCGTACTCTGCACCTACTATCTGCAAATCGATTCGTGCACTTGCGAGTACAACTTAATTTTCACAATATGACTCTTGTAACTTGTTGGTAGATTATAAAATTTTCTCTTAGTCAAAATTGAAATTTTGGTCAAAGTTTGACTTTTATAAAAATTTAATTTCATTTCAACATGTAAACTTACATTAGATACTAGCATATACAACTTTGTTATTTAGCTTTACATATTTTTATTGATCAAAATTTTAAGTTTGATCAAATTTGACTTATTTGAGATGACTTTTCAAACTCTAACTTATGTAACTTGGTAATAAATAGTGATTATTATGGTATTAATTTATAACGTAATAGAATATCATTAAAAAAAGTGTTGGTTAATATTTGACTTTAAATTATGATTTTAATAATAAATGATCAAAACTCATAAACTTATTTTCAAATTCATTTTCAGAGATACTAATCAAATAATGGAGATCAATTGCCAACGAAAGTCATTTCTCAAATACACTAATCAAACAGTGGAAAATCCATTTCTAGAGGAAATCATTTTTCAAAAAATCAACTAAGAAATTGATTTCATTTCCTCTTTAGAGTTTCATTGCTATCAAACATGACCTAAAAAGTTGACCTTTTACCAAATTCAGAAATAAGAGTTGATATTTTAAAAACCAATATCATGTGAAAAGGCCATATGCGCCATCTAATTTAAAGTTAAAATGTATAGAACCTACAAGCAAAATATGATCTTTATCATATCAAAGCTTTAAAGGTTTTTAGATCATAGCCTTTAAATAAGATAATTCAGAGAGTGCGTTTATATATACTAAGTCTTTCTTTTAAAATATGTGCAAGGAATAACTTCTACACGCCTACTGGCTGAAAAATAAGACAGTGAGGACTTTATCTTAGGCCTGGGGTGATCTCCCATAGAGCAAGTGGCCTCCCCACTGTAGCCCATCACCCACAAACCTCATCAACTTGCTACATGCCTACACCTATCATTCTCACTAGGGTTTCTAATTTTGGACCTCAATCATCCCACTGAGATTGGAAATAACGATACAATCCATAGCAGTTGGAGTAAGGGTGATGATGGTAGCGAATAACACCGAATCCCCAGTTATATATTTATGGAAAGAAAGAAACTTAATACGTGACAGCTGGGTGTAGTTGTATTTTGCTTTTATCTTTAAGTTAGGTGAAACGCCACTTCTATTTCTCTCATTCATGCCCTCTGCCCTTTGCAGCGTTGCTTCAGAGTCGGTACCAGCAAAGCCACGTAAGGCTCATCTGGGCAAACTGATAGAAAGACTACTGTATAGTGTGACACACATGTTGTATAAAGTATATAAAGTTCTATACACTATTACTATGATGGCTATTGTGAATTGGGCGGCTAAGACTCTTTCACGTAATAATGATGAACCAATCGCAATGATTGTAATATCTTGTACAGTGTGTTTGGATTAAGGGAAACTGACATAATTCGAAAGGTTGGATTTATATATCCGTCATTTCCCACCATTTGGATGCAAATAGTCCTCCATTTACCGATATTTTAGAGTAAGAGGGAACCCTTCGGAATTTAGAGTACGAGTTTAGAATACGAGGGATCCCCTGAGAATTTGAATTTTAGATTTTGAAAATGACATTAAAAGTCTCCTTAAGCCAGCTCATAACAAATATAGTTTTGCAATTATTCCAAACTATTAATTTTGGCTATTCAAGATGTGAAGAATGACTCTTTCCAAGGAGTAGAAGGAGAAGACTTTTCCATCCAAAAAAAATTGAGAGTCCGCAAAAGAAGTTTTATGGGAGGGGGTGGAAAGAGAAATTTAATTCTTTTCCATCCAATTTTTTTATGCTTTTAATAAGTCGATCCTTTGGGAATCGTCTTTTGCTTGGAAGCATCGACTTTCCATATTTCTCTCCTTATTTTTTTTTTATTTTTAGGGGTTGATTATGGGAGTTTTATCCTCTCATTGGTGAGAGTCTGCTTTTCCAAGGAGAAGGGCTCTATGAAGGCCTTTTTACAATCCATACTTGTTTCTGAAACGGTTTTGCTTATAAATTTTACCGACACATGCACTATTTCTATGTCATGAGGCATTGTTTAAAAACTTCGATTGAAGCGATGTGTGAAGCTTTTGGTCAGTGTTTGCCCCCGTTTTTAACGTGTTGGGAGTTTTTGTGGATCGTGAGTTTGCCGATGGTAGTGGCGTATCTTTGGATGAATCTTCGGTGTTGGTTATCGGCGGATCATGATGGTAGATTATTGAGTTTTTACCTTACTTTGAAGGTCCATGAAATCCGTGTCGGTGTTAGATGGGTCTTAAATGACATTCAATGTATTTTAATGTTAGTTATTATAACTATCACTATTGTGACCCTCTATTCTATAATCGTTCTCCATTTCAAATGAAAAAGATAAAATTTCATCTCAAAAAAAAAATGTGAAGAATGATGGAAAACTGAGGAATCTTGTAAATTCCTAGAGGCTAAGAATCTATGAGAAAATTTAGGATTAATTACTCACTTTCTTCTATGTTTTATGTTTTATGTTTTAATCCATATATACTAGGTAATTTAGTGGGGGTGTGTCCGTTAGGCCATTGCTTGGTGTAATTGTGAAAAGCTTACTAGTCAAGACTAATGCCTGGAGAGCAACCAGTATGGGCGTAAAAAGTCAGAGGTTAGGCCTATATCCCGTCCACTGGCTCCATACTGGCCTTTTGTGTTTTGCGATAATTGCTACCCACCGACATTTAAACTCCAAATGGTGTTCATATGATCTGACAACATTAAAATGTTAGTGTTTTTATCTCACACCACTAAATTGTAATTTATCATTATGCCATGTATCACATATCTATAATCAATCTAAATTGCTCAAGCGGCAATATGTCATTACAATATTTTTCAGCTCAATGAAACACGTTGATAAGTGGATATGAACCATCCAATTGATGAGCTTTAATCTCAGCCACTAAAACTAAAAACTGCGGTTGATATTAGAGTCAACAAATCGGATGGTTTATATCCCCCCTACAACACCATTTTTGAACCTGTTGCACTTTAGTTCGGAGCACCCACATCTTAAACACCATTTGTAATCCCTCAAATCACATGCAAAGCCACCATTAAATAGTTGTTCCAATGTGCAATGGTGTATAGGTCTCACACTAAATCACTCCTGTTATATCCACACCAATGGTGTGAACCAGCTGTTGGGAGAGAAATATGAAACATGGAAGAAACCAAAAGTAGAACCTCGTTTGGAATTGGATTGCAATGTCTTTTTCTGCCAGCCTGAATTTTAATTTTCTTGTGATTCAACAGATTAAAGTGAGAAGGTTTCGACGTCACGTGGCTCCTCAATCATTTGATTCCTCCTTATTTCTTCTAAGAGAGTTCGAGTTGCTTTCACAAGAAATTTCAAAAAAATTATTTAAAAAAAATAAAAGAATAAGATAAAAATTTTAAAAATATTGAAAGGTGCCTCTAAATGCGTCTACGTGTTCTCTAAAAATGCCCGCATCCCATACCCCATTGAAAATCATTGATTCCTTCGAATCAGATGATGCGGAGATTGTTTTTCATCACGATCATGATGCACCTATCGGACGATCGATTTGTGATTCCACTTGTCACATACCCCGAAAAAATGTCTTTAAAATAACATTTGAGCATGATGTGTGTCGTAAGATTCATTCATGCCACTTGTCACAGTCCTAAAAAAGTTGTCCCTTATATCAAATTTGAGTGTGATGTGTGCCATATGATTCTTTTATGTGTGCCACATGATAGAGATCATGTGACATGTAATCTACGAAAATAAGGGTTTTTTGTTGGTCAAAATGATGATCAAAGTTTAAGTACGGCCCACACATTCTAGTTTATTGTATTCTTTCCCCTCTTATCACCCCTTTTAGACGATGTATATGCATTAGATCATGTCCAATATTTTTAGGCCGCCCAAAAGTCAGATCATCTTTAGACAAGTTGTCGTAACACTCGATCCATTGAATGAGTACCACGTAGACCACCATGCATTCATAAAGACCCCACTTGGTTCAAATACATGGAACCACCATGCATTCATAAAGACCCCACTTGATTCAAATACATGGAACCACCATGCATTCAAACTCTATGTTACTTAATTCGCTCACTCACCCATAAATTTACTAATTGAATACAAGAGAGTTGTCGATTTAACCTCTGCTAATTGGATTCATTTAAATTTTTAAAAGCGTAAGGAGATGACTTGAATTTACTGTTTTATGTAATTAATAACTAATTTTAAAACTCATCCTAAGTTCCTATCCAATGAATTGAATTTGTGAATCCGAATTTGAAGACGGGGCAAACGGGTTGACCAGTTCAGTGGAGGTTGATTGACCAGCTTAAGAAATTTATGTCCACTGTGTTTCGTAACGCTCTGACTCGAGAGACCTGTTCTCCATCCGCTCCCCATAAGAGCCGGTTTTACTTCCTTTGGCAAACTCGAGGCTTTAAACACATCTATAGCGTAAATTTGTTCCCATAGACCCCTCGCCTGCTCTCTGGTTATTTACCAAACATGCCCGTGCCAGTGCTCATCAGGGAGCTCCAGCCATAGCAACCTTGAGGGTTGAAATCTAATATATGCTTAAAGAAAGGTCAAAAACAAAACTGGGTTGAAATCTAATATATGCTTAAAGAAAGGTCAAAAACTGAAAACTTTCGCACCTTAATTTAATTGCTTCTCCTAAGGTTTGACGCATTTAGGGGAGGAAGATTGACCCGTGCATGGGCCAAGCACCTAATACTAACGGCTAACTCATAGCTTAAATTGCTGTGCTGGGCCAGATTTGTGGCCTATCCAAATTCGTCCTGCTATTCATTTGGATCCTAGGAATGCTCTCGCTACTAGGGCTATCAATGGGCCAGGCTGAACCCAAACCCTGCTCAACTCGGGTTTGTTTGGGCTTTAAAAAAAAAAAAAAAGCGAGAGCCTGAAAGGACACTAGCCGCGTCGGGTTCGATATTATATCGGCGCCAGGTTCAGCCCTGCTTTTTATTGTTTAAGCTGAAAATAATTGGGCTGGTTAAAAACCAGTCTGCCCCAACCAGACCTGATGCAGGGAAAAAGTCAGATTGGATCAAATCTGGCCGGCCTCAATCATGTTCTGGTCGGCTTTGGGCTTAAATAAAAAGCTCCAGCTGAAAAAACAGACTGAGCTCAGTTCTGAATTTCTTGAGGGCCGAATTCAGGCCTAATTTTTGTAGCCGAAAATGATTGGCTGACCAAAGGTGGGCTGAGCTCGGCCCAGCCCGACCCATTGACAGTTATAGCTACTCACTAAGCCGATTGTATAATGTACATATGCCTCTTCGCGTAGTTAAATTAAATTAAAGTTATTACCAAAAGGTAATGCACCTGCATTTTAATTAGCAGAATGGTGGAGCTATTTTTTGTAACAAAAACGATTTGCGATAAAAACCAGCTTCGGCGGGCTGGCTCCGAAGCATAATAACCATTGTTGGTGGGCAGACCCTGAAACATGTAAATTAACTAATTAAAACACGCTTTAGAAGAAATGAATTGACGAAACTTGCTTCGGTTGGCTGACCTCGAGCCGTATTCAGCTCGTGATGCACTTTTCCGTCATAACTCATAACAAGGAATCCTACTTTTTTGGTGTTTAATATAGCCCTCGATTTGGTTATTTTGCCTGCATTTGTCTAGCGTAGATTGAAAATCACCATCGTCATATCTCATATTCTTTTTTTTTTTTTTTTTTTTTTGAAAGGGGTCATATCTCATTTTCAGGCCCTACCTTATCAACACCAATATTAAATAATATGTATATTATGACATGCAGAAAGCGATTGAGAGAGACATTTTCATAAATAATTAACGAAACAGAATAAGTGGAGAGAATCTGAGGACTTGGTCAAAGAGATGAGAGACCCCAAGTTTATTTTTATTTTGGAAACTGCCACGGTGAGATTCCCTAATTTTCCTATGATCATATCACACTCTATATGATATGAAATATGAATTATTCATTTATTTTTTTATAACCTAGCTTGGAAAATTTACTTTTAAAATTATAACTTAATTATTGGACAAATTATAACAACTTTTCAATTATATGTTCTCTACTGATCTGCTTATTTGCACGGCATAAGATTTAGCACGTGTTCATCAAAATGCATATAAAATTATTTAGAAGCGATCTTTTGCTTTCCATGATAATTAATTTCTGTGACAAAATAAAATACTCTCTTGACTCTTGATATCGAGATACACTACTGTTAACAGCTGTTTTAGTATAAGTAGTTTTTAAGAAATTATATATCCTCTCTCCATCTCCAAAGTTATTAAACGCGTTCCAAAAATGAGGAGTTGAAATATAGACTTAAAAAAAATATCACCCGCCATACATGGGACTCTGATGCCGAGGTGATGATTATATATATATAGAAAGAGAGAGAGAGAGAGAAACGAGTCTCTCTCTCTCTAGTGTATATATATATATAGAGAGAATCATAGGCTCTAACGTAAGCGTAGCCATTGGAAATGCTTTCCGCGTGAGAATCCCTTCTATAGTTGAATCCAACGATTTTAAAACAGTAGGAGGAGCAATGATCAGGTTCAATTGGTTGAACCAGACATGGATTCAACCAGTTTTACAGCCATTAGATTGAAGGGAATGTTGACTCCACTTCAGATCTCATGCATTTAAAAATAACGAAAGTCAAGATTTCCTTCCATCAAATGGTTGTAAAATTGGTTAAATCCAATATCTGGTTCAACCAGTTGAATCTAACCTTCGCCGGGAGAAGGAGAACCCTCTCTGTTTTATCTTTCAGCCGTAAATGGCAGATCAAATTAACATACTTACCACTATATATATATATATATTCAAAAAAGCCAAAATTATTAAGGTGGGAGGAAAAATCATAAACTGTAGAACCCAAAATTTGATTATTTACAGCAAAACCATTTGTTTCAATCTAATTCTATTCTGGAATTGCACTCAACTTGGACATAGAACTCCGACCTCTCCCACCAGCCCCTCCTTTTCTCCTTCTCTTATCCACCACCCCAACCCCACCACTACCACTTAACCCACCCTCCGCCCGTCCACAAACACAGATCTCTCGTGCACCACTCTTCACTAAAGCCGCACTCGCCTTCACTGCCAGTGCAGCCATTTCCTCCGGCTGCAACGGGTACCTTAACCTACTCAATGGCAACGCAAAATATAGTTGCCCCATCTGCAACTCCTCGTCCGCATTGATCGCCGATACGAAGTCGTCGAAACCCATGTCATCGGAGTTGCAAATAAAGGAAGTGGGGTTCTTCTGCAAAACGTGGGAGACTTTGACTGGGTGCGAGAACTCCTGGAGCTCGCCGTCTTGTAAGATCAGCTTTGCCGTCGACACGGCCGTCGACTCGCACGAGCTACAAACACCCATAAGAAAAAATCGGTGAGGAATAAGAAGGGTTGCATGGGCTACTTATATAGATGGTTGGGATTTGCTGTGTGGGGGTCATAATCAGTTGATTGTCGCCACATGGGATTTTGTCGTTTAGTGAGACCTTGAATGGAGGAAAGGGCAGAGGTATGCCAACCTGTCATTTGTTGAAGACAGGTTGTATCTGGATCAATGAGTGACGTGAGTAAAGAAGTGGAAGAGGTGTTGGGGTATAAAATTGGAATAGTCCCTTATATTAAAGGAAATTACAATAATGACACTACGTAATACGACCTTGGTTTTCGGTCACCCCATTTAGGAAAGGAATAATCTGTTGACTCTTTTAATCAGACGATCGAGATTTTTTGAATCCCAATCGCCCACATAGTTGATCTTGAGATTATATCTTTACCATCAGACAGTCAGATATGTTGATTCCAAATGGCACACATCTCTGAAAGTGAACGTGATCATAGCATATCATTAAATATGGTCCAGGTTCACCTTTCGAGATATTTTCGAGGATATAATCAATATCTGACTATCTGATAATAGGCCCTTAATCTCAAGATTTATTCACCATCGTGTGTGTAAATTTGTGTTGTAGTAACACCATCATTTTAAAAGATTAGTGGTATGGAAAATTGCACTCAACTTATGCAGCAAGCAAAGTGAGCAAGTTGGTGTTGTTGCTACTGAGAAAAGTGACTCCGTAGACATGAAATCTACATGTGGTAGCTGCGAAGCTCACACTCACAGCTAAGACTTCGTTTGGACGCCTAGGTTTTTTTTCTTTTAGGAAAGCACACTCACTCTTGAACATGGTGACAAATTTCGTTTATAGAATCTTATTTATTATTTAAATTTTCAAAATTAATGAAATTTCCGAGAAATCACCGAAAGTTTCGTCCAACACTTGCTTGGGTGATTTTTGAAGAAATTTTGGAAATTTTTTGAGAAAATTGTCACTATGCTCCTAAAACACTAGAGCACCTTTAAATTCCCCCACGTTGAAACACATTAATTGCGTTGAATCAAGAAATGGAGATTGTTTAATTCCCCCAATCTATTACATGATGGATCTTGAGATCCCGGGCTTATCATCCGACAGCTAATGTTTTATTTCACGTAGCACACGTCTAAGAAAAGCAACCTTAACATAACGTGTACGCTCAAAATTGACTTTAAGGTCACTTTTGTGGGTTTGTACCACATGAAATAAAAAAATCGTCTGAAGGTATGCCCATGATCTCAAGATCCATCGTGTGAAACGGTTGGAACAATAAACAATGTCCCTCTTTTGATTCCATGCAGTCTGTGTCTCAGCGTGGGTGAACTCAAAGTTTTGGTAGGTGGATTTAAAGGTGCTCAAAACACTAACTTTGAATTAGATGCTAGAGATGTTCAGCCCAATCTTTCATACATCTTGAGATCATAGTCGTATTATCTCACAGTAAGTGTTTTTTTTTTCCACGAGGGACACATCCCAAAAGAACCTGAAAATCACATTTGAGTTACTCCCCATGTTTTATTTTGGATATTACTTTTTGGGGATTTTTGGGACATTGAATTAAGAATTGACCGATTTGATGATACAATCATAATCCAAAGATCCATTATTTGAAAGAATAGGATGAAAAATAATCTCTATTGGTCTGATTCAAAGCAGTCAATAATTTTCGGCATATGTGTAGAAGTAAGCAAATACTTACTCATGAGCATACGTTTATTTACAAAATGAGATTCTTTCTTCTCAACCCATTTTCATTTCACCATTGACTGCTCTACCTGTGACAATGGAGATCTTTTTTCGTCCCAATCTTCCACACAACAAAACCTGAGATCATCAACCTATTATCAAGTAGTCAGATTTTGTTTTCAAATGTCACACATCCCAAAAAATGCTCCTAGAACCACGTTTGATATTCCCTCAGGATCACTTTTGGGGATGTGTGTCAATTTGAATGAGCATCTAACTGTCTGAGGGTAGGCGCCATGATCTTAATATTTATTACGTAGAAGATTGGGGTGAAAAATAATCCCAATCAAATTGATTCAAAGCAGATAATGATTTTAGCACATGAAACCCAAGTTGAGAAGATAGAAACTCTAGTTGCAAATAATGGTATCTTACAAATAACTTGATTTTTTTAACATGATAATTACACCTTACAAAGATGTTCAATTTAGTTTATGTTATTTTAGATTCTGAAATGATAATAAGTTAAAACTAGATTGAATGCTTCTTAGACTTTTTTTTTTCCTTTTTCCTATTTTTTCCTTTTTTTTAACTGTTTTTTAGGGAAAGCATTAGATGAATGTTCCTTAAAATCAGGCTAAGCAATTAGCTCCTCGCCAAAGTAAATTTTATCTACTTGGATGAGGAGTTCAATTTTCACATAAATTAATTCCCTGCCAAAGCAATTCGGGCAGTAGTTGATTTACCAAACACGCTCTTAGGCCTTGGGGAGCGAAGACAAATGCACCCAACATTTTGAGGAGCCTTGTTTTAATAAAATAAAACAAATTTCAAACAAAAATTAGCTACACCTTGTGGCTTGGTCATTGAGTGAGTTACGTTCTAGTTGTAATCAAACCATCCCATATGTGCATGAAGGCAAGGGCTAAAGTGGTTGTAGATACCATAGTGACCAAGTCAGGGTGGGAGATTAAATCGGCTTGGAAAAAATTCAAAAAAATCCACCAGAATTTGTCAGATTCGAGAAAATTATGTTCAAATTCGAAAAGTAAGAAAAAAGAAAAGTTATAAAACATATTAATAAAAATAAAAAAGATTTAGCAATAAAAGTTTTTGACCAAAATTAAACAGAAAAAATCATTTTTTGGCGAAATCATCCACACCATAAATCTTGAGAACATGGCCCACTTATCAAACAATCAGATGTTGGTTCTGTTGACTTTTTTGTGTTTCAAAGAGTGAGAATAGTCCTACACAAGGATCAAAATTTCGGTTTTTGTTTCGGTTTCGGTCTTGCCCGAAATCGAAAGTTTGACCGAATTTTATTTTTTTTGAAGTAGCAAAATATTGGCCTATAATTTGAAATTATCTGCTAATAATTTGACAATTCGCAAATTATCGGTCGATAATATGCTACCGGTGTACTAAAATCGAGATTTTATAAATTTCATTTCGGTGGCTACCGAAATCTTAAAATTTGGGCCAAAATTTTGATCCATGGTCCTACAGTGGTTGTAAGGGAGTTTGGGGTTTGGATTAGGGGGGGAGTCAGGATTTTTTTATAGGGTAGTCATCTAATCAATTAATGTTGAAAATTAGAATAATTTTTTTTTTAAGCAAATGCTATATATATATATATATATATATATATATATATATATATATATATATATATATATATATATATATATATATATATATATATATATATAATTAGGGTTTTCGTATAGGGTTCCCAAATATTTAGAAAAAAATTAGATGGGTTGAGGAAATGAGGGTTGAGATTTATTAGTGATTAGAGTTTTTAACTAAAATTAAAAAATATACATAAAAATAAAAAAATTGATATAATTAGAGTTTTAACATTAGAGTAATAAAGTTTTAGTATTAGAATATTAAATTGATTAGAGTTTTAGTATTAACCTAATATTAAAACCTTAATCAATTTAAAACCCTAAGGCCTCGCTCAGGTGTTTCGTGATTTTAGAAAAGCTAAAGTTCTTGAAAACTCAGAATCCTGCAGATTCTTAGTAGACTGAAAGTCCTGGCTTTTCTCAAATGCTTCTTAAGTTACTCAGATTCCTTGCCTTTCCCATAAAAGGTCATAATCTTTCGTTCTTAAATTCATCTCAAAAAAGGATAAAATACATATTGATTAAGCCAATATAAAAAAATTGGTCGCTTTATTTAAACTATCTACAAACGAAATTAAATACGAAATAAAAGAAAATCATATACATACCAATTAGGTCGTTCCAAAAAAATTGGCCTAATTTAAAATTCCCACGAAGAATAACTACGAGGTAACATCATCCTTGTCATCATCCTCCAAAGAGAAGGTTGACGTTGCAGTACATTGCAAGGAGCCTGTGAGACCATCAAAGCTGTTGAACATATCCCAATGATGAACAGGAAGATCGAACATTTTTTTATTTAATAATTTTGATGTCTTTGTAAAATTATATATGTATTAAGTTTTTGCTTGCTTTTTACATATTGTTGAAGGTTAGGTTCTAAGTTCAAATGTTATTATGCGTAATAAATTGCTTATTTCTATAAAGGGGGCCATTAGCCATTACTTGCACACGTTTTTCAAGTGATTGCACCGAATTTGATTTTTTTTTGATATTTTAGGGACATGATATGTAAAAATGTAATATGGGCCGCCTAATTTGAAGCTCATGAACAACAGATCTCTAATACATAAAATTTGAGCAAAACACGATAATGGCTCCCTTTTTTAAATTAATTATAATAGAACCTATATACCATATATGTGAGTATTTAGCTCTACAATATAGTGGAGCCCATTCTGTGAGAAATTTGTTATATTTCTTATTAATATAATAAATATTTTAATAATTTAAAGAAAATAAACTTTATTTGATTTCTTAGTTTTGGGTTGGGGTTTAAGTAATAGATATTCTCAAGTTTTATATGCAAATTAATAATCCCACATTGGTAAAAATAAAAAGTGTTTAGGCTATATATAGAACCTTTCACCTTCTATTATTGTTTGACAATAAGAAGAGAAGAGTGTGCCTAGCGGCGAGCCGCCGTGTTCGCGCACGCGCGCGGGTGTGCGTGGCGATTGACGTTTAGGCGCGCACACACTTCGCACGTGCGCATCCTCACAAGGAGATGTTTGATTTTTTGACCAGGCAGATCCAACGGTCCGATTATTCATGGGTCGGGTCGGGCCTAATGGGCCACTAATCAGTGGGTCAATTCGATTCTATTGGGTCAAACGGATTGGTCAAATGTTGACCGTTGGACCCAACCGTTTCATAACCGCTTATAAAGGTTTGCAACCGTTCGAATTTAAATTCGAAAAGTTGCAACCTTTCATACAGCCGTTGGATGAAGCGGTTGATATCTTTGATGGATCTGAGCCATCCAAAATACGACTGTTGGCCCAACAATCATATCGAAACTTCTATATAAGGAGGCCTTAGGACACAGATTCGGATACTCTGAAATCCATCGGATTCCTTGCATATAACTTGAGAATTCCTGTTGCTTTCTTCATTTGTTGGTACTCCAACGGATTGAGTTTTCTGGGATGATCTTCTGCTGTTGCAAAGTAACGGATGGAACTTGCAAACTCGAAGATTTACTCGAGTAGGGAGCAAATAGCGTTTTAAAGACCACGATTACGTGCCTCGAGTCCAATTCTCTTGCCCATATATAATTTTCGGATTTCTGTTCATAATTTATCTAACAAAATCTCTCCCAAAGACCGTGGTAGAGTACTAAATAGATGGAGGGAAGCTTAAAAATAGGTTAAAATTATGGGATTTAGTTAAAAGAATCAAAGAAGATATATTTGTTATGAAAACAAACACCTTAAAAAAGTTTGTTTGAAGATTTTAGATAATAATGGGTGGTCAATATAATTTTTGATGGATGAGAATCCACTAATATAAATTATGACCCCTAACGCTTAGTAACAAATTGACCACAGTCATAACGTGGTTCAGCCTCTGGTTTAGAGAAAAGGCTTTAGTCCTTCAAAGGGTATTAAATTTTGTTTCCCCCCTGAACAGACCCAATGTCCATGTTGACCGACACTATGCACAAAACCATGTGCACGACAGTGCCAGTCAAGCTGAGCCAGACCGGGTCATTATATAACGCGCACAACCCCCCCTCCCCCACCCTAGCTCGGCCAAGTTCGGGTCTGATCTTGAATAACTTTTTGATTAAATTTTTTTACTAATTATTTCTTAAACGACAATTATCGTAAACAAGGTATCAAGTATCAGCCGATATTAATATATATCGGCGATACGCACAAGTTTTTCCACCAACGTACATGATCGCTATCAACTTGGGTATTGGCATTGGCCGATAAGTATCAGGTATCATCTGATACCTTGATCTATTTTTTTTTTTATTTTAAATAGTGCACTGTTCCGAATCGTCATTGGTCGTTACGTATCTGTCCCCCATGGACCAATACACGACTTGACACCTTGATCTTAACCCTGATTTTTAAGGAATTTTTTATGATATGTGAATGCATTAATTTTTTTCCCTTAATTATTAAAACTTTTTTTCTACACAACAACCAAAAAAACCTAGTGGAGGCGTGAATCGTCTTAAAGTAAAAGACCTAATTCACTCCTCACACTACAAAAATAAGGTATTTCAGCGGCACTTGTTATTAATTAAGGCAGATTTTGGTAGCAACAAGGCTAATAGCGGCAGTTTTTGGAAGCACTAGGACTATTAACATAATTTTTTTGTTAATAACAATAGTTTTTTGCTGCAGTTAATAGTCTTATTTTTTGTAGTATCATCTCACTAAATGTTCTCTTCACAGTTCCTATTTGGGCAGTGCTCACAGTTTTACGGGTGACAAAATTATTATTATTATTTTTATTATTTTTATAATTCAATTGAGATTATTTGGACCTCCCCATGCATTAAAAAATAAAAAGAACACATTACTGAGCTACTTCGAACTCAGGTCCCCCAAAAAGTCACAGAATTCTACATAAATAAATAAATAAATTGTTGCCAAAATGTCTGTTCACATCTTGGCAAAATTGTTGCCAAGATGTCTCTTACACGGGTAACAAAATTGGTTCCAAAGTGTCTCTTCACATTTCCTAAAGATCTATGGTGTGGAAGATTTCTTATTATGTTGTGCTATTATAGCTACTCCAAATCCACATCTAGAAGCCATTCCAAATTCTATCGTTGTCATAAAAAACGAAAAATGCGCATTCTATCATGCAGGAGTTAAAACCTTGTTGAAGACTTATGGCATCCATATATATATATATATATATATATAATCATGCAGTAATTAAAACCTTGTTGAAGACTTATGGCATCCATATATATATATATATATATATATATATATATATATATATATATATATGTTATGGTAAAAAAGCGTTCATTGCTTTCAATCAAACGATGGAGAAACAATTTTCTCCCAATCATCTATACTATAAATAGTTAGATAATGATTTCTAAATCATACGACACACATAATAAAAGCACAAGTCACATGTTTCAAAAAAGTGTCATGTCAACAAAGCCACTTGATGCTCCAGTGGGTTACCTAATACCAACTTTCACAAAGGGAGATTGACACTCAGATTTGATTAAAATTTAAAAGTACATATATTAGGCCTTTTTTAACATACTCTTTAAAAAGGAATAATGGCTATATGCCTCTCTTAAAAAAATTATTCTATTCTATCAAATTATCGAAAATTAACTTTGAATAATTCTTTATTTATATATTGAAATAGAGCGGGCTCAACAGTCAAACTCTTTAGAAGATTTGAACCAAAACTAACCTTATTTATATTTTTTTAACAATTAATTTATAGTGCACCAATCAGATTTGTTAGAACCATCTAATAGTCATAACCTTTGTGTCTTAAATATGTTGGGCTGCTTACCTAAACTAGTCAAACATATATACCACGTGTCATCCAAGTGGATGGTGATACCTTAATCTGGTTAACAACCTTCGTTAAAGGGTATCATAAGAGTTGACATGTAAGTTTAAACATGGGGCCCTGAATAGGGGTAGGGCGGTGGTGTGGTTTTGCAAGTAGAGAGGGGTAGTTTGGTAAGTTGACTTTGAGGTGAAAACAATAACAGGGTAGGCGTCGGTGGCGTGCTACTGACCAGGGCGCCTTCGAGGCAACGCATGCTTCTCGCCACGTAGCAAAAGTGTTAAACGGCTCGTGTTCTCTGGATTTGTAGGGTTGAACCACCCAAAGAAAGCATCCACTTTATAGTTTTTTTTTTTTTTATTTAAAATTTTAATATGTGGTTGTCGTTTGGTTACCTTTATTTTATTCATATCGTTTTAATTGCGTGAACATTGAATGTGGATCAATCATCAACCATCCAAGGTGTAAATTATTTTTTACTGTTTATTTATTAAATATTAAAATAGAGTATGCATCTTCGTAGGGATAATCATAAATCCTTTTGAATTATTTAAAAAATTTCCCAAATAAGTGGTCTCCCAATCTATATGCAGAAGGTTATGGATTCATCAATT
Organism: Chloranthus sessilifolius; assembly: GCA_021018995.1. Taxonomy (NCBI): domain Eukaryota; kingdom Viridiplantae; phylum Streptophyta; class Magnoliopsida; order Chloranthales; family Chloranthaceae; genus Chloranthus; species Chloranthus sessilifolius. The sequence continues at coordinate 3,393,293 of CM037584.1, forward strand.
TTCTGATTTTTTTTATTTTAAAATATTTAGCCATAATTAATATTATTTTTTATGATTGTGAATTGTAGATGCATGGAGATGATTTAATGCACCTCTTTATTGCATAAGCTCATTATTTTTTTTGTTTCAAACATTTACATATGTTAAGATATATTTATGATATTTTAATAATTTATTATTGTTTTTATAATACTCAAACTTTTCCTAAAATCTTTTCCAAATTTAGATGAATTACGCTAAAATGACTCCCTACTAGTGATTTTTTGTTACGACTCAGAATTCTAGCTGATATCGAGAACCTAAAATTCAGTATTATGATACCGCACGCTTGTTAAGGCGATCAGTGGACATATATGTGTTACTAAATCTTACTTAAAATTGAGCTTCCAAAAATCGTGAATCAAACTTTCTTCTCATATTAAAAATTCTCTCCAGGTCGTCACCCTCAAAATCCGTATCGTCTTCCAATGCATCAAGTCTTCTGGGGTAATGTAGTCCATATCTTCACCTGTAGCTGTTAGTTTTCGGTGGGGTGAGTTTACTCAGTCACGTAAACTCAGTGGGTTACACAATGGATCCATCATAATCTACTCGGGTGATCGTGGGTGCAACCTTGTGAGTGAAGATGGATCTTTTACAATTCCATATAAACAACATAATAAAAATTTTCATAAACATTTTGTATCTATAAAGCTATAAAACTAAAAGACTATAAGATATTTCAGTGCATATGATGCTTCTAATGCTTATTATTGTTCTTATTTGTTTTGTCAACTTAACTTACGTAACATATCAAAAATTTTATTATTTCTCCATACGCCTACACAACGTACTTCGTATCTTACTTATTTTGCTTAAACGACCTGTGCCAAGATCGCTGCTTGAGCCTATCACACGAGGTCCACGTGTAGATAATCACTTAGCTTCCATATCATAATATAAACCACCATCTAGCCTAATGAGGTTGCATGCATAGTAATCACAATGTCCCCTTAGTTCGAGATAAAGCTATCATATTATCCTTAAGATCCATCTTGATTGCAGACGTTGAATCTTGCGGTGGCACGCAAGACATGGCACGTGTAGGAACTTCATTTCATATTCAGCTGGCCTTCGCAGCGTATCTTAATATATCATAACATTATTCAGTTATGGAATTATGTCCCCACCTCGATTTCATATTTGTGTGGGCTTAAGTCCTCACTTTCTTAACATCTCGTAGCTTAACATATTCATATTCTATTCTTTCTCAAACTTAATTTGAATAAGCCACAGTGCGATAGGTTTCACCAACCACGCTTTTAAAGGGACAGATTTCGTAGTAACCTGGATGTACTTCGTGTGGCATCCCATACTACTATAGAGGAGTTACATCCGTATATGGACGCTTACATTTCAAGTTTCACGTGACCGTGAATGAAATTCCATCGTGACGAACGCATAAAAGTCATGTGTCCTACCTAATTCCTTTTTAACCTATCATATATATGCCATAACGTATCATCTAAGTGATGGATGTTACATAATATAAATAAAATATATTATAAGAAAGCATTTAATCATAAGGAAACTAACATTACTCATAATTCGAACACCTCGCTGCTCATTGAGAGAGAGAAGGCGACCTAACAAATGAAGGTACGTGAGTACCAGAATGCGTATCACAAAGTGATATTAGACTAATCTCATCAGAGAGATTTTATCGATCTGATGAAAACGGACTGATCGTTTGTGAAATTTGGTTAAGTATTGACTCCCATATGACTCAAACAAGTTTCGACCGTCGGGTCCTTATTGCACGATTTTCGGGGTACATACACCTTCATAGCGTGAGTAGAAGATGTACCTAAATAGTTGTCCTAAGTTTAGAAGGTGAGTTGGGCCTATTCAAAAGATTTGCGTCATCGATTTTACCAAAACGCGCGTTTGACTATTATGAGTATACGAGCCCATTAAGGGTCCATAAACTGAACGGGCTCATAAGGCTCATGGACCTTTATGATGTTTGGGGGTCTTGAATGATTTAATTTCCAGAAAGGCTTATATGATATCTAAGGTTCATTTTTAGGATTTGAATAAATCGGATATGGGACATCGGGTTTGGTAACCATGTGGCGTTATGGAAAAAGTGGGTTTGACTATAGCCTAATTTTTAAACCTGAGATCTAAAGGGTCAAATTAGACCCTAGACTCAGGTGCCGCAAGCATAAAGTGTAAGAATTTTGGTGATTATGTGCACGACTTTAAGTGATGCAAAGATCGCGATGTGTCTGTTTAAATTAAAATCTGATCATCTATTCATCAGACAGATAGATGATCTTTATTTCGATCTACGGGCTTCGGCCCATAGGCCTATGGTTCGCTAAATTTAATGGCTCATACAGGACCCTTTAGTTAGTGTTTAAGTAGATTTACACAAATAAGCACAGGGAATATTATAAGTGTAAATAAATATATTCACATATTTGGGGTACTAAAATTTATAAAAATAAGGACATGTTGATCAATATGAACCATTAGATGTAGAAAGCATCAAATTTTATAGGGAGTTCACGGTTTGACCGATGTCAGAAACTGATTGGATCATTGAGATTGAAACAGTCAAACGATAACCTCCAATCGAGTGCGCAACAAAACAAAAAAGGACAACAACCCATTCTTGACTTGGGATTTTTGTTTTTATGCGCGGTGTTTAGTCCTTAGGATCTATTTTGCCGGCACACTCGTGTGCCATAAGGTTCTCGATCGATGGGTTCAACCATAGGGTCAACCCTTTGACCATAACTGTTTTGTGAATTCACACAAAACATAATATTGATAAATTTCAGTTTTACTAAATTCATCACATATATATTTATCACATTTAAAAAGTGTAAATGTGTAGATTTTGATGGATAAGAGAGCACTCACTTTATACGAGCTTTTGAATGGTTGGATGGGCACAAAAATCCAGCTTTAGCATCAGCAGTCATTCGATGATCGCCCACAGTGGTGCACTTAGTGTTGTTGCGGGTAAAGCCTCGATGTAGGTGGCGATAATGATGGTGTATGGTGGCTGAAAAAAGGGACCCTTGTGCCTGCTTTGGTCGGCGCTGATACTAATACCACGTAACGATAAGGTTTTAAGCAAAGGCAAAACCAAAGAACCAGAGAGGTTGATGCTGCAATCGGTTAACTTCAATAGTCTCAGCGATCCACATTTGAAGTGTGTAAAGCGTTTGTGATTATCAAAATAAAAAAGAAAATATAGTGTTGGATAGGTAAGCACAATGGTAAACATCCTAATAAAACAAATTAAGGTTTTAATGGCTTCTTTTGTGATTGCGAGATGAAGAAGAAGATAGGTGGTCGAGTTTCAACAGTGTGGGTCTATGTGAGGGTCTCCTTGGGTAGGCGGAGATGAGAGAGAGAGAGATAGTGTAACGACCCAGAATCCTTACCCGATCTCGAAGGCCTAGAATTTCGTGTTATGACACCGCACGCTGGTTAAGGCGATAAGCGGGAATACACATAATCTAAAATTTGACTAAGCATATTGATCTAGACATTTAAGATAACATTAAAAGATAAAAGAATCATAAATTAGCAGGGGAAAAAGTAGACAACATTAATAAAATACTTGATCATAACCATGCATCTAGGATATCAAATCAAAACCAGTTTCACGTAGGGTAAAAACGGTCACAAACGTAAACTTACACAATGTATCAAAGGCTAAAATAAGTCTCTCAAGAAATAAAGAAAAAAACTAGAGTAAAAGGACTCTCAATGCTAGTAAAAGTCCGTCGGGTCTACGTTCTCATCAAGGTGGTAGCCAACCTCCTCGTTTATATGAGCCGTCTCCGGATCAGTAGCTTCCGTGTCATTAATGACGGGATAAAGAGAGTCTCCACCTGAAATTGTTAGATTTTGGGAGTGGGGTGAGTTTGCTCAGTCGCGTAAACTCAGTGAGTTGTACAATTGATCCACCATAACTTACCCAGGTGATCGTGCGTGCAATCGCTTGAGTTGCAATGCATTTTGAAAATAAAATCAACATTTTAATAAAAATGACAAAAACTATCCATAACTCATAGTGTATCATAATTAAAGTTGGAAGACATAATTTAAAATAAATAGTATATGATGTTTCTATTTTCTTATCTCTTTTCCTATGTGTCTCATCAACTTATCATACGTGGCATATCGTAAGTCTTATTATTACTCAATACGTCTACACAATGTACTTCGTATCTTATTTATCTTGCTTAAACGATCTGTGTCAGGATCGCTGCTCGAGCCTATCACGCGAGGTCCACGTGTAAATAATCACCTAACCTCCATATCATAATATAAATCACCATTCAGCCAGATGAGATTACCGACATAATAACCACAATGTCCCCTTAGTTCGAGACAAAGCTATAGTGTCCTTAAGACCTGTCTCGGCAGCAGACATTGGACCCTTTCGGTGGCTCGTAAGGTATGGCACGTGTAGAACTTAATTCATATTTAGCTAGCCTTCACAGCGTATTTTAACTTATCATATCATTTTTCGGTTTTAGGCTTAAGTCCCCGCCCCGATTTTATATTTGCGTGGGCTTAAGTCTCCACTTTCTTAACATACATGTATCTTAACATATTCATATTTCTTCATTTCTTAAACTTAATTTAAAATGGGTCACGATGCGATAGGCTTCACTAAACCACGCTTTCCAAGGACGGGTTCTGTAGTAACCTGGATGTACTTCGTGTGGCATCCCATACTACCATAAAGGGTTGCATCCGTACATGAACGCCTACATTCCAAGTTCCACGTGACCGTGAAACAAACCCCACCATGACGAATGCTTACATCATGTGTCATATCTTATTCTTAGCTTATATGCGTATGCCCTGTCGTGATTTTCTACATAATGAATGCCAAATGATAATGATGAACATATATAAGAAGAAACTATCATACACCCTAAATATTGCGTACTCATGAAGAAAATTGACATTTGGTATACAACTATGAAGCATTAAATAAAAAAAATAAGCAAGAGATTATTTGGTTCTATATCTGTTCTAAGATTTAAATATGGATCTCTATAATATTATATTTTACGTTTTCTCAGTGGTTAACTAATTAGCTCAATTTTATAATTTAATACGTTAAGCCCTTTTTCTAACATATTTTATCTCAAGCAAAAAAATAAAAATAAAATTTGATCTAATTGACTAATTAGCTTCAAAGTTGTCCTAGCCTGTATGGCATACCCCCTTGAAATTTGGGAAGCACAAAAGAATGCCCTAGGTATATTATATATTATAGTTTTGGGGGTCTGTGTAACCAACAATATTCCCAAGTTATCCAAAGAAACGCTCCAATAGTATCGTAATTATTGAGAAACTTGTTTATCAGATGGCAGAGTAAGAATTTAGATGATTCACGAAATAATTGAAAACAAAAATAATATTATATAATGGGCATCCCATGAAACGAGTTTTTTTTCTCTTTTCTCTCTTTTACAAGATGTGTGCAACTTGAAATCACTATCTGACCGTCCAATAGGTGGGCCATACTCTCAGGATCTATATTGTGTGAAAGATGGGACTGAAAATTGATCTCCACCATCAAATTCGAGGCGGCCACGACTCTAAGGTGGAAAATCGTGGTTGCCTTCCCATGTATCTGTTGCAAATTTCTGCATTTACTATTTTCAAGGGTCTCTCTCTGTCTTTCTCTTTCTAAATTTTTCATTATTGGTTGGGTCTCCCTTTCTCTCTCTACATTTTCGTCATCATTGGATGGGTCTTTTCTCTCCCTAAACATGCCTGCCTAGTAAAATTGTGATTCTCGAGATCCGAATTATTTTAAAATCAACTGCTAGCATTACAAACTCTTTTTTTTTTTTTTTAATAAGGTATTTTCAATCTGATAGCTGACTTGCTTTGAACACCAGTAATCAGCGCATGGATGAGCCACTTCAACTTGGGTGGGCTGAGCTTGGTTGAGTTTTAAACACGATTTGGATTGAAGCTTTGTGCATAATAAATACCAAAAGTAAGTGCTATCTGTTTAACACTTTACTAAAGTCCCCAAGCTTTCAATACAAGTTTCTAAGTCTAAAGGTTTCATCAGTCTCCAAGACCGCCTCTTTCATTGTTTCCTTTTTGGGAAATTTACCTGACCGGCCCTGTCAGATACGCCTTTTACGTCAGAAGCCCTATAGTTTCACTTTTACCCAGACAAACCAGCTCCAAGCCTAGCCGACCCTAAGGAGAGTAAAAGGTCAAAATTACCCCCTTCTAAGACCTTCTTTAACAAACAAAGCATCGTCTTCTTCCTCATTTTAACCTGCAAAAAAGTTAGAGGTGTAAAACCCTAGACGGAGTGTCCTTACTTAGTCTGATCTGCTCCGATCTGCTATTTCGAAGAAGAAAACAGAGGCTTGGAGAAGAAGAAGGCCCTGAACTTTGTCCTTGCGACTAGAGGTATCCTACTTAACCCCATTTTCAGTTTATTAGTGTTATGTAGTGATGCAGTATCTCTTAGAAGAAGAAGGCCCTGCATTTCGTCATCGGCTCCATATACATCCGATATCGATATCACATACAATCGATATCGATTGTGTATAGAGTCGATTACGACTCTATTTGAAATCGATATCGATTATCTATACAATCGATGACGATTGTATATCGAGTCGATTAGAGGTATATCGACTAGAGGTATCCTACTTAACCTCATTTTCTTTATTAGTGTTATGTAGTGATGCAGTATCTCTTAGAAGAAGGTCCTGCATTTCGTCATCGGCTCCATACACATCCGATATCGATTTCACATACAATCGATATCGATTGTGTATAGAGCCGATTACGACTCTATTTGAAATCGATATCGATTTCACGACGCCGATTGTATATACAAACGATACCGATTTAATAGACAAACGATATCGATTTCAAATGGAGTCGATATCGATTGTATTTGCAATCGACTAAGAGTTATAGACGTCTTTTCTTTTATTTCATCGCCTCTTATGACCCTTCCTTCTCATTCTTAAGCAGAGCGATGACGGACGTGAGGATTCCTCTTCTTTGTCACTATGATGGCCTTCTTGTAAAGCGATGATGGCTTGTATGAAGGTGGCGGAGGCTTATTAACATTTCAATTGAAATTTCTTATGAACAATTCATAAGGCGAATGTCTCTGTCCGGTTTTATGGGCGGATGAAAAGCTTTCAACAAAGTTTCATATGAAGATAGAATACCTTTGTAGTTGCCGACATTTTGGACTCTGATGATTTGGCTACATTATTTAGTTTTTATAAATCCGGAGTGGACGTTATAAAAGTATTCATCATTAAGGAACCGTCATCCTTCCCAGTTGAAGCTGAACAAGTAAATCTCGTGGGATCGATTTTGTGTCTCATTCATTTGACCATGTAAGTTTGAGGATGAAATTGTATACGATATCCGTTAGGCGATGATGACCGTTATATTGTGGCGAACGATGGCAGAGGGAAAGCAACATTTGATTTAAACGATGCTCCGATTGAATCGTATGATGACCCAGTAAAATACATGCATGGGTCACAACAATGTAGTCAATGGTTAGACTATACTTCAGAGAGGGTGGTGGATACCAACGATTTGTCATATCTTCCCGGTGGATGGACAACTTGGTTTACTCAAAACTTATGTTCTACCATGCCATCGATGGAAATTAGAGTAACTCAACCCCATGTCCATGTCCATATGAGCACCCCTTCGGTGAAGGGCCTAGCCAACCACGCCATTATCCATTCTGTGAAGGATCCGGTCAATCACATCAGAACCCCTTCGGTGAAGGATCTAGTCAACCACCCGAGAACACCGCCATGAATGAAGATACCTTAGAAGAAGAATATGAAGGCGAACCAGATGGGTTTATCAAAGAGGACCGAAAATTTTGTGAGAGATATTGACAATCCCCTAGTAGACGGAGATTACGAAATGTCGAGACATCGGCGATTCCTCCGATGAAGAGGTGGAACCGAATATCGAATTGGACGCGTTAAAATTGGAGATCTTAGAGACAAACAAACATTTCAAAGAGCATTGAAAGAACACGCGTTGAGAAAACTTTCAAATTCGGCCTTTGAGGACCGCTAGTTATCGAGTGACGGATGCTACGAACCGATTGTTCGTGGCGAATACATGCTTCTAAATTGACTGGCTCGATTCTTTCCAAATCAAGACATTCAATAGTACTCACACATGCGAGCCGCTTAAGATCGGACACGGTCACCGTAATGCAACAATCTCCTTCGAGCGAATTATATGCGGGATAAACTTATGGAAGGATTCAACTACACAGGCGTCGATAATGTTTGATATTGCAAAAGCTTATAATGTGCAAATCTCATATGCAAAAGCTTGGAGGAAAAGAGCTTGCCCTTAATGATATTAGAGGAAGTTGGGAAGGACAATTTGTTGATCTATCGGCCTCACGTGAAGGAGATGAAGAGGTAGATCCTAATGTACAAACATCCTTTCAACTTACTCTTGACGGTAAGTTTCAAAGATTTTTGGAGTTTTGGCCCATGCATCGGAAGTTACCGTAATACACTTCACGCATATTGCTTGTAGATGCACACACCTACGAGGACGTTTCGAAGGGATCCTCCTTATCGCCTCTGCGCAAGACGGTAATGGTCATATATTACCGTTAGCATTTGCCGTGGTCGAGTTAGAAGAAGAGGATACGTGGATGTGGTTTCTTGAACGGGTAGGTGCGTTCGTGATCGGTGGGTTTAACGAGGATCTCGTAATTATCACGGACAGGTCGAAGGGTTTAATAAATGCGGTGAAACGTATCTTCCCTAACGCATATCACAACTACTGCATGCGGCATATGACACAAAATTTGCAGCACAAGTATCCCAGGAACAATGTGAAGGGTCTATGGTGGTGCGCCGCGCGTGCATATTCGAAAGAGAAATTTGATTATTTTATCAACGAAATGAAGAAAGATCCTGCTGATTCTCAGGCCGTAGAATATATTTTGAAAATAGATCCAAAGCATTGGGCACGCGCATATATGGAAGGAAGGCAGTACGAGTCCCTGACTACGAATATTGCCGAAAGTTTAAACAGCGTGCTAAAGATAGCTCGAGAGAGACCAATTATTGACTTAATCAGAACTACTAGAGAGAAAGTCCGATCATTTTCAAAAGCGAGAGATATCGATAAATGGACCACCCTTCTGCCGAAAGCGGATGCTCACATGAAGAAAGTGTTGCAATGGGCGGTGAAAGAGAGCTCAACCATACGGTAGCGATCAATTCCAAGTCAATTAAAATTACATTCATCACGTCGACTTGGAATACAAGACCAGAGTTGCCGTTGGCACATTCATGGCTTGCCTTGCTCCCATGCCGTGGCGACCATCAATCGGGGAAGTTACGACTACCATAACTTCTGTGGGAAGTGGGTTTTCACCGCTGCTTTAGACAAACATATGACGAGCAATGGGTTCCACCCTCGATAAAAGTCAATGGGAGTTCCAAAGCAACTCACGAAAATGAAAGTGAGACCACCCTATTATTGCGAAAGCAAGCCGGCCGTCCGAGGAAGAGAAGGATAAGGTCTAAGGGTGAGGTTAGGGCACTCTGATGTAGCGAATTAGCGAATATGGTCACAACGAGGCTGCAAGGCAGTGGGACCGATGGGCTAACAGTGTATATTTTTAATAATGATAGATTGAATGTAAATGAGAAATTCAGAATCCATGTTTTTTTACACTCTATTATAGTCGTTACTGATGTATCATAGAGTCGTCATCATCGATTGTATAACTAATCGATATCGATTCTATATAGAGTCGCCATCGACTATGTATAACGTCGATATCGATTCATTTAAGAATCGGCATCGATTATGAATATCGTCAATGAGGATGCCATATATAGTCGATATCGTTTTTTTATACAATCGACGACGATTACATCCAGAGGCGAAAGCGATTACATACAGAGTCGTCACCGATTATTTATAAAGTCGATGACGACTATATATGTAGTCGCTAATGGATGCTATTCTACTTTTTAACTACAAGTACATAAAAATAGTGCCATTATATTCAAAATAATTCAATTTTCAATTACAAAAATATTCGAATGCAACCACACTATTACAAAATATTCAAATACAACCACACTCTGCTGCTCCCCTCCTTTTGTCTTCCTTAGCAAGATTACTCGCCATCTTTGTGTATGTAGCAGTGTATGGCCAATTTACCGATCCTCTCTATATCGATTCTGAAGTCAAATTTCTTCCCATCATAAAATATTCGACATACTTCAACAAACACTCGCAATCACGAGAGTTGGTCCGTCGGGGCGGCTTTGATCCGGCAAGGTAGATGCCCAAGGATAGTTCTTCTTTATTAGCGCAGAGGAGTGACCGTGAGAATATAAGATCACGGGAAGGTATTGTGTCTGTTTCGAAATAATAGAGAGGAGTGTCAGATATGTTAAGCTAACAATGATAAAAGATATGCTAAGCAAAATATCTTACCAGCGCCTGCAATTGGGCCACATATCTTTCCTTAGAGGGCCTATTAAATATAGGGTCGACGATCATTATCGATCGTTCGACTACCTTTACGATCGCAAGCGCCCAGTGTAGTGGTTGTTCAGAATGTATTGGCATAAATATCTACAAAAAAGTAATATAATCTCAAAGGGTAGGATAGAAAAAATTAAAAAGAATAATTATAAAGAGGATAAAAGCATACTATGTTGCATTCGTGAGCCCACAGATCCCGAAGCTCATTGTAGAAGAAAGTTTCCATCAGCCTCTTCCCCCCGGTCTCTCTTTGTTTATAGGCAGCCCACCTGGGAACTTGAACCTCGCTCGACTGTTCGTACGATTTTTCAAACAAGCAAAACTTGTTGAAATCTCTCGATTCATAGCCCATATGCGTCGGTGTCGAGGTCCATTAGGAAGTTTTGACATTTTCTCGGGATGAATTTTATCATCAATAACTTCCAAATGTCCCATAACAAAACCAATGCAGTTAGATTAAAATATGCGATTAGAGTTAAATACATAATCGTTAGCGACTGCATACATTATTGATATCGATTCATTTTAGAGTCGGTAACGATTATTTAAGTCGTCAAATAGTTATCGACTCTAATGAATCGATATCGATGATTCGAGTCGCTAACGATTACATACGCCATCGTTAGCGACTCTACAAGCCATCGATACCGATTCCATAAGCCATCGATAACGATTACATAAGCCATCGATAACGATTGTATAAGCCATCGATAACGATTTTGCCTCTGATATTAAACTTACAAAGTTATCCAGTAATCGGGTTTCAGACATATCGAAGGATTGCACCACCACCGGCTTGTACTTGCTGCTAACATATTCTCTGCATAAAAATGACCAACTTAACTAATCTTCACGATAAATATATAATAATAAAGTTAAGTATTGTGGTAATTCTACTTACGTCCTCCTTCACGGGCTTGTTCCATATGTCTAGCATATATTTTTCTGTTAGCTCGGCAGAACATCTTCATCGATAGACCGGGACCCGGTAAATGATTGCCACCGATCCGAGGCTCGTGATTGGTCCTTGGCCTTCGGTGGGCTTCTTTTCAACCGCTACCCTTCCCTGGGCCTTAGGTTTGATGGAAATTATTTTGCTGGCTTTCGCTTGCCTAGGTCTTAAGCGAAGCTCAGCTTGTTGGTGAGGCAATTGGGAAGAGGTTTCCTCTTCACCAGCAGGACCCTTATCAGATTGGGTCTCAGGCTGCTCGTCAGCAGCTGCCTTCACCTCATCAACGGGAGGAGGAGGAACCTGATGCGCAGGAGCTAATGGTTCCTTATTGAAGGCTGTGTCGCACACCTTCGATATCAGCTCCTCCATAGCCACATCCTGTACATCGAAATAATGGTGTAAAATAAGAATTAATTTTTGGTCCACATTTTAAAATGTCCAAATCGATTTTAAATATAATCGCTATCGATTATATATATATAGTCGCTATCGATTATATATATAGTCGCTATCGATTATATATATAGTCGCTATCGATTATATATATAGTCACGATCGATCATATATATAGTCGCTATCGATTATATATATAGTCGCTATCTATTTTATATATGGTCGTTATCGATTATATAGATAACGAAAATTGAATATTAAAACTAGATTTCAACATATACCTTAGGTCTCGCCTCCAATAAATTTTCAAGGAGATCTTTTATTTCAGTCTGGCCCCTTCTGACTAAAGAGTTGTAGTGATTTAAGTCCTGCCACTCCGCATCCCTTGTATACCGCCTCTCATTGAAGGAGTTGCAGAGTTTCTCTAAAGAAGCGCAACGTTTAGCCAGGGCCTTATTCTCTCCCTCCAAATCGCTCACTCTTTGGGTGAGCTTCAAGTTATCCAGCGTCAAATGATCGACCCTCCTCAACAAAGAATCATTGGAGGTGGACGCTTCAGCCGGGCTATCTTTCACTGCCAGGCTCTCCTTGGCGGCCCCCCTAGTTCTTGGCCGACCCTCTCCCACTAGCACGGGGCCCTTTTTCGAGAGGGGTTCTTCTTCAGACGTCGATGCGTCATCCCATTCTTCCTCTCCCTCTCCAAGATTATCGACCGGAATGTAATTTCTTTTCTTCTTCGGCCGAATCTCTTCCACAGCTTTCTTGATCGGTTCTTTCCTCTTCCCCCCAACCTCCTTTTGAACCCGTAGATATTCTCTTACCACGGGTATCTCTAATTCAAAGCCCTGAGGCATGAGGGGAGCGCGAACCTTTTGAAAGAAAATGAAACAACAGAATAAAATGATCGTTATATATATAATAAATCACTCTCGATTGTGTAAAGAATCGCTATTGATTCCTTACCTTAACAAATCACTATCGATTAGATAATGAATCGTTATCGATTACTTATTAAGTCGTTATCGACTCTGTAAGTAATCGCTATCGATTCGTAAATGAATCGGTAGCGATTCTGTAATGAATCGGTATCGATTCTAGAATGAATCGGTAAGTTGCTTTTTTTTTTTAATAGATAGACCTCATACCTTCTTGCTAACATCTCCATGAGTGTAACCTTTGATCTGGATCGCTACCGTCCATTTCAGTGTGGGAAAGGGTCCTTGAGGCCTAGCCGGGATGGCGATATATCGGATCTCATAAGCCCACCATTGAAGTACACATATGCATCCATATGTATTGTATGCGTCTTCGAGGGCTTTATCCATCTCGGGTTTTTCTATTCGCCGCGCCTTTTGTTATATACTCCAGCAAGTCCTGGTAGACGAGCAGACCCCACGGAGTTCGGTTGAAGGCCTCCATATCATCGATGAGGTCGATGTGGTCTTGAAATTTGATGGTGGGAAGGGAAGAAAATATGCACAACACAAGCGGAAGGGACAACTTTAAGAAGTCCTCATCACTTTCCACTCTATAAATTGCAAAGCATCTATATGAGACCAGGAGAATTTTTCCGGGAGGCGTTCCACGTATTTGTTTCTAATGGTTTGTTCTACCGATGGTTTTCTGGATGGGGTATCCTTTTATGGGCCAACTACGGCAAGGCCCGATCAATGCAATGTCTATCTTAGAAGATAGACATCGGTCTTCAATTGAAATGGTTTTATCAACCCAAAATGTCAAGACCGAATCCACGACATCGAAAGAAATCCCACCCTTGGGATTTGAAATATTCCACCAAAAGCTGAATCTCTCAATAACTTCTTCCGATCCGAGTAGCACTTTCGTAGAGATTGAAGCAACCTTTGGGAGAACACTTGGCAACGACTGGTGTACAACCATCTTGACAGTCTTTTGAAATGAACTGTAATAAAAATGAAAGGACTCAACACCATACTAACAAGGATAGTTAAAAATGTTGATGAAATGTATATATAAAACCCGTATCGATTACATCTAGAGTCGGTATCGATTATATAGGTAATCGCTAACGACTCTAGATGTAATCGCGATAGAGTCTATATATAATCGATACCGACTCTAGATGTAATCGATATCGAGTCTATATGTAATCGATATAGACTCAAAAGATTTCATGAAGTCGCCATTGAATCAAAATGTTTCATTTACTTGCAAAATTTTCAATTACATTCATAATAGTTCAATTAAAATTAAAAGTAAAAGGAAAATCTTGCAAGTCTACATATAATCGATAACGATTACATATGTAAGCGCTAACGACTCTATATGTAATCGATATCGATTACCGATGAAATCGCCAACGACTCAATATATATTCGCAATGACCTCAAAATGTTTATTTATATAGAAATTACTTGGTTTACTGACGCTTAAGTTTCTTTTTCTTTCTTTTGTTCTATTTCTTCCTTCTTCTTCTTTACCTACATCGATTATCTCTATAATCGATATCGTTCCTATATGTAATCGCTACCGACTCTCAACGTAATCGATCTCGATTACTTATGTAATCGCTATCAATTAAATATAAATCTACATTGATCTCAAAATGTTTAATTTACCTGTCAGGTAAATTTCCCTTATTTACATAGAAAATATTTAATTTACGGACTTAAAAGAATTCATGAAGTCGCCATTGCATCAAAAAGTTGTTTCATTTACTTCAAAATATTTGAATTACATTCAAATTTTTTTATTTATAATTAAAAAAAAAAAGAAAAGTTAGGAAGAAGGATGAAGAGCAGGTGGTGGATGGGGTGGAGAGCCGGGTGGTTCCGGCTTCAGTTTCTTTTTCTTTTTCTTTTCTTCCTTCTTCTTTTTCTTTTCTTCCTTCCTCTTCTTCTTTTCTTCCTTCGCCAAAATCTCCATCACTTCATCGTACCCGTCCCACAAGAACTGCAGAGGATCTGCTTCTGGTGGTGGTGGTGGGTCCTCCCATACAGGATCAAACTTTATTGGGGTATAGAAGGTTTTCTTATTATTACATTGGGAAAAATATGGGCTGCTAGGGATGATAGGTGGTTTGCTAAGGTCGAACTAAACCTGTATTTAAAGCTCCTAGATTGTGGAATACGAATCGTTGTATTAAATTTTCTCATTCTTCCAACCTAACTTGCCATAATGGTTTTACAAAAGGGTAGTTGGCAATAAATTGAACGTCGGCTGAGATAAATATAAAACCTCGTATGATTTATTATGGCATCGAGGGTAATAACTATAGGGAAATTATTTCAAATGATGGGTATTAATTATATTCATAGAGAGTCGATATCGATTTGTTATAGATTCGTCATCCACAGTTTATATAGTCGATTACGACTACATATATAATCTTTATCGACTCTAAAGGTAATCGAGAACGTTTCCCATATGTAATCGGGAACGATTACATATATAATCGATATCGACTACATATGTAGTCGTAATCGATTACATATGTAATCGTTACCGATTACATATGGGAAAACCTAAAAAAAATATGTCAAAATATGCAACAAAGAGAGGAGAAATAAAAAATCTATAGCGATGGAAGCTAATTTTAATTCTAACTTACAGATTTGGTAGCTTGAAGGTTATAGTTTTGAACGCGATCGTCCACGAAGCGTCAACGACTCTCCACCGACTTCGAACGAAAAAGTAAATTCAAAACAGTAAATGATTTGAAACGACGGCGGCTATTTATTACTGTGGGGGTAGTTTGGGTATTTCCTACAGGCGTGCCTCAGCTCGGCGCGCAGCTGGTTTGTCTGGGTAAAAGTGAAACTATAGGGCTTCTGACGTAAAAGGCGTATCTGACAGGGCCGGTCAGGTAAATTTCCCTTCCTTTTTTTTTTTTTCTAAGCGCAAGTTAACTACAAGCAAAAAGGAAAATAAAAATGGTGATACCAGTGACGATTTGGAGATTTGAAGAGAAAGAAAAAAAGAAAAACAAAAAAAAAACAAATGAAGCTTCAAACTAACCAAGTCAAAAGGATGATGGGTGAATGGATCTAGTACTAATGATGTGAATCTAGCGACCATGAG
Source organism: Chloranthus sessilifolius (assembly GCA_021018995.1). Taxonomy (NCBI): domain Eukaryota; kingdom Viridiplantae; phylum Streptophyta; class Magnoliopsida; order Chloranthales; family Chloranthaceae; genus Chloranthus; species Chloranthus sessilifolius. The sequence goes on from CM037584.1 coordinate 3,409,275, forward strand.
CAATTCGGCCTCGGCGATGACCAGCACATTAGATCACGGCGTTCAAGATCAGACGGCCAGCAATTCAATGGCTATCCAAAATCTTATTGGATATTTTCTCACTCTCTCTCTCTTTAACTTCTATATATATACTTTCTAATTTATTTATTTATTTGTTTCCTTTTTGTTTGTTTTGCAGCAACGTATAGAGAATGTTGGGGGAGGAGACCACCTGGAGGTTGGGCTCTTGTGTAATCCACACGCCCAAACATATATATATATATATATATATATATATATATATATATATATATATATATATAGATATAAAAGAGTTATCAAATTGGCATAAATAGGATTTCAGTGGTTTCAGTTGTTGCAGAAACAAAGGAGTCGAGAAGAATCTGTTGCTGAGGGATTTGGCTCCCTTATGAGCTATCATATAATATCAAGTTATATATATATATATATATATATATATATATATATATATATATATATATATATAAGATCAAATATCAATTTATATATCTATATGTTTTTTTTTTTTTTCTCCTTTTCAATTATACAGAGCGCCACTAATGGAGTTTTGAAATAAAATATGCTTTATTTATTTTTTCGAAAATAATAAGATAACCTATGGTGGATTGAAGGGCCCCCACCTGTTGGAGCGTGCTCGAAGGTTTGGGATGATTCGATTGAGTCGCTTTAGCCCATGCGTTAGATCGGTGATGCGTCTACCTGCGCGTCGATTCAGCGAATGTGTTTTTGGTGGAGAATAGATGCTCGGTTGGATGCGAGAAGAAGAGGATCCGTGTGGAAGATACTAGTCGGGAAGAACGAGATTCGAGAGGAAAAAGATGCGGGAGGAGTGGTAGAGGCGATAGAAATATATTTCGAGAGGAGATACAAGGGATCGGCTGAAATCAAGAGTTCTTTTTGGACTCTACATTCCTTTTAAATTTTTTTGTTGCCTTTTCTGTGTAAACACACAATAATTAGAAATTTCTAATTTGGGAGTGTATGGGACATGCTAAAGTGTACACACAAGTACATAGTCTCGGTGCTCCGCTCATCTTACACCATTAAACTAGGTTAATGAACAGTCGGGTCATAACAGATAGAGAGAGAACATTAATTTAGGCATGGGCGGCTAGGTTGCTTCAGTTAATGGGAGAGAGGGAGAGGGAGCCGATAAAGAAGTCAAGAGAGGGAGAGACCTTTGGTCTCTATCTTTTTCTTTCTATTGGGATCAAGGGAGCGGGGAGTCTTATATGGACAAATCTTCTAATAATAGAAAAAGAATTTTTTAAAAAAAGAGGCAAGAGTCCATCCGGAGTCTATTAATTGCCAAGTTGGATGCAAGTGGGTTAGTTTTAGGTGTTGGGCACAAACACTATAAGGCAGTGTAAGGGCCATCTAGCACCACACACAAATTCATATATAAAAGTATCGAGGTTTGAGCTTGGAGTAGGCTTCAAGTCCGGGCTTGATGATTCACGATATGCATGGGTAAAGCTTGCACACCGTTTTTTGTGGCCCACCTCATCTAAGGCCATAAGATTGGTTTTAAAAACCAGGGTGATAACATTTCTAGACTAATATATCGGCGTATTGGAGGCCTAGGCCCATATGTATGGGCCAAATTGATAGTTAGCCACTTCTTAAAAAAATAAAAAATAAGGGAAATTTGCACTTTCGGCCCTATAAGTTTGCTTATTTGCAAAAACGGCCTTATAATTTCAATCCATGCATAACAGGCCAGCTCCAAGCCTAACCGGTTCCACGTCAGCAACCGTCTTTTAAATTAAAATAACTTTTAAAGTATAAAAGTAACAGTTACTTTATTACTTTTCATAGTTTGCTACTTTAACTTTTACTTTTCTGTAAAACCGAGAGAAAGACGTCTTATCAGCGAGAAAGCGGAAAAAAGCTCACAGCAAATTTTCAGGTAATTTTTTTTTTTACATTTAAACACATTCAGTTATCAGTTATGTTTCTTAACAATCCGCTAACTTACCAATAACTTACCGACAACTTATATTATCGGCCGCTAACTTACATTATCGGTCGATTACTTACATTATCGGCCGCTAACTTCAATAATCGGCCACTAATTTATATTATCGGGCGCTAATGTAAGTTAGCGGCCGATAATGTAAGTTAGCGGACGCTAATGTAAGTTGTTGGACGATAATGTAAGTTGTCGGACGATAATGTAAGTTGTCGGTAGTTTTTCAACCTCACTTATTTTGTTAATTAATTGTTTTAATATCTATTGCAGTTCCTACTAAGTGATTGCAAAATGACTATGTCTCTAAAGCCCTTTGGGAAATGTTCTGGAGTTGGTGTAAAGAAATTTTACTTTCACTGTAACGAAGAGAGGAAGAAGATTTTAGATGATTCCATTTTCGGTCATCTATTTAAGATAAATGAGAAATTAGGATTCATTGGAGACTTGGTTGATGCTATTTTAAGCTTTTAGGTTAAAGATAATATTTTCAAGGTTAGAAATACCAATGTACTCCTGCAAGAGTCTGATATAGCATTCATTTTAGGCCTGAATATGTAGACGGAACCTGAGTCTGAGAAGGTGGCCATGCCAGAGGAAGAAACTATTCGATACAAGTTCTTTCGGGGGAAACCGGATAAAATATTTCGTATTGAAGAATTAGTTGATAGTGCTGATTTATCCAACAATGAAATTTTGAAACTATAATTATTATTTTTCTTATGTTCTTTTTTACTTCCGAGCACATACCAGGAAGTGGACACACGGTACTTGGCACTAGTAGATAACATTAAAGAGTTTAACAAGTTTTCGTGGGATCTGATAGTTTACAATAATTTAGTAGATAGCATATCAAAAGCATACGTCAGAAGGGAAATGATGAAAAAGCCAGAAAATGGGCATTACAACATCTACGGATGCACTATCGCCCTACAGATTTGGGCGTTTGAGCACTTTCCAGGAGTCGCCACCGCTCTTACTGAGCTCAAAGATCCATTTCTCAAGCTAATGAAATGGGAAGGCCCGAAATTCAGCCGTAATCCTAATTTATATCGAGAAAATTTTCTTAAGTCTAAAGTTATCTTAGAGCTTGATGCTGTAAAGTACGAATTACAGTATAGATCGGTTTGACTCTTTTTTATGCAAAGAGAGATGGAAAGGGAGCAGGAGAAGGACGAGGAGCCTCAAGATGAAGAAAATATATATGAATACGACGATATCCCAAGTTACGAGACACGTCCTCCAGAAAAAGACGAAGAGCCGAAATGCCGAGATGACAATGACAACGATGAGGATGACGATAATGACAGCGACAAAAACGACGAGTATGAAGTCGTTTTACGTCAGGATACTGAATCAAAGGGTAAAGGAAAATCTGAGATTAGGCCCCAGCCAACAAGAGAACAACTAGTTAGGCAACCCAACCTAACCAAAGAAGTAACGGAGCTTAGAAAAGAATGCAAGACGCTCCGTATGGCTGTAAAAGAGATGAAAAGTGACTTCCGACGTGCATTTATAGTGCTTAAAGGGCAAGCACTCAAAATTGAACAGCTAGGGAGAGAAAAGAAGACCTTGTAAGAGCAAGTTGGGTCATTACTAGATAAAGTAGGATCACTAAAACGTCGAGTTCTAAATATAACAGAACGAAATGCCTCAATACAGAAGGACCTTGATGCAGTCACATCTCATTTGACGAAGGTACTAAACCATTTCTTTTTAAATTTGAAAAAAATATATGTTTTTAAAGATTAATGTCAAATACGCTTGTAGTCCGATAATGTAAATTATCGTCCGACAACTTACAATCGACCGATAATATAAGTTAGCGGTCGATAATTTACATTATCGATCGATAATGTAACTTGTCGGCCGCTAATCTAAGTTAGCGGTCGATAACTTACATTATCGGACGATAATGTAAATTATCGACCGATAACATAAGTTAGCGGCCGATAATTTACATTATCGACCGATAATGTAAATTATCTACTGCTAACTTATGTTATCGGTCGATAATGCGGTCGCTAACTTGATCCCAAATAATTTTATTTTTTATAAAATAATTACTGCTTTTCATGTATTTTGTAATTATGCAGGATAATACTCTTTCATCTGTTTTATTTGAAACCTTCGTTCCCACTGCCACTCATCCTACAGCTCCTAAACCCACTGCTCCTCCACCAAGCCATCAATCCACTGCCCCCCACCCCGAATTTCTGCCCATAAACCCTCTGGCCCAAAACCCACTGCTCCTCAACCTACCCATCAATCAACTGCCTCCAAAACTTCTTCTCCTAAACCTACTGACCATAAACCCACGGCTCCTCAACCAAGCCATCAATCCACTATCCCACGAACTTCTGCCCCTAAACCCACTGGCCCAAAACCCACTGCTCCTCAACCTACGCATCAAATCACGACCCCCAAAACTTCTGAAGCTCCTCCACCTCCTACTAAACAACCCTTGGTGGAAGTGGGTGATGAGGGTGCTCATCTTACCCCGCCTTCTCGTGAATCACAGCCGGCATCCCTCATATCAATTTTAGTTAAACTATCAACTGGAAAAAGTAAAGGCGAGGGATATGACTTGCGTGCTCGAAAGAAGAGAAAGGCTCTGACAAGTAAAGCCGTTATAAACAGACCAAGATTGGTTGTGGAGGAGGAAGAGGATGAGTCAAAATCAATGGAGCACAAATATATGCTCATTTTTTGAAACCGGCCGGAGGGAGAGGACAATGTGGTTGTCAATATTATCATGGGTGTTGACATCACAGTTGGTCTTTTAAAGGTTCTCAAAGGATGCTTGTGGCTTGACAATGAAGTCATCGACGCGTATTCGAGAGTCCTTGAAGTTACCAACGATTCAATGTTTACGGCAAATGCCGAAAAAAGCTGGTTCGCTTCTGCGTCCGCCCTGATAAGGTTTCAACTATTTATTGTTTCGTTTGTTTCATTTATTTGTCTTTTCATTTACACTTCTTATAATTTATTTACTTACTACATTTTTTTATTTCAGACCTTGTTTATAGTGGACGAAAAAAAATATGAAAAATTTATTTATAATGAAGGTCTAGCAGCACTTAACGACTTCAATAAGTGGCAGGCCTACTGTGACGAGTGGAAGGTTCGTAACAATTTAAAGCCGCTTGAACCACTACTTACAAATAATAAACGCGAAATTCATACGATCGACTGTGGAACGGTACAATTTTTAATACTACACTTCGCTTTATTTAACGTTAACGGCTTTTAAATAAAATTAATTATTTAAATTTTCAGTTCCATTTTTGTACTGATTTATCTTTCGATGTATAGCCAAAAATATAGCCACTGGGCGTTGACTATAATTTCATTAGTTGATCATGAAATTAAATTAATATATCCAACATATCGAGAGTGCTCAAGGAGGTTCAAAGAGCATAAAGGGTGTCTATTGCATCACCTTCCACGTCTTCTTTACGTTGTCGATTTAAAGTCAGCTTTCAATCAACAGTGGAAAGTATCGGCGTTCAACAGTGTCAATCTCCCGCTCCAAAGAAACGGTTGAGACTGCGGTGTATATGTTTTAAAGTACATGGAATACTGATCGGTTTTAAAGTGTACCCTTGCAAGTGCACAAGTTTGATTGTAGCACGGCGAAATCAAGGGTGTCAAACCCACAAGGAAGCACAAAATTATATTAATTTTAAAGAGATTTCAAAGATCCAAGGAAGTACCAAGGGTGAGAGATTTCATTGTCAAGATTTACCACTACACAATGCAATAATCAAAAGAACTAAATCAAGCTATGCATGAATGAACTATGATTAAGAAATTAATAATGATGAAATGATCAAGGAGTTTGCTAACCCTAGATTTATAACTTTTCTACAATCAACCACACAATTTCATGTTAAATCATTATACCATCATTCAACTACAAGAAAAACGAATCGATGAAAATGCAATTATTGATTCGGCATACCCTATCTGAACACTATGACGCATCCAATCACGGCATGCATCATGCGAAAGACATAGCGTATCTCAAATTCGAAATCACAACCATAAGAATCAATCGCATGGCATCCTATATCGATCTACAAGATCGAACTAGGTGGAATAATTCGTTTATTGTCGCCGATCACACGGTCGACGGCTATAAACGACTATTCGATGATAACACGATGAAGCACACACTAAAAGTCGTACGATTCAATAATTCTATCAAGAAATTATAAGCTTAAAAGTAAGTTAGTTACTCATCTAGGGGTCGTTTCATCCTTGAACGAGGGCTTTAGCCGCTCATCCTTGATCCACACGCACAATGTAAATCGAAAGCCATCACAAAAATTACTCTTTTATTTATCCACCGTTTGATCTTTTTAGGGAAGATCACAACCTTACACAACTTTTATCTCAATACAAAACTAAAAATATCAAAGAAAAAATTGCTAAAGGCCCTAAGAAAATCTACCGAGAAGAAGACACCCTGAACCCTAAACATCATGTTGTTTAAATAGGGCCCCGGGCTAGAATTATTCCATATCCGAATCAATAGATTGAATTTTGAAATTAATCGATTAAATTTTGAATTCAATCGATTGAATTTTGAATTCAATCGATTGAATTCAAAATTCGAATTTTGGCGGCTCATTTGCATTCCCAAAATCAATCTATTGAATTCCAAATTCAATCTATTGATTTTGGAAATCAATCTATTGATTTTTTGACAGCTTTTTAAACTCAATCGATTGAGTTTTAAATCTCAATCGATTGAACTGGGCATGTGACATATTTTACTCTCGAAATTGGGGGTAGACCAATTAGTCATTTTCATGGATTTCAATGCTTCCATTGGCTCCATGGTCCAAAGTTCATATAGTCCCTTAATTATGTTCACTTAAGTTCTTTCAACATCCCACGGTCCATAACACTTGAAACCACTAAAACTATACAGTAGTCGTTAGAATGCCTTCATCGGATAGCTAAATGTTAGTATTTAGGGTGTGAAATATAATCATATTTCGGCACAGATCAAATACTTCTCCCAACGGCGGACTATTAATTTTGAAGAAAAATAAACGCAACAATTTAGAGCCGAAATCGAACATTTAATGTGCACGTTTGGGAAGAGTTAAACTTTATATTTCATATCATATCTTTGTAAAATTTTATAGATTTTTGTAAATATTTTTGATAAAATTTTAAATATTTTATATCAACTTATATAATTTTCGTTGTTATCAATTTATCATAATTGTCTAACAATTATTTATAAACATCATAAAAAGACTTGTATTTGTTCTTCAAATTTTACAATGCCAGCTGACTTAAGTCAGCGGTCGATAACCTAAATTAGCGGCACGCTAATTTTTCGCTAAAAATTAGCTGTCGATACTAACGCAATGATCTCAAAATCTATTTTGATGGTGAATGATGATAAATGGTCTCCTTCATTTGATCCAAAACAGTTTATTTTGAATCGTGAAGTGTGGACCAAAGAAATCTATCAAACTTTGACTTGTGGGTTTAAAAAGTTTTTTTCGATTTTGCTCCACGTGGGTTTAATATTAATCTATACCGTCCACTTGTGCTCCATGTGGCACTCAAATACTCTTTTGGGTGGCACGTGGAGCTCCACACATGTATCTTGGAGGATGGTCACCGTCTTCCAATTGAGGACCTAACCGGCTCCCTTTATAAAATATGAAATGTTATTGATATCAATAAGGATAGAAATAAGGGAAATTTACAGAAACATGATTGGGAAAAAAAAGTTTCTCATAATCAGGATGCACCGTATTTCAGGGTCCTCAAAATCTGTGAAATATACTGTTTAGTGATTAGTGAAATGACCTTGATACCCTGCTTTTTCAAATTTTCGCACCAAATACTCTTTTGGGTGGCACGTGGAGCTCCACACATGTACCTTAGAGGACGGTCACCGTCTTCCAATTGAGGACTGATGAGTAGTGAAATATGATGATATTTCACCCCTAGATACCTACATTTAGCTATCCGATGAAGGCTATCTGATAAGATTTATTAGATTTAAAATGTTTTAGGTAAATACAAGCCAAGTGCAGAAAACAGCCTAAGAATTACGAAAATAATATCAAAACACTGCAACTTTGGGTCATCGAGAACTTAGTGGGACTTGCAGCTCAATTTGGACCTTCAAAAAGTCAGATTCAGGAAATTGCTAAAACATAAAAGTTGTAGAGCTCGTCGTTAGCTTTCTAACGCCACAAGAATCGCCTCAATCCGAGTTCGGGACAGAACATTATGACTAAAATATCGAAACAGTATCTGATACAAAAGTTTGGTGGGAGTTCACGGAAATCTGGGAAGACTTCTTAACTCAGATTTTGATAGAGTTTGATACGGAAAAGACTTCTTAACTCAGATTTTTAAGGAGTCGATCGATCGACCCTATAAGGTCGATCAATCGACCCTGACTTTAGGCAGCAGGGAACTTTTGCAACTTGGATGTTATTTGAAGCCAAACCAAACACTTCGAGAGGAGAGTTTTTTTGGAAGAATTTTTTCGAGAATTATTATTCATTATTCATTTTTGGTTTTAGACTCCTCTAGGCATCTTTTCAAGGGTTCTTCTTTCTCCTTCTTCTAGGGTTCTATCTCGGTAGATTGTACTTAGGATTTGCACTGTCTTTCTTTTACATTCATAGATTATATTTAGGAAAAGACATTGTAAATAAAGATCTTTTAGAAGAAATGAAAAGTGGAATGACTTTGAATGAACAAGGAGATCATACACCAAAGATGAGTGGCTAAATCAGTTGATCGGGGAAGATGCGATCCCCAGATAAGTAGCAATTTTTTATGATTAATACCGCAGTCTATTATTGTCATCATGGAATCGTTTTGCTAAAAGTTTGTGTTATTGAAAATATATTGAATGCTTGTTATGACCGTTGATTGAGCGTATCAACGGTTATAATCGCTAGATCTGGACCTGCAGACTGATCTAGGCTGCAGAGCGATTATGTGTTTACTGTTGTGATCTAAACATCATGAGATACGTTATGCTTTTTACATGACTCATACCGCAATGATAGGCTGAGTCATTGTTTTTAGATAGGGTATGTCATATTGATGATCATATTTTATTACGAATCATCTCTATAGACGAATGATGGTGTGAATGATGTTTTAATGAAACTGTGGGTTTTAATGATAGAAAAGGGGTACTAATCTGGAGTAGCATATTGCTTGATCATATTTAAATACTGTTCTTAGATTCATCAACAATTAGTTGTTTAGATTAATTTATTTTTTTTGTATTTAGGAAAAGTGTGTTAAGTTTTTGATAAATTGAATTTGCCCTTTGGTACTTCCTTGGGGACGTTTTTAAATCTTTGAAAGAATTAATTAAAATTCACGTTTCCTTGTGGGTTCGACACCCTTGTTCTAGCCATACTGTAATAGATCTTGCGCACTTGCAAGGGTTATATTTAAAATCGATCAAGGACCTAACCGGCTCCCTTTATAAAATATGAAATGTTATTGATATCGATAAGGATAGAAATAAGGGAAATTTACAGAAACATGATTGGGAAAAAAAAGTTTCTCACTATTATACTGAAATAAAATATTTCTCATAATCAGGATGCACCATATTTCAGGGTCCTCAAAATCTGTGAAATATACTATTTAGTGATTAGTGAAATGACCTTGATATCCTGCTTTTTCAAATTTTCGCACCAAAAAAATTTGTGCAGTCCTGATTATGAGAAACTTTCCCTTTCAGTATAATGGTGAGAAACTTTATCAATATGAGTCTTCTTTTTGAAAAGTGTCATAGTAATAAAGGCTTACGGTACTCTTACAAGTAATATAAGTTAATTTCAAATTCTAACAAATTTACACGAGCGACGGTTATGATCATATTTATTACAATTTTTACATCTCAGTGGTCGAACTTCGCCTTTAGATCTTATTCTCCATTTTTTCGAACGGTCGGCTTGACGTATTTTGTGCGAAGGAAAAACTTGAATGTCGTCTCTTATCGAAGTCCATTGGCGCCTGTCAACGGTCGGGACAAAGTGTTATTTATAAGTTTCTCTAAATAAGTTACTGGTAAACCAGTGGCCACAAAATTGGGGGATCTCTCTTTCTCTATTTCGACCCGATAATGCGGCGATCGCATGTGAACATGATAATCCAAGAATAGCCCAACATCTATATGTACATGTTCGCTTATCTAGATCGACACTGTGAGTATAATCACCACGTTTAACTTGAAATATATCGCGACCATATGGTTAACATTTTTTTAACGGGCCTATCATGAATTTCGTGTTATGTGTTCTTGGGCAATTGGTGTTAACACGTGTGTCATTTTATTTCCTTCCTCCTGGCGACGAAGATAAAATTCGACTACCTTTGTGCGAATAGTTTGTAGCATGCTCACGATCGGTTCTTCTATGACTATTTTCAACACATTATTTATGTTTTCAGCTATATTAGTTGTCAACATATCATAACGCCTTCCTTGAAAATAAGTACGCGCCCAGAAATGATCACCAATTTCTTTAATCCATGTTGTACATTCCGGGGGGCGTCGTCTTTTATTTTTTACATATTTCTTTTAAATTTTACTTCCAAAAATGCATTGGCAGCAACCCAAAAAATAGGTCTAGATATTGTATCCTTTTATGTATCAAACAGATTTAGAGCTAGGTGTCGCATACAGTAGCTGTGTAAGGCGTTAGGAATAATTTTTTCACAGCTTTCATCAAACCTTTCTATCTGTTTGATATCAATACAAACTGCTCTTCAAAGTCACCGATTACACGTCTCCCTAATAGATCAAGGAACCATGTCCAATGATCTTCATTTTCTTTTGGTACAACGTCGAACGCTATAGGGAATAAATGTCTATTCCCGTCTATCCCCGTAGCTATTAACACTCCATTGTATCGTTCACGCAAATGCGTTTCATCTACCGCAATTATTTTTTGTAAAGTATTACGAAAGCTTCGAATGCAAGGTCCGAATGCCACGAAGAATCTCTGAAATGCATTATCAGACTCGAGACACAATTCGGTCTGTACGTCTGGATCGACCCGCTGTAATTCGGCGACATATGACGGTAACATCTTAAATTGCTCATTCCAGCTACCTCAAATGTCATTCAACGCCATTTCTTTTCCTCTCCATGCTTTCCAGTAACCTACTATTATACCATATTTTTTTTCAATATAAAAAATTATTCAAGCAGGAGTCTCGTCAAAACCCTTTAATAGTTTATCTCTCACGAATGAAGCTATCCATGATGTCGTACATTGGCGATGTCCGCTTCCGAAAGCTGACATTCCATACGTATGTTCCGGGTGAAAAGTTTTCACAGCAAATGTGTCTATACCTACTAATTTCGATGTATGTATTTACCAAGCACATCCTACTTTAACACATCTCGCCGTAACTTGAAGATGACTGATTTTTTTTTGTTTAATCTGAAAATTATTTGCCATTGCAAATTATTTAAGAGCTTTATAAAAGGATTTCTTATTTCTAAACGCTTGACCAATGATAATTGGTCCCCCTTCATACAGTTCTTCATCATTTGAATTCATATACTCTCCTTCCGAGTCATTAAGCTGATTGTCTTCGTCCACCAGAGGTTGATCAATTCCCCTATTAGTATGAACACGCGAAGTGGGAGACGGTGGTGCTTCATTATTTTCAGGATCACTATCACAGTCATCGACTGGATGGTTGTTACGTGATTGTGATTGAGCCCGTCGATGTATGTTTGGTTGATGTGCAATTGTTTGAGTTGATGTTGGCCGATGCGGGAATGTTTGATGTACGAGAGGTTGTTGTGTTGAAGGCTCAATTATCGTTGGCTCCGAAGCTATTGATTCGGAAGGCCATTGATATGGACTAAGACCGACTAAAAACGTTTCCCATTGATTTATTGAATCAAAGTTGAACTGAGATGTATCATGCATCGGATTCATTTGATGACAATATCCTTAATCTTCATCGCCTTCACTCAATTGGAATGTCTGAAGAGGGTTGCTCCAGAGGCCTATGGTAGGGGCAAAATCTTATATTCATATTTCTATCATCATCGACTATCATCGGTGCAGCGATGTTCTCCTCTTCAAACCGTATTTCTTGATTTTCAATCAAATGTTCTGTTCTCATACAATCATCATCTTCGTTTGTTTCCTGGAACGGTTGAAATGCTTCTAAAGACGGTAAAATTTTTGCTTCGGTACTGACTAATGATTTTTCGATATAAATATTTATCATACTATCACCAATACAATATGCTCTGAATAAGTTTGTAAGATCATCAAAGTCAGACAATTCAGCAAACACAGGCTCATTCTCTATGCGTAATGAAACCGTTAGTGTAATAGAAGGTTCTTCCGGTCGTGTCCTACTGACCTTGTACATTTTCTCCATATAAACTTATCAAATGATATGTTCTCCGTGCCAGTGACAATCCTCCGATGTCCTCCGTTGTAAGTATTATCTCCCATACGGACGAAATCAAAATGGCAAAGAAGGGGAACATCAATTTCAACCTACAATATTTACAAAATGAAAATTGGTTGGTTAAAAGGGTAATACTTGACTTAGCGTTATAATATTAAAAAATGAAAATTGGTTGGTTAAAAGGCCATACTAAGATATCGGTTGATATCTTAGGATAGCGGCCGCTATTTTAAGATATCGACCGACATCTTAAGATATCGACCGATATCTTACCTAGTTTGGTTTACCTACTATATGTCAAAAACGAAGGAAAAACAATATCTTACAAAGATAATGTATGTACTCGATATCTTACCTAGTTTGGTCTACCTACTATATGTTAAAAACGAAGGGAAAACAATACATTACAAAGATAATGTATGTACTCGATATCTTACCTAATCTGTTGTAGTTCTCTGAATTATACCAACTATAATCGAATCTCGAAATCGCAATTCAAGAATAAATTTTAAAAAGGACAAATAAGCATAAAGAAGCATATATATATATATACACACACAAAGGGAAACGTGGAACCGAGTAGGCTTGGAGCTGACCTGTTATGTATGGATTGAAACTATAGAATCGTTTTTACAAATACACAAATTTTTAAGGCCGAAAGTGTAAATTTCTCAAAAATAATAATTACAAAAATAAAAAATTTATGAAAAAGAAAATCTTTGTATTTAGTGTTCTTATCCAATACATCTCAGCCCACATACGCTAATATGACGCTAACTCATATAAGCTAATATGGGTTGATATTTAACTTGTTTGACTCTTATAGAGTTAGAGGTGTATAGATCATATCGGATGAGGCCTAATCGGAATTATATAAGTCCAAATTATCAGTATGGCTGATATTTAAAATCATGCTCCCTACCCATTAAAGCCAAATCGAACATGGGCACTATGCTCGTACAAGCGTAAAATAATCAGATCGCGCACTTCGCCCTTGGATTCTGTCAGGAAAGAGTTAGAATCAAGTACACGGGGCACTGGTACGCCCATGCGAACCTACATAAGCAGGATTAATGTGGGCAGACTTCTATTTTTTTTTTTAAGTAAGGCCGTGACATTTCGTCTTTCGGGACTAAGCGAGACAATAATCTTACCACATGTGCCGCCAATTCGCTAGAGAGAAACGTACTTTTGCAAGGATTAATTTATATAAAATGATAATACACTAATCATCACTGTTGTACATGTGATTAAAAAAAATATAATAATAATAATAAATAAATAAATAATAATAAAACAGAAAAAGAAAAAATCACTGTTATATATGTGGCATTATTTTGACTCAACATGTGCACTAAGATGACTTGTGAACCACTATCATGCTCTGTCAAAATCCGTGGACTCTAAGATCAATCATTGTTCTTAGCTTTTATTGGTTAATATTGATGGTAATCGTTGAACCATTTAAGAAGGATTTTTCAATTGAGAATGGTGTCGGACGAAACATATATTTAATAGGATAAGACCCTTTATACACCATTTGTCATTTCATTCCTTATCATAACGAGACGTCTCGCGTATCAATTCTATCCGATACATTTCGAACCTTCTAGATTTAAAACTGTTCTTCATCCTTAAAATAAAAACCATTCTTCTAGTTGGATAGCATGCCGGATGAGATGATCATAAGCATGATTCTAAATAACGGCTGTATCTGATACATATTGGCCAATATGTAGCGGATTAAGTCCGACCTGATACACACCCCTGCTTTTTGGAAGGGGGCAAGCTTGGGTCAACAAGGTCAAATATCGGGTCACTATCAGTCATATCGGATATAAATAGGATGAAATACTGAAAATATCCTTTAGGCAATTTTTATTATTTATATATTTAATATTTTAAAAATGAAAAATAAGTTACTTTAATATCTGCTAGTTTGGCTCCGATACATATCCTACTGGGACCCAACCAAACTGCCTATATGTATCCGTTTTTAAATCCCTCATCATAAGAATGACTTCCACCAATTTTGAAGCCAAACGAGACGAGACGTCTCTTGTCTCAAGCCTCAGCGAGACAAGACTATGGAGTGATTGGTTCCGATATAAAACATAAAAAATATTACATTGTAATTATAATTTGTATAAGATAATAGTCTTGTATAATATTGAAAGTGCATTAATACTCATTTTCTTTAAGCACACAATCATATATATATTAATCAGATGCTACAATGAGATGACGCAAATAGTAAGTAAGACAACGATAATGCTGGGGCATAATATATATATATATATATATATATATATATATATATATATATATATATATATTAATCAGATGATATTAAAGTACTTTTGATTTATAAATATTAAAAATAAATTATTTGTAGATATTAAAAAAAGAATATAATAGCTGAAATTTTTTATCCAAGGGAAACTTTAATATTTGATCCGATTCATATTGGCTGACATGACCCGATATGAGCCAATATTTGATTCATTTGACTAGATATTTGACTGCATATCAAATTGGATGAGCCCTAACCCAATACATGTTGGCCAATACGTATTAGATATGACCAATATTTAAAACCATATATAACAATGTTGCAACCCTAAGGTGTCAACCCCAACTGTTCATTTCCACTGTGTTTGATAGTGCTTCTTGACTAAGCTCCTCAAGAAGAATTTTAACCATATGCATCACACCCATTTTAGTAGAATAAGATTGCCTGCTTACTGTTCGGACCATATGACTAATATTGACTCGGAAGTAAGGATGCAAGATTTGATTCGAAATTCAAAAATCGACCGAACCGAACTCGCTCAAAAACTGATTTGGTCCAATCTGAACTGAATCGGCTCCAGTTCTGTCCGATTTCGGTTTTTGAGTGGCAAAAAAATGAAAACCGAAAGAAATAGAAAAAAAAAATTGATAAAATAAAAAAAACTGAAAAAATAAATAACAAAAAAACCGAATCAAATAAAAAAAAACCGAAATATCTTAGTTTCGGTTCGGTTTTGGTTGTGGGAGTTTGGAATTCGGCAAACCGAAACCGATATCAAATCAATTCGGAATCAATTTATTGTGAACCGACCCGTAAATAAAAAAAAATTGGTTTCGATTCGATTTGATACACTGAATTTCCATCCCTAGTCGTCATTAGAGGTGATCCTTCCAAAATTTTGCTTTTTATTGATTTCGTAGGGTTAGTAAGGCAATGTGAGTTCATGGGTTAATGGGCTATCACCGGCTTGAATAATATAAGGACAGTGTTATACATTGGACAATTTATGTTAGACAATGTTGGAGACAGCTTATATAGTGTGGCATGATTTTACACATAGTGGGGCCCAAGCACTACTACATTACGCCACATAAGCTGTCTGCAACAGTGTATATCAAAAACTGTCCACTGTTGATAATTTTTCATAAGTTTCTAATATAAACATCTTTGGATCACATCACTCAATCTCAAGAGCTCACATTTATAAGTATTACCTTTAGCTTTTGACATGTAATAGCCTTTTCGTGTTGATCAAGGAGAGGCTCTTTTCTCCCTTCCTGGGAGCTGATTTGGCGGCTTTAAAGTCTTCAAAAAAAATTTAAATCGCTGATTATTTGGTCGAATCTCCGAGTTCCAGTTAATCGCTGATGCCTTCCTAATGTTTTTCAACTTTTTTTCCCTCAACTAATTGAAGAAGTTAATAATGAAAGAAAAATTATTTTTGTGAAACATGATTTATTGCTTACTTGTAATTTTTGGCTGTGTTTGGCATTGCTCTTTGGAGCAGTATAAAAGAGCAGCCACTACTCTTTATTGTTGCAAATGAATATATAGAAAGAGAGAATGATTGGAAGAAGAAAGATACCAAGGCTGCTCTTTGAAACATGAAAAAAATCTCTTTTTAAAAGAGAATGTAAAATCATTCTCTTTTAGAGAGAGTTATTTTTCTTATTTTAATGGGCTGCCTCCCTTTTATCTTCCCGACATTTCTTTGTGCTAGCAAATAATAGTTGTTGCTCTTTCCTACTCTCCCAAAGAGAAATGCCATATAAAACCTTTAAATGCTTAATATACTTCACATTTATTGCCAAAATATATAAATACAAGTTTAGAACTTTTTCTCATATATAAAAGAAAATTATTATATATATATATATATATATATATATATATATATATATACTAAAATTTCTATATTTTTTCTAACTCGATTTTGCCGAATTTGTCTGATGTTTCCCCCCGCCGTATTCGCTATGCTTGTGAAGCATCTGAAGAGCCTTTTGCTCAAATTGAATCCTGTCAAAGATTGACTTGCACGCTTTTCAATGTCCCAAAAGTCCATTAGTCTTTGACTCTTTGTACAGGATTTGGGGTCTTTAAAAGGTGCTTCATAAGGTTGACAACCTTTCGAGGCATCACAAGGTCATCAGGTTTCAAAAGCCGATTTCAGAAGGTGTATGCTGCATACATTAAAAAGTCCAATAAACCAACCAACTGTTTTGGTACTTCGTTCAATTACTACACATAAATGACTAAAGAGTCAGCCCATTATGGCTTATGAGGCACAGCCCCAAAAATGAAAGTAAAGGAACCTTACCAAAGCTAGGGTCTTATACACAGCCACCAGAAGTCAACATACCATGCCACATGTCATCATCTCGATATGAATGACCCGATGACACCAGCAATGATAGCCGTCGGATCTCCGAGAACAGCCGAGATGATAAACTGAAGAGCCATCCCAGCCAGCTCACAACACTTTTTAACCTTCCCTTTCCTATGATGGTGGTTTCGAAGTGTTCCTTTAAGACTAGGGATCTGAGTCTCCAGCTTCCTAGTCCTCCCACTCACACTCTTGAAGTAGAGCTCTTGCCAACTCTCCACCAACATTTCCTTGACACATGAAACATGCAAGTTGTACTTCTTGCATGTTGACCTATAGCTCCAGCTCCGGCCCTTCCGGCCGCACTTGTCGCACGAGGCGCCAACCTTCCTGTAAAGAAAGAGCTTCATGTGGCCATCGTCAAGGACGCGAGGGAGGTTAGCGCAACACGGGTGTAGGTCGTAACCGCACGATTTGCAATGGTAGACGAACCCATTGACATCCTTCTCGCACGCATTGCAGTAGCGGGGAGAGTTACCAGGGGGGCGAGAAAGGAACTGGAAGGAGCACTTGTGGTAGAAAGGATGTGAAATGGTAGGGGAGGGTAGGGCACAGTGTTTATGAAGATCGAAATCGCAGAAATCGCATTTGTATCTGGACCCTATGCCCACTTCCTTGCACCCATCACACTTGAAGGGTACTTCTAGGTAGTCAAATCTTAGCTTATGTTGAGGGTGGCTGAAATGGGTGATCTCACCAAACTTCATGGTTTAATATCATGCAATAGTAGTAGAGACGACAAATATATGGTAGAACATGAAACTATATATATATATATATATATATATATATATATATATATATATATATATATATATATATATATATATATGGTTAGAAACTTGGGTTAGAGGTCTAGATGTTAATTATATGTTAGAAATAAGGATAATGGAAAGGCTTGAGGTTGAAGCTTTATTAGCATTTATGCTTTGAGATGGTGGTAAGGCATGAATTAGTGTCCTTGTACATTGGCAGCAACATCTCTATGAACTAAAAGAGTAAAGAGAGGCCAGACAAAGAGCATCCAATTGGCACATTCAGGTCCCACCTAAGGATTGGAATTTTCACTTTACTTGATTTTATGTGTTTTGTTCCACTTCCCTTGCATGGAATTTGTATAGATAAAGCTGTTTTATGATGGCACTTGCAAGAATAGGGTTTTTTTATCGAGTCGGGTACATAAACTTGACCCGTCGAGTAGGGTTGGGAATGAGGCATCCGATCGGACCTTCAAGTCAGGTCGGGAAAAAATCTGGTCGGATCGGGTCAATAAGGGGTTTTTTAACAGTCAGGGTCGAGTTTTCTGATCAGGCGGGTTTTCGAGTCGGGTTGGGCATATACCATTGACCCGTCAGGTCAGACCCGCATATGCCAATGCACCACACTCCGTTGGGCATATACCCTTGACCCGTCTGATCGGACCCGCATATGCCATTGCACCACACTCAGCAGCTGAAAAGACTCAGCACAAATTCAATTCAAATTTCCTAAATCCCATATTATACAAGAGGGAGTTGGAATATTTTATGGCCAAAACCCAGTTTAAAGAAATTCACGAATCTCATCATATAATGTTGAACGTCTTCGCCATTCAAACGAAATGCCATTTTTTTAAAGGTGATTTAGTATTAGGTACACGGGCCCACGCACCATAGGTGGGGACCGGGTCATCCAACATGGCAATTTCAATAGGACTTAGGGTACCTCTAAACGAGCCAACGCATTTTCTGAAAGCGCTAACATTTGAGACCCATTGAAAATCGTTGATTGCTTCAGATTAGATGATGAAGAATGCTTTTCATGTCGATCTTCCACACAAAGGATCTTGAGATCTTGGCGCACCTATCCGACGGCCAATTTGTGATTACACGTGTCACAGATCTCAAAAAAATGCCCTCTGAATCATATGCCACACATCACGCTCAAACGTGATTTAGGTCTATTTTTTTGGGATCAATGGCACGTGGAATCGCAAACTGCCCTCCTCATAAGTGCGCCTTGATCTCAAGATCCTCTGTGTGGAAGATCGACATGAAAAACAATCTCCATCATCTTATCTGAAGCAATCAATGGGCTTAAAGGGGTTTCCAAAGTTGGTGCTTTTCAGAAAATGCGCGGCGTGTTTAGATGTTACCGCAGGACTTATTATTGTGCCTGGATTTTAATTACCAATAAGTGACACTCAATAATTTTTAAGGATCAAAATATTCTAATACTATTAAAAAAAATTGTCTCACCATTAAAATGTTGGATTGTGTTGACCATATATAACTAAAATATCCTTAGATAATGACTTGAGATGACTCGGTTAGCTCCTAACTTGAAATATTTTGGTCAATTTAAGTTGTGTTTTGTGATTGCTCTTTGGAAGCAAAGAGTAGCTCACTTAAAGGAGCAAGTTTAAATTGCTCTTTTAAAAAGACCAAAATTCGACTCTTTCACTCTCTAAAAGAGCTAAGAACACTTACAACCAAATGCAACCCGTACTAAAGTGCTTTGCACTATAGCAGAGAGCTGCTCTTTGCCTCCAAAGAGCAATCCCAAACACAACCATAGTGATCAATGGAGATGTAGGTTTCTAGTCATCTGATTAAATAACTTCTAAATTTTTTAGCTGAGATTGAACCTGCTTACCCTATCATAAATAATAAAAATAAATAAATAATAATAATAATAATAATAAAATCACCTTTTGTGCCTCAATGTTGACTGTTGCACATATTTTGGTTACAACGCTCTTGTAGTCTTGTGGGGCCATGATCGGCTACCAGAAATCCACAATTTGTGTATATAAACTTTCTCCGGCAGCAATTGATGCACATGCCCATTGCTCCAGACCATCCATGTCTTGAGATCTCTAGGGAGAGCCTTAAACCACAGATAACACCTAACTGTACAACCTGTCCCTGCTGTAGGGGTGAACGGTACACAAACTCAGATATGAGCAAGGGATCAATTAAAAAAGAGCCATTATGCACTGCTGGTCTTATAAATAGGGGGTGCTTGGGGGGTGGACGGGACACAAACTTAACCTTCAGCTCTCTGGACTCGAACTTGCTTTTTCATGCTTGACACGGCTCAAGCCTTTTACCATCGCACAACAATGGCCAATATCCATTTTATTTGTATATAATGGGCAATAGTCCCACATCGCCTGAGTATCATAGCCTTAGGCTATGTATAAACTTTGGAAAATCCTCACTTACAAGCCGATTTTGTGAGATTGAATTGGGCTCATGAAATTCTACATGTAACTCACATGGATATCGGGCCTTAAGAAAAACAAACATACTAAAGAAAGCCCTTTGGCATCTTTTATGTTTTTCCCATTTTGTAACAAGATAAAACATGCATATGGTGTCATGTGACACACAATTTTACATCTTCGAGTTGTCCAAGTGGCAGAACGCCTTATGATAACCTGTACAATAAAATTCAAGCGCGAACCCTACCTTAGATATGAACAAGAGTCCATATTAAACTTCTCAGATCGAATAGTTAGAAGCCTTTGCTAAGCACGTTTGCTTATTTGACTGTGTGATCTTTACATTTAGCTACTTGGACAATTTGAATTGGCCAAAAAGATTCACCACATCGTCTGAAAATTGGGACATATAGGAATTTAGCTTAGGGCTAAGTTAAGGGTCCACTAACCCTTCTTGGAAAAAATTCCTGCTTTTTATTTTTATATTATTTAGTTTCTATTCTATCTAACGCAGTAGCTGAAGCACAAGGGCAGTGTTTACTGTCCATACAAAAGCCATATTCACCAACCAAAGTAAGAGAAAAAGAAAAAGAGATTTAGACAATCCATCAACCAAACAAACAAGAGCTCACTACATAATTATTTACTTTGCAAAAAGTGAGACAAATGAAAGACCAGAACATATTCCTATAAATGTAGATTCTCTTGTACTTCAAATATATGATATTTAAAGATATTTGAAGTAGAAGAAAATCTACAGCCCGGACTATATGAGTATTCATTGCATTCTATGATCTTTAGAAAGTGATTCATTGCATTATATGGAACCACTTGTGGGAAACATTTCTTAATGAAGAAAGCTGTTTATTGCCTATATTTTAGTACATAATTTGTACTAGCAATCTATATTCTAACTTATCCCCTTATTGGGAACGTGGATGAGGATGTTGATGTGGATGTGGATACGGGGATTTGGCTCTCCTAAATAAAAATTCACCATTTGATTTTCCATTTTTGTATTTGAATTTAGATTTGATAAATCCCTCGGAATTTAGAAATTTATGACTATTATAACAATAGGGATGTGTAAATAACACCTTCTAGGCGTTATTTAAAAATTCAAATCTTACACTAACATATAATTGATTATGTTTAGTGATTAAAAAGTTGTTATCTAGTACTATCATAAGTACGATTCGACCTAATACCGAAACCGACCCGAACCAATGGTACCCAACCCGAATTAAATCGAACCGAATCGGGCTGAACCAATGGTAATTGTACCGGATTGAACAAATACCAGACCAAACCAAACCTGACCCAACCGAAGCTTAATTAGTTAGTGCAATGGCTAGAAAACTAGCCATTGGGCTGCAACGGCTAGTTTATGGCCGTTGCAGCCCACCTTTGTACATTGCACATTGAGTGCAACCAAGAGATTGTTGGTTGCACCCATTTTCATTTTTTCAAATTTTTTATTTCTGTTTTTGCAACCCACCTTTGTATAGTGGACCTTGGGTGCAACCAGGAAATTATTGGTTGCACTTACTTTCGATTTTTTTTTCATTTTTTTGTTTCTGTTTTTTGCGGCTCACCTTTGTAACAATGCACCTCTCATTTTTATTTTTATTTTCAATTTTTTTTATTTATGTTTTTGCCGCCCACCTTTGCACAATGTACCTTGGGTGCAATCAGGAAATTCTGGTTGCACCCGTTCCCCCCCCATTTTAAAAATTTTTTGTTTCTGTTTTTGTAGCCCACCTTTGTTCAGTGCAGCTTGGGAGCAATCAGGAAATTATTGGTTGCACCTATTTTCGCTTCTTTTTTTTCCTAAACTCAAACCAAAGCAAACCAAACTGAATACCGAAAAATTCGGTTTCGATTTGTGTTGGAGGAATTCGGTGTACCGAAACTGAAACCGATATATTTTGATTCGATTTCGGTTTGTGTTGTACCGAATCAAAAATCAAAAAAATCATATTCGATTAGGTTCGGTATACCAAGCTTGCATCCTAGCTACATAGAATGAATAAAACCGATGAAATATAAATTCTTTTTATAAAAAAAAATAGCCAAATAAAGTATCTATAAATCCTTGGGTCAAATCTTAAGGCAATGCTTAAACATCTAAACAAGAGATTTGCAAATCCTCATATGTCAAATTTTGAATTTGAAATGCCTGAATATGAAATGCTTGAATTTGAAATCCCCAAATCTAAATCCATGTTTGGGAACATGGATTTGGCCCAATGATTTAGATACTTTATTTGGCTATTTTTTTTATAAAAAGAATTTATATTTCATTGATTTCCTTCATCTATTCTATGTAAGTAGGGATGCAAATTCGGTGTACCAAACCGAACCGAATCCGATTTTTTCGATTCGGTACACAACAAATCGAAACCAAACTAAAATATATCAGTTTTGGTACAACGAACTCCTCCAACACATAAACAGTTCCCGAACCGAAACCGAATTTTCGGTGTTCGATTCAGTTCGGTTTGCGTCGATTTGGGTTTAGGTGGGAAAAAAATCGAAATTGGGTGCAACCAACAATTTTTTTTCTCTAAATCCAAATCGAATCGAACACCAAAAAATTCAATTTCGGTACACCAAATTCCTCCAACACATAAATTGTTCTCGAATAGAAACCAAATTTTTCAGTGTTCAGTTCGATTCGGTTTGGGTTCAAGAAAAAAAAAATAATAATAAAAATAATAACAATAAAACTAAATAAATAATAACAATAAAAATAAATAAATAATAATAATAAATTTAAAATGAGTGCAACAAGCATTTATTTGTTCTTTTTTCGGAATCCAAACCGAATCGATCCGAACAACGAAAAATTCGATTTCGATACACCAAATTCCTCCAACACATAAACTCTTCTCAAACCAAAAACGAATTTTTCGATGTTCGGCTCTACCAAAAACTAGTCGTTACAGCCCAACGGCGACTGCAACGGCTAGTTTTCTAGCCGTTAAATAATTGCTTAACCAGTCCATTTACCACCGGTTCAACCAAGTTCAGTTCGATTTAATTCAGATTGCCTCATGCCCAATTTAACTAGATCGATCAAGCTTAAAAATACACGACTCAAGCAGGTCAAATATCAGATCGAACCGTACCTATAATAGCATTGAGTAACAACTTTTTATTTACTAAATATAATCAATTATATGTTAGTGTAAGATTTGGATTTTCAAATAATACTTAAGAGGTGCTATTTACAAATTCACTTTTTTATAATCCATACATGAATTTCTAATTTCCTATAGATTTATCAAATCTAAATCCAAATACAAAAATGTAGAGTCGGTGATTTTAAATTTAGGAGATCGAAATCCAAATCAATGTTCCCAAACGTATCCTAAGGGGATAAGATAAGTTAGACTATAGATAGCGGTTTCATAATGCAATGAATCCAAATCAATGTTCCCAAACGCAGCCTAAGGGGATAAGATGAGTTAGACTATTGATTGCTAGCGGTTTCATAATGCAATGAATCACTTTCTAAAGATCTTAGAATGCAATGAATACTCGTATAATCGAGGGCTGTTAACGGTCGGTCTTTTGACATGCCCGTTTATTTTCGATCCTAAGAATTAGGCCGAACCCGGGCAGGATGCAAATCGAGATGGGCTCGATGCAAGTGCTTTTGAGTACGGGCTCTTTGTTTAAGCCTAAACCAGCCCAAATCAGGTTCAGGTCAGGCTGGATTTGGGTCAGCGCATCCTTTTCCCTCAATACAATCAGGCTTGGAAAGGCCAAGTTTTAATTGGTCTGATTATTATTTTGCCTTTTATAGGGCTCTTTTTTGAAACCTTAATTTATTTCTTCAATTTTTAACTAATTTTGAGCCTTAAAAATATGAAAATTCGGCCCAAAACTGAAAATCGATTGATCAATTTTTTCAGATTTTTGTGAAATTCGGCCTAACGCCTCCGCAGATAAAGCCTTGGTATTTTTATCATAACTTTTTATGTCGAATTCGGATTGATGCAATTTTTGTGGCATTGGAAAGAAGACAACGAGTTTTACAATTTTGTGTTAAATGACAATTTCACGAATACGATGCTTTAGTTATCAAAATAGAGCTGGAAGTTGGGATAAGTTCTGAATTAATCAAGGTTGTGCGGATTTTATGTTATTTTCTGAACTCTTAGATTATTTTATGCTCAGCTTATTTCCGTACCTGTAAATCACTAAGACTACACAAAATATATTAAATAGGTTTCATCGAACATTAATCTATAGATTTAAGAGATCAAATATTAACATTTTTAAACACTTATGGAGGAAAAAAATGTACTTGCAGTAATTTATGTGCTCATAAACAGCTGGGCACGTCTTGATGCTTGACCATTTGACGAGATGGAAATTGACATGGGTGCGAAGGGTGGTCGGGTACCTAGCACCAACTAATTTAGAATATGAGAGATTGTTGGTGACAGAATATAAGCAATGTGGGCACCTGGGCATCAGGTATTTTTTCTAATTTGACATCAAAAGATACTGAAGGCTTATATAATAATTAACTAGTTCTTCATTATGGATAATCTAATATTTAAAATCGGTTATGAACACAGAAGACGCTGAAGATTTCAAGTATATTGAGTTTGATTATTTAAGTGGACAATGTTTTGGAATCTTCTCAGGAGTTTTAAATATGCTGAATTGCTGATCCATTTCCTAGTTGTCGGAAGAAAAGGAGAAAAGAATATAATATGGACATGAGTAAAGATTCTCTGTTGCAGCCAAATTGTTAAAAGGTTGGAATTCTTGAAAACAAGTGATTCGATAAATGTCTCTACCCACGGAATTCGTGCATGTGGGCATCGATCGAAACCGTCGATCCAATTAATGCCCCCACCTCTGAGATGGGTTTCAATTCCCATACTCGCCATCAAAAATGAAAAGATGGTCACTTGTTTCAATTCTCATGCTTCCCATCAAAAAAGAAAAAGATGGGTCACCACTTGGATGGTTTTTTTTTTTTTCTTTTTTTTTTTTATCGATCTGATTAAATTTTCAACACCGAGGCCGACCCGTACCAAACCACGGCCCTTAGCGAGAAATCCATCAGCCAGCAGCCCCAGTCGAACTTACCAAAAGAGCAGATTCCCAACTGAATCAGTCTCGAAGTCCCCCGGGGGACCCACACATTGGCCCAGGTCCTCAAATCTCTGGCAACTTCGCTAATCAACCTCTTAGATGGGTTTTGATTCCCATACTTCCCATCAAAAAATAAAAAATGGGGTCACCTCTGGGATGAGCTATATAAAAAAAATTGGACCGATTAGAAGGCATTTGATTACTAAGATGGTTAGGATCACTGAGTTTGTGAAATTTTTGGGTCATAGAGGATCCAAGAGGGTAGCCATTGGAGTATAAAGCTATATATATGCCAACCTTTTTTATACTATAAGAGAACTTTCTTCTTTTTCTTTTTTTTTTTTCCGATAAGCTTATATTTATTGAACCAGAGACCTCATGGTTGCAATATTGTGAACCTTCCAGTTGAGCCATAGGACCACCCCCTAGTAGAAGGAGGAATCGTTTACTTAGTGTACCTCTCTGCTTCAGAATCTCGTTGCCGCTCCTACTTTCTGCCATAAAATGGTGTAATTTAAACCTTTTTAGGACGCTCTCACCCTCAACCTACAACACGCTTCATGCCCCTTCCTATAACTAAGCCCAACACCCTATAGACTGAAAACTAGACCACGGCCATAAAATGGTGTAATTTAAACCTTTTTAGGACGCTCTCGCCCCCAACCTACAACACGCTTCATGCCCCTTCCTATAACTAAGCCCAACACCCTATAGACTGAAAACTAGACCACGGCCCCAAAGTATCTCCTTCTGTCATAAGGATGGATACCGACAACATCTTGTATCAGACGATTACTGTGAACTTGGTTCAAAGAGAAACAAACAAACAAGGGGATCAGTACATGGTTGCCTCCTTTTGCTGAAAACCACAGTTGGACACTAATGCAAGGGATTGCGCCTATAGCCCAATGGAAGGTGTTGACAATATTACAACCTCTAGGTTCCAGGTTTCATCTCAGCTTACCTAAAAAAAATGATTTTTGAGATCATGGGCGTCAAATCACACGGAACACATGATGGTTCCATTTTGGATGGTGTTTGACTTCATAGACTCGAACGATGGAGATCATTTTTTGTTTCATCTTTTACAAAATAAATCTTGAGAACCTGGGGGTCAAATCACATAGAACACATGATGGTTCCACATGGCATACATCTCATAAAGTGACCCAAATACCAAGAGCATCAGCTCTTGAATAAAGTACCTAATGACAACTCAAGTTTAAAAGGGGCAAGTGCCTTTAACAAAGTACCTTGTACTATTTTATGGCTAGGCCTTGTAGACCCATTAATCATATATATAAGCAATGAGGGAAAGGGAAAGGGTCCTCTGAACTCAAGTTAAGTTAACCTAAACGGATTCATACAATGTAAAAAAAGCATGCACCTATTCAGAGGCCTTGCTCGAATTGATCTATAAGGGATCGACATAATAATTGAGCTATTATTTAGGCTATTGGCGATCTGTGATGAGTCGTGAACAAGGGCACATCAAAGAACTCCCCGAAGCGAACAAGGCGCAAGCACATTTTGCCAACATGCTAATGAGTGGACTATTGTTAGCACATTTTTTTGAGTCAATTGAGAACCAAGTTTCAATGCATATCTCTTGGTCCGTGCCCTAGCTCATTAAGTACATAAGATAGCATATAAGAAAGTTTTAAAAATAAGAAGTGAACCAGCCTATATTTACTTAGAAGTGTTCTTTAGGACAAAGTTAGCAGTTAATAAGTTTAAGGAATTGGTTACTGGAAACATAACTATTTGTAAGTAAAATAGGCTTAGTATCTCTAGATAAAATCAATTGAAAAATAGTCAGTTTTGTTAACAATTATTTTAAAAGGTAGCTCTATTTGCACGTACAGAATCTCTAAGGGAACCAGCGCCGAAATCCACTGATTGCTTTGAATTAGACGATGGAGAATCATCCCAATATTCCACACAATGGATCTTGAGACTATGGCATATGCGAGAACCACATTTGATCACTTTTTGGGATGTGTGCCACATGGAATCAAAATTTGACCGTCTAACGGTGCACCCATGGTCAGATCCATTGGAAGATTAGGACGAAAAATGATCTCATCGTCTCATTCAAAGCAGTCACTGGTTTTCGGCATTGGTGCCCTTAGAGATTCGCTAGTTGCAAATAGAGCTACCCTTTTTAAAAATGAATTCAAATTCCTAATTTGCCAAATTTTGCACCTTATTGATCATATCAAAGAATAAAGAGTGATAAAATGTTACCTTTACGGTTCAAAATTTTCCTCATCCCTCTTCCTCTAAAAGTGCTCTTGATCTATTGAAGAAATACCCTACGGACCTCAGATGATCTGTTAACTGGTCGAGCGTTGAGTAAATATCGCCTGAAACTTTGTGTCTCTTGTCTTCAACTATAAATTCATGAACGTTACCATCAATTTCTATCAAACTAAGTGCTCTACCCTTCTTAATACCTCTCTCTTTCATTAACTTCCTAACCTTCTTGACCTCTTCCCACCTATGACCCTCACAATATATGTTTGAGATAAGAACATAAAGCCCTCCACCATATGGCTCCAACTCTAGTAATTGTTTCAGTACTTGCTTTCCAATCTCCACATTTCCATGAATCCTACAAGCCCCAAGCAAAGCGCCCCATACAACAACATCGGGCTTCATCGGCATGACTCCTATTAGCTTGATTGCGTCCTCTAGAAACCCACCTCGGCCCAAAAGATCAACCATGCAAGCATAGTGTTCGATTTCATGTTTAACCCCATGAACAAGAGTCATGGTATTAAAGTAAGATGCTCCAATATCCAAGAGCCCGCCGTAACTACAAGCACTTAGCAAACCAACAAAGGTGATGGCATCGGGTTCAAAACCTTCATCTTGCATCCTTGTGAAGACGTCGATTGCATCGGGAGCACAGCCATGGATCGCTAAGCCTCCAATCATCACATTCCACGACACCACATTCTTCTCAGCCATCTGGCTAAAGAGATTCAAGGCAATATCTATAGGACCACACTTTGCATACATATCGATAAGCGAATTATATAGTGTAATGCCGGGTTGTATAATGTTACTGCAAATGTAACTATGGGTTTTCTTTCCCATGATTAGATCACCAATCTGACTGGTAGCCACAAGAACGCTTACCAGTGTGGCCTCATCCGGCCTCACTTTTAAAGTTTGCATCTCGGCAAAGAGATCTAAGGCCTCTCGGCAAAGACCATGCTGTACATAACAAGAAATCAAGGAATTCCAAGAAACAACATTTTTCTCAGGCATCTGATCAAACCCCCAGCGAGCAAGATCCAAAAGCCCGTGTTTAGCATATGCACTAACCATGCAAGTCCATGAAACTACATTCTTCTCAGGCATTTTATCAAATAAAGTTCGAGCAGAGCCCAATTGCCCACACTTAGCGTACATATCTATCAAGGCATTTGTCACAAACAGATCAAATTTCGCCCCAGTGATCACTATGAGAAGATGAACGAGTTTACCCAAATTGAAATTCTTCGTTTGCGAACAAGCAGAAAGGAGGTTGACAAAAGTAAATTCATCTGGTTTCAAACCCTCATCCATCATTGATTGCAAGAGCGAAAACGCTAACTTGCAATAACCAAATCGAGAATATCCACCAATCATTGAATTCCATGAAACAATATTTCTGCTGAAAATATCATCAAACACCTTGCGAGCATTTTGGATCGACCCACAAACCACATAAACATGAATAAGGGAATTTTGCACAAACACTTGCGATGCAAAGCCAAACTTGAAAGCTTGAACATGAATGAGTAATGCTTCCATAAATGCGAATTCAAAAGCACAAGCCTTGAGAACAAAAGGGAAGGTGAACTCGTTGGGAGATATCCCTGCTTCTATCATCCTACGATAAAGGAGAATAGATTCTCTTGGGTTATCGCTATTAGAGTAACCTCTTATCAAACTATTCCGCATGAATCTGTTGGGTTCGGAGATTCGATCAAAAACGAAATGGGCGTAACGGAGATCGCCCATCTTAGATATGGCACAGAAGGCGACAACCTTTCCATTGATAAGGTATTCCTCGAGCAACCCGTTTACGATGATTTCAGCTTGGACTTGCTTCAGTTGTTTCATGGATGAGCATTTGTATAAAAGGGAAAGAAGGTTTTGGTGGATTGGAGATTTGAATTTGTAGGTAGGGGTGGATTTGGTTGATGAAAAGGTGGGGAGTGTCAAGAAAAAGCAGAGAGGGCGATTATGGCGGGAAGCAACGGGCAAATACTTGGAAGAGACGAGCATAGTTTCTAGCTTTAAACATTCGAAACAACGCCTAATTATTTGAATAAGGACCCGACACGATTTTAAAAATGATGTTTAAATTATCTTAAACCATCAATGGTTGAAGATGTGGTTGATATCAATGGTTGAAGATGTAGTTGATCAGTCCCGTCAAAGTCATAGATCATAGATTGAACTCCAAGATGCCCAAAAATAATGCTTTACAGAGATTTAGACCATTTGACTATAATATCAATCGATGTTTCTAATTTTAATAGCTTATGTTAAAATTTATAATCAGATGGTTCACGTCCACTGATAGACGTGTTTCTTAAGATATATTCCAATTTTGCCAGTTGGGTAATATAAAACGATCACAAATGTGTGCCACTTGACATAATAATAATAAATCACACTTCAAGCATGTGAGATAAAAAATATAATTTTACCAGTTCAAACACCAAAAGCCATCCCACACCCACAAATATGGGAGCACTAAATCTGTGTGGATCCCAAAATCAATGCATCTAATGGCACAAAAGCCTTTGTGCTGGCCCTTGCACCATGTGCTGGCCTATTGGTACCAGCAGGAACCAATGTTTCTATCAGACGGTACAATTGGTACGAGTCATGAACCATTCCACTTGTTTATGAGATGCTACTTGCTTACCTCTTTATAAATCGAATTCATTATTATTTTTTAAATTTTATTCTTTTATAATCTGAGCGTCTGGGTTGGATTATTTTTTTAATAAATAAATTAAGTGTTTAGGCTTCTTAGAGCATCCGACTAATCTCATAGACATATGCACACTTCAAGTTAGGATATGTTGAGTCACCACCAGAATAAATCCCTATGATGGCCTAAGCGGAGGCCGAGGTTCATTGAATTCATTATCCCAACTAACAAATATTTTATATAAAAACAACTCAATAATTTAAATAATCAAATTTATTATCCCACCTAACATATCTATATAATTACATATTTTGAAGGAAACAAATCTAAATATACATGCATCCTATCTAAACAACTTTATATTTAAACCTCAAGGGGTTAGGCGAGCTGGTTAGGTACTTGTTTTCAAAAGCAAGAGACCTGAGTTCGAATCTTCTCCCCTCTTGAAGCCACCCTAGCGATTTATATCTTGTGGTGACCTGACATGTGCTGAATTTGAGATATACATGTGCCCCTGAGATTAGGCGGGTGCTCTAAGAGGCCCGAAAACCAAGTTATGAAAACAATAAACAACTCCATATTTCAAAAAATTAAATTTATTATCCCACCTAGCAAATCTAAGTAATAATCTTTCTAACATACCTTTCATTTTTATCCTCCGAAGAGCTCCCTCACATATTCATAAAATTCACTACAAATAATAAGACTACAAAAAATTGTCGCTATTAGTCTTGTCGCTACCAAAAATTGCCTTAACAGCAAGTGTCGTTGAAATACCTTATTTTTATAGTGATTCTTCAAATAAGGTCCTTCATTTTATTCCAAACTACCAAATAAGATAAGGAGGCTCAAGACTATACATTCAAGTGTAGCAAAAAATGTTATAAGCATACTATTTGGGCTCCACTTGGCGCCAATCAGGAGAATCGGGTGCGATAACAACTTATATAATAACAATCATGTATTACCCAAAAAATTTGGGCTCTATACGATGCATATCTAACATTTAAAATGTGATCAAAGAAGCCTAAAATCAATGCACCAACTTAGGTAAAAAAAGTGGTAAAAAAGAATTTTTTTTGTTTAAATCATAGGCCTCATGACTAAGCAACCCAAAACAAGTGTTGTTTTGCATTGATCATGCCACCTGTCATGTGATCTGGCACTCGAGTGTAGTATTTTTTGCTACACTCGGGTGTAAAGGCCCAATCCTCTATAACCAAGGCCACATCCAAGTTCAGTTGGTGTACGGTGCACAGCCTACAAGGAGGATCAAAACATCGGGTTGAATTTCGATTTTGGGCATGTTTGAAACTGAAACGGAAACCAAAATTCAAAATTTTGGCCAAAATTCCCCCCACCTATATAGAAATTACCGAAATTTTGGATTTCGGTTTCGGGCATGCCTAAACCCGAAACATTTCGGCTGAAATTTTGATCCATGGCCTACTGATTTTGAGATATACAACGCTCTTCATGGTGGTCACTGATCACAATGGTGGTGGCCCCTTCTTAAAATAAGCAAGTAAAAATTTTGAAGTTCAAAATTTTTAACCCGATTTGAGACAAGGAACAGTGATTTCAAGTCTTTAACGGCTACTAACTTTTGAACCTAGTTTTCCCGCTCTTTCATCCTTATTTCTAACGGCTATGATCCCCCTTTCCTCACCTTTATAATTCCATCTTTTCCGTAGGTAATTTAATTGGACCCTTCTTCATTTTATTTTTCTCTCTTCTTTGACCACTGCAGACTCAGTTCTTGGCTAAAAACTTTGGTTTCAGGATAATAGGCCCAAACGTTCACATTTCAGGCATTCTTTTCTAAACTCCCTAAAAAGAAAGAACAATGCTAGAAATCCAGTACTCGGAAAAATACTTCGATGACGATTTCGAATACAGGTCTTTTTTTCTTTTCTTATTTTATTTTTATAACTACTCTCGGATCAATTCCCCTGTTTTTTTTTTTTTAGAGAAAATCAATGTCCCATTTTTGTTCTTCCTCTTCTTTCTTTTTTTTTTTTTTTTAAATAACATAGGGCTTGGACTTTTTCCTCTGGATGCCATCGCCCCCACCATGCCACTAGTATTTCACCATTTATGCACCTTACGTGGCACCCATTTTTGTTCTTCTTGCATCTCCAGCCGTTCATTGTAGTCTGACAATTCCCAAGAAGAAAAGGCGTATTCTGCCATCCAAGGTATCAAAGTTGGCATCTGTATTGGGTATTGGTCCATCTTGGATCGATACATATCAGCGGATATGGATACGGTATCACTGATATTGTATTGGTGGATTTTATTTTATTTTTTTGAAAAAAAAGGTTTTAAAAAAAAATAAATAATAAAATAAAAGTTTGTGTGGTACTACTTTGTATTGGTCATTATCAGCCCATACTAACCCGTACTGGTCAGATACCAATATACCACCCTGTATCGGTTCTCAATGAAATCGATACGTATTGGTATCGGCTGAGTTTTGATACCATGCTGCCATCATATAATTATTCACTATTCTTGTTGAACTGAATCTTTTCTCTAGGCATGTTGTTCTACCTCACGACGTAGCGAGACTTCTGCCTAAAAATGTACTTCTTTCTGAGGTAGATTTCTTTTTGAATTATGTCTACTTGTTCTTACAATTGGGTTTGAAGAACCCCAAATAGATGGTGATGAAATTTATCTTATTCCAAGAAAATTGCGATTTTGATTGATCTAGCTCATGGATTTATCAGGAGGAATGGAGAGGGATCGGAGTTCAACAATCTCGCGGGTGGGTTCATTACGCGATTCATCGGCCTGAACCGCACATAATGCTTTTCAAGAGGCCCTTAAATTATCAAGAAAATCAAAAGCGATGAGAAAATGGTGATGCTTGATTTGATGATTTCCCATATATCTGTTTGTTCTATTTCTTCGATTTTGGCTTGCTAAGCCTTTTATTAGGGATTTAGTAATTGAGATTATTGAAAAAATATAAGAATGTGGCAAGATTAGGCAAGTTTGAGATTTGATTAAAATTTTACAAATATTTGAGAAAATGCTTTGAAGTTTTAATAATTAGATCTCTTTTAAGATCTTAATTGAATAGAGTCAAGAGGTTTCTATTTCTAATGAAAATATAGAAAAATATCACTTAGATGTATAGCTATGGCTGTGCATTTTTTGAACTCCGGTTTGGTACCGTTTTGGGTTTGATTTGGGAAATAAGAAAACTAAAAAGTTTGGTTTGGTTTCGGTTCCAAGCCGAAACCGACCGAAACGAACCAAATGTAATTTGTAAGTAATTATATATATATAGATTAATTTTAAAGGGCATTTAACTAAAATGCATATTTTTATATATAATCCTACCATTGTCTTTAGTCTATTCCTAAAGCAATAAAGTAGAACTTATAGGAAAATCGATTGAAAAGTTGAGAAAATTTTGATGTGCTAGTATAACTTATAGGAAAACCGAAATCAACAGAACCGAATCGAATCGGGTTGAGTTGGTTTGAAAATCTAAAAACCGATTAGGACCTATTTGGTTTGTGATTTTGGTCCAAAACCGACCAAACCAAACCGAATACACCAGTATGTATAGCATTGTATAGAGAGATAAAGTAGTCCTTATTTTTCTCCTTTTTATGAGTTCTCTGAAATATCGATGATCTGAAAAAATTTAGGGCCTATTTGGATAAAAACACGGGAAATATGGAAAAGTAAAATAATATTCCTACATTTTCCCATGGATTCCTAAGTTATAGGAAACCATGGTATTCATTTGTTTCCCTTTGTTTTTCTCTATTTGGATAACCACATTGTTAGTTGAGAAAACGCAGGATTAACCAAATCTTGTATTTGGATACATATGCAGGAAATTATAAGAAAATAATATATCCTAACAAAAAAAATAGCCCAACAACCAAAAAATTATATTTGTATTAAGTTTTTTTTTCTCTTTACATATCTTAGTGAATTGCTCTAGTGGTAAACTTGATACTTTGTGAAAGTTAGGTTTTAGGTTCAAACCTTGTTACATGCAATAAATTGTTTATTTTTTTTAATTAATTATATTAGAGCATAGGAGCTTAAAAATACGTCAAAATTGTGGGATTTAGTTAAGCAAAATCAAAGAAGAAAAATTTGTTATGAAAAAAATACCATAAAAAAAATTGTTTGAAGATTTTTGATAATTTTGAGTGGTCAAGATAATTTTGAATGGATGGGAATCCACTAATATAAATTATGACCCCTAAAGTTTAGTAACAAATTTTTAGAAAGTTTGGGTGGTCAATTGACTACCCAAGTCATAACGTGGTTCTGCTTCTGATTTTTGGGGATGTGTGCCATATAGAATTAATATCAAACCGTCTGATAGGGGCATCATGATCCTAAGATCTATCATTAGGAAGATTGAAAACAAAATCTTTATCGTCTTATTCAAATCAGTCAATGGTTTTCGTCCGTAAAAAAATTGTGGTATTATGAGAAGAGTCGAACAGATGAAAAGTCCGAAGGTTCGGAAGATAGAAAACCGAGAGACCCCCTCGGCATTTCTTCTCGGATTTTGATAGAAAATGTGAAGATAATTTTCGACCCTTTGGATGTCATCCAAACAATGGGAATCTCAGCAATTCATTTGACGCATAGAAGTTTCCCTTATTTCCCTTAAACCAAACAGACCCTTAGAGAGTATTTGAAAAAAACTTCTAAACTTTCATCCGATATTATTAACACACTTAAAGGGACTTAACGGTAGGGGTTTAGTTGATGAACTTATGATTTCTATCAGTGCTAATTTGACAATATTAATGATTTAAGTGTGTTAGTGATATCATGGTGAAAGTGCAAAGATCTTTTTGAAAATTTCACAAACTTTTATAGACTATTAAGTTTTTTATTAATTGTGTTAATTGTATAAAATCATTGTTAAAATCTAGAACTTCAGTAAATTAAAAAATGAGGCTCAGGATGCTAGCGTGCAAATGAGCTGGGCGCCATGTATGTGACGACTCGAGGGGCGATTTGTAATGCCTATGCTAGGAACAAAATCGGAGTCAGATTCTAGGCCATGACCAATATCGTTGACATGTGGCTCCGAGCCGTCATAGAATGGTATTAGAGCCGAAGACGGCTCATCTATAACAAGGATCAAATTTTCGGTTTTCGTTTCAGTTTCGGTCTTGCTCAAAATCGATTTTTTTTCTTTTCGAAGAGGTATACCAAAACCAAAATGTTGTATATTTCATTTTCAGGGGCCACTGAAACCGATGCGTTTCGGCCGAAATCTTAAGATTTCAGCCGAAATTTTGAACCAGGATCTATAAGATGGGGGAATTGTGCTATCCCACATCGAATAGAGAGAAGTTTGGAGCTTGGACTTTAAGGTGTGACCGGGCTTTCTATGTAATCACGCATAGGGTCTTAAGCCCTCGTGCTAGGAAAGGAGACTTAAGCCTAAAACTGGACAATATCTTCTGTTGTGCGCTCCACGGATGACGCGTTTTGTATAGGGACGGTGATATGTAACACCTATGCCAGGAACAAAATCAAGATGGGGACCTAAACTCATAACCGAACAATATCATTGGCATGTGGGTTTGGGTTATCACAATGTAGCACCTGTCACAAGCATGGGTCAAAAAATCGTCCGATACCGATACGTATCGGTTTTGGACGTGGATGGTACGATACATTACCTATGTATCGTACCCCCTAAAAAATAGGGTAATTATCGTCCTATACGGGCAATGTATCGGACGATACGGACAATACTTTGAAATTATCGGACGATAATTTCAAAGTATCGTCCAATAATTTGATATATATATATATATATATATATATATATATATATATATATATATATATATATATATCAAAACGATTGCTATTTTAAGTTAGCGGCCGCTAACTTTAAAAAATAAAAAAAAATTTAAGATAGCAGCTAACTTTTTTTTTTAAAAAAATATTTTTTTATTTGTTTTTTTTTTTTTTTTAAAGATAGCGGTATGTTAGCGGCCGCTATCTTAAGATAGCAGCCGATATCTTAAAATATCGGCCACTATCCTAAGATAGCGGCCGATATCTTAAGATAGTGGCCGATATCCTAAGATATCGCCCGTTCTCTAGACTATACAAAAAAAAATATATTGAACCGATACATTCAATGTATCGCCGATACATTGAATGCATCGGACAATATGCGATACATATCGTCCTGAAGGTCAGAACGATACGTATCAGTTTTCCGATTTTTTTATCCTTGGTCACAAGGATCAGGTGCCACGCAAACTTAGACAAGATCGATCCTATAACACACAAAAAAAATTTGGGCATTGATCTTATGCATATTCACCGTGGAAAATATGGTTAAAGCATCCAAATTAATGCACGAGGTCGACTGGGTTCCACATTATTTTGAACTTTAAAAGAGAGGCTAAAAAAGAAGAAAAGAAAAAAAAAAAAAAAGTTTTGTTTTGAGTGTTGTTTTGGGTTGATAATGTCACGTGACATGTGAGTATAACCTTCTGGAGCGGCATGTCACGGAGTTACTCTTTAGCGACGTGAACTCTCGTGCGGCAACTAGCTTTTCTCGATCTAGCTCAGCCTACTCGTGTCTCAAACCTGCACAGTAGCGCATTAGGTTAGAAACTATGCGGATTCCCGAATGCAACACATATAGCTATACGCAGCGATAGTCCGAGGGGCAACCCCACTTAGAGTTTAGGTCCGCACCATGAGGGTGGTCGTGGACCACCAACATGATGGCTCCGGTATGCGACGCCAGCGGCGAGGCGACCTAACACTATCTCGAGCCGGATCGCGTCGTCAAGCCACAAGGCTATCATACGGGATCACTTAGGCCGACCGTCACATGATCCTTTCCCCATATATATGGTTTAAACATCAATAATGCCTAAATGGCAGGAGGACCTCAAACGTATTGGTTTGGCATACCGCAACGCCTCCCATCGCTAGGCTAAGTTGGTTGGCTCGATCGCGTCGCATCACGTGCCTGGCATCGCGCATTACGACCAACTGCCACCATGTCGCGTGCCCTCCTGGCCCACGACCGAAGCTCTTGGAGTATCAATGGCGAAGCCCTCATGGCTTGGCGATGCTCTGACTATACTCCAGCTTCAACCCACCAATGCCTGATGCACCAGTGGCACAAGTGGCCTACGGTGGCTCGGGTGGCCGCATGCCCGCGTCATCCTCCCCTACTTAGTTGCGTTGGCGTCCTCGTCGGCCGCTTCAATCTTCTTCGTATGGATTGGAAGGATGGGTGGGTACTCTCAAGTTCCCACGTAATTTCAGCCTCTGGCAGGCCTTTCCACTTCAGAAGGTACTCCACAGGAAATTCATTCTGACTGCCATCTTCCCTGTTACTACGTCGGTGAGCAAGGATTTCTTCAACCTGTCTCTTCAACTGTAAATCAGCATCTGGGGCGACCCGAGTTGACAAACTTCTCCC
Source organism: Chloranthus sessilifolius (assembly GCA_021018995.1). Lineage (NCBI taxonomy): Eukaryota > Viridiplantae > Streptophyta > Magnoliopsida > Chloranthales > Chloranthaceae > Chloranthus > Chloranthus sessilifolius. The sequence continues at coordinate 3,447,117 of CM037584.1, forward strand.
AGGATTATTCAAGTCTCTCTTATAGGGCTTCAAGCAACTGACGTGAAAGACTGGATGCATTCTCAGTCGGGGAGGAAGCTGCACTCGAAATGAGACATCATTGATCCTCTTCGTGATCGGGAATGGCCCATCATACTTACGAACTAGTCCTGCGTGCTTTCTTCTGAAAAATTTGAGCTGCTTTGGATTAAGTTTCACCAAAACTTCATCACCTTCTTGCAACTCGATAGGCCGTCGACCCAGATCGGCCCACTTCTTCATTCGCTTAGCAGCCTTTTCCAAGTAGGCCCTAGCAATCTCTGCATTCCTCTGCCACTCCTTGGCAAGATGGTAGGCTGCTGGACTCGATCCGGTATATCCCATAGTAATTGTATGCGGTGTTGATGGTTGTTGGCCAGTTGCTAATTCAAATGGGCTCTTATTTGAGGTCAACTTTTGAACTTTTAACAAAATTGTGCCACATCTAACAACTAAACCCAATTCTTTTGGTTGGCACTGACAAAATGTCTCAAATATTCCTCCAAAATAGCATTCACCCTTTTCATCTAAAATGCATGCGTGGATGCATCTTTGGATGAGAAGTTCGATTTAAGTCCCTAAGAATGGAATACTTCTGACCAAAACTTGCTAGCAAACCGTGGATCTCTATCACTGACAATCACTTGCGGCACTCCCCACTGCTTCACAACGTTACTGACAAATAATCGTGCGACATTACGTATTCAATTCACGGGAATGAATGTAGCGTACTTTGAGAATCGATCCACAACTACCAGGATGGACCCGAGTGTCCCTACTTTGGCCACGAGATGAAGTCAAGGGAGGCGCTCTCCACGATGCGGATGCTTGCAGTAGCGAGTTGGTTTAGCTCTTTCCACTTTGTCTTGCCGGCATATCGTGCAAGTCCGACATACTCCTCACGTCCCTTCCATCTTAGGCCAATAGAACGCCTTTCCAACAAAGGCGGCGTCGATGAATTCTGGATGACACGCCACAATGTGTTATGACACTCCTTCAAGAGTTCCTTCCTAAGTTCTTTCACTTTCGGCACATAAAGCGGCCCCTTTTGTCTGTGATCCTTCCTCGATCCAGAATCGCGTGTTCTCCCCTCTTGTATTTCTTTGTAGTAGGGTCCTCGAGTAGATCTAGTTTTAACCCATCGCGCAATCTATCGGGGATAGTCGAACTAATGCGGCTACATGCTTGTTCTTCAATTTTTAACGCTAATCGAACTTTCAATCTTTCGCTAACTCTGCTTTACGGCTCAAAGCGTCTGCGACTTGGTTGGTCCTGCCAGGCTTGTACACCAAGTCCATATCGAACTTGGCCAATAAATCTTGCCAACGGGCCTGTTTCGGCGATAATTTCTTCTGTGTCTGAAAGTAGTTGGTCGCCACATTGTCGGTCATCACTAGGAACTTCGACCCAAGTAGGTAGTGCCTCCACGTCCTTAGACAATGTACTACCGCTGTCATCTCCTTTTCTTGAACCGTATACCGTCGCTCGATATCGTTCAGCTTTCTGCTCTCAAAGGCCACTGGATGCTCTTCTTGCATTAATACTCCTCCTATCGCATAGTTGGAGGCATCTGTGTGCACCTCAAATGGCTGGGAGTGATCAGGTAGCTTCAGTACGGGGTCACTCATGACCACCGCTTTCAAATCCTCAAATGCTCTCTGGCATTTTTCCCACCACTGCCACAGTCGATCTTTCTTTAACAGGTCCGTCAATGGTGCCGCATGTGAATAAAGGATGAACCTTTCAGAATAGTTGACAAACTCAAAAATGACCGCAACTCGGTCACGCCTTCCGCACTCTCCTGCACGAACTTTCTCAAGGTCCATCTTGATGTTTCCTCCTCCAATACTGATGTCCCAAAAACATAATCGCTCTTGTGCAAATGAACACTTCTCCTTTTGACATAGAGCTGATTTTCTCGCAGTATCTTGAAGATGATTTGGAGGTGGTTGAGATGTTCTTCCAACGTGTTGCTGTACACAACGATATCGTCTAAGTACACCACCACAAACTTGTCGAGGTAGGCGTGGAACAACTCATTCATCAAGGTGCAGAATGTGGCTGGGGCATTAGTCAGCCCAAAGGGCATTACTAGAAACTCAAAGGCTCCATACCTGGTCACACAGGTAGTCTTGCTTTCATCTCCCTCGGCGACTCGCACCTGATAATAGCCAGATCTCAAGTCTAGCTTGGTAAAGTACCGCGCACTGCCCAACTGATCAAACAAATCTGCAATCAATGGCACTGGATACTTATTCTTGACGGTAACCTTGTTCAACGCTCTGTAGTCAATGCATAATCGAAGGCTACCATCGCGCTTCTTCTGGAATAGAACTGGGGCGCCAAATGGAGCTTTAGACGACCGAACAAATCCTGCCCCCAACAACTCATCTAACTGCCGACGTAACTCGGCTAATTCGGGAGGAGCCATTCTATAGGGAGCTTTGGCCGGCGGCTTCGCACCTGGTTCTAGCTCGATCTGGTGATCTACTGATCTTCTGGGTGGCAACACCTTAGGCAATTCGGGCGGCATGACATCTTGGAATTCCTGGAGTAATCCTGACACACTTTCTGGCACACACTCTGCTGGCCCAGTTGCTTTCTCTTCTAACAGTGTAGCAAGAAATGTAGGTTCCCCTCTTCTGAGTCCCTTCTTTAACTGTAGTGCTGAGATAAACCCATCACTCTCTGCTTCCTTATCTTTCTGAATGACTGGGATCATGTAAGGGGTCTCTTCTCCAAACATGCACACTGACCCGAGGTATGGCATGGCATGGGCCCCGCTCTAACCCAAGGACAACCTTGAAATCATCCATCTCTACTGCCATAAAGCTTGTGGCACCGCTCCATGGACCTATTTGCACAAGTACCCCCTTTGCTACTCCTGCGATGGGGCGCGCCTCCGAGTTCACAGCTTTTATCCGACTAGCGTCTTGCTCAAGTTTTAAGCCTAGGCGACGTGCTTCTTTATCAGCAATGAAGTTATGCGTCGCCCCCGTGTCTACCATGGCACGGGTACTTTTTCCATTAATGCACATCTCTATGAACATGCCCTTGCCCATCTTCTTTCCTTTCTCTACTTGCCCCTTTATGGCATTCAGCAACCTGAGTGCCCCCATTCTTGGTTCCTCCTTAGGAAGGATTGCAGGAGCGCTAGTAGTAGCTTGAAGGACATTCAACGATTGTTTCTGTGGGCAATCTTTAACTCGATGAGGCCCTCCGCACAAGAAGCAACCCGACTTTGGCACGTAGTTGGCGGACTCAGCTGACTTGGCATGTGAATCTTTTCCGTGCGCTTTCTTTTCTTGCGTGCCGCTCTTGCTTTTCTTGTTTGCTTTGGACGGATTCTTCGAACCACTTTTATTCTCGTGCGGCCTCTTCCTATTTTGATCTGAGGGCCCATAGTCTGTTAGTCGCTCTGCGGCTGCCATTGCGGTTGCAAGATCCGGTAGTGTCCTTCTATTCAATTCAGTCTGGGCCCAAGGCTTAAGGCCTTCAAGGAAGTAGAATATTTTATCTTTTTCGGACATTTCCCTGATGTCCAACATCAACGCGGAGAACTGTCGCACATATTCTCTCACTGTGCCGGTGTGCTGTAGCTTCCGTAGTTTTCGCCGAGCGATATAGTCAATGTTCTCGGACAAGAATTGTACTTTCAATTCCTTCTTTAGGTCTTCCCAGGTGTCTACGACACAACGACCATTCTGAATCTCTACGTAGCGTGTACGCCACCATAGTTTGGCATCTCCCTCAAGATACATGGTCGTTGTGACCACTTTCATCTCTTCGATAGCAGGCGGGGCAAGACGAAAGTATTGCTCAATATCTCATAAGAAATTCTCTAACTCCTTAGCATCCCGAGCACCTCCGTAGCACCGCGGCTCGGGTATCTTGACCTTTCGTTGGGAAGTTTCGGTACATTGAATCGGTCCAGACAATCGCCTCATCATCAGGACGTTCATCTTAGTGGTCAGTTCCTCAATCTGTAAACGAAGGGCTTCGACGGTGCCCCTCATATCTTCTGCAAGAATTTCCACGTTCTCAGCTAACGTGGCGTGGTTTTCAACCAATGTGGTGTGGTTTTCTTCTTGCTTGTTTAACCGTTCTGCATGGTCTTCCACAAGTGAAACCACTGTCTCCGGTTTACCGACCTTCAAGGTCGTCTAGGCGTTCCTGCATCTCACGTGTACCATTACTGGTCCCTTCAGCCATCTCTAGGCTCTGATACCAACTGTCACGGAGTTACTCTTTAGCGACGTGAACTCTCGTGCGGCAACTAGCTTTTCTCGATCTAGCTCAGCCTACTTGTGTCTCAAACCCACGATGAGCGCATTAGGTTAGAAACTATGCGATTCCGAATGCAACACATATAGCTATCTGTGCACGATAGTTCGAGGGGCAACCCCACTTAGAGTTTAGGTCCGCACCATGAGGGTGGTCGTGGACCACCAACATGATGGCTCCAGCGCACGACGCGACAGGAGCGACCTAACACCTATGCGAGGCCCGGATGCGCGAAGTCAAGCCCACAAGGCTATCATGATCACTTATAAATCTTTTCCCCATATATATGGTTTAAACATCAATAGTGCCTAAATGGCAGGAGGACCTCAAACGTATTGGTTTGGCATACCGCAACGCCCTCCCGCATCGCTAGGCTAAGTTGGCTCAGTCGCGTCCGCATCACGTGCCCTGCTGGCACTGCATTACGACCAACTGCCACCATGTCGCGTGCCCTCCTGGCCCACGACCGAAGCTCTTGGAGTATCAATGGCGAAGCCCTCATGGCTTGGCGATGCTCTGACGATGCTCCAGCTTCAACCCACCAATGCCTGATGCACCAGTGGCACAAGTGGCCCTGCGGCTGGCTCGGTGTATCGCATGAGCCCACGTCTGGCAAAAGCAGCGATCTTATGGTATGCCCATGATGGTATGATCATTCTGCAAATTTTGAACAAAACTTGAGACTTATGGTATGCCAATGATGTCAAGATCAATCTTGTGAAAGACTGAAACGAAAACAAGTCTCAATCTAAACGAAAATAGGTCTCAATCTAATGATTCAATGTGGTCATTTATAATGTAGGCACACGCACCCTTAAATTGGGTAGGCGAAAACAGAGCTACCCTTTATAAATAGAGTATGTGGGTGGTCCACCAACTATGGCATATCATAGATGACTTACCCATCATAAGCGGGAAAATGGTCCACCCATCCTTGCGATCATGTGACCTGCACGAACTTTGCAAGATGTTGGGTAACATGATGGGGCAAATACAATCAAGATGTTGGAAATGGTGATTTTTAAAAGTTGGATGAAGTATTTGACAAAAAATTAAAAAAAAAAACTTAAAAAAGAGGTGCAAACTAGCTGTGTTGCTCACCGGGCTTTATGGTGCAGCATCCTTTTGAGTGACTCTGGACTCAGATGTTGACCATTCCTGGGGCTTGAAATCTAAATCCTGCTCAATGAATAAATATTTTTTCAATAATTTTCCATTTAGGCTTGGCCTTGGCCCAGGGATCTCAGCAGGCCAGGCCTCAACCCGACCGGGGCCGTCATGGGTTAGGTATGGGCTAAATTAGGGAGCTACGATTAATAGACAGGCGTCGTCCAACGAGGCAACCGCACTACTTATCAAGCCAAGTACAAGCTTGTTTCGAAGAGTCAAGTCAGGTATGAGCTTGTTTCGAAGAGGCCCGATTATAATTGTCCTCTTTAAGCCCCGTTTCAACCCGATTAACTAAGACGATTTATAAAATCAGCCCGTTTAAGGCTGGCCTGGCCCTAACGGGCCCATTAAGACCGGTACCTGAGCCCATGAGGCCTGGCTCATTTACTGCCGACAAAAATCTGGTGGGTGGCCACATAAAGCACAGATAGATGGGACATGTGAAGGCCAGAATAGGTGGGTCTTCTTCACCAAAGCAGTAATGACTACGACCTTTGCTAGCCAGCCCAGCCATCAAAACCAGTGTTTAGTCCATTTAACGCCAGCTTGTAAATATGGATTTTTGATAAAGACGGGGGATAAGTTGGCCCAAACAACAGCTGTGGTGTACGGGTCAGATCAGATCATCCACGTTGTGCATGTGCCACCCATGGTCACCTATCTCAAAGGCTTAGATTGAGTGATTTTGCCCAAAGTTTCAAATTTTTATTAATTTCTAGTAAAATCTTTTAAATTTTGATTATTTTTTAAATATAAATAATATTTTTATAGGAGCCGAGAATATATTAAGGTTGAGTGCTCTCATAGTACTCCAACATCCACATATAAGTTCACGTGGCATTCAAAGTATAATATTAAATATATTTTCTCTACTCTCCAAAAGTTTTCTAAATTTTTTCTGAAATTTATCAGACATGAATCAAAACGACCAATTAATCGATCAGAGGACTAATAACCATCTAATCTAAACAATTTTGTCAATTTTGTGTGTTGGATGTAGTGATGTCAATGGGTCGGGTGGGGCTAAATTTTTTGCTGCCCGATGGGTAAAGGGCATATGCCTGACCCGACCCAAACCGGTCTGATGGTGCACCTCCACCCAACCCGACAAGTCAAGGGTATACCTCGGACCTGGAGCACACCGAAACCCGAAGGTTGGAATGGATGCTTCATGCCTGAACCAACCCGACATGACAAATTTATGAGCCCGACAGAGTAAAAATCCAGGATTGGAACAATTTCAGACCACCATCTGCAACTGCGGTGGCCAACGGTGTCGTTACACGAATTTCATGGATGCTAGAAACTGTGTGTGCATGTCAACGTTCGATATTGGTCCTTGCAATACAGACAGTAAAAGTAGTACAGCTACAAACCATTGATTGCTCTGCTCCCACGTCCCAAACCCCTTGAAAAAACCATTGATTGCTGAGAATCAAATGATGGAGATATTTTTCAGGCCAATCTTCCATACAAGAGATCTTAAGATCATGGCACACCTATCAAATGGTCGGTTAAAAATCTCCAAAAAATGGTCATAAATTCACGTTTGAGTATGATGTGTGTCATATGAATCAAGGGCCATTCTTGGGGGATCTGTGTGATACATTGAATAAAAACCAACCGTCTGATAGGTGCGCCATGGTCTCAACATCTATTGTGTGTTATATCGGGTTGAAAGACGACCTCCATCATCTGATCTGATGTAAACAATAGTTTTCATGGGGTCTAAGATGTGAGCAGTTTCGAAGAATGTGTGGGCGGAAACAGAGGTACCCAACCCAAATTGGAGTTGGAACGAGATACAACGTGGGCAGTTTTGGAGAATGTGTGGGCAGAAACAGAGGTGCCCAACCCAAATTGGAGTTGGAACGAGATAAACAACACTAGCTTGGTGCGCAACAAACATTCTAAAGCCACGCATATTATCTTTCCTTGCACCCACCGAATCTTGAAGAGCACCCTCACCAAAAAAATAATTACTTTGAATCATACCATGGAGATCATTTTTCGTCTCTCTTCCACATAATGAATCTTGAAATCATGGGCTTCCCGTTAAACGATCATGATTTTTATTCCGTGTGGCACCCATCACACTAAAACCAGATTTTCAGGTCACTTTTTGGGATGTGAGCATGTAGAATAAAAAATTGACCGTCTCATGGTGCACCCATGATCTCAAGATCCATTATATGAAAGATTGGGACGAAAAACGATCTCCGTCATCTCCACGATGTCAATGGTTTTTGGCGTGAGCTTTTCAAGATTCAGAGGGTGCAAATATGGCGTGAGCTTTTCAAGATTCAGAGGGTGCAAATAAAAACCCAATATGAGATTTGCTATTTCCTAGTCTCCTCATGTCAATAGAATGGTCTGGGAACAACCCAACATGGGCCCTCAGATTTCTCTTTTTAGTAGTGTCACTTCCTATCACTTGTTAAATGGGACTAAAGTTGTATGTGCGGCAGGGCCGACTCCTGTAGTCCCATATGGCTTTGCCTAGAGAAAACCCTGTGAAAAAAAATTAGATACAGGGGATGAACCTGACCAAGAAAAACCTCCACATTCATTGGAAATTTTTTCACCTGATGTCATGAATTGATCTGTCGACAAAAGAAGTCTTGGCTCTTTTCGTCGTTTGGAAAGAGGAGAAGCCTGGATTACTTACAAGGGGGCAAGTTACGGTCTGCAAAGAAAACGAGTTAGTATTAGCCATTAGGTAACCAGCACGAGCGCCAGGTGACTTGGTACTCGGATCATATTTTGGGATGTGAGCCATATGAAATTAATGTGTGTACTATTTGATACATTCGGGGTATGATCTAAATCTTTCGTGCAAATGATTGGGACGAAAACTGATCTCTATCGTTCCATTCAAAGCTGTCAAATGTCGTATAACAAGTAGTTGCTACCATGTAAATCCAACTTACCATTATTTTAGATGGTGTTTGACTGCATTGAATCATATGATGTAAACCATTTTATTTCCAATCTTTTACAAAATAAATCTCAAGATCAGGAGTGTTACATCACAAGGAACACATGATGGTTCTACATAGAACACATACCAAAGAAGTTACCAGAGTACTAGAAGTATCAACACTAAAGTCTGGTACCTAATACTAACTCAAAATTATTAGGGGGTATAGAGTAGGCAAAAAGGGAGGCAACTGCCTTTTAAAGAACTAGTCCGTTGCTATAGCCTCTCTAGGCACTTGATTCCTACCCCCCACCCCCCCTGAAAATAAAAGAGCCCTGCCCTGCTCAGAAGTCGCCAAGAATGTTACCATATGGTTATTGTAAAAATTCATGTCTCGAATTTAGTTTAATCAATGAGAAGAATCCAGTATCCTTTCAAGATTTCACTATAACAATTACAGCATAATCTATATACAAAATACTAAATCTTGAAACATTTCAGAAACTTCATTTTATTGCGAACATTCAATTCTGTAAAAGATTACTAGCCGCATTTGAATAAGAATCACCAGGGTGCGAGTAGCCAGAGATTAGAAAGAGACGAAGATGCAGTTAGGAGCCACGACAAGAAAGCCATTGCCGCAGAAAGCTGATATCTGCCACAAAACTTGGAAGGGCAGTACGACCCATCAAGGTCGAGAAGTAGATCAATGGCAGCAGCTGTCGCTGAAGCCGCCGCTAGTGAGAGCATTGATAAGACCTGCAGATTAGTAAGAGACTTCGTAAAGTTAAGGAAGATAAGAAATTACGGTAATTCGGTGTTAAGAGTAAGTACCCAGTCGCCAACTACGATGATCACCACGAGCCCTGGTTGGCGAAGAGGGCATCTAGCAATGAGAGAGTACCCGTCAACCACTGCCAGTGTGAAGCTCCAAGGAATTAACAAACCCATGATAGTGACCAGATAGCTGTCGAATAAACGAGGAACAAAGAAATCAGAAATTGTTGCATGGTCTCACGACTCTATTAAGGGTTTACGATACATCTGAGAGAAAAAAAAATCAGCAAACAAGTCTTTTCATAAGTAGATGGTGATGCTTGAGGCCGCTCACTCCTAAGTACGAAACTTCAGCATGCAAAAAATGTTGAAATAAATACAAATCTACTTATTATCACATTTAACAATATCCTTTTATTAACTTATTAACGAACTTACAGCCGATCAGAAGAGGCTCAACGAGATGCTTAGTTCAGATAAAATTTTAAACAAAAAATCAATAAATAAATAAAATCAAAGATAGAGAAAAAGAAAACGGACAAATAAAAACAGAGAACAAAGAAACTACATAAAGTACAAACATCCAGAAACACAAGGAAAAGAGATGAACGCGCTGAGCTCTAAAGGGGGTCACAATTGCTCTCACCCTGCAAAATTTGGTAACTGAATCCGCCGAGGAAGAGATGATTTAAGACACCACCAACAAAGAAAATGTGAAGATGTTTATTGTTTATTTGTGTTTATGATTAGAAATTTTTAATTTGCTCCTACAATTCCGGTAAGTTCTTTTTCATTGTTGAAACTTGAAAGTGAGAGAAACAAATGTATATTTATTGTTGAAAGATGTATATTTATTGTTGAAACTTGCAAGTAAACGAAGCAAATATCTTTAGAGAGCAACGCATCAAAGCTACATCAATTAGGACATCACACAAGATGTGGATGGCGATTCGGAAGTAGGAAATTCATACTTTATGGTATTCAAAGTTTTGCGGAAAGTTATTCTACGTAAAGAGCAGATTCACTATTTTCCGAAAAGGACCTTTGTCACCCCTAACAATATTGTTAAAATTATAAAATACAAAAGAAAATAAGAAAAAGATGAAAGAGAGAAGAAGTAGATAGAAACATAGAAAACACAAATTGCGACAAATGGATTACATTGTTTTACAGTGTATTCCAGTATTCTTACCAGAAAGTGTATAAATAAGATTACAAATATAGCCGTGAGTGGTTACAATTGGTTTAGATAACTGGCATAGGTAGTTATCCAATTACAGGTAAACCAAAATAGGAGAACGAAAATGAGAAACACAAATGCTATGCAACGATTCTCTAAGTTTAGCTCCTAGGTGCACTAGATGCTCCATCCTAAATGAGATACCAAATGATGTGACTTAAGCTCAACGAATTACAAAGTTGTTTACTAACTTCAAAAATGAAACAAAGGTGTTCCATAGCCTTATCTGAGACTAAACTCACAATGAACAAAATAACACTAAACAGACATATGCATATATATATATATATATATATATATATATATATATATATATATATATACAGTATCAAAATTCTCCGGGATTGCATATATGGTAATCACGGAATATATCATCAAGCATGTCATAAGTTAGATGAATACCATTCTATTAGCAAAACACAGAATAGGAGCTCCTTATGAAGGAATATGAAATTGACCATAGTGTCGCATATGAAAATATTAGTGATTTATTTCAGACAGCTGTTCTTCAATGTGGGCAATACCTGATGCCCCTTACAGATGTTTGAAATGCATTCTCTGCTACTATTGTTTTACGAAGACATTAGATGAACTGGTTTTAGATTTTAAAAATGTAACCAATAAACAAAATATAAAGAATCGACCATGTGGTGAATACAATAGGAGTTCAGTGGATTATCAGTACTAGGAGAAATGTTTGAGGGTTAGTTTGGACGAAAAATTTAATTAGATTAGAATAGTGGTGCTGCCCCTTAAGTTAAAATATCAGAAGAGGCTATCGTATACATTCATACTGAAAAATGTGCCCCAAATCATGATCACAGGATAGCCCCGTGGTTCAAAATCTCAAACGATACTGATACATATCATCCGATACTTATCGGTCTCGAAGGCTATCGATACAATATGCATGGATATACCGAGACAATACATGTCAGTTATCGACGATATATACCCTATACATATCAATATATTCATTGTATCGCTGAAACGTTGAATGTATCGGCGATACTTGATACATATTGTCTCGGGTTTGACAATGGACGATGCGTATCAGAAAACCAGGATTTTGATTATTTTAAGTTAGGGGCAGCACCATTAATATAATCTAATTAGATTTTTTCCAAACTGGCCCTCAGTCATTTACTTTATCATCATCTTCATCGCCCTATCCCATCTATTTGAGTCCACATTTTAAACATTTATTTACAAATGTAATTTTATCCCTAAATCCTAAACCTTAAACTCTAAACTTATGGGTAATTAAGCATTTCTCTATTAGATGATTTTGATGTTGTCTTATCAGCTGGTTCTTTTTGTTTTGGTGGACAGAGGAATTGCAGTGGAATATACTTAATTTATAGGAATCATGATCAAAATAGATTGGCAGCAAGGAACACAAATGAATATAAGAAGGCGTCGACATAGGTAATTTAAATTAATTAGTTACAATTTTATTAATTACTTCTTTTCGTAAGGAAATACAGCCAAAAAACAAACAACCAAGCAGAAGAAGATATGAAATTTTATTTTTGTTTTCAGTAAGAACATTTGAATTTCACCCACTTCAAAATTGAACAAAAAATCTGTAAATATTAATTTAAGCTTCAATTCCATAACCTTCTCTCTATTATGAACTAGCAAAGAACACCAAGTAATTTTATAATTGTCGACGGGCTTGGCAACCCAGTTAGTGTAACTCTCATCTATTTTTTTTTATATGCCATTGTATGTTCTCACCAATAAACTTGTAATACTCAACAGATTTCTGTATCTTCCAAATCTTTGTCATCGTTTTCCCTTTAATTGAATTACGATTAAATTAGACTAAAGTTCGTAATTTTCATATAAGGAACAATTATACTCGAAGAACCCCCATATAAAGTTTAAAAAATGAAAAAATAAAAAACAGAGTACTCATTAAACCTAAAGAAAGAAGATGATTCATAGAAATTAACAAACAATTCGAGAATATAAAAAATGGGTATTGAAGAATAGGATGTATAGACTAATACTAATTTGACAAGTTAATATAGATTAAAGGAAGAATATGATTCATAGAAATTGACAAACAAATTCGAGAATATAAAAAATGGGTATTGGAGAATAAGATGTGCAGAATAAGATTAATATGACAAGTTAATATAGATTAAAGGAAGAAGATAATTCATAGAAATTGACTAACAAATTCGAGAATATAAGAAATGGGTACTGGAGATTAGGATGTGTAAATTAAATATCAATAATTATACATAAGTAAAGGATGGAGAAATTAATATAGATTACCAGAAAGCAGTGTAACTGTAGAACTCGACACCGACGGACATGAAGAGAAGAGAAGCCGAGGAGAAGAGGGTCTGCCCCAATCGCAGCGACAAGCTGCCGCGCGTTCCCACTGACCCAGGCAATTCCTCCATGTACAGAAAACCAGTGCCTTGGATCTACGGTTGGGATCGCACCTTGCCTTACAAGCGCTCATCGTAGCTGCTCAATTCTCACGTTTCTCCATACAAAACTTCTCATCAATCAATATTTAGTTTGACAATTTCAATCAATGCTCTCTCTCTCTCTCTCAAATCTCTCTCAAAGGTTCTCTCTCTCTCGCTCTCAAATCTCTCCCTAAAGTTCAAAGAGAAAAGAGATAAGTGTAAGCGTCTTGTACGGAATATTTGTCTACTACGTGGGTTCAGAAGTGCGGTTGGTTGTAGTTTGGCCGGCGATTTCGTTTTCGAGTTTTCGGCGGTTGAGATCTGACACCTGTTTCCGCTTTTCCGAAGAAAAAACTGTTTAAATATCGAACCGAAACAGATTCTTATGATTATGGATGTGGAATGCGTACCGGATATTTCGGGATATCACTTTCGCCCGATTACCGCCCATGCTATCTATATGATACACATCCCGCCCGATACGCTACCCCTACCAATTATGCATTTATGTACCATTATATTTCTGGTGTTTTCTTATCCTTTGTTGACTGTCAAATAAGATTCAGTTTTATTTATGTTAGGTTGGGGTCAGGCACGGGCACCAAGAATGGCGTCCCTGTCAGCCATACCAACTTATACCAAAAGCATTGTACGAATCAATCTACACCGTTGAAGAAAACCATCATCAGGTTCATCACTTACATCAAGATCCGTTCCAGTCTCTGTTTTGACCTAATAGTTGGTTTTTCCAATCACCCAAACACCATCTTTTGTATTTGGGTATCAGCACCTAACTCCCAACTGTTTGACGAAACCCACTGGACACAAACAAAACTAAATAGTGACTGACCCACCGTTCTTTTCTTAGCTTTTAAATTATTAAGGATGAGATATCATTCGGTGTGCGATGTGGTGACGGTCATACAGTGTAATACATTCTTTTACATTGTCTGATCTAAATTGATTGGCTGCTAAGCATCGAACTCACAATCCTCTATCAGAATGATGAAAATTCATTTTTCGGCATTTAATACCATGATATCAAGTATTAGCCGATACATGTTAGTATCAGCAATATATACTGGTCTAACTGAGACCGATACCAATGCCGATACTGCTCTAATATCAGTATTAGACTCATATCCCAATCAATCTTGATGTGCTTTTAAATTATTGACAATGAGGAATCAATCGGTGTTCGATGTGGCGATGCTCATACAGTGTAACACATTTTTTGTGTCGCCTGACCCAAATTGAATGGCTGCTAAGCATCAACCTGACTATCTTTGATCATAATGATGAAAATCTTTTTCCCCGCGTTTAGTACCTATGGTATCAAGTATCAGCCGATTCTAACATGTATCGGCGATATATATTGGTCTAACCGAGATTGAGATCAATACCAATACTAATACTGGTATGATACTAGTATTAGGTTTGTAGTGCTATCGTATGAGTATCGAATAATTCTATATTGATATGCCGATACCATCAAAATATCAAATGATACACTTCTTTTATTTTTATTTTTTTCATATAAAAAATACATTGACATCATATATTGCATTATATTGGCTGATACTAATCTTGACATCTTGTTTAAAGAATGATATCAATTTAAAGAATGAACTGATATCCGTTACCAATACTAATTTTGACATCTTGTTTAATACAATATCATCCCTACTTCTAACTAAGATTCTGTGAATAATTAATTACTAATACCAACCAGATAGACAAAAGAACAAGAAATAATAATTGGTTTTGTGGGAGGTAGACAAGAGGACCGAAGTAAAAGAGACACATGACAAAGACTCATTAACTAATGTACTTGTATTCTTTCTGTTAAAGATCCCTCAAAAGGAATAGGGAAATTAGAAGATATCGCAAACTATTGTAAGATAAATCAATTGCAATCGCTCACAGATATGTTTCTAATTTTATTAGAGTTTACTTTATTTAATATTTAACGCACATCAATTATTTTAATCAATTATGCTTTTATTTTACCCATGTTAAAATTTTAAAAAAATAATAATAAAAAGAGAAATTAAAAAAAATAGAAATATAAATAAAGTAAAAGCGATCACTAACTTAAGATATCTAAACTAACCAATTGTAGTTATCTAAATCAATTGTAATCTTTGTTAAAATTTTATAATACAGAAGAAAAGAAAAAAAAGATTAAGAGAGAAGAAAGAAATATAGAACAAACAAAAGTGGTCGCTATCTTTTCTCTTTTAGTGGCCGCTATTTTAAGATAGCGGTCGCTTTTGTTTGTTCTATATTTTTATTTTTTTTCTCTTTTTAATATATATTTTATTTTCTTTTGTATTTTAAAATAATTGATGTGTGATAGTTATATTTTAAGATAGTGGGCATGTTGTTTATTCTATATTTATATCATCTTCTTCTCTCTTTAATCTTTTTTCTTCTCTATTTTAAAATTTTAATCTCGGTTACAATTAATTTAAATAATTACAATTGGTTGAGATAACTAATGTGTAATAGTTATCAAATAAGGCACACTCTAAAACCGCTATCCTAAGATATAAGGTATACTCTAAAACCACTATCTTAAGACAGCCTGTTATCGCTTTTGTTTGTTTTATACTTCTATCTTTCTTCTCTCTTTAATTTTCTTTCTTTTGTATTTTAGAATTTTAGCGTAGGTTACAATTGATTTAAATAATTACAATTGACTGAGATAAATGATGTGTCCTAATTTACTAGGGCCGTTTATGTAAATAAGTAAATTTATAAAGTCGAAAATATAAATTCCCAAAGGAAAATAACTAGTGATAAGATGTGATGCATAATGCACACTGTCGTACTACGGGTACCCATATTTGCAACTAAAGATTCAGTCTTCACAATTTAGGTTTCACTCCTAAAAATCGTTGATAGAGATCATTTTTCAGCCCAATTTTTCACATAATTAAATGGGGTACCGGTATCATGCAGTCAGATGTTGATTCAAGTGGTACACATCCGTAAAAGTAACTTGATAACCCTAATTAATTGTATGCCCATGATCAATGATTTTTGGGGATGTGTGCCATGTGGAATCAATGCACCTTGTATAAAGATTAGCTTTGTTGATGATTGGACTGAAAAAGATCTCCATGGTCTGATTCAAGCAGTCAATTATTTCACATTTGAGAATTGTGTTGCAAAGACCAAATCTTAGGTTGCAAATACTGGTACTCTCCTACCACAGGTCCACAGCTGAATGAATATTGGCGGTAAACACAATATATCTGTGAGAAATATATGCGCTTTGCAAGTGATCTAAGTTTGAGTGAGTGAGACCCGCAACCCCCGAAAGAGACAAAAAGCCGCTCATTTTTTTCATGGACTTCCTTTTAATATTATAATAATAAAAGGTTCAACCGTTCAACGAAACGTGTCTACCTTTGAGTTTAAATTCCTTGCTCTACCTACACCGTAGCTTAAAATGTATCAAGTTATCCATTGAATCAGATGTCGTACACGTGTGATGGAATATTGTCACATTTTATACTGATTACAAAAAAGATAGCTTCATTTACAGCCATGGTTTTCTTTTCAATTCGAGTTTTAGGTGTTAAAATCGGTGATTGGGTCAAATGATGGAGATCCTTTTTTCATTCCATCTTCCGTACAATGGATCTTGAGATCATTATACCATTAGATTTTGACTTTTAAAAAAAGTGATCTAAGAGCCATATTTGTTGTATGGCTGTGATGATGTTTACTTCTCGGGATTTGCACGACGTCGGTTCAACATCCGACCCATTGATGGACCCATGATCTTAATATTTATTTTGGGACGAAAAATGATGTTTAAAGAAGAAAAATCTTAGCTTGTAAATAAAGGTGTCCTTTAAAAGACAGAACAAGAAACTTATGAAATTGACTTTGGCCGAGGTGAAATAAAGTTTTCCTTTGAAGGGCAAACGTCATTTCCAATCCGTTGAACTTTTACTGTAACCATAGGTTAGATAGAAATCTTTGACTGCCACAGAGAATGTGCAATCAAGGTTCCCTTCTATGAAAGGGATCTAAATTGGTTGAATCATATATCAAATTCAATCAATTGGAATTGGACCCGTCTTTGCCCTTTCGTCGAATATAAGAAAGGCACTTACTCTCCTCACCCACATTTTGCCACGGAATCATGTCTTGATTTCCACAGCTTTTTAGTGCCCTAACACATGCGTAGGTCAGATTTTGACATGGCTTTTGGGTAAAATAAAGTTCTTAAGTAGTTTAATAATCTAATTAAAGGGATCAATTAGGTGATCCATTATTTATAAAATGCTTGTGAAGCGCCTTTTAACAGCTCTTCAACAGCCGTGAGGGACCAAGAAAATCCGTGGTAGTTAAATTTTCCCCTATTTGAGTGGCCAAAGCAAAGGGGCTGTACATAAGCTTGATAATCATATCATAATAGTTGCTAGAGTGGACGACTCTATATAAAAGAGTTTGTTTATGATGGGTGGTGCGCTCATTATGAAAGTGGTCCACTCATCTGGGTGACATAATGACATGCACGGATTCTCATGCACTGCAAAGTTCGTGCATATCACACAAATGGGTGGATGGGTGGGATACTTTCCGCCCGCCCATATGGATGCACCCACTCCTTATAAAAAAAATTCATACATAAAAACACTACTTGTCTGTATTATTGTCATTTTTATTGGCTTTAAAAGGGTGCCTATTGGCATCTTGGCAGTGTAGCCTTTAACCGGCACCTTCAATCGCCGAGAGAAAGGGATGGACGAAAAAGGCTCAAAAGGTACAGAAAAAGACTCAAGAAAGAAAGAGAGCCATTAATGCAAAGAAGGGCCCGAAACCTGCCACTTGTCAACTTTACAGTCATTCCAACTATAATAATAATTGTCTATCATGAAAACTTTTTATGAAAATAATGTCTACCGTTAGTTTGCTCGATTCGAATTTGGTTCTTAATATACAATTTGCCACTACTGCCTAGGATTTGATTAGTTTTAAAAATTGTTATTAATTTTATAATATAAAGTTTACATATTTCTAATAAAAGACACACGATTGACCATTTAATTAACTATAAAATCAAAAAATCATGAGATTTTCTCTCTATGTAAAAATTTTGTCTTAACATATAAATGGTAGCATGAACCAATAAATTTGCTCGTCATGCCTGATCAGACGGAATTGATTCGCTGTACTAAACTGACGATTCACTCAGTGAATAAGTGAATTAAGTAACAAAGCTCACCCTAACTAAATAGTCAAAGAAAGTCATTACTTGCTCGTACGAAGTTAGCCCAAACACATAATTTAAAAAAAAAACTTGGTATATTTATAGTCATCAAATTGGAGTGTTAGAATAAAACATCAAGGGAAAAATTCAAATAGAAATGACACATAAACAGATAATATATGAAAATTGGGGAAACCATTATATGTGACGAATATGGGATAAAAAAATTCAGAAAAAAAAAATGCAAAAGTGTGGGGGTAAAAATATAAAAATTAAAAATATATAATTTAAATTTTAAGAAAAATGTCAAAAAAATATTTAATCAAACCTTTTTTTGGTTGAAAAGGTATTTTATACGAAAGTATTTTGAAAGAAAAAAAATAATGATTTATACATTTTTTTCACAAAAAAGAAAAACACATTTTCAATATGTTTCTTATGACTAGATATTTTGTCGACTAAAGCCATGTGTAAACATCATCTAGGTCCCAAAATAACAATTTATTCTTTTAAATTATGTGCAAGAGACAATTTGGTGCCTGCAAGAACAGCTCATAGTCAAAATTTAAGGGTACCTCTATTCGAGTCAATCAACATTTTTGCGGGCACCAATACAAAAAATCTATTGGCTGCTTTAAATCTGGCGGTGGAGATCGTTTTTCACCTCAGTCTGTCACATGATGGATCTTGATACCGTGGGTGTACCATCAGACAGTCCCTTTTTTATACTACGAGACACAAATCCCAAAAAAATGCCCTAAAATGGCAGACATCACACTCAAACATGACTTTGGGCTACGTTTTTGGAACATGTGCCACACGGTATAAAAAAGAAACTGTCCGAAGGTACGCCCATGATCTCAACGTCCATTGTGTGAAAGATTGAGGTGAAGAAGTCAATGAATTTTCAGTGTTAGCGCCCAAAGATATGTGACTCTGTGAATAGTGGTAGCTAAATTTTAATTATACGACCAGCAGCTAAGTTTTTGAAGTCAACGTAACATAACCATCGTCAACAAAAATGGTCATAGAAGATCGGTTGTGATATCTCTAATTGATGCAAATTCGAAGCTATGGTTTGTTTAGAAGGTTGATTTAACGAAGATGCTGAACACTGTTATGTAGATTGGAGAATAGTGGACGACGGAATCACGGAACTGCTAACGACCCTGGCATATTTAGTTTAGATATATGCGTCATACAACTGATCTTTATTCTTAAGATTAAAGGCAGATGCACGACCGTTAGTAACCTATGGTCTATGGGCATTCAAATTCAAAAAAATTTCAAAATCTATATATGCACTCCCACCCACTTTCCCTCCAACCAACCCACCAACCAATCTAAAGAAACCCGCAATGCCGTGCATTTTAAATTTTTTTTCCGTTTTATCAGCATAAACCCTTGAATTAGCACACCAACCAAGCTAAAGAACCACGCGAATCCGTGCATTTTAAGAATCGTGTACCTTTCCCCAGCATAAAATTCCTTAAACAAGTCATGAATTCTCATAGTCAAATGCTTTCAAAGCTGCCCACCTACCTACCTTCCCATCTCAGCCTCAAATTCATTAAAATCTATGTGGACTCCGGCAATTTGGAAGGCGCCCGCCAATTGTTTGAGAAAATTCCTGAACCTGATCTTCGTACCTGGACAATTCTGATTACTGCGTATACGAAACAGGGCCTCCCAAAGGAATCCATAAAACTCTACATCCAATTGAGAAATAAGAAAATCGAGCCCGATAAGTTGGTTCTATTATCTGTCACAAAGGCATGCACGGTTTCTTCGGATCTTATAAAGGCAAAAGAAATTCACGAAGATGTGGCTAGATTCGGTTTTAGTTCGGACCTTCTTTTGGGAAATGCGTTAATTGACATGTATGGGAAATGCAAATTCATGAAAGGAGCACAAAAGGTATTTGATTTTCTACCCGCAAAAGACGTGATTACTTGGACTTCCATTGTTGCCGGTTACTTAAATTGTGGATTTCCAAGAGAAGCTCTATGTGTTTTTCGTGAAATGGGACTAAATGGGGTGAGACCCAATTCAGTAACAGTGTCCTCGATTCTTCCCGCCTGTTCAGTCTCAAAATCTTTGAATTGGGGCAGAGAGATCCATTGTTTTGTAATTAAAAATGGGTTGGGAGAGAATGTTTTCGTGAGTAGCGGGCTTGTCGATATGTATGCAAAGTGCTTAAGTATCGAAAAAGCACGGACGGTCTTTGAGAAGATGCATCGACGAGATGTTGTGTCTTGGAATGTGATTTTAACTGCTTATTTCTCAAATGGAGACTGCGAGAGGGCTCTTAAGCTATTTGATCAGATGAAAATCGAAGGGACTAAAATGAATTCAGCTTCATGGAATGCTCTGATCGGTGGGTGCATGCAAAATGGAAGAACTGAGCAAGCATTGGAACTTCTAGCTCAAATGCAAAACTCAGGGTTCAAACCCAATCAAATCACGATTGCCAGCATCTTACCTGCTTGCATCAGCTTGGAAAGTGTAAGAAGCGGCAAAGAGATGCATAGTTATAGCTTCCGTCATAAGTTTATCAAGGAAATAGTCATTGCTACGGCTTTGGTTTTCATGTATGCTAAATGCGGGGACTTGGGATTTTCAAAAAGAATATTTGAAACAATGCCGAGAAAGGACACTGTTGCTTGGAACACCATGATCTTGGCAAATTCGATGCATGGGTTCGGCGAGGAGGCCTTGTTGCTTTTTCGTCAAATGTTAAAATCGGGCGCTAAGCCTAATTCAGTTACTTTCACTGGCCTTCTTTCTGGCTGTAGTCATTCACGGCTCGTCCACGAAGGCCGATCACTTTTCAATTCGATGACCGAGGACCACAAAATCAAACCCGATGCAGATCATTATTCCTGCATGGTCGATGTGCTTAGCCGCGCTGGTCATCTTGAAGAGGCCTATGAATTCATTCAAAAGATGCCATTAGAACCAACAGCGGGTGCTTGGGGAGCGTTGCTCGGTGCTTGTAGAGTATACAAGAATGTAAGTATAGGTAGAATCGCAGCCGATCATCTCTTTGAGATCGAACCGGACAACCCGGGGAACTATGTACTGTTATCAAACCTTCTCGTCACGGCCAAACTATGGGATGACGCATCGAAAATTAGAAAATTGATGAGAGAGAAAGGAATTATGAAAAATCCGGGGTGTAGTTGGATTCAGGTGAAGAACAGGGTATATACTTTTGTAGCGAATGATAAGAGAAATGGTTGGAGCGATAAGATCTATGATTTTCTCGATGAATTGTGGGATAAAATGAGAATCGATGGCTATTTACCGAATACCGATTTTGTTCTACAGGATGTGGATCAAGAAGAGAAAGAACTGGTTTTGTGTAGTCACAGCGAGAAGCTTGCGGCTGCTTTTGGAATCCTTAGCTTAAACGGGGGATCTTCGGTTCGTGTCTTCAAAAATTTAAGAATATGTGGAGACTGCCACAATGTCATCAAGTTCATGGCTAAGACAGTTGGGGTGCAAATAACTGTAAGGGATTCAATGAGGTTTCACCATTTTAGCGACGGGTTTTGTTCCTGCCGAGATTTTTGGTGACGATGGAATTAATTAATGGATGCGCGTAGATGCATATACAGATTGAGGAGAGCAATATAATATATTAGGGTCTTGCAACTTGTGTTTGCTCCCCAACGTCACAGGTTCAAAACTGACTACCCCAACCCCGCCCCGTGAAAATGGTGTATCAAGGAAAGGTGGGGGCACTGCACCCCCGTAGGGATAAGTCCAAGCGCAAACCTGGGAACCCTGAACCCTACATTATATATATGTGTGTGTTACGGTCAAAGCTAAATATTGGTTTTTAAAAAATAGTGTTTTTACGGTTTTCAAAACTTCAAAAATCTGTGAAAACACCGTTTTTTAATTTTTTATTTAAAAAAAACGGTACTTTTTTGAAGTTCTGAAAATCGTGAAAGCACTGTTTTTTTAAAACGTTTAAGTTTGGAGTTGTTTTGCTAAAACGTTTATTTTTCTAAAGTGCCCTATTGGTTACTTCAAGCTTTCATGCTAGCAACAGAAATCCAAGATTTATATGCTGCAAATTTGAAACTCAGAACATAGGCGTTGTAGTGAAAACAAGAACAACTGGCTGGTCTCAATAAATTGGTTTCGCCAACATCATAGCTTTATCCCATCTACTTGGCCAGCTTTACGAGTCTTTTTCTTTATATATAGGTAAGCTTTGCGAGTCTTATTTCCCCTTTCATTTTTATGCAGGGCCAGACTCTCTGTTACTCCATAATCCTTCATATCACTTCTTATTACTTTAATTTAGGTCTTTACTTGTGGTTCTCCCCTTACTTCAATTATTCCTACTGAGGCAATTTTCAGTCTCTAATGGGCATATCCAAAAAATCTAAAACATTTTGTAATTTTCTCGTTTTTAGGAGTCACCCGTGATTTTTTTTCAAATGTACTTAGTTCCTCATTTTGTCCTTTCTTGATGCTCCACTCAAATGTACCAAGCTTGGATGGGAAGGGAGGAGGGTTGGCATCTGGTTGTAAAAAGCCCATCAAATCCATGTAACGAGCCTTATTATGAATCTACCATAATTTTTTCATATATTCATCTTCAGATGAAATCCTATTACCAAATGCCGACATCTGTAAACTAATCAGATTCAAGGAGTGGATATGTAGCGTTAAAGTTGGATTTTCTTTTTCTTTTTTTCTTTTTTCTATGTGAAAATGTTCTAGAACTTGATCTACTTAATCATTCTCTGCTTTATTTCAAGGATAGGTTCAGTGAGGGTTTAGGACAATGACCTCTAGTCCCACAACTCATTTGGTCACTAAAATAGAGAAGTTTACTGGGATAACAATTTATTTCTCACTTTAACAAATTTTCTCAATTCAATACCAAGAACTAGGATTTTAAACCAGCCAGCCGCTTTTTATCTGACCCCTAGCTATTTGGAAGATTAAAAAAAAATGGAAACTCATCTGAAGCATGATTGAGAACTACAGAAAAATTCTAGCATTTCTAAGTAAAGGATTGCTTGAACCTAAATGTCAATTTTTTTATTTTTTTTTCTATTTGACAATGAGATAATTTTATTAATTAATAAATTTACGCTGGAAAAACTATAAACAAAATATAAAACTACACCGAAAAACCCGTCAAAGCCAGAAAAAACCTAGTACCAAAGTCCAAATCAAAAATAAGAAAAAAGACACACGGGATCACGACCAAGTGGAGTCAGTGCTTTTAGGGGTTGCCGAAGCAAAGCGCATATATAGAGAGATTGTTAGAGGCAAGAAACATGAAGCTTGTAGAAATGTGTCGCCGAGCAATTAAGGCCAGGGTCCAGAACTAGGTGGAGGCCTCTAAGAAGGCAAGGCCCGGAGATTTGACTATGGACATTGTGTCGAAGATCAGGGTGTAAAACAATCTCTATCATCTGATTTCAGGCAGTTGAGTTTCAAGGTAGGCGAGTAATCATGTAGGCACGGATAGAGTTATCCCAATATTTAAAGGGGACTGATATTGACCCCCCACCAAACACTCAATATCCCCCACTTGACTAGAGTTGACAACTGTTGATGGCTTTGAATCAAATGGAGAGAGTTTTTTTATTCCAATCTTCTGCACCATGGATCTTGAGCCTAGCATTAGACGTCATATTTTGATTATAAGCCCAAAAAGTGAACATGATCATGGAATGCATCAAATGTTTTTCTTAAATTACTTTTTAAGATGTGTCATGTGGAATCAAAATCTGACCGGCTGACGATATGCCCATGATCTCAAGATCTATTGTGTCAAAGATTGGGATGAAAAACGATCTCTATCAACTAAGTCAAAGTAGTCAATGATTTTCATATGTAGTTAGTGGGGATATTTAGTATATAGTGGGGGGTTAGTAGCATCCCCATACTTAATGGCGGCAGGAATTCGGCCGTTGAAGGTTCTTTTGAGCGTTTTACGTCTTTTTACCTGCCCCAAGGAAACATGCCCAGATAGTTTTGTTTGAGCTCAGAGCTGCTTGGAGTTAGAGGTGCAAAAGGATTAGGCTGTTGGATACTTGGATTCGCTTGCCGTTAGGGCTGTCAACGGTTCAGGTCGACCTGATATCCGACCAGCCCAACTCATGTTATTTTACTGGGTTAGGCAAAACAGCATGCCCGGCCGGGTCAAGAGAGAGGCATCTGACCTGACTTCCCTATCAGGTCGGGTCGGTCGACTAAATGGCCAGGTCCCGACCCAACCTAACATGATATTTTATGTATATAAATTTTATGAGGTCAGGCCAGGTTTTCAGGTTGGATTGGGCATATACCCTTGACCCATCGAGTCAATTTGGGTAGACTCAGACATGCCAATATTTCATTAAGTAGCCAAAATTTTGGCCCGAGCCGACCATTGCCAGCCCAGGCAGGGCTGAAGCCTGCCCGTTGATACCCCTGACTCGGATGTGCAGACTTTGGATACACGCTAAGACAACGGCATGCTTCGGAGCACCAGGTACACGGCCAGTAACTAATTCAAAATCTTCTCCTAAACTATCCATTTAAACCGCTAAAACACATTTTTCTTTTCATATAATAAGCAATCTACAACTTTTAGTTATATAGGTTTTGATACAACCACTACTCCAACGCACCAAAACATATAGCCTGAGTGGTTTAGGTAGCTTTAAGTAGAGATATAGAAAAATAAACCACGATTTCAACAAATAAAATCTGTTGAAAAGGAAGCCTTTATAAAACACATCAACCCCAACCCAATTGAGGTGCCCAAAAAACATAAGCATTCCATAGGCACATTCTATGACGCTGCCCAGAATTATATTCTGCACTGCAGTCTCACTTGCAATACTAGCTGTGATTCTCTTGGCTTTGATCTCACCATCAGTCCACAGAAACGCACAACAAAACCAAACAAGCCCTTTATTAGCCCTCTCCCTCTACATCCAACCACCCCAACCCCTTCAAAATCCCACCACACATGCAATACCACACGCGCATGGTGCATACGTCTTCCACCACACCCTCACAGCAGGTCCCTCCAACACTTCTCAGGTTGTCGGAAGAGCACAAGGGTTCATAATTCCGACTGAGAACTTTGCAAACTCAGCATTCAATATTATATATCTAACCTTCGACGTGCCGGAGTACTCTGGTAGCCTCAGCATCCAAGCCAAGCACATGCAATACAAGGCCAGAGAGAAGCTTACGGTTGTCGGAGGGACTGGATCGTTCGCCTTTGCTCGTGGGCTTGCCGTCTTTGCACAATCGAGGCTACCATCGGACTTTAGTGCCATGTACCATGTCAAGCTACGGCTAAGATTCCCCGCTCGAGATCAGACAATACCGAGATGACAACTTTGAAATTCTCCTTTTCATTTACATAATAAGGGAGGCATAATATCGCTTCGTTCCTTCCTTATCAAGAGAATTACACGATGCACATCAAAAGTTTGACAAAATCGACACTACGGTGGACCCGAGTTTGGTGTCGAAATCGAAAAAGACATGGAGCTTAACTTTCTTCATTTTTCTTTTTCACTTTCACTTGCATTAAAACTTGCCGGGCCAACTTGGAAGCTCATTGAGTTGAGTAGGATCAAGCCTAAATGAGTCAGATTTAAATGAGACACAACTAGTTTTAAAACTGGGCCACAGACCTTTGGGAAGACATTGGAGAGTCAAAACAAAATTTTACTGAATCCTAGATGTATTGTTTTTCAAAATTTCACTGAATCCTAGATGCGTTTACTCGATTGCTTCGAGTCCCTATTTGCTAATTTGATAGTTGTATATAATAAAAGCCTTTTATTGTTTTTCTCAAAAGATATGGCACTGATAAGATGGGTTTTGATTTTGACTATTTCTATGAACAATATTTTGAGTTTGAGCATTCTATTCCACAAATAGAGGCTTGTCTCAATAAGTTCTGTTGCAAAATTAGCAACTTTTAATTTCATTAACAAATCAAAGCCATCTATTTTTCAAACTTAAATTGTTTTTTTACCAACGATACCACTTTCTTCAGATAGTATTTATCATTTTAAAAACGAGGTACCACAATAAAAATAAATAATAAAATTGGAAAAGAAAATCCTAAACTAACATTATATATCATCATTTTTTTTTACAAAATATAATATACAAAATGAAGTGAGAATACAAAAAGGGAGCAACCACTTGCACACGAGATTTGTAATGTAACCATTGTCCATATAGTTTAAAAGGAAGACTCGACATTTGTGACACTTTTGCCACGTGGAACACCATCTAACCTATCTGATTGAAGGACATGATGTAAATATCTTTGATGCCAAAGATTGGCACGAAACGTAGTCTCTATCATTTGATTCAACACAATCAAAGCTCTTCATGTGATTCAATGGTTGACTTGTTGATTCAAATACAAGAGATCATGGTTTATTCCCATCTTTGGCACCAAAGATCTTCACAGCATAGACTTTAAATCATATGGCTTAGATGGCATTCCACATGGCACGGGTCACAAAAAATACCAAGTCTTCCTTTAAGTTGTGCAACTGTACTCTCCTGTGCAAGTAGGGCTCTCAATGGACCGGATTAGGGCCGAGTTGGAATTCAATCCGGCCCTAACCTACTCGGGCCGGGTTCCCAATTTTTTCAGCCCTGCCCTAACCTGAGCTACGATGTACTCAGCCCAAGCCCGGCCCCTATCAGGCCGAGCTGGGCTTCAATGTTTTTCCAAGCTTTTTTTCAACTATTTTTTTTTTAATAAAATTTGGTTGGGTTATTTTTTGAGACTATTTTTTCTAATAAAATTGGGTTAGGATTTATTTTTTCTAATAAAAGTTTGAAGAAGGTTTAAATTTTAATTAAATAATTATATTATCATTATAAAGGCTCAAGTACATGATTTTATGCATATATTTTATTTTAATTTATTACACAATGATTATAACGGACAACGATTGTTTGAAAATCTATTAACAAGACATCCAAATTGTATAGCTAAAAAGCTATGCAATGGTTACTTGAAAATAAATTAAGCCATCCAATTTGTCCAATCAAAAAAATATATGCACAAGATTATTGCACTTTTGACTTATATGCCCCAAGTTTAAACTGCTCAACGGTTTACTTTCAGGGCATTTAAGTAAATCATATTTAACTATATAAAAAAATTATAATTTTAAAAAGATAAGTATAATATATATATATATATATATATATATCCGAGTCGAATACAGGCCGAATGTTGCAACACTCAACCCAAGCCCGGCCCGAATTTATCTGGGTTGCAACATGCTTAGCCCGGCCTGAATACCAGACCGGGTTTGCTTAATAAAAAATACCATTTTCCCGGGCCAAAATCCGAGCCGGCCCGGCCCATTGAGAGCCCTATGTGTCAATAGTCACTCCGATACAAAAATTTTAATTTATTTTCCGTAGTACCATTTTCAATTTTAATTTTACAGGCAAAATTTTCAGTCTTAAATATAATGCTGACCGTAACCTCATCATTCTCAATTTTTTTATTAACCCCTAGACCAGGTCACTATTTACGAAACTCACCAGTTCCCCAGTCTCCTAACCCAAACTATATTTTCAGTTTGCATAATCCAGTCCAGGCATAGAGTTTTTGAAAATGTTCCCATAAGTCATTCATAATAAAAAATAAAATAAACAAGAAATATGTAAAAATTTAATCGATTTCAGTCACCCAAAGCTTCATAAAAATTACTATCATTTTTTGCAAGAAGAGTAGATTCCACAGCCGTCCTTCAACACAACCATGACCAACTAGGTGAGTCGGGCCAGGGAATTACAATACTGGATACACAATAGACGAACAAGTAAGCAAAGTGGAGGATTCCTGGGTGGCTGACAACCTATATGTGCTACCCTACATTTAACGCTACCAACGATCCAAATGTTCACGTCCATCAATCTAATGGCTAAGATTGTTTTATCAATGCAATTTCTAAGCTACTTGATCTTTCATGTGGACCATCTGAGTGCCATATATAACGACTTTGCAAATGCACTCTAATACTATTTTCCTTCTGTGATTGGGGCGAATTTTGTCCACAAATTTCAAACACAAGAAGATACTAATCAAACAGAAGCTAACAGATCTCACGTGACATCATTTAATGAAAATTTTGACTATAACATAATCTATCGAAAAAGCATCATGTTCCTTGGCTGAAGGGAAATCTGAATCAATCACCAAAACAAAACCTATTCACTCAAACATAGAAAAGGTAAAATCTATGCCGACCATATGATCAAATAGCACCTGCATGAACATTTGATGCAACTAAAAGTTCCTCCATTCTCTTCTTCTTCAGCCTAAACTTTCCAACATGCCAAGAACACTGCAAAATTTAAAATCAATTCAGCAACTACGTCACTAAGAAATCCTGTTTTGAGCGGTAGTACTAGTAAAGTTTCATATACAATTGCTTTCAGATCTTTGCTGTGTCAGATGAGAGTTAAATAAATAACAACAATACAACATGTTAAGCTAATGGCTTGCATTGCCCTGAAACTTAACGGATCGCAAGGTACCCAACAAGAGGGAAAATGACAACTTTCTTTGTTTATCAGGGGGAAAAGGACAACTTGAAGGTTGAAAATATTGCAGGTTCGATTCCAACTTACCCATCAAAAATAAAATAAAAGCAAAATGCGAAAGCAGGAAAAATGCTGAGTATGTGAATTGCCTACATTTCCCCTACAAGAGATGCATATATACACCTTATACACACCCAAGGACCACTTGACTGACCCCCCTCACTAGTATCATAAATTTGTGAGGTTATGAAGTAGTACCTTTTACCAATATAATCTTATCAAAATCTGATTTTTACATATTTCAGCAATCCCAAAAAACAGTGACAACTAGCTTTTTCAAAATATTTTTTTCTTTGTTCTTAAAGAAACAAAGAGCAGGAACAACCAGCAGGAGCCACAAAATCAGTATGGGACTGGCTAGGATGTGAAAAAAAAAACCCCAAGCCCATATCCAAAGTAAAATCCTTGGTATCGTACAGACTCTTTGTATAATTTTGGACGATACAGACAGGGTACGATACAAACCCTTTGTATCGTACCGCCGCCTTCCGATATTGGTACATATCGGACGATATGTACTGGTATCGTCCAAGATTTTGACCCATGATTGCAGCAACCATCACTTTCACAAAGTGGCAGTCAGAAACCCTTGGATCATTATGATGAGCATGCGACTTCATGCTCAAACTACAGTATTTACAGAAATTCGAAGATGTAATATACAAAGTTCTGCTGACATTTCAAGTTCAAGAGACAAAGCGACAATCATGAACTGTGTTGTGGTCCCACTTCCCAGTTTACGAAAGCAGTCACTCCACACATGAAAGACTAAACAAGAATGGCCGAGATTGCAAACATTATCAGATAAACAATGGAAGGGCTTTGCCAACTTACCAAGTTGGTAAATGAGTCCCTCTCAACATGTTGGCACTAAACGAAAATGGCATAATAAACACTCCTAAGGGAGAGTTTGATAACAAGGAAAATGAGCTGAGAATTCATTTTCCATTGTTTGGCAACTGTTGGGGGCCCACCTAAAAAGTGCAATTTTTCTCATTTGCGTAAAATAAGCTTTCAGCAAATTTTTTACTGAAAATCAGTTTTCCGCATGCACTACAAATATGCTTTGGTCCCAAAGTTTATTCTGCAAACTAAATTTAATAAAGAGAAATTTATTTTACCAAAAGATTTTGCCAAACGACATCTAGAGATTTTCTGAAGTCCTACAAATATGTTTTTCCTACAAATGAAAATGTGTAATTTTCCCAACAAATGCATTCTCCCCGACAAATTCCCAAACAAGGCCTTAGTCATATGTGGCCTACCTGCTCACTTGTACATATCGGGTAGAAAGAATATTACGTCAAAATCATGGGTGAGAAAGAAGCCAAAGAAGTTTTGAGGATTTTCGGAGTAAAGCATGGTTGAAAGGTTCATAGGATTCTATCCCATGAACTCAACTCCTTCACTCTTACAACAGCCACCTCCCATCACTTTCAACCTCCTTAACAGGATGTGTTGACAAATTAGCCATACGTCTTCCAGTTGTCAACAGCTCAAAGCATAGCCACGACCAGCAATGAATTAGGGATGCAAGGAAGAAGAAAAGCAAGAAAAAGAAAAAAGAGTCACCCATGCACAATCATGATCTTACCCTAAAAATGATAAAATGATTTGAGCTAAGCTCTGGTTCTGGTTCCAAATATGGCCTCATAACAACAGACCTAGATTTGTTGTTGGATTGGGCTCTTTGAATAGTAATAATAAGAAAAAAATAAAACTAAAAGAAAATCCTAATGAAGGTGCTAACTCGAACTCCATTGGAGAGAGGGTGCAAAGACTTCCTCTGCCCCCACCCCACTGCACATCCAGCCAATCATGAAAAGGGTCTAACTAATGGTGTGATGAGGCCCCACGCACATCAGTGTTGACATAATAGCCATATATGCTACTCGTCAACATGTGGTCAGTGCTAGGAGTGCAAATGGGTTCGGTGGGGTACAGGTCAAGGGCAAACCAGACCCTACCCGCATGGAATCAAGTCAGGTACAGGTCAGGTAAAAAAACGAAATTGGACCCATTCAGGTCAAACTAGATCCATACCCAACCTACTCACCAACATGTGATCAGTGCTAGGGGTGCAAATGGATTGGGTGGGGTACGCGCTACCCGCTTGGAATCAAGTCAGGTACAGGCTAGGTAAAAAAACGAGCTTGGACCCATTCAGGTTCGCGCCCAGGTTCAGGTCAAACTAGATCCATATACCCAACCTGCTGAAGATCGAGTTAGGTCTAGGTTGGGTTTGGATTTGGGTCCGAGTCTAATCTATAGGCTTTTATTATACTCAAGTCAAATTCAATAATAAATGTAGAGGAATAGATAACTAGTGAAATTAATATAAAAATAACCAAACCGAACTAATTAGTTTACTGATCAAATGAATGGCTACAATATTACACATATAAGCTAGGCCAATGACCCACATAAGAAGGAAGGCCACTCATATAACCCTACACTTATCTTGTCCCAAATCCATTCTCTCTCTCTCTCATATAGGGTAGGCCAATGACTCATGTAAACATGCTATTAAATCCCCAACCCTTAACCAAATAAACTAATTTACCTCTTGTAATTATTTTATATGAAAGAGGAAAAAAAACAATAAGTAGATACAATATATCTTAACTTTAACTGTATATAACACATATATAGGACACTAGTTTTCACAAAACAACTAGGTATCCAGTGCAGTATAACTAGGTATCCAGTCTAGGTTGGGTCAAGTCTCCTGCAACATGTACTAGAACCGGCCAATTTCAATTGGATCTAGTTGGTGGGTTCCAAATAGCATGGTTGTCAATCTCTTACGATACACCATATGATATTATAGAAACCGATACGTATCTATGATGTGCATACCGCATCTGACGATACACGTTACGATACATTACGATATGTTGCGACACATTTGATTTAAATTATAGCTAGTTTTTTATTTTTAAACAATTATCACTTACTGATCACAACTCGAATCTCAAAAAATTATATATATAAAAAAAAACAATAAAGAGAGAAGAGGAAGATGTCTACAAAGAGGAGGAGAAATAAGAAAAAGATGATAATTTAGCTGCTGATGAAGATGACCGTGATGATATTAGAGATAAAGATGGAGAATGAAGACTTGAGATTTTTTTTTTAAAAAAATTGGAATCACAAAACAGTAGTGCCAAGAAACAAGTATATGATTTTTTTTAAGTAGACGTTGAGACTTCAAAGACACATCATATAAATATATAATATAAGTAAATAGAAATTAAAAAATAGTAAAAATATGAAAAAATAAATAGTAATGATTAATAAATAAAAATACATTTTTTTTAATTTAAAAAAAAAATAGTAAATGGCCTCGCCATAGCCTCACCATGGAATGGCGAGCCTCTTCGCCATTACCTCGCCACCCCTCCTTAACTACCTTGGTTATATATATATATATATATATATATATATAAATTAGTGGAGGGTACATGCTATGCACGTAAGGCTGCAACCGAGCTCGGGTCAGCTCTAGCTCGGCTCTACCTTATACGAGCTGAGTTGGAGGTCGGCTCTAGACTCTTCGAGCTCGAAAACTTCAAGCTCTAGCTCGGCCGAGCCAACCTTAGCTCGGTCGGCTCTAGACTCTCCGAGCTCGGGCCGAGCTTCGAGTCAAGTATTATAAAAAAATTTCTCCTAATACTTTTTAAAACTTCTACTCAATTAAATATCCATTCTATAAAAGATTTAAATGAATGATTAAACACAAGTACACAACATATGAAATAAATAAGTCGTTAGATAAACTAGGGCAAGTGGGGGGCAAAAGTTTCTATTTACCCTTCAAAGTAACCGTTAGATGAACTTAAACGGTTACTTTTGAAGGGTAAAAAAGGGCTGAGCCGGGCCGAGCCAACCTTAGCTCTAGCTCGGCTCTGTTCATTCGAGCTACAACCTGTCCAGCTCTGCACGGCTCGAGAGCCGAGCTCTAAAGAGAAAAGCTCTTATTTTTCGGCTCTGTTGCAGCCCTATATGCACGTGCTTGCCTACAAAGGGTACCAGGGTATACCCACTTATGCATGTGCCTAGTGACAAATGATAATGGGGCCACCTTTTGTGGATCTGTGTCATGTGGAATTGAAAGTTGACCGTCAGATGGTATGTTCAAGATCCCTTGTGTGGAAGATTGGAGCGAAACGATATCTCCATCGTCTGATTTAAAACACTCAATGATTTTTTGCATGAGCGCTTTTCAAGATTTTGTGGGCGTGTTTAAAGGGATCCTTTCTACAAAGGCCAAGATCCTCTAAATCCATGACACTCAGCTTCTAATAGGATTCGGAAGCCCAAACGTGCTACATGCCTACATAAACTTGCTAACCCATCACTTTTCTTTTAAAAGTTATATGATGGTCCTACCACCATTAAATATGATAGTATGCTAGCTCAATTCAAACCATCAATCCTAATCTTAATATTTAAGATATCTACTAAGATTCTGCTTTATCTTTTATTATTCGTGGAAACAACTCTATTTATAGGGATGATCTTTTGAATAATAAAAAATCAAGATTTGCACAATGTAGGCTCTTGTGATCTCCTCTCTCTCATCTCCATATTTCTTCTTTATTTTAGATTTCTACACTTGTGTGGTTGTTTCGTTATTGTGATAGCCCATAATGATGGAGAAAAGTTCATATACATGAAATTGTCATTGATCCAGGATGACTGGAAAAAAAAAAAAAAAGAAGCAATAAATAAATAATCAAACAAGTAGAAAAACAATCTCTAAAAATAACAAATAGAGTGAGATTGTAACAAACTAATGGGAACATCCAACAAAATAAGGCAGATGAAAGCATAAAGAGGAAACCAAAAGAGAAACAAGAAAAAAAGACAGAACAGCACGTTGTCCCACAACGCGCTGTGAAGAGTACAACAGCACGCTATCCCACAATGCGCTGTAATTAGTGCAACAACACGCTGTCCCACAGCGCGCTATGAGCAGTCCCACAACACGCTGTCTCACAACGCACTGTGAACAGTCCCACAGCACGCCGTGGACGACTCCGCCTAGCGACGAACTTGCAGGAAGTTTTATTTTTGTTACAAAAATTGTCATTTTAGTCTTTTTTTAGGACTCTTTTATTGCGAGTTTTAGGTTGTTTAGGGTTTTCTTAGCCTATATAAAGACATTGTAAACACTTTATTAATGAGTTGATTGATTATTGAATGAAAAGAGAGTTGCTTTTGTACAAACCCTAGAGAGCTTGTGAAGAGTTTTCAACCGAGGGAGTGAATCCTTCAAACTTTGAGTGAGCAATCGTTTCTCGTGCGACTTGGTGCGAAACTGAAGTACAGGCGTGGAGTGAAGCTTCGGAAAACCCTTGGTGTGAAGCCTTGGAATCTATCCCTTTATTTTATCTTTTCTCTAGTTGTTGTCAAGTATTATCTTTCTTTAATTTCGTCGATAAATATCAAAATATCAAATTGTTCCCCTTTTATTGAATTATTTTAAGCCTTATTTCAATTAAAATCCCCGAGGAGTCAAGAAACGATATTGCAATTGTCGATTGATGTCCTAAACTACAGTGAAACTCGAGTTCCCTCATCGGAACTGTTTTTCTAGATCGGGAAATTCTCACGCATGCGAACGCTAAAATGGATTAATCTAATTGTTTTATTAATTTCATTGAAATAGTTTTATGTGTTACATAATTTTGAATATTTCCGTTATTCAATGCATTCTAAAGTTAATCCCAAATTCACATATTAGGGTTTAGCGTGTCGTCCCGAGTCACAAACCTTATATACACATGAAATTATCACTCAAATATACACCGCTTAAAAAATAATCAAGATGCAAAATCAACTATAAACAGCTTGAAGCCCAAAAAAGAAAAAAAAAAAACAATAAGTAACGTTCTTACTGATTAGAAGCTAAGAAGATGGAGAATGGTTGGTAAACATACTCGTTTAAACAACTAACCATGTACCATGAAAACGGTTTGAGAAGGAGAAGGCATTGAGACGATCATAAGTTGAGAAGAAGATATTGAGATGATAACGCTCTTTGTAGATGTACGATAAAAAAAATTTATAATAAGGGCAGTGTAATAGTAGAGAGGTTTCATGGGGGCCAAGTTTGTTCTGAAAAAATCTCTCTATATAGGATGTCATTGTAGGTAGACCTTAAGTAGGGGCATTCTTATAAAATAAAAAAACTCAAAAACCAATTGGCCTATGTACAGACTGTATAGTAAATGGCCAAAAATAAATTTTGAAATATATATATATATATATATATATAGGGAGCCGGTTAGGTCCTCCATTGGAGGACTGTGACCGTCCTCCAAGATACACATAGAGCTCCACGTGGCACTCAAAATAGCATTTGGGTGCCACGTGGAGCACAAGTGGACGGTATAGAACAATATTAAAAAAAAATAAAAAAAAACTTTTTAAACTCACAAGTCAAAGTTTGACGGGTTCATTGGTCCACATTTCACGGTTCAAAAAACAGACAGTGGATATGAGTTTTCAAAAAAAAATTTCAAAGATGATCTAAGCAATGCACCCGCGCTCCACGTGGCATCGAAACAATATTTTGGGTGCCACGTGGAGCTCCACGTGGAAGCTTGGAGGACGGTGACCGTCCTGCCATAGAGGACGGAGGCCTTTTCCATATATATATATATATATATATATATATATATATATTTCTGGGGAATGGAATCAGAAACTGACCATTTTGATGATATGCACATGATCTCAAGATCAGTTATGTGGAAGATTCGAACCAAAAAGGTCTCTACCATCCAATTCAAAGAAGCCAACGCTCTTCAGCTCCATAATAGGGGATATTGAGCATTTGGTGGGGCGTTAGCAGAAGCTCCCGGTACATGGCCTCAAGATCCCTTGTGTGGACGATTGGAGCGAAAAACGATCTCAATCATCTAATTTAAAGCGATTAATCATTTTTGGCATAGGTGCTCATCAAGGTTCCATGGGCGTGAATAAAGGTACCCAACCCAAAAAAATTATAATATTATTATGGATGCCATTAATTGCATTCCATGAAAAAAATAAAATTTGATCGGTAAAGACGCATTCTATTAATAATAAAGGAAAGGAAAACAGCGAGAAGCGGCCCAAGTACAAAAAAGGTCAAACCGATCAAAAACAGAACGAAAATACAAACTACACAGGCAAGGGAGTGTCACCGACCGTGCGGCCTAGCCTAGGTCCCAGTGTATGGCCTCCCCCCAGCCCCCGTCTGACCCACAACGTCGGCCGCACACCAAGTAAGAAACTGCTGGGAAATGGTTAAAGGGCAGGCCCAGTGCATGTCGAAAGATTTGAGGATAACCCCCTAGATCTTTTGTGCCACCCAACAATGAAGGAACAGGTGGGAGACGGACTCCTCTGATTGAAGGCACATGGCACACTTGTTGTGGATGCCTTTCCCCCGGCGAATTAGCTTATCCAACATAAGAATCTTCTCTTTGAGAAGAGACCACACAAAAAATTGAACTTTGGGGGGAGCAAGAGCATTCCACGCTCCCACCCACTCACACCAAATAAGAGGCCGATACGACAACATCCGGTTGTAGGACCTGGTGTTAAAGACTCCGTTCTTGCTCAGGCCACATACCCACGCATCAGCTCCGGTGCGATTCCTTGAAGCCCCATACACTGTCGCTAGCAGCCGAAGGAAAGGAGGTTCCTCCTCTCTAAGCAACCTCCTAAGGACCAAGTCCCAACATATCTCCCCATCTGAATCCGAGAAAAAGTTAGCCACGACCCCGAGCGGATCTGTCGTGATGTTGAAAATAGTCGAAAACACATCTTTAAGTGCCTGGACTCCACCCACGGATCTTCCCAAAACTGGATACGGGTGCCGTCTCCCCAACTAAAAGACACCCAACGGGAGAAGTGGGGTCAAATCCCACAGATACCCTTCCACCCAGACGAGAAATTTCATGAAATTGTAAGCTCACCCAGTCAAAAAAGTAAATCACTATTGATTGTTTTGAATTGGAGGACCAAGATAGTTTATTGTCCCAATCTTTCATACAATCGATCTTCATATCACAAGCGTACCATCAGACGGTCAGTTTTGGCTTCCACATGACACATTTGAAAAGAAACTCTAAAAGCAAGATTTGAGTATGATGAGTGGAACATATTTTGGTACATATTTTGGGGTCACTTTTTTTAGACGTCCACAAGGAATCAATAACTGACCGTAGGACGGTTTTCCCATGATCTCAAGAGCCATGAGTTAAAGATTGAGAGGAAACCGATCTCCACCATTTGATTCGAAGCAGCCAATGGTTTTCAGCATGGGTGAGAATACATTTTCACGGGTGCAAATAATGGTAGCAAATATTATTACTTTGTACAACCTACTTGTTGAGACATGCTCCCTTTACTGTTTGCAGTAAATCGCCTCAAGATTTAGCTTGAGGTCCATGAGTCAAAAGAGCTGGTACCGGGTACATGACTTTGAGCATTGGTTGGGTTGTTATGGTTATTAATGGTTTATATGATCATAGATTTATGTGGCAACAGTATCCAATAAATAGTTTGTTAAAGATGGTGCAAGCACCAAACTTAATGCTTGAAGTTTTATATATTATAGTTTACCATTCCTTGAAAGGTCATTTCCCTGTAAGACGTACAATAATAGCTTTGAATGCCAAGAGAATGGGACGATGTGACAAGATAAGAGGTTTCTTCTATTAGAGCGCTAAGTTGTTATAGGGGCATCTAGGGACATCAACATCTATAAGTTTCTTTTACAACAAAAAGACCTTTACAAACTATATTGGACAACAAATTATGTTATAAATTAATAACACATTGAATAAAGACCATGGATATTTTAGCCTTGATGGAAAATCAAGGCTTAAACGGACATTTCAAAACCAATAAGTTGCTTTTCCAAAATTAGGCTTCACGTTTCCCATATTTCACCCATCTGTTACCCATACGACAATGTCCTCCAACCGAAAGGGTATCTTCGTCCTAAATGGAAAAAATTGGACCAAGCCTAGACTCTCATCTAGCTTTAGAAGTAAATAGATACACACACATATTTACATTTTTGTATATATCATTTTCTTTTATATTTTAAAGATTTTTTATATATGTTTACAGATTTTTTTTTGTATTTTAAAAATCCAAGTGTCTCTTACGATACACGATACAAAAATCCTTTATTACAATACACAATTTGACACCCTTGCCAAATAGGATCAGTTCTCGGGTCGGGTTCAAGTTGGCCCGACCCTTTGCACCCCTAATCAATGCATGGCTACAGTCACGAACCCCCAAGGCCCCCCAACCTCAGAATCCCTAGACACTCTTTTCCTAATAAACATCTATATCCCATTGTCATTCCAAAACCTCTAACCTTAGCAATCAATCTACCATTGCATGTTTTGCATTAGTTCCTTCTAAAAATTAAAACATACACCTCTTGTGTTCTCTATCAATTGGAACCTTCCCCACCAAAATTGAGTAGGATCCATTTACTAGATGTGCGAAAATACTGAATTAAATAAAAAGCAAAAAATGTTGATATTTGCAGGGGAATACTGCATCCATGTCGTAGAGGTAGTGAAGGTGGCTTAGTCATTAAACCTTGCTTAGGTTGCCTAGATGCACTCCAAGGAACCATCATCGCTGCCTTGTCTCATCTATTTGGGGTTGGCTTTACGAGTCCTATTTCTCCACTCATTTCTGTTGAAGGCTAAATTCCCTATCACTTTGCAATAGTACATGTCATTTCTCACTACATCACTCTCAAGTCTTTATTGGTATTCCCTTTGAAGCAACCAAGAACACTAATCTCATAATCTCGATGGGGTTCCCTAAAGGTGGAAGAAGACAGAAGCAGATGAATACATAGAGGGAGGAAATAGAGTGATAGTAATGAAAGAATTGACATAAGAGATGAAGGAAAAGGAAAACTTAAATTTTATTGATGAAAAGTCGTTGATCAAACTGTCACAGAGTGCTCACTTCCACCCTCGTCACTTTTATGTCTGAGCCATTTCCAAAAAGGTCAAAAAATTCATGTGAAATTGATCATATTTGAAAGCTTATAGTAGTATCCAATAAACCCAAAAACACGAAAAATTATTAAGTATTAAAGAAATTATTTTTTTATCGATAAAACTATAAAAGCATTTGAAGATTGCACTTCAAAGAATGGATCAAAATACCGGGTATCCGATACGTATCGTCCGAACTCAAAACCGATACGGGTCGGACGATACGTATCGGAATAGTAAAATATCGGACGATACATTGAATGTATCATCTGGGCATATGCATACAAAATGGCGATACGGTACATTGAATGTACCGTATCGTCCCAGTCCAAAACCAATACGTATCGTCCAATACGTATCAGTATCGGACGAAATTTTGACCCGTGCTTCAAAGTGATAAATTTCAAGACTTTTAGTTAAATTGGTTTTACTTTCCTTATTTTTTTAAGATTTTATTTTATTTACTTATCTAGTTTGACTTATTAAATAAGTCTTCATTTATTGGTTTAGGAAAGTAATTAAAACTAGGGGTATTTCTTTATTTAAATTAGGAGGTTCAATTAGAATAGAAATTTTTATTCAAGTGTAGTAAAGGTTATCTAAAGCCACCTCATAGAAGTACACAACAATTTTGAGAATTAGTAATATTGCGGTAGAGCATTTTAGCCCTAGTTAACCCAGGTCAATCATTGGTGTCTCCTTATAGGACCCTTGCAAAAGTATTTTGTGGCTTAATCCTTAATCAAACCAGACGAGAAGATCTCCGAAAGTTCTTCGAGATTTATGGTTTAATGTTAGAACCAAATTATCGTTTTCAGAGTAGCATCATTTGTGGCCTACACCGCCCTTCTTCCTACTTCCTAGTGATTATATATCATTTCAATTGTTCATCCAAGAGCTATTACAAGTATAGGCATGGGTTAAAATATCGGGTTACCGATACGTATCGTCCGAGCTCCAAAACGATACGTATTGGTACCGGTCTGTATCGGACGATACATTGAATGTATCGTTCGAGTCCAATACCGATACATATCGGACGATACGTATCGGTATTGGACGATATTTTGATCCATGAGTATAGGTATCAAATTTCATTCCTTAATTTTTCTTCATTGGGTGATCCTCAAACTTCCACTCACTTCAAGTAACTAAGTGTAGTCAATGTCAATCGTTTTGAGTGGCGACTGGTGACCACTATTCAATCTTGTTAGTACCTTCCTCCCTTCTCCTATTAATGCCACAAATAGTGGAAGTATTTATTTTTCTTGCATGTGATTCAATTTCATTTTCTTAAGGATGTAAAGATGAGGCTTTCTATTATAAACCCCACTGTCAACCTTAAGATATTTATGGCAACCTCCTTTCTTGATTTGCAGGTCATTGAACAATATGAAGGTGTTATCCATCTCCATTGAAAGCATAATGTTTATCAACTTTAGAGATGGAACTTCCATCCACCCATCCACAAAAATAAACATGGATTGAAAGTTATCCAAGTCGAGTTAACTCGAAGTCTTGAATAAAACTCAAATAAGTCTAATTCAATAATTCAGTAAATATTAAAAATAACTAAGTTATAAAATTATTTTTAAAAGAAAAAAATTGTGAAAACATAAATACATACAAAAGAAGAGAGGGGGGCAAGAAATAATAATCATTGTATTCATCGTGTGTGATATTTCCCCTCTGCTTTCCCTTTGTCTTCATTTCTATATGATCACTGTATTCATCGAGTGTTCGTGTGTGATATTTCTCCTCTGCTTTCCCTTGTCTTCATTTCTATATGAGAGATGAAAAAGGCTGTATAAGATAGAGTTTTTTAATCTTACCTCACAAATTTATTTTATATATAGGGGGTAGTTCAAAGCCATGGCTGCATAATCCTAGCAAATCTCAACTCAAGTAATCAATTTCAATATTTTCGATCCTTATCAAATTCAATTTTTCAATATCCATATCAAATATTATTTTTTAAAGTTATTTTATACAAGATGTTAGGCTAATATACCATTGAAAGTGTACTACTCATCATCTCTGTACGTACACATGGCACTATTTTTTGCTGCACAATGAGAACGTGGCTACACCCAACCTCGCCCGGCCCAATTTGACGGGTGAACAGTATATGCCCGACCTGACCCGGTTGAAAATTCCCTATTTTCCATGATTTTTTGTATAAAATATAGGATTACGAGACCCAACAATTGAGTCATCCCTACCTGACAACTCAAAGTTTGGGTAGATTGTCGCGTACCCAACCTAACCAAAAGGGTCAAATTTATGTGCCAGACCCAATAAAAACCCCTGGGC
Organism: Chloranthus sessilifolius; assembly: GCA_021018995.1. NCBI lineage: Eukaryota > Viridiplantae > Streptophyta > Magnoliopsida > Chloranthales > Chloranthaceae > Chloranthus > Chloranthus sessilifolius. The sequence goes on from CM037584.1 coordinate 3,488,158, forward strand.
GGATCGTGTATCCCAACCCGTCAACGGCTCTATTTTAAACCTTCATGATTCTATGTTCATCGACTCAACTTGAAGACTCGTTACGTTTTTTAAAAAAATTTACCCGAACACGAGCTGAAGGTGACCGGTGAAAGTCATCCTTGGCATCCCACTGCGAAGTGTTGAAAACTTAAAGCCCATTAATATATTTTGATGCTAGTCAGACAAATGACACCATCGAGAAGCAAACGATAATAGGCAACAATTATTATGGCATATTTATGGTGCTCAAATTCTCCAAGTCATCTCTCAATATGAAAATGACGGCCATAGAAAGAAAATATATATCGCTTGAAACTCAGACATTTCAGGCATGGAAAAGTGGCATGGAAAAGTGACAGAGCGTACATAGGCTGATTGTTACATATGTATTGCTCAAGACAAGCTCCTCATATATCTCGATTTCAGTCATGACCGAGAATATTTTTTTTCCCTAAGATTTTACACCATGAAGGCAACACATCTGAACCCCTTATGTACCACAACTGAAACGACTAGTCCCGACCATAGGAGATTAGTAGCAACCTCCACTCACCAGTAAAGACGCGCTTTGGGTGGGGACGGCCCATACCAAAAATAAAACTTTGAAGAGAAAGGGCTACTGGTGGGACCAAGGAAGGCTCCTGGGACCAAGTGGAGCCACCCAAAGAGGACAATATCTTGACATATGACATCAGGGCGTTACAGAAACCCATCTCGAATTATTATTTTTTTCCTGAGATTTTACACCAAGACAACAAATCCAAATCCCCATGTAGCACAACTGAAAACCCATCTCGAATTTTTTATTTTACTAAGATTTTACATCATGAAGACAACGAATCTGAACTCCTCATGTAAGATAACTGAAAACCCATCTCCACTCTCAACAAAACAAACCGAAAACAAATACAGAAGTGGTATATTACAATCGCCACCTACAATATCTTATAAAAGCAGATAGCATACGGAGAAGGGTAAAACTTAAAACCATCAAAATAATCATGAACTAGGCTGCCGTGGGTATCTCATCTCTTATCAAATGGGTCACTCAATTAAAATACTACTACACAAAAAGAAATTGGATTTGTATATCAAATCAAAACAAAAAAAAATGGCAGAGTCAATCCCATATGAACGCTTAACAACTAGCAACATTTAAAACATCAGGGTAGAAATGCAATAGAAAGTTGAATCAAGAAAAAAAAAGGACGGGGTTTTGTTTTGTTTGTTTACATTATTTACCTCGAATCAAAGTTCGAGCTTGAGTTCTTCTTTCTCTTTGGAGAGAAAGTGGAGAACGTAAGGGGTGACGCGGATGACTGCAATATAGACTCCGAATATGGTGAGATGAGTCCGCAGCTGCTTGTATGCAGTCGCCTTGTCGGGCCTCCGAGGAATCGCTCCAAGAAACATTTTGCTCTCTCTCTCTCTCTCTCAAAAATCAAAATTACTACTGCTGCTGCCAAAACCCTAGCTAACCCTGCTTATTATGTTTTGGCGGCGCGTGCACGGCACGTGTTGAGGAGAAAGGGCTGCAAGTTCAGTGTACCGAACGGAACCGATACCCATTTCTTCGGTATTCGGTTATGTACACCACAGACCAGAACATAACCGAAATGAATCGGTTTCGGTTTGGTTCAAATTTTTTTAATTTGGTTTTGGTATTTTTACTATTTTCTATTTTTTATTATACTTTCTTGGTTTTTGTTTTTCGGTTTTTCTTCGATTTTCTCATCCTACCCCCTCGATTTTCAATTTTTTCCATCCTAAACTAAAATCGAACCATAATCGGTTCGGTTTGATTCAATTTTTTTGGGTTTTCAATTCAGTTTGGTACCGTCAATTTCAGGATTCGGTTCAAAGCTTGCATCCCTTAATGCTACTAACCCCACAAAATACCAAGTATCTCCAATAACCACAGCTGAAAATCATTGAATGCTTTTATTGATATGATGGATACCACTTTTCGTCCCAATGAGATTGTGAATTCCAGCTTCACAAAATGGAACTTGAACTAAATTCACTAAGCACACATCCTGAAAAGTTATATGAAAATCAAGTCTTATATATGCATGTCATGTTCATGTTATTTTTGAGATGTGTGTCATGTCATGTGAGATCAAAATCTGATGGTCTAAGACAAAAATTAATCTTCATCATCTAATTAAAAACAATCAATAAATTCCAATTATAGTTAGTAGCAAATGGATTGGCTTAGGGTCAATCCTCGACCCAATCAAGGTGCACGGTGCACCCTTAATTTTAAAATCCTAGTATCATTACTACACCACCTTAGATTACAACCCCTAACTTAAACTAAGCAAAACTTCCTTAAGACTACTTTGAATAAGAGAATGGAGATCTTTTTCTTTCTAATCTTTCACACAATAAATCTTGAGACCATGCTACTACCCTTAAATGATCAGATTTTGAATCACGTTTGGTAGTTTGTTTTGATCATATTCACTTTTTGAGATGAGTTCACGTGGAATCAATATTTAAGAGCCAGATGATAGGTTGATGATCTCAAAATCTATTACATAGAAGATTGGTACCAAATTTATTTTGGTTCAAAGAAGTCATCAACTTTTACTTTGCTCTAAGTGTTTATAAAATGACACAATTATTAACAACCATATTTATTCTTAACAACCTATCTTAGAGTAAAAATTGTTTACTGCTTTGAATATTAAGATTGTTTTCCGCCCCAATCTTCTACTCAATAAGTCTTGAAATCATGAGTCTACCATTAAATGGTCAAATATTGATTTCATTTGGCACACATTTCAAAAAGTAATTTAAGAATCATATGTGAGGTTATATGGTAGTTTAAGGGCCACTTTTTATGATATGTGTCACATGGAATTAACATCTATCTCAAGATAGGCTGATGATCTCAAGATCTATTGTGTGGAAGATTTGAACGAAAAATAATCTTTATTGTCTGATTCAAAGTTGTCAACGGTCTTGTACATACAACCTATGATTATAAAGAAAGAATCTAGGAATACAAATAATGGTTCCCAAGCCAATATTTCACTCAGTCACAACTTACTAGTTCCTGTAAATTTCACTTTTATATTTTTTAAAACTAAGACCTAATAGTCTTACCCTTGGCACATCTCACTTTATAATAGTAAAGATATAAATGTGAGACTTATGTTCAAAGGCCCTTAATTGTTAACGCTACCTCCTTCTGGGCCGAATGGCCGTATCAAAAAAAGCATTGCTCTTTCCTAAGTAAATTTTATTTTTCCTTACATGAACTAATGGACCGTCCAAACAAAACGTGGAACCGGTTCACTACAGACTGATTCACAATTAATCAATGGAACCTTTATTTGCACCTATTGAATCTTTGAAAGTACCTAATAAACGGAATCATAAATTGCTTTGATTGAAGAGATGGACATCATTTTTTATCTCTCTTCGACACGATAGATTTTGAGATTATGAGTGTAGCATCAGACGATCAATTTTTTATTTCACGTGACACACATCTCAAAAAGTGGCCTAAAAATCAGGTTTGAACATAATGTGTGTCCTGTAATTTTTCAATTAATTTTTTCAGATGCGTAATGTAGAATCAAAAATTTATTATCTAATAGTAAACCCATGAATTAAAGCTCCATTGTATAAAAATTAAAACCAAAAATAATCTCTATCATCTAATTCAAAATAATCAATAATTTTTATTATAAGTGATCACAAGGATTTGATAAGTGCAAATAAAGGTACCCTCACTAGGGTCCCTAGAAAATTGTGTAAGCCTAATACTTACCAAACACAAAAAAAGGGGTATATAGTAGTCGAGCCCCCGAGGTCCTTCATTAGGTGCTATGTGATACTTAAAGGGCGATGTAGCAGTTGTGCCAAGGGTTCACCTCTCCCTTTTGTGTATGTTATGTATTCACACAAATGTGTGGATTGCCCTATCCACCCGAAATAGGTGGAAGCTCATTGTAGACTAACTCATACAAATTATGGTAAATCCAAAGTTATCCAAAAAGGTGTTAGATGACCATCATATCAACCATCCATATTTCCTAAGGAGAGTGAAGCATTTTTAAATCATTACGCTCCTGAGAGTAGACGGATGTGATTTGTGACACGTGGAATAAAAATTTGATTATCTAACTATTTTTAAGGGATTGCACACAGGGTCACTTTCGGAGAATGCTTGGCGCAGAGAGAGTGAAGCATTTTTAAATCATTGACCACTATTAGATCAATAGGAAAAAATACTATTAAAAAAATAAGATTTTGGGTCGAACCAAGTTGAGTCGAGTTGAGATGGTTCGGAACCAGAACTAATGACCTTAGCCAGTTATTAATGAAGTTTGAATTTTATAAAGAGAATCAATGTTTACAACCGAAGATTTTACATTTGCAGCCTATGGTTTTAATACTTTTGACCACCCGAAATCATACAGCGGATAACATTAGCTGTGACAATGTGAACCACAATTCTCAAGAGGATACCTTTATTTGCAGTCCTGAATCTTAGACGGGCACCCACACAAAAACCATTTACTCTTTTGAATCAGATAATGGAGATAGTTATCACCCTAATTTTCTTGACATTATGAGTATATCACATTTGACAGTAATTTGTCACATGATTTTTCGGTCACCTCTTTTAGATGTGTAGCATGTGGACTCAAAAATGACCATGCAATGGCACACCCATGATCTCAAGATCCGGTTTGAAAGAGTAAAAAGTGATCTTCATCCTTTAATTCAAAGCAATCAATAGCTTTTGGTATAGGTGCCCAAAAAAGATTCGGTGGGTGCTAATAAAGGTACCCTGCTCAAGAGTGAAGTACCTTATGCGTTTCGGTCTTGAGATTCGTGAAAGTCAATGCTTCAGCTAACCCTTGAGATCTTACATGGAAGATATACTCTTTGATAAGCACCTCACTTACATAACAGTCACAATATACACTAAACTTTTAACGAAAAAGGTCTTTTTCTAAAGAAAAAAAAAACGACAAATAAAAGAGAGCGCAGAAGTCAAATTCCAAAACACAAAAATACATATAGAGAGATAGAGAGAGAGAGAGAGAGAGTAATTAATACAAGGGTGTAATTAATTAAGACTCAAGCTGTCCATACCATATCCCTTGGATCTTCACCTCCTTTGGAGCCTTAGCTCCCAAATCCGTATCAGACGGCTGGATACTCTCGAAAACTCCGATCACCTCACCGGTCTCCGGCTTGGTCTTCGTCACACTAAGACTGATGGTCCCCGTGGACGACGAAGTTTCCTTAATATTCTCCTTCTTCAGCTCCTCCTCATCTCCTCTCCCACCGGCCGGCAAAGCAACCGCATTATCGTAACCAGTGGATCCACCTCTACCCTTGGGGTCCAAGAAAGATGAGCCTCGGTACGACGGAACCAAGAACTGCCCACCGAAATTATCGGGCTTACCGGACGCTACGAGCTGTTTGATAGTGAAAAGGAAAGGAACACGTTCGCCTCCGGGGAGTTGGACGGTGACGGCGGCGTAGTCGATACCGTCTTTCTCTTCGAACTTGACGGTGCCATCAGAGCAGACCTCGAATGGGCCCTCGACCTCGTCGAGAGTGTAGGTCAAGCGGGTCATCAGCTTGGTCTTCTGGAATTCGGGCGGTGAGTTCTTGGTGACCCCCTCGGCTTTGACGGTGAAGGATGTGGGTTCGAGGCATAACTTCTTCAAGCTGTATTTACCTGTTTTGAATGCGAAGGAGTCGACCCCGCCCTCGATGCTCGGGCACTGGTTCGCCGTCCCTGTGCCCTTTACTTCCATGTAGGTTTTGCTCTGTATCTCGTCGTAAGTAAGCCTCTTTGGCACACCTTCTGCGCCGGCTCCCTGCATTTTGTTTCAACCCAAGAAATCCTTAACTCAAATCCACACACATCAAACTCATAGTAAATAGGTGTTAGGCTAATGATCCATCCTCTCAGCGGAGTCGTTAGGACTCTAGCTTCTATTGGCCCTGTTACTTTTCAAAGTACAGTGTTATATGGAGGATAGATTTTATGCAGACAAAGTATAGACGACTGATGTGCCGCAATGCAATTGGCTGCAAGTGCGGTGGGACTCAATTAATAATGTATGTCGGAGCAGCTAATCATGTCGCATCTCATCAGCCTCTATCTACACTTTGTCTTCAATAAATTTGTCCTATGTTTATAATATTTCCTTTTCAAGCTTCAAAAGCAATTGAAATCACATTGAGTCAGATAAGAGCTTGAGTCATGAGCTTATGTCCCATAATTGATATTATAGGTTCATTTCCTTAGGTGCTAAAGTATTTTAACTTTGGAAAATTGTAAATGGTAGGCAGGATTGCACAAGCAAAGTGCAAGTGGCTGATGTGATGCGATGTGATTGGCTATCAGGACCTATATTGCTTGGGCCCCACTGCACTTGCAACCAATTGTGTCGCATCATGTCAAACTCCTGCACTTTGTCTACACAAAACCTGTCTGTCATGTAACACTGTCCTTAAAAATTTTAGTAAAGGTCGGATAGGGATGCAAGTTTTGAACCGAATACCGAAACCAAACCGAAAACCGATGGTCCCAAGCCAAACCGAACCATACTGAAACCTAACACAAACTGAACCGAACCCTAATTCGGTTCGGTTTGGGTGGCTCGAAAACTGAACCGAGGGGGTAGGTTGAGTAAACTGAAAAAAATAGAAAAAAAAAGAGCGAAGAAAACCGAAAAAATAGTTATTTTACTTACACCTAACCAAACCGAACCCATGCGAATCAGATTCGATTTTGGTAAAAAAAAAAAAGGACTAAACCAAACCAAATGGGTTTCGATTTGGGGTCCACCGAATTCGGTACACCGAACTTGCACTCTTATGCTGGATAATGGATTAGAGTAAATATATAAGATTCGCCAAGACGCCAACCCTGTAGAAGGTAGATGCAGAGACATTTTTGAGCCGAAAACATATTTTCATATTTTCACTGATTTAAATATATGTACGCCCCCCAAAGTTACATCCATTTACGCCAGAGATAACACTTTCATGACCCATAGTTTAGGCATCGGGCACCTAATATCAACTCCTAGTCACCAAGTAGGCGAAGGAAAATAATTTGGTAATGAGAAGTGCGCGCGGAAGTTTGAGCAAAATGGGAAAAAAATCGAGAAAAATATTTTAAAAATAAAAGTAAGATAAAGAATATAAAAAGTTAAAAAAACTTGTAACAAAATTGGCTCTTACACACAATTTAAAATGAATACTCCATCTTCTATGGACATGTATCATATGAAAACATTATTATGATTAAGGTCCATAATTTATAGATCTTTGGTGCAAAAGAGAGAAGAAAAATGATTTTTATAATCTGATTCAACATAATCAAGCCAATTTTGGAATTAGATGACGACCTTTGATTGAATTGCATCTTAGGATAGAAATTATGTTTCATACCAATCTTTCGCATCAAAAAACTTGACACCATAGCCTTCAATTAGAGGGATTAGATAGTGTTTTCACCTGACATAAATCCCTAAAATAACAAGTCTTTTATTTTAAATTGTGTGTTTGGCTAACTTTAAGTGTGCAAGTAATGGCTGTCATATTAAAAAAGACAATTTATTCACAAATACTCAAATTAATCGCGAATTTCTAATATTTGAAATGCAAATGAATCTTTAAAAAATTGTCAATAATTCATGATTAATAATGTACACCAAAATATGCAAATTTATCAAAATTTTGGCGATTTTGGTTACTTATGTACCATTTAGGATATGAGTTATGGAATATTTTCTTTATCATGTTTCTAAGGGAGGATTCCGCATAAAGGGTTTCAACCGTCGGATTCGTTCATTATTTTTTAATGTGATGATCCCACCCAAGTCATAATCGTGTCAACGACTCTAACTAAGTATTTTATTACCCAGCCCCGTCAGTCTTCTCAAAGCCCGACTTTCACAAATTTCACTGCTTCTAAAAATATGTGAAAATAAGCTTAAAATCCTACTTCATAAGCTTAAAATCCAATCATTTCTCTCAAATTTTCGGAAATAATTTACAATTGGTATTTAAGATCAAAGTTTCCCCTTTTATTTGCCCAAGTAAGTTATATACTAATTCACTCGAAAAGATATGAATTGACGGTTCACTTGTGGGTTGGGGTATTTGCAACCAAAGATTAAGTCTCAACAATTGATGGTTCCACTGTTAAACACCATGGAGATTAAGTCTCTACAATTGATGGTTCCACTGTTAAACACCATTGAGTGCCTTGAATCACACCATGGAGATTATTTTTCGTCCAAATCTTTTATAATAGATCTTGAGATCATGGCCCACTAATCAGACAGTGAGATATTAAACACATCCCCAAAAGCGACCTAAGAACCCCTTCTCATAGTACACATAATCACGACCACTTTTGAGATCTGTGCCACGTGGAATCAACACCTGACCATCTTATACCTGGGCCATAATCTCAAGATCTACTATGTAAGAGATTGGGAGGGAAAATCGACGACCATCGTTTGATTTAAAGCAATCAACGAGCTTGAATCTTTGGTTGCAAATGCGCCTACACTTTACTTGTCCTAACAATAATAAAAAAATTTATAATGAATGGCAACTTGTACTAATAATTAGTGGAATCTAATTCAAGTGTAGGTGCATCTAAATCCACAGCCAAAAACTCCATACCGCAACGACGAGGGCAGAGGTGGCGAGAGCGAAGCCAGCGATCTTGGTGGCATCGCTGCACTTCTGAGCAAACTCCTTCAGATCAGCTTGGAGCGAGCAAGTGAGCCTGGCGCCGGCTGGCTCGAAGCCGAAGGCCTTGGAAACGTGCTGAGTAGACCTTAGTTGAAAGCTGCTCCTACCCAGCTTAGTCGGCTGCATGAGCGTTGCGGCGGCTTGTAGAGACGCTGCCATATTTTTTAAATTCTAATTTTCTCCTCCCCCCCTCTCGAAGTGGGAAACAAAAACAAACGATCGCTTGGTTTGTAGGCGAATAAAATTGGGTGGTGTGCGTGTGCGACGGATAAGAGATTGGATAAGGGATTCATTCCTATAACCCTATTGGTCCCTTTAGCTATCTCACTAAGCTCTTTGTTTGCCATGTGGCACTCTGTGCGCCTTGTGTTTAAATTTCATCCGAGTAATATAATAGGGCCCGGGCCCTCTTTGACAAATACTTGATATTTGATTCCGGATGAGATAAGTGATAGGCCTTTCAATGGGCCGGGGTTGGGTTGGGCTGGATTTAGGCCCACACCCGCCTCAGATAGTCCATTTTTGAGGGTGAACCTTCGGAGGATGGGCGTAAATTGCGATCGCATGATACGTGATCTAGCATTCAAGTGCAAACCCACTCCCACGCACTCGAATGCATATTCCAATTTTCTTTAGAGTTAGCCTACAATGAGTGACCCCAATCATGGATGGTGAAGTAATTCACATGTCCGTAATACTGTATGACTACGTGCACGAGGCCACGGACTCCAATGCATTGGTGTGTCGACCGCAGTGTCACTCATAATGGGTAGACCATGTTGTAGACTAACTCTCTTATTTATGATATTAGCCCAAAAATTTATTTAGGAGTTGTAAATAATATACCGGTAATTAATGTCTCACATTATAGTGAAAATTTTACAAGCAAGTAAATGCCTCATTAATGGAAATTTACAAGAAAAAGCGAAATGATTATAAGTAAAAGCTGGTATTAGGTGGACGTGTCGTGCAACCACCTATATCAGAATGGATGGATAAGATAGTTCAAATTCAACAATGACCCTACTTATGGCGGAGATGCCTTGTCTTCTGCGGTCCGGGATCCCCGTTCCTTTAAAAAAATCTTAAAGGTCCTTTGAAGACAGTTTTTTTGCGTAACCGATCTTCATGAAGGATCCCCCAATGCCCATTTTCTAACTGACAAGCACACGCAGCTAATAAATTTTTGATTGATTTTGAAGTTTAATAAATCATTAAAGGATATTTTTATTTGCTATTATAATTTTCAATATAAAATCTATGATTGCAAATAACAATACCCACCATTAAATATTTTTTGAGCACCTATGTTTTTGCCAGGACCTTTTTACGCTCCTTGAATATCTCCTTTCTATTTCTTAGGCAGCTTTTTTTTTATCTCGGGTATCTTTAATAGTGCCCACAGAATCTTTAGACACCTACACTCAAAATCATTGATTGCTTCAGATCAGATGATGAAGATTGTGTTTCATCCCGATCTTCCACACAATGAATCTTGAGATCATGTCGCACTCATCATATGGTCAATTTTAGATTTCACATGACACATATCCCAAAAAAGTGACCCGAAAATCACATGACACACATCACGCTCAAAGGCGACTAGGGCTACATTTTTAAGATCAGTGCCATGTGGAATAAGAAACTAACCATGTGCACCACCTTGTGAGAAAGAATAGGGCAAAGCACGATCTGCATCATCTGATCCAATCATTTCCAAAGAGTAGCGCAACCAAAGATTATTGGGTGCTGGTGACATTATATCTATGGTAAGATGTTGATTCCACTTGACACACATCTTTCCACTTGCATACTTAAAATGTTGACTTTTTCTAATCAAATGTTGGAGATTATTTTTCATCCCAATCTTCAATACTGCATATCTTAAGATCATGATCCAATCATCAAAAGTTCAATTTTCATTTACAAGGATCACATTAAAGAAAACATTAACATAATTAGAGGCAAACAATAAACAGTCAGCACATGCCAAACATGGTTCTAGGATCGCTTTTGTAGATGGGTACCACATGGAAACAATATACGATCATACGACAGTAGACTTATTATGTCAAATATTGGGACAAAAAACGATCTCCATTATCTTATTCGAAGCCGTCAACAATTTAAAAGCATGAAGGAAGTCTCTTGGATTGAGATTAAAGGAACCCAAAAATAACTCTTACAAAATCTCCTGTGCTTCTTTTGCACCTATCGATGTCCATGGATTGGGTTGACTGATGCCTAATTGACCCAACCCAAAGTTTTTGTTGGGTTGGATCCCAAATTGACTTTTCAGGTTGAGTTAAGAAAGAGATCAAACCTGAACTTTGGGATAGGTTGGATACAAAAGTTCAACCTACATAACATGTGCATCCCACTAGCATAAATAGAGGGCAAAGCCCAAATTCTCTCACATGAGCGATTCACGCCTGACATGTCATTTTTAACATATTTGGAGATAATTCCTAACAAGTTGCATACATTGCAAAATGAGGGACCCCATCAAATAAATCTTGGCTCCGCCATTGAGCTTACTTTAGTCCAATATACGAGCTACCACTTTGATGGCTTGGATTGCTCAAAATATATGCCGCATGGCTTAAAAGTAGAGCAGTAATCCCTCTAGCAACGGAACATCATACTCAAGGGAGTAGATTAAAACCAGCGAGCTGCTTTCCATTATTCATCTTCATGTAGTTTTAACTTGTTCCATATATGAAACTGAGCAATTTTGAAAGTAAGCACTTGGAAGTTGGAACAAAGAAAACATGCATTCAGCTTTATAGATCCATGCTTCAAGTGGGGAAAAAAAGCATTAAGAAATATAATTTATATCTCCAAGAGATATAAATCGAGTACCATTAAATTATTCCACCTGCTGAGTGGTCGTAATTGATGGCTCATCCTTCTTTGCAGCTGAGGGAGCAGAAGTAACAGCTTCCAAAGTCTTGTAGAACTCTTCTGGGAGCGGAGCTGGTCGATGGTGAGGAACATGCTTAGGAATCGGTGCATCATTCTCAATGACCTCGCATTCGTAGTCATCTGGAACACCCCATGGATCCCATTCTACAATCCAACATTACAAACCGAAATTAATATTATGTTTCATCGATTCTACCTTTTAGCATGAGAGAACAAGGAACCATGAAACTGGTTGAGATGGTCAAGCAATTCAGACGCAGCAACAGGTTCTCAAAAACACGGAGAGAGTTGTGTTGGAGACGTAGATCAAAATTTCGGTTTTCCGGTACGTATCGTCCACCTCCAAAACCGATACATATCGGACATTACATATCGGTTCGGACAATACATACCAATATATATTTTTATATATGGACTGATACAAACAATGTATCGACCCGGTGACCTCCAAAACCGATACGTTGTCGGACGATACATATCAGTTTCGCCTGGAACCATGATTAGAGTCCAAACAACATCATTTCTAGTTCCGATAGGCAGCATCAACAGCTATCCATCTGTTTTGGCTCAGCCTGCACATGTGATGGGACTTGGGTTCGGCTGCCAGAAAGAAAAAGTGCTCAATATTTTCGTTCAAAGGAAAATTTCTTAATATGTAACATGTAGACAAGATTGTAGGAGATTACTCTTTTTTAACAGTATTCAAGACAATGTACATTGTGATTCCAAATGCCTATTAATAATTATTATTTTATAGTTACGTTTATTGATTTAATTCAGGAAAGTGAAGTTTGCGCTAGGGTCTTCGAGTTTTTTAGCCAAAAATGGGACCCCCCATAATAGCAACAAAGGTATCACACCGGTCCCATTCTTTAGGCCAATATGTATCTGCTGATTCCAATAAGTTGTTTTTTTTTTGTGACAAAAATAACTATATAAATAAAAGAATAATCAATATCGGTCAAAACTGCTACATATTGGCTGATACGCTAATACGAATCGCTGATACACAACAGTTTCGGCTGATACTGGGACTGATACCGATACCAATCTGATACAAGTATCAAACTGGTATCGGTTCTCTGCAGGATTGATACGTATCCGTATCAGCTGATACTTGAGATAAGCCACCTACATCAGAAAAACATGAAATATTAATGGCTCCTGACCGACATTTAAACACCAAATTGGTGTTTAAATGATCTCACACCACTACATTAGAGACTTTCATATTACACCGTTGAAGTGTGGTTTATGATTATGCCATGTGGCGCACATTTGTGATCAATTTAAATTGTTCAAGTGACAATCCATCATTAGAACATATTTTATCCAAAAAATCATGCCCATAACTGAACGTGAACCAACTGATTGATGAACTTTAATATCAGCCATTAAAACTAAGAATAACCGTTAATATTAGAGTCACAGATTGGACGATTCAAACCTCCCAAAAAATGTGATTTTTGGGCCCATTGCCCTTCTATTTATGATCTATCTGTTTGACAGTGTGGATTACCCACATGATAAACCATTGATGGCGTATGATCATTTAAACGCCATCCTGGTGCCTAAATGATGGTCAGGAGAGTTGGTCCCAATATTTAATAGCAATTCAGTGCTAGTACCACAAGATGACAAACTGCAGACATCCTTCAGCTTATTAGGTTGTCCTAGATGTTGACCTCCCTGTTAAAATCAGCTACAGTAGTGTCAAATAGACTAGAACCTCAACGACATCTCCTAAAGCCAAAATCCCTCCGCTAAAAAATATCCCTTCTTCCTATCCATCAGAAGACATTGAGAAGTCACCTCAATCCGGAAAGGAAAGAGGTGAGTCTGACTAAAACCAAAAGGATTCTGGTTAATATGTGAGGATGGCACACACAAATAGAAAATGTTAGTTATCTTGACAACACAGGAATAAATTGTTGGATATAGTATAAGTTGTGTGCGTTTATATGGTGCATAAAAAGTAAGTGTGGGGTATTAGTGTTAAGTATAGTGTGTAGTGTCCACATATATGTAAGTGGGTGTCTTTAGCTATATGTGGTGTCCCTAGTGATTGTAAGTGGCTCCTATATATAAGGAAACCACCTCGTGTAAGTGGCTCTTTTTGTGTCTATTGTTCTCTCTCTCCTCTCCCTCTCCTCCATCTCCATCACCCTTTCCCATAAACCCTAAATGGGTATTCTCCTCTTTAGTTCCTTTATTATATCAGTCAATTAGTTTTAACATAAACAATTTCACAATTGAAGGCAGATAATATAACTCTCCAGCTATTCTTTCGAACCTTGATTCATGGAGCCGGACATTGTGGCTGCCACAAGAGATGGCAAACTAGAAACCTAGATCCAAATGAATAATTACTAGGATGGTGTCTCAAAAAACATAATGGTCTGAACTCTGTGGTGAGTATCAGAAATCGGTGTTTTTCAGAAGTCTGTGTAACTCAATAATCATATAGTGTTACCCAGAATCTGCCTTTGGGAATCCAGACTTCCGAGTAACGTTACTGCAAGTCGATATATATTCAACACTTAGTTCAAACAAGATAGGCAAATTAACCATTTTATCCAATGTCTCGTAAAGTCCTCAATTTGCATGCAAGATGACATCAATGTCACACACGTGAAGCCAACTTAGGAATGGTGAACTTTAAAATCCTCGCTTAGAGGGTTAAAACCAAAAATGAGAAGAAAAATAATTGTCAAAGAACCATAAAAATAATTGTCCGACGAATTAGAATCGTACATGGCCGCTCCAAAAAAAAAAGAATAGCACGTCCCAGTGAATGCCAGCCAAGGAGTGTTCCATCTTCCATGGGAAGGCATGAAGCAACCCTGGTTTTCACCTCACTTCGACTTGTCGACCATATTAAAAGAGTTGAATGTTTTGACCAGGAAGACCACGGTCACACCTCTGACCTCATGTTTGAGGCCTCATGCCCTCTTATTATGATATATATCATCTACTGATAAAGGTATATTTGTAAATGTACATGTATACATATATATTTATCATATATGCTTGATCTGTCTGCCCAATCAAACCAATGGTTATAAATTGCAATTAATCCAAAAACAGGTGAATTGATTATCAGTAGAGATGTTGAATTCATTGAAGATGAAGCATGGAAGTAGTCTGCGAAAGAAAGACATAGATGATGAAGAGTATGAAAAAAAGTTTGAGCTTCCAATTCATCTAGCGATTTTCCATCGAGCCCGTCAAGTGGTTCTATATCATCATCTTCATTACCTTCTTAAGAGGAGCCTTTGGTCCTAAGTGTTCTCATATTGTGCCAGTGCGTCTTCAAGATTTTGCATTAAGTAATGATAAATTGATAATGATGTTTCTGATAAAGAATTAGTTAATTTTGCATTGTTTGCATATTGTGATCCTATAAGTTATGAGGAAGCTACACTTAAAGATGGTTGAGGTCAAGCTATGGAATGAAGAAATTTGTTCCGTAGAGAAGAATAATACATGGAAACTTACCACAGTTCATGAAGGAAACCAAGGAATTGGTGTCAAGTGAGTTTACAAAACAAAGTATAAGCCCAATAGAGAAGTGGATCGACTAAAAGCAAGGTTGGTTGCAAATGTTAGAACTAAAAATAATAAACAATGTACCTCAATCATGCACCATCATAACCACATAAAATTCAAAACTCAAAAACACCACATAAATTTAATATGAAAATAAAATCCACTATTTAAAGGATAAAGGCAAACTCCATACGAGACAAAATCAATAAAGACCAAAGAGAAAGGACAATAACTTTTACAACTCAAATAATAAAAATAATTCTCTCTTTAAAACATACCCCAACTTGATGGTAAAAGTTGAAGTAGAATTAAGACTTTTCATATTATATGGACTTAGTTGTAAACCAAGTAAGTTGCACAACTCTAACTATGCTAGTATACTAACCACTAACATCTACAAATATTATCTGATGCTAAATTAAAATCAAATTAAAAATTCTAGTTTAAACCTAACTATATTTCTAACAGCCTCCCTTAAACTAGGATTTTCATCTCTATCAAATTCTTCAACTTATTGAAGACTTCAAGTTTTAGCGGCTTCGTGAAAATATTTGTGACTTGATCTTCAGACTTGCAATAACCAATCTCTATCTCACGATCTTTCACCAAATCACGAATGTAGTGAAACTTGATATCGATGTGTTTGCTTCTCCCATGAAAAACCGAATTCTTCATTAATTCTGTCGTCGACTTGTTATCGCAAAAAAATTCGTAGGATCCTCTTTCTTGTGATTCAACTTACTAAGCATCCTTCGTAACCACACCGCTTAGCATGCACTATGAGTGGCTACAATATACTCGAAATGCTTTTCCGTTCTGTAACATAACTTACCCAATCACTATCTGTATATCCAACCAGCTCGCTACTACTTGTTGACGAATAGCAAATACCCAGATTTTGTGTACCTTTGATGTACCTCAAAATTCGTTTTGCAGCTTGTTAATGAGATTGCCTGAGAGTCTCCATAAACTGGTTGATAATTCTCATTCCAAAAACTATATCCGGCATAGTAGAAGTCAAATACCTAAGACTTCCTACTAGCCTCTTGAAATAAGTGGAATTAACATATTCACCACTACCATCTCTATCCAAACTCAATCTTTCTTGCACTAGAGTGTTAATAGGCTTGCATGATTTGATCTTGAACCATTCCAAAATATCTCCAGCGTATTTCTTTTAAGAAATAAATATTTTGACTTTCGACTACATTTTTGACAGGGACGCCACATACATGGACATTGGATTCGGACCACATCATTTCTACCGGCGTCGAAAGAAGAAGCGGGGTGGAAGTCAGAATTAGGCGAAAGAGGCGAAAGATGAAAATTATGGAGAGTTGGAGGAAGAAACGATAAATTCGATCAATCAAATTTGAATCTCGATCGGTCGAAATTTTTCGATCGAACGAGATCGACAGAAATACATGTTCTGGAGTATATAATTCGATCGATTGAATTATTTACTCAATCGATCGAATTTCACTTTCGATCAATCGAATTTCTGCGGCAATATTTTGATATATGTTTTTTCGATTGATCGAGTTTCACTTTCGATCGATCGAAATTGATCGAATTTCACTTGCGATCGATCGAAATCGCACAGAGCTGTTTTAGTTGTTTTAAACTTCTAATTTCGAACTTTAAACTTTAGAGGTTTATTTGTCTTTTACTTAATATTCGTTTTAGGGTTTTCTTTTATTGTAAGACCTCCTATATAAGGTCATTAAGCTAAACAATGTGGTTAGTTGATTGATTATTTGAATGCTTTTATGCTTGAATAATCGTTGCTTGAGATGGGTTTGGTGTGAGGCCAAGGGAGTGATTCCCAAAGTCTTTGTTATCTTCTCTATTCTATTTGCTATCTCTCGATCTGTGTTTGCTTCCCCTACACAGTAGCCTAATTGTTCCCTTTCGATCCCACAACCTTCAACCTTTTGAAAGCCTAAATCAAATAAAGCCAATACCCTTTTCCTGACCATAAATCGATCCGAAACCCATAAACCTTTTACCCAAAACCAACACCTATTACACACCATAATTTAATTCTGCAACCCTGGTTCGAGCCGTGAATCTACATCAAACGAAACGAACGCCCATGCCTGGAAAAGCCAAAGTCCTATCTCTAAGCCGATCTCACCTCAACTCTAAAAGTACTTGCGCATCGGATTGGACCCTATCCGGATCTCGTGCGATCTACCC
Source organism: Chloranthus sessilifolius (assembly GCA_021018995.1). Taxonomy (NCBI): domain Eukaryota; kingdom Viridiplantae; phylum Streptophyta; class Magnoliopsida; order Chloranthales; family Chloranthaceae; genus Chloranthus; species Chloranthus sessilifolius. The sequence continues at coordinate 3,505,606 of CM037584.1, forward strand.
ATCACAATTCTCCAAACCCTAAGGTATCAAAGATAATTTTGCGATTAGATTTGTGTTAATTTATTTAATTTCGGCAAAATCATATTCACGCATTCTAGGGTCGTTGTCCCGCATTAGTTTTGGTATCAGAGCCCTAGGTTTTTCCAGGTTAGGGCATCTTTGCTTGTCATATTTATTTTCTTGCATAGCTTCCTTTTTGTGAGTTCATATTGCATTCCATATTAGAACCCTAATAGACCTTATGATCACCATGGCTTCAGATGAGGTTCTTGATACTCTTAGAACTATGCGAGAAGAATTGGGTGCGATTAATGCACGTCTGAATACCATAGAGCAGGCCCAAACATCCCTAGGATTTGGTAATGATAGATTACGTAATCGAATCAACCAACTGGAAGCGATGGGTGGACTTGAAAATCAACACCAAGAGCATGAGGGTCATTACTTTGAATGTAATGGTCGCCAAGACAACCGAAATCGTAGGAATCATTGTAGAGATGACTATGACTCCGAAGTTCAACTCCTCAAGAACGTCCGAGTTGAGATTCCGACTTTCGATGGAAGAATGGACCCTACTGTCTTCCTCGATTGGCTTTCCAACATGGACCAACACTTTGATTGGTATGCCATGAATGACGACCGCTATGCTAGACTCCGCTAAAATGAAGTTGGCTGGCCAAGCTCGGCTTTTCCGCTCAATGTTGAGCGACATTAGGTGAACGCGTTGTCCTCCCATTACCGCTGGGACGCATATGAAGGAACGACTTATTAAGAAGTATGTTCCTTTATCATACCACCAACGCCTCCTTGATCAGTGGCGGAATTTACGTTAAGGTGGTATGCCCGTTACCGATTACATTGCCAAATTTGAAGAATTCATGATGAGGGCCATAGTATCTAAGACCCCAAATCACTTTCTAGATTCCGACCGGATTAATTTGATTTGCAAAAATAGTTGATTTCTCACCCCGTTGAAACTCTTGAAAGATGCTATGCCGTTGTGCAAGATCTTGAACGATATTTAAAAACTACGGTGGTGAAGAGAACTGAGTCACAATATAGTGGTCAACGATCCGGTGAGGGACGATTTAATCCTCCTCCCAAACCTACATAACCCGCCCCTACCAATTCGAGGTTTGAAAGGGGAAAATGTGTAGTCGGAGAATCCTCAAGGGTTAATTCTCAAGTAAAGTGCTATATATGTCATGGGATGGGACACTTTGCCGCCCAATGCCCTACGAAAGAACCCCAAAGGACTCTCTTCATTGAGGGAGAGGAGGATGATGGTGAGATAGTGGTTGAAGAAGAAGAATTTGAACCGGTTAGCACACCCAGTGATGAGGAGGGTGATGCTATTGGTCATGCTTTAGTTGTGAGGTGTGCCCTTGCACAGCCTCAACGGGATGAAAATGATGACTGGCGAAGGAAGAACATCTTCCACAACTTTGCCAGATTTGGTGAAAAGAATTGTAGGGTCATCGTGGATAGCTGTAGTTATACTAACGTAATATCAACTCATGCAGTATGCCGCTTAGGGCTTACACCTGAAGCCCACCCGAGACCTTATAAGATAGAATGGGTCAATTCTTCATCCATTCCCGTGTCGAAAAGGTATCATGTACTGATTCAATTGGGTTCTTATTTAGACACCTTATGGTGTGATGTGGTGCCGATGGAAGTGGGTCATATCATTTTGGGATGGCTGTGGCTCTACGACATGGACGTGACTCTTTCTGGTCAATCAAACATATGCACATTTGTACATAAGGGCAAAAAGATCACTTTACATCCTTTGCCTCTCAAAACACCATCGACCAACACAGTCGAAAAGAAGGGTGAGTCTTCTAAAGCCATTAATATTGTGAGCCCTTCTGAGTTCGAGAAAGCATCGATAGATGAGAGTGTGGTGTACGTAGTTGTCACCGTTGAGAGTGCTCCCGAGTCCGTGAGCGAGTGTCCGAAGGAGGTTAAGCCAATTCTGAAAGAGTTTACGGATGTCTTCCCTGAAGACTTACCAAACGAACACCCTCCCCTGCGTGATATCCAACACGCGATAGACTTGGTTCCTGGATCTACCTTACCGAACCTGCCCCACTATAGGTTGAATCCGTTGAGCACACCGAGATGACTCGGCAAGTCAATGAGCTCCTTCAGAAAGGGTTCATCTAAGAGAGCATGAGCCTGTGTGCCGTACCTGCCCTACTCACTCCTAAGAAAGATGGTACGTGGCGCATATGTGTGGATAGCCGTGCGATCAATAAGATTAGGGTCAAGTATCAGTTTCCCATATCAAGGCTCGATGACATGCTCGATATGATGGTTGGTGCCACTATCTTTTCAAAGATAAACGTTAAGAGTGGCTACCATTAAGTCCGCATCCACCCCGGAGATGAGTGGAAAACCGCCTTTAAGACTAAGGATAGTCTTTATGAGTGGATGGTCATGCCATTTGGGCTTTCTAACGCCCCGAGTACTTTCATGCCATTTGGGCTTTCTAACGCCCCGAGTACTTTCATGCGACTCATGACCCAAGTGTTGAGGTCGTTTCTAGGCAAATTCTTTGTTTATTTCGATGACATTTTGATCTATAGTCATGACAAGGAACAACACTTGACCCACCTTAGGTTGGTTTGTGAAACCCTCAAGGGCGAGAAGTTGTTTGCCAATCTCAAGAAGTGCACTTTCTTGCAACATTCCGTTGTCTTCTTGGGATTCATTATCTCGGCCGATGGTATGGTCGCGGACCCCGAAAAGGTTAAAGTCATTGTGGAGTGGCCCGAACCTAAGAACATACACGATGTCCGCATCTTCCATGGGTTGGCTACTTTCTATCGTCACTTCATCAGAAGCTTTAGCACTATTATGGCCCCAATCACAAATTGCATGAAAAAGGGGACTTTAAATAGGGCAAAGCAGCGACGAAAGCCTTTGTTGAGATCAAACAACGAATGAGTAATGCACCCGTCATGCGATTGCCGGACTTTTCTAAAGCCTTTGAAGTCGCATGCGACGCATCGGGTGTAGGCATAGGAGGAGTGCTTAGCCAAGAGGGTCACCCAGTGGCCTATTTTAGTGAAAAACTGAACGAGGCAAAGCAAAAATACTCCACCTATGACAAGGAGTTCTATGCGGTCATTCGAGACCGCAGGAAAATGTGTTGTTCTCTGACCATGAAGCCTTACGCTTTCTTGCTTCACAGAAGAAGTTGAACCTAAGGCATGCGAAGTGGGTCAAGTACCTTCAAGGGTTTACATTCGTATTAAAGCATAAGGTCAGTGCTGAAAACCAGGCCGTTGATGCACTTAGTCGGCGAGTGGTGACTTTGCGCACAATGAGCACCGAGGTCGTCGGGTTCGAAAGGATAAAGGCCTCGAGTGCCCAGATTTTAAGATTAAGTACACTGCTCTCCTTAGTGACCCGACCAACAGACACCATATGTACACCGTCCACAATGGGTACTTATTCAAAGGCAATCAATCCCCTTTGCACCCCTCACACTTCATTCCGTGACTTTCTCATTTGAGAGTTATATGCTGGAGGGATGGCTGGACATTTCGGGCGTAATAAAACTGTTGCGCTCATAGAAGATAGATTCTTTTGGCCTAGCCTAATGAGAGATGTCACCTGAGTCGTTAAGCATTGTCGTACTTGCCAAGTGTCAAAACAGACCAAACAAAATACCGGCTTGTACACCCCGTTCCCCGTGCCACACACACCGTGGCAAGACCTCTCTATGGATTTAGTGCTTGGACTTCCTCAGACCCCTAGGAAGCACAATTCCATTTATGTTGTAGTGGACTGATTTTCCAAGATGGCCCACTTCATTCCTTGTTCCAAAACCTCCGATGCATCTCATATTGCTAAACTATTTTTCGCGGAGGTAGTGCGTCTTCATGGGTTGCCTAAAACCATTGTGTCTGATAGGGATGTTAAATTTACTAGCTATTTTTGGAAGACCCTTTGGCACATGATGGGCACATTGCTCCAATTCTCAACAGATTACCACCCTCAAACAGATAGCCAAACCGAAAGCGCAAATAGGAGCCTTGGGAATCTCCTTCGTGGTCTTGCCGGTGATCATGTTAGGACTTGGGATACCATCTTACTCACAGCTGAGTTTGCCTATAATAATTCTGTCAATAGGTCCATAGGGATGAGTCCTTTTGAGGTAGTACATGGTCATAGGCCTAGGGCCCCATTAGATTTGATCCCCATGTCTGCATCCCATAGAGTGTCAAAGTCTGCCGATGCATTTGCACAAACATATTCATAGCTTGCATGACGAAATTAAACAAAAAATTAATTCAAGCAACAATCAATATAAATTATCTGCAGATGCTCACAGGCGTTCTAAAGAATTTCACGTGGGTAATTATGTGATGGTCCGGGTTCGGCTTGAGCGGATCCCATTGGGATCCGCAAAGAAGCTCCAATCTCGAGGTGCTGGGCCTTTTAGAATTTTGGCTAAGAGTGGTCCTAATGCATACGTGCTCGAGCTTCCTCCAAGTACGGGGGTTAGTTCAACGTTCAATGTGGATGACTTGATTCCTTACTTGGGTTTCACCCCACCTCCTGAAAATTCACTCCAGCCACCTCCTAGTCCCAGCCCCAACTCAACCTTACAGCCTATACCTCTTCCTTCCCCAAGCAGATAGAGAACAGATGAAATAGAGGATATAATCAATGATCATGCTGTTGACGAAGGATTTCAGAAGTACTTGGTTAAATGGGTCGGCAAACCGGAGTCCGAAAACACTTGGACCCACGAGAATGAAGTTCGCCGCTTGAACCTCGACCTGCTGGACATCTACCACGAGCGCGTTTCATCAGTGATGAAACCTTTTTGGTCCAGGGAAATTGACGGGGACACCACATACATGGACATTGGATTCGGACCACATCGTTTCTATCGGCGTCGAAAGAAGAAGCGGGATGAAAGTCAGAATTAGGTGAAAGATGAAAATTCTGGAGAGTTGGAGGAAGAAACGATAAATTCGATCGATCGAATTTGAATCTCGATCGATCGAACTCCTTTTTCAATTGATCGAACGAGATCAACAGAAATACATGTTCTGGAGTATATAATTCGATCGATCAAATTATATACTCGATCGATCGAATTTCTGCGACGATATTTTGGTATATATTTTTTCGATCGATCGAGTTTCACTTTCGATCGATTGAAATAAATTTCGATTGATCGAATTTCACTTTCGATCGATTGAAATCGCGCAGAGCTGTTTTAGTTGTTTTAAACTTCTAATTTTAGTTGTTTTAAACTTTAGGGGTTTATTTGTCTTTTATTTAATATTCATTTTAGGGTTTTCTTTTATTGTAAGACCTCCTATATAAGGTCATTAAGCTAAACAATGTAATTAGTTGATTGATTATTTGAATGTTTTTATGTTTAAGTAATCGTTGCCTGAGATGGGTTTGGTGTGAGGCCAAGGGAGTGATTCCCAAAAGCCTTTGTTATCTTCTCTATTCTATTTGCTATCTCTCGATCTATGTTTGCTTCCCCTACACCGTAGCCAAATTGTTCCCTTTCGATCCCACAACCTTCAATCTTTTGAAAGCCTAAATCAAATAAAGTCAATACCCTTTTCCTGACCATAAACCAATCTGAAACCCACAAACCTTTTACCCAAAACCAACACCTATTACACACCATAATTTAATTCTGCAACCCTGGTTCGAGTCGTGAATCTACATCGAACCGAGATGAACGCCCAAGCCTGGAAAAGCCAGAGTCCTACCTCTAGGCCGATCTCGCCTCAACTCTAAAAGTACTTGCGCATCGAATTGGACCCTATCCGGATCTCTTGTGATCTACCCATCACAATTCTCCAAACCCTAAGGTATCAAAGATAATTTTGCGATTAGATTTGAGTTAATTTATTTAATTTCGACAAAATCTGCATTAAAATCATATTCACGCATTCTAGGGTCGTTGTCCCGCAGCAATTTCAATACCCAAAAAATAATAAAAAGACCCATATTTGCCATCTCGAATTGGCTAACCAATAACCATAGCCTCCTTGAACTCATGAAACATTTTTGAACTATTTCTCGTAAATATCAAATCATCATCATTTAAACACACAATAAACATATCATCATGTATATTAGATTTGATATATAAAGTATGCTCATACGGACACTTCTGAAGCCCATGCTCATGAAAATACGTATCAATCTGTATGTACCACACCTTAGGGGCTTGCTTCAACCTATATAATGATGTGTTCACTTTACACACCTTGTTCAATTTTCAGTACCCTTTTTCACAAACCCAAAGGTTCTTCAACATACACCTCTTGCTCAAGTACACCATTCTAAAATGCGGATTTTACACCCATTTAAAAAGTACTCTATTTTTTGTGCGGCTAATGCAATAACAATCATGCGAATGGTATCAAGTCTAGCAACGGGTGCAAAATTTTTCATAGTAACTGACATCTAATTTTTGTTTGTACCCTTTTGCTGTTAAAAATACAGTTAGATTTAAACTAGGGTTTTTAATTTGGTTTTAATTTAGTATCATATAATGTCTCTAGATGTTAGTGGTAGTACACTAGTATAGTTAGAGTTATGTAGCTTCCTTGGTTTACAAGAAAAATCTTATTTTTAGTATAACTTGATGATAAAGTTAAAGTAGAATTAGGGCTTTCCATATTTAGAATTGTTTAAAGGTGTGAAGCCCGAGTAGGTTTTAGAGTGAGAATTATTTTTTATTATTAGAGTTGCAAAAGTTATTGTCATTTCTCTTTTGTCTCTTATGGAATTTGTCTTTATCCTTTACATAGTAGATTTTATATTCATATTAAATTTATATGGTGTTTTTGAATTTTGAATTTTATCTTATTATCGACGATGCACAATCGAAGTACGTTGTTTATTATTTTTAATTCTAGCAAGTGGTATCAGAACTTAATAGCATTGATTGAGAACAATTTAACCTCGGCCCCTCCCAACTAGACCTCCTAGTATGTATGCTTTTTCATGAATATAATATAAATATTGACTTATATATATATATATATATATATATATATATATATATATATATAAAGATATATATATATAGAGAGAGAGAGAGAGAAAGAGAGAGAGGTTCGGACAATGCGTTCGAACGCACGGTTCATCCGTGCGTTCGAACGCACTGGACTCCATGTGGCACCCATCTAAGGGATTGGGTGCCAAGGTGCGTTTCCCAAGGTAGATTAGGTCCATCCAAAAAAATAATTAAAAAGGGTATTTATCCACCATTCAAATGTTGGTCAAAGGTACAAAATTTCAATGCACCAAGTTCAAGTGGCAGATGGGAAACTTTGACTTATGTTTTCGAAGGGGAAATGGTCCAAAAAATATTTTTGTCCTAAAGGATAGGTGTAACTAGCGTTCGAATGCATGGGTCATGTCGTGCGTTCGAATGCGTATTCCCATTCTCCATATTATATATATATATATATATATATATATATATATATATATATATATATAATGGAATTCAAGAGTCCCCAAAAAGGGAATTCCCAAATTGGAAGTCTTAAAGAAAAGGGGAAGAGAGAGAGAGAGAGAGAGAGACAAATAAGGCCTCTCTTTCTATTTTAGATGTTTTGAGTCCCAAAGGGACTCTACCCAAATATTGACCTCTTTTCTCTCCATTAGATGTATATACACACACACACATTCTTCTTCAGAGTATCCAGAAAACATATGTAGAACTCCATATTAAAGCCATTAGAGCCCAGGGTTTTATCATTACACAACCTGAAAATTTCAAATCTTATCTCCCCTTGGAATTCTCCATCCAAGCCAAGACAACCCTCTTTCGATAACGCTTCAAACTCCAGCCCATCCAGCATGGGTCTATCCCACCCCTCATCTCTATACAAATCTAAAATCTTCATGGAGTCGAACAATTTCCTCTTCTAACTCTGCCTGATCCTCAATTCCGCTACCATCACCACCAAGTATTGGATAGTATTTATCATCATGCCAATATTGGCGATGAGATGAAAAAAAACTTCATACTTTTATCCCCACTTTGACCTATCTCATGCACTAAATTTGGATAGCCTTCTCCCTATGGAGTATGACCCATCTGCTTCAATCACCAAGTTATCCCCCCCCCCCCCTTTTCTCTGAAAGCTTGATCAATCAACCTGAAGCTTCTAATAACTCCGCAAACCCATCCGCTTCGATCACCAAGTTATTCCCCCCTTTTCCATGAATTCCATCTAATCACATTGACCACCACAGCAACCCCCCCACCCCAATCACTATCCATTTATTTAATGACCATCCACAAAGAACAATCCGGCCTTTTTTATTTAATGACTTCCAACAAAGATCCATTTCAAACAGTAAATGATTTCACCTGAAGTCCCCCACAGAATTAATACTCGCCCACTCCCACTTGTTACCAGGCAAGATACTCCTGATTTTCGCCCTATGTGTTTCCCCCCATTCAGTTTCTTAGTCAGTAAATCCCTAGTAGCAAGAACCTTCTACTTAGCGTGCCACTCCTGCTTCAGAATCCCGATCCCACTCCTGACCATAAAATTATTCAATTTTAAGCTTTTGATGACGCTCCCGCTTCCAACCTACACACACTTCCTGCCGCTTCATGCAGCTAACAGTAAACCACCCAAGGCTTCACCTCAGCCAAACCAAAAAAAGCCTTAACCGACGCCCTTGTTTTAAGTCCCACATGCCTCTAGCATTCCAAGACAAAAGCTTCATTAAAAAGCAGAACACCCAAAACAAATCCGAAGGAACCCGCTTCACTTCTTACCATGACGACAACAATCATAGTTTATACCCCACTCAAGAATCTGCAACTCTCTCTTCTTATTTTTCGTGTTTGTAGTCGCACTCTCCTCCTTTATTCCTTCACGAGTAACAAAAATGGCTCTTAGACTACTATCCACACCTCGGTGCTCCACTCAAGCCTCCTTGGAGATTGGTTATTAATTTTTCAAGAATTTCTTCACTCACTCTAGAATTCAGCATCTCCTCACTACTTGTAGACTCAGACTCATTGTCAGTCTCCACACTTTAGAGAAACAGATTCCCCAAAATTAACAACTTCAATCCCTCAACCACTAATTTTATATTGAATAGACTGTAGTGAAGCCGCTGAATCCGCTGCTGGCCCCTCCATCCCAGTTCTATCTTCCACCCACCTTTGTCCTCCAATAACTCTACCATGATTTCCAAGTCTAAATCAGAGCTGCCAGCAACACCATCTCACGGTAATTCTAGCATTGATCCATTTTCCCCATTATCAAACCTCCGAGAAACAAACTGACCTCTTTATCTGTATCGCGGCAACCCCTACAAAACAAATCCTGATATATGCAAATAAGACGAAATCTAATTTATTGGAACACAACATAAAAAGAAATTACCCAGAGCGCATGTATCCATCCTCAGAAACCGAGAAAAACATGTGGGATAGGAAGGGGAGTCGTTGATCTCCGGAAACGAGAGTTGTAGCTGTTTAGAACCCGCTAAAAGGGCATTGGAGCACCACCCACAAAGGGCCCACTCAACCACTTAGAGCCTCAATAGGGCCAGCCCTATTTGCAAAAAGGTCCTGATCCAGCATGGTGTATGCCCTCTCTTGACCTCAAATGATGCTGGATCTGCAGCCCTCTTTTGCGCCATAACATCCCCCATATGGACTTCAGTGGACCCAAAAGACCCGTCCCGCCCCACCCATGACCACCTCCAAACTTACTTACCGCCTCACATTACAAGCCCATGCCTTCTTTAGAAATCAACGCAGAGTTCAGCTATTTGGAAATCAGTGTATGGATGAAACATATATCCCCAACACCTGAAACCTCATAGTCCCCCCCCCCCCCAATTCTGCCCTCATCCAGCCCGAGCCGTCACGCGTCCCCCCTCATTTTTAAACCCAGTCAACGACCTCTCCAGAGAAACATCCAGGTCGTCCGTTGGTATTCTCTAGCTCACGTGCCTATCCACCTCCATTGGACCATTCTCCTTATGATCTAAATAAATGCTTGTGTCTCACGCCTAAAATCGCTAACCATTGTCCTCGAATCTTCTAAATCAGGTTTGAGAACCCTAATACTTCCATCTAGCATTTCGAACTCAAGACACCGATCACAACATTGAACCAGATCACTTTCAATCATGATCGTTCACAACACGCCATCCAGAAAATCCCCCTTACCCAAAAACAAATGAAGAGAGTTTAATCGTCTCAGCTTCCTGCTCAGTTGCACTAACCCTATTACTCATACGACCATTTCCTTCCTCTGAGAACTGTGGCAGTGCACCCCTGACACTACCAGCCTTCCCATCTCCATCACATAGACCAGATGTCACATGAAATTCTATGGTCCATTTTGGATTATCTTATTGATCATCCAGAAGCAATCAACTAGGTAATTTCTAAAACCTGTTTGAACTTTGAAGCTCTTAATCATATGATAGATATGGTTGAGAAATCTAATTTAGATATTGACTTCATGAACCACATGGTACCACTAGATGAAAAGGCAATGCCACGTGTACAGATTCAATGACCAATCCATGGGGAGGTCGGTTACCCTATACATTTCCATATCTCTTGCCACCATGCATCTCAGTGCGATCTCCAAGACCGGAATTCGTTCATCAAAAGATTGTCACCTCAAGAATCGTCTCAACATCTTCTTGAGCCATTCTCACCTCATCATTTCCCGACCCTCTGTCACTATGAACCAAACCGTCGTCGTTTACCTTTCCGACGACTATCAGCTGAATGAGATCCAGCATTTTAATCGGAAGTGCCCCCCAAATCAACCTAAAATCCCCTTGGAGCAATAACTCAACTTAGATTATGAACAGAAACCTGACCTCATTGATCAAGACCACACCCCATCACATGAAAAGGCCAAAGTGATCCACTAAAACAAGAATTCTATCGAACTGAGTGTATGTAAGATCAGAAATTTCTCTACCAGTGCTGCTGCAGACCTTTTTTTAATATAGTTGGGATTGATCCTATGACCTAGAGGTTCAAATAAAATGCTCCTGACGATTCTGCACCTCCCTCCGAACCCTACGACGACCCCAATGGTCCTGTTCCCAGGCGACTAGTGGACCCGCAGAGGAGGGAGGCTTCATGATTTGGTGCCCCAGACTTGTGCGGCCCAATCTCCGACCTCATCACATCTTACCTGAAAGATACCAGCCATCGTGCAAATCTCACATGCTTCTTCAAAAGCATGGGCTGACCCTTATGCTCAGCATCCAAAAAAAAAAAATGTTGCTCTTCTGATAAACTCTGCCTTCACGATGAAGGTCGTGCACCCCCAACGATCGCACTGGCCTCTCTGAAGGAAATGTATGTTCTCATATTTGTTACACAATCGATGGCTCTGATAACCACCACCAAGCGAGAAGTTCTTGAGCCCATTCTAGGAAATTTCGTTTTGGGTAATATTTCAGTGGGGGTCATTTCGATTCATTTCAGATAAAATTTGGGAAATTTTGGGGATTATAAAATTTATATAAAACTGTGTATAATATTTAAAACATGAATTAAAAATATAGGAAAAAAATAAAACTCTTGAAATTTAGTTAACTGAGTAGAAATGATTGAAATTTCACCAAAAAATTTTCTTACTTGGGTAAAATTTGTCACTTTGTATGCGTCATCAGTCACTCTCTTTATCCTTATTTAGTAACTTCTCTCGGATCTAATATTCAGTGGCTCTCCACAATCAAATTTGCTTCAAGTAAGGACCCAAGATCAAAATGGTTTGTGCACGAAAACACCACCTCAATTATCCAAGATATTGGGATTCTGAAGTCTTTTCTAAAGAACCATTTCTCCATTTCATATGTATCCTGCAGTATTCGGTAATATTCTTGATTTAAGTCCACATAAAATAATTGGGGAAAGTAAGTGTCAAATGTTGTATGCCACCTTACAATGGATTATGAGATAGTCAACCGGTCCTCCCTCCTCACAAGGCATAATGCACTGATTTCGCAAAAGAAAAGCCCCTACTTTGAAGGCATTTCACCATAATGATTTTATCCCAAGACAGCCAGATAAAAACTAGGCAAATGGGGCTTAAATCTTGTCCACTGGCAGTCAATCAATGGATGCCAACAAATAAAGATATGAAATTATTTGACAAAACAAACCCACAAGATTTTCTCATTGACCCTCGATTTGGACACTGAGCCTAGCACATCTCCTACCTACCCAACAACTTGACCAAAGAACATTACCCATCCTTCAAGTTACAACGCTACCATATATTCCACACCAAATTACCCTTCTCCATATCAAATATATCTCTTACCAACACCCCTTCAACGCCGGTAGATCAGACAACCCCCAAACCCCAAAAAAAGGAGAGCTCCACCAACGATCCTTCCAAAATTTTCCATGATGCACGTCCTCAACCCTAAATCTAATACTCTTCCCAAACATTCCCCTAACCCTACAAACCACCTCTATCCATGGATCAAATCTCAAATTGTCCGATATATACCGTCCACCACAAGGTATAAAAAATCGGCCGATACCGATACGTATAGGTTTATCGGACATCTCGAATGGGTATCGGCTGATACGTTTCGGTTTCAACCGAGATGTTGAGTTTTCTTCTTCTTTTTTTTAAATAGGCCGATACGTATCGGTATTGGCTGAGTAGTATCAGTCTCAGGCAAACCAATTCCCTAGATCGATACCGATTTTGATACCTTAGTCCACCATCAATACAACGATGATACGTACCAAGTATCGTCCATAGATTGCATGTTTCAGCGATAAATGAAGATATTGATATTTATTTGGTATGGATCATTGATACATACCAAATAAATCATATATTGGTGGCCTTCTATACCGACACATAGTAGTATAGTCCGAGATTTTGAATCATGCCTATATCAACTTGATCCCTTGACCCATTAAACAACCCAACCTCCCAATCATCACACCCAAATTCTTGCCTACATGGGTACACCCGAGAGGCCAGGATCATATCCCCAATAACATTGTGCCCATCTTCTTTAATATCCAAATACCCAATCCTCCCCTCCTTTGCAAATCACACCACATCCCAATTGACCAAATTGTTTTTTTTTGCCTACTAAGAAAGGGGTTTAATAGAGTGGTGTGGCCTTAATAAGCGTGTCACGACCCCAAACTGATTAGAGATTACTCTTCCACATAGCAGTATTTGTTTTGAACCTCTCTACAATTGGATCCGACAAGCCTTTAAAAGGCTTACCAATGCATAGTGGCAAGTCAATGTACGTTGATGGCAAAGTTCCCCATCTCCAATTGACAACATCTACCACTAGTCATAGGCGCCCGTAATTCACTCTTATTCCAAAGGACCACTGTCATATTGTACATGTGATACAAATGGCTCATCTGATGGTACCTTGAAACCCACAATCAAACTCACTACCCTAGCTCGATCCAATAGTCTACTAAAGAGAATCTGCAACCATATCAAAAAGGGAAGAAAAGAGAGGATCACCTCATGATAACCCTATAAAGCTCTTGAACTTCAAGTAACCCATAGCCAGCCATTAACCAATATCGACAACCAAGCTGATGAATAACAAGTCTTCATCTACAAATGTCATTTTATAACAAAATCCATCTAGTCCACCATTTAATGAAGAAAGTGTCAAATCAACCTATTACTAGTATTATCCATGTCAACTTCTTATATACGATACTGAGATATCCCAACCTATGTCTCAACACATTCATCCACCACATCCATAATTTGACAACCATGATAAATGCCCCTTGGTTTGAGGATATAACCTTTCCCATAAATGGATTAAGACAATGTGCTAGTATCTTTAACATAATTTCCTACATGTCACCAAACAAGCTAATGGGTATAAAATCACACAACTCCATGGACCCTCAGGAATTAAAGAGATAAAGATAGAGTTAAAATATAATGCCCGTACTCGCTATAAAAGAACTAATCAAATACCTTCATCACATCCTATTTTATCAACTCTCAGAAAAAATTGATAGATTGCCAACATAAATCCTTCAGGACCCTCCCTAGCCATCTCATCAATGGAATCAAACCCCAAACCATCTAGAGTAAGCATTACCCAACCTCATTCTTATATAGGCTCTTGTAAAACTCAACTACTATTTATGAATTCCCGTTCTAATCATCGTTTTGGACACCATCAACATAAAGGCACCACATATTGTTTAGTCATCTTCTTGCAATATTATGTCATATAATTGCTTTGAATTTCTTTACTTCTCTTTATTTTTTTCTTTAACATTTTATTTTTTTAATTTTTCATTTCTTGCCATTGCATAAACAAGTCAATGACTCCAGATCATTTTTTGTAAGTCCAAATACTTGATGTGTCGGACACGGGGGCAAACATTCATTAACGGGAAGAAGTAGATAAATGATATGGCAAGCCATGTATAAATAGACCATATGCTATGTTAACCCAACTTACATAGACCATATGGAGGGAATAACATCCAAAGTACTAACGTTTGTTATTGGGTGCATAAATATAACAAAGCAAGGTCCATAAAAAGTCACATCACTAACAAGCAGATATCAACATGTACACATGTTTAATACAATCTGAATTTCCTAGAAGATCATCAATGCAATGCATTATAGATGATGCCCACCAAGGAGTCAAATCGGCTATCGGTTCATAGAGGACTGATACGAATCGGCCGATACTGATTCGGATCGGTACATTTAAAAAAAAACGGACATACACCGTGTAGCACTGTAACCATATGGTATGGTCTACGTGTGATACTTACCCGAATTTTTTAAAATGGACAAGAGAAAAGTTGTCAACTTCTCATTTGAATGGACAAGTGCCATGACAACCGAGAAAAAGCAGGCGCCCTTTTAAAAATAAAAACAGGCGTCAGAGTCCCGATTTAACGAGTAGCATTGTTCGCGCCCACGTCCCAAATCCCTTGAAAACAGTAGATTGCGTCGGATCAGATGATGGAGGTCGCGTCCACTCGGATCTTTCACACAATAGATCTTGAGATCATGGCACACCTATCCGATGGTGAGTTATTGATTCCACGTATCACATATCCCATAAAATGGCCTTAAAATCACGTTTGAGCGTGACGTGTCCATATGATTAAAGGGGCATTTTTTGGGGATCTGTGACACATTTAAGCAAACACTCATCGTTTGATAGGTGTGCTAGGATGTCAAGATCTATTTTGTGAAAGATCTGGGTGAAATATGATGTTCATCATCTGATCTGACGCAATCAACGGTGTTCAAGGGGTCTGGGACGTGGGCGCTTTTAGTAAACAAGCGAGCGCCAAAAAAGGTACCCTTCTCCTATCTCCGACGGTAACCTATAGCTTGGGACTGTCGTTGTCGCGTCATTGTGAAAGCATAGAAAAGGCACCTAAAACACAGAAGAAGCGAAAACACATATGAGCGCTGATACGTATCGGGGCCGATACATATTGGTTGGCCAGAAAACTGATACGTATCACCATTACATATTGGTATCGCCCAATATTTGATTCCTTGATGCCCACATTCTAATCACATGGATTCTCCAGCCAGCAAAAACCAAAGGACATTTCTCCCTCAAACACCCACTAACTTCAAACCGTTTCAAAAAATTGATACGTATCACCATTACATATTGGTATTGGCCAATATTTGATTCCTTGATGCCCACATTCTAATCACATGGATTCTCCAGCCAGCAAAAACCAAAGGACATTTCTCCCTCAAACACCCACTAGCTTCAAACCGTTTCAGAAAATTTCCCAATTTCTTTAGTACACAAGCATGTCAAGAATAAGTGATCAGCCATCCCATTATCTAACAAATTTCTTCATACGAAATTGAAGATCATTCCATCTCTATCTCTCAAAGCCTCATTTCACGGCACCTATCCTTCCAAACTCTAACCCCCTAACCCCACTCGAAAACTAACACCCTCATCAAATAATTTCCAAATCTTATTTGCTCCCTTCCACCAACCCAAACCTAACTTACCTCTCAGACCTCTAATGGACAACTCACCACTTTCATAATTTAACTTACTTCCACCCACAAGGATTCCCTCTCTCTACTGCTCCTCTACAGCCACTTCCAACAAGCCAAATTCATCCTTCGGATATACTCTGCCCAAGCCTTCTTCATCCTTCGAGAATTGTATTTGCACCACATTCCCATTTAACACATGCTTATCTATATCCTTTCCTTCACACAAAAAATTCCTTTGGATCTTTTCCAGCTTCTTCAAATAGTGACGTAAGGAGCAGAATTATAGAATGTGTGTGTATATCATATATATTATAGGAGTTGGTAAGGTGCAACCAGGATGTACCTTCATTTGCCTTCATGACCACCCAACTTTCACATGGAGCTTCCTGTGGCATAGAAAACATGTTTGGGTGCATTGGAGTAGAGTAAGCTTGGGTTTTTTAGATCATTTAAAAAAAAAATCAAAACTTCATCTCCACCATGCATTTTTTAGGCTTGAAATCTGGACCATTGAAATCAGTCAATGTTTGACTTTCACCTTTCTAAAATATATTTTGATTTTTTTTTAAAAATTGATCTATACAATTTATCCGAGCTCCAGATAAAACCAGATGAGTGTTTTGTGTGCCACGTGGAACTTGAGTGAACTTGGGTGCACCGTGGGCATGCACCCTATAACCAAACAAAAAAAATTCATATTTTAATTTTGGCTTAAAATAACAAAGAATTAGTATCTAACATTTCATACATACACATACTAAACATAAAATATCATAGTTAAAAATTTCATTACTTATACTAATCCTGTTATTATTATTTTGGTATCTAATCTAACTTTCTTAAACAAAAGCCCTCTCAATTGACACATTGGTGATTCCAATTTAACATGCTTAAAGCTGTAATATATGTTCAATGTTGTACACATTGTTGTAATTGCTTATAATATGTTCAATGTAATGCACCCAAAATAATAATAAAAGGGATTTCATGTTTTCAAAAATAAAATTTTCGAGCTAAATATATTTGCTTGGCATCAAAATCACGATGAATCATAAATTTCCATACAAAAATGTATTAGTAATGTATCATAATTCCATAGAGACTTCTATACAAATATATTAGTAATACATTGTTCAGCTCTTATGATGAAATGAATCATCTTGCTATTTGGATGGCATGCGATCCAGGAAAGTATGCCATCGAATACAAAATTATGTAATGGCATACTTCACTTTATGTGAAATATGTCATCGCATACTCAGTATGCAACGGTATACTGTCATAAATATGATTTTTGGGCTTTTTGTAGTGCACATTTGAGATTAATGATGTGTGCCCATTGTAACTTGTGATTGTAAAGTACTACTTTTTCGAAATTACACAAATTATAAATTGCAGTGTGTCTTTCATAAATGACAATCAATGAATCAAAATAATAAAATGTCTTTTTTTCACCTTTTGCCACATACTCTTATAGATTATGGAGTTAAACATGCGATATAATGCTAAATTGTTTCTTTAATTCTTTTCTTTTTTCTTTAAATTACTTTTCTGAAGTCTTTTTTTTTTAAATCTATTTTTAAAATTGAAAAAAAAAATCATTATGCCATGGCTTATGCAATTATGAAAATTGCATAAGACATGGGCTTTTATGCCATTGCATTGGATGGTATAAGCGATTTGACAACATTGGTTGTAAAACTTAAATGTTGCTAAGACTCACGAGACGACTCTTTTTGCTCTGTTTCCTTGATTTATGGGTTCCCAGTTTTGTATCTTGTACTACACTTAGGTAAAATATTCTAAGGTTATCATTCTTCCACTATAAAAATAGTTTAACATTTGTGTTTCTCAATTCCATCAAATTGCCTATCCTCTAAATATAATCAAATGGGCGAGCGGCCATAATCATACAATCTATGGAAATTGCATCTTTGAGACTGAAAGCGTGTCTCTAGGATTGGGAAGGTAAAAGTTGACTCATTAATTTCATCCTCCACGTGTATCATAGATTGACAAAATAGAAACTATATATATATGGGAAAGGTGAAGGTACCCAGGTAGAGTACCCTCATCGTACTCCAACATCTACATGGAGGTCCACGTAGTCACTCAAATACTGTTTTAGTGCCACATGGAGCTTCTACAGCGATCACTTTTATAAATTAAAACATGAATTCAAAGCTCAGTTTTAAAGTTAAAAGTCAAATTTTGACTGTGATTCAAGGATCTAGATTTTACGACCCAAAAAATACATGGTGGAGATGTTGTTTTAGACTTTTCTTTAAAAAATGATCTAAACAACGCTACCTTACTCCAAGTAGCAGTGCGGTGAGGGTACTCCACTTGGAGTACCTTCCCGGCTCCTATATATATATAGAAGATGGATGAATCAAGGTAGCCGGGCCTCCTTTGATCTATTCGAGAATACCCCTCTCCTTAGACTTCAACTATTTTATTCATTGATTCCCAAAAGAGATTACATCACTAATTTATAGTCTAACAAATGGAAATAACCAAAAATAACTAGATAAGCTTATACGATAGGGATGTGCAAATCTTTATTATCTTGAGAATTGATTCCATGTAAGGGAAGCTCACAAGAAGTTCATAGTATCATCGGTTCATGACACATTTCAGCTCATTTTTGTATATTTTAAGCTTCCGATGTACAATTGATCAAAATTTTAAATGGATACAAAGGATCTCCGTGCCCAAATCTAATTAATTTCGGGCATATCATAATCATAAATAATAAAAAAAGTAAAACAATTAGAAGAAAATGAAGGGTACCGATCATTTTGGCGATGAGTTTGAGCTCATCTTGGGCCTCCTCGATGAGCTCTTCAACCTGGCCGCAACCGATCTTCTTCTCAATCAGCTCCCAATCATGCTCCTCCTGGCACACCTGAAGTCGATGCTTTGTGAAGCTCTCTACCGCCTTCCGGTAACCCTCGTCTTCAGGGACCGCTTGGATCTCCTTTAGGGTTTTGCTGTAGAGAGATATCAGAACCTCCCTGGCGTTTGGCTCCACTTCCAGCCCTACGATTCCCGTCGTCTCCTTCACTCTTGCCAGCAGAGCCCCGCCAAATCTCAACCGTCGGAGGAACATCGTCTCCTCACCCTCTTTTTCCCCAAAAGAAATCACACGCCACTGTCCTCCCCTCTCCTCGTCCTTTTGCTTGCCGCTGCTGTTATTACCGCACCACTTTATGTTACAGCCACCTCTTCTACATAACGAATATTTTCGCTCACGGCCTTAACTACGTCCCGAATCTAGACATTAAACGGTAAGTATTTCCAAAAATAAACATAAATCATGTTTGATGATACGCTATGGCATGGGCGTATGGGCATACTCTTAACCGGTCTTATGCTATTCAACGTGGCACATATTTCTAAAAGCAAACATGAATCATGATGATATGTTTTGATCACATTAAATTTTTTTTTATGTGTTCTATTTGGTCGGCGGTATTGGACTAAAATTAAAACCAAATCAGTCCTAATCGTTTTAAGCCAATCGGATTTAATTCGGTTCGATTGGTTCAATCGATTTCGATTTTCCTATAAGTTTTATTTACGTATCAAAATTTTCTCAACTTTTCAATCAATTTTCCAATAAGTTATATTTTAACATTTTAGGATTTAAGAATAAACTAAAGACAATAGTAAGATTTTATATAAAAGTATATGTTTTACTTAAATGACCTTTAAATTAATCAAAACTCTCACCTATATATATATATATATATATATATATATATATATATATATATATATATATATATATATATATATATGCTTATAAACTACATTCGGTTTAGTTTGGTCAGTTTTGGCTTGGGGAGGTATGGAACCAAAACCAAATCAAACTTTTCGATATATATTTTTTTTCAAATCAAACCCAAACTGGTGCCCGTCTAAACCGGATCAAATCCGACGATTCAATCCGATTTGATCGATTTGGTCCAAAAAATGCACAGCCCTACTCATATGATTGAAGATTGTGACCAAAAATGATGGTCGGACTCAAAATAGTCAACCATTATTTTCTTTTGTTTAAGTGAAGGGGCTCTAACATAGAGGTGTGTAGTAGTAACATTAGCCTTATTTTTTTTTGTATTTTTATTTATTTTCTTTTTTTCATTATTATCTTATTATTATATAAAAGTAAATATAGTTTATATCAAATTTTATAATATCTAAAATACCCCTAACTCATATCTTAGCCGCAAGTCCAAAAAACCCCAAAAATAGAGTTCTTCCTAAAGTTTTCGAGAAGAATCAGCGCAATAGCAACAAGGAAAGAATATCTTTTCAATCCAATACAAAAAAAAAAAAGTTTTCTTTTTTTGAGTTTCTTTCAAGAAATTTTTATTCATATAAGTTTTCTTCCTGGAAATTGTTTATCTTTTATAGCCAAATTAGGTATAGAGATCGAAACTATGCAGCTATAACAAAGAAATCGACTTAATCGATCGTAGAACAAATCATCAATCATTAAATTTCACCTTTGTTTTTCAAATCTAAACAACAGATCTCAATTATATCTCGCCACCAAATCGCATCTATTCAAGTAAAAAAAAACAAAGATCAACAATTACATAAAGCTCACATCTACAATCAACAGATTTGCAAAAACAAACTATTTATCCATGAATCTGATCCTAAAAACACCTAAAAAAAACTAAATAACAAGAAAAAAACTAGAGATTAATTAATTCCATCAAGTTGAAAAGATAAATAGACAAATTGCGATCATAGATTAAAGAATCACCTGTATTCTCTCGAGATCTTCAACGAAGACAAAGAGATCGGGGTTCAGAAAAAGGTAGCCAAAAGCCGTAATCTAAGCCACTTTTATATTCCTTCTTTTCTTAACGGGCTTCGATGCCACATCTGTCGTTTATCGGATCTAGCTTTTATTTGAAAAACCCAAAATCTTACTCTCTTCATTTTTTTTTTATCTTTTTTTTCACTCAATCAGTAAAAAATCGAAGTTATTTATGGAAGCTAATTAAAAAACAAATCAGAAACTCTCTCTCTCTCTCTCTAGAAAATTTCAAGACACGTTCTCAGCTATCGATTTTTTCAAATATAAACCCTAAAAATTAGTTTTTGTTTCAAGTTTCAACTTTAAGAATTCTCAAGTTTCTCTGAATCTTTCTTCGAGAATTAAAATTTAGGATTCTCTACAAATGAAATCTAATATAGAGAGATGACAGCGGATGAGAAAATATAATATAGAGAGAGAAGGGGGAAAAGGGTCGAGAGGGTCAAGATCTCTGCCGTCTGATCTCTCGCCTCCCTCCGCCGATTGTTTCTTCGGCCGCCAAGTTGAAATACAAGTAATTCCTTTAATGGGTTTTGTCATATAGGTCTCCTGGGGAGGCTATGGGCGTGTGAGTTTGAGGTTAGATTTGGAAGAGTTGGTAAATTTGGTGGGAAAGATTGGTGGAGATGGGAGTCAGAGAGATAGTGTTGGTAAATTTGGAGACATTTTTTGAGGTTTCGATGGATTTGGAGAAATGGATCAAGGGTGATTTGGTTAGTTATTTCGTGGAGATATAACTAGCCGTTGAATTTGGAGGTGGGGCTCATGAGTTTTAGTAGGGATTTTGTCTGATAAATCAGGTGAACTAAAGTGAGGTTTGACTATTGGTAATTTGGAGTGAAGAGGAATAAATAAGGGCTGTGAATGGGTCAGGTCGGGTCATGGGAACGGGGTTATATGCACGACCCAACCTGAAAACCCAACCCGAACCAATTTAAAATCATCTGTTTTCTTCATTTTAGGAAAATTATATAAGGAGGGCAGAATTGTTGAGAAAAAGAGCAGGAGGGACCTGATGCGACGTGACTGATTGCACTGACGTGCATTAATTGAGCTATACCACAGGCATCATAAAGATTATCAAGCTTATTAAAAGTAGTTCACCCCATAATTTTATTAAGAACCAACTTAAATGTAGGGACTCCCAAAAATAGTGAAAGTCAGCTTTGACACGATGTAATGGGTGTTGTGGAACACCGCCTTATGTTATAGCCACCTCACTTTGACAAAGAAAAAAAATTGTTGGCAGCTTTAACTCAGATGATAGAAATCATTTGGGTGAAATATGAAAACCTTCATATACTCATTGCATAAGTTAGATCCATTAAGTGAAAACAGTGCCACATATCAATTATGTGTGTGTACTAATATAACATACTATATAAATTTCACTTTGAGTATTAGTACGTCTCATGGCAAGAAGTCGTCCATTTCTCTTCTCGCTGAGCCCCGAGATACAAAAAGCATTGCCCGAAATGTCTCTTCTCGTGTGATATTTCAAACTATGATTGTCATACTCGATAGATGTCTAAAAATCAAGTTTAATCATTTAACGGTCCTAAAATCTACATGTATTTGCACATGCATAAATGTGTTTTTCGAGCTCATTCCTTAAAAATGATGGATATTGGACATATTAGCCAGGTCTTAGGCAGCCATATCGGTTAATATGAGCAATATATACCTTAGTTTCACATAATTGATCTTGAGATCATGGTCCACCCATCAAACAGTTATATATTGATTCCACATGGCACACATCTCCAAAACAAACTAGGTCGTAGTAAAGGTTTGACTGTCCAGTTGATAAATGACATATGTTGACCTGACCTGGCCTAATGGTGCACCCCGACTTGACCTAATACCCGAAGGGTCAAGGGTATATGCCCAACTCAACCTAACACACCTATCCCGACTTTAACCTAAAGGGTCGAGGGTATATGTCTAACCCGACCCGACGCCTGTCCTGACCTGATTGAAAACACTTTACTTTATATAAAGATCTTTTGTGCAAAAGACGGGCACATAAAATAATCTCTATCATATGATTGAACACAGTCTACTACTTAATCAAGCAATTAAATAGTTTATTTTTATGATCATAAATTGAAGTGTAACATGCCCCAAAATGGTGTTTTAGGATAATGTAAACCATTTGATCTGTTAATTATAATATCAATCGTTGATATTATAATTATAATATGATTGAACACTTGACATGATGAGTTAGGCAATACCCAAACTTTGGCTAGAGTTTAGAAAACAAAAAAAAAAAATATTTTTTTATTAATAGATGGCATGCGATATTGCACATGATCCCAAAAAAGACACTATCTTGGAATCAGGTGTCGCATGACATATGATTTGATGTCCGAATGCATAGATTCATCCATATATCAGAACCCCCATACCTTTTCCATTTTATAAATTTATTATTATTATATGATTTTATAGAGCAACACGTGCTTTGCACGGGCATGTTTACTAGTTATTATTAAATAATTGACGAGTGTTTTTTCACCCATCCATCAATCAGATCAAAAGTTGACTTTCAAGAATCCAGTGAAATCCCAGAAAAATGGGTGTAGTCAGCAATATATCTAGTGAATCTATTGTTGAAGGGCTTGCAATGGGCCAGGTTAGAATTGTGCCGGGTCAATCTCAGCCCTGTCTTAGGCCACCCTGGCTGCCATATACTCATTCTTAGGCCGGGTCAAGTGGTCTAAGACTAGGTTGCGGGGTAAAAATTTATTTATATATATATATATATATATATAAATGTTTTGTCCTCCAATATCCTACATGGAGCTTCATGTGGCACTTATAATACTATTTTAATGTCACATGGAGTACAGGTGCATTGCTTAAATTATTTTTGAAAAAAAATAAAATTGAAAACTCATCTCTGCCATATGTTTCTTTAGCAATAAAATATGAACCGCTAAAATTAGTTCAAGTTTGACTTGTGCATTAAAAATATTTGTTTGAAATTCTTTATTTTTAAAATTGATCTAAACAACACACCTTTACTCCACGCGACACCCAAAATGTGTTTTGAATGTCACGTGAAGCTCCACATGTACCTTGGAAGACCTAACCGGTTTCATATATATATGGGAGCAGGTTCCGTCCTCTATGGGAGGATGCTCAAGTGTCCTAGATCTTGTGGAGATCAATGTGGCATCAAAAATACTATTTGGGTGCGATGGGGAGCATAAAGGAATTTTCCAAAAAAAATATCTCAAAAATTTTCTTTTTAAGATCTCTGTCAAAGTTTGACTAGTTTTAATGGTTTAAATTTCAAGGCTCAAAAAATACATTGTGGAGATGAATTTTCAATATCTTTTTCACTAAATATGATCTAAGCAATGCATCCATGTTCTGTGTGCGATTAATTTGGTATCATGCCGCCAATTAGAGATTTTCCCCAATCTTAGAGGACGAACACTTTTTCTTATATATATATATATATATAAAAGAACACTTGTAGAATGGGAACACTTTTATGTCCCCAACGACATAAACCATCATCTAATAACAAGTAACAACTCCTTGTTCTGATCAAAAAAAAAAAAAAACACAACTCCTTCTTGAATTTTCAAGGGGTTTAGGACGGGAGTGCTTTCAATAACGCATGCCGGCAAGCAAAGGTACCTCATAAAAAATTGAAAACAATTCAGAATATTTTTTAGACGGGAATTACAACTTGCACACGAGATCTGTATCGTGGCACATAATTTTAAAAAGAAAGACTTGGTATTTTGGGATATATGCCATGTGGAACACCATCTAAGTCGTTTGAAGCATGGTTCAAATTTTCGACCAATAATTTGATATCGGTTTCGGTCCTCATCGAAACGAAAATTTGAACTGAAATTTCGGTCAAAATATGTATGGAAGGGAAATGTTTGGCCGAAATTCAAATTTGCTGGTGAAATTTCGGTTTCAGTCATGCCCGAAACCACTATTTTGATCCTTGGTCTAATTGGAAGACCATGATGTAAATATCTTTGGTGAGAACAATTGGCGTGAAATGCGATCTCTATCATCTAATTCAACACAATTAATCCCATCATCCGATTAAATGCTTGACTACGGTGAATCAAACGATGGATATCATGTTTTGTGCCGATCGGTGTACTCAAATAAGACGATAGAAACCATGCTTGACTATGACGAATCAATTTCACGTGCACCGATCTCAAAAAAGTGACTCAAAAATCATGTGACACATCACGCTCAAACGTAATTTAAGGATCACTTTTTGAGCACTTTTGAATACAAAACTGACGGTCTGATGGTATACCCATGGTGTTAAGATAAATCATGTAGAAGATTGAGATGAAAATCGATCCCATCATTCGATTTAACATAGTCAACGGTCCAATGTAGGCGCTCTCAATAATTAGTAGGCGCGAAGAGATGTACCCGTCTTATTGTTAGAGAACCACTACTTGCACACAAGAAGTTGCCCCATGCACTTGAAAGAAATATTTGGTATTTCGAGGACTTGTGTCATGTGAAAACATCATCTGAGCCGTTGATTTGAAAGTTGTGATGTAAAGATCTTAGGTGCAAGAGATTGGCATGAAACACGATCTGTATCATATGATTCAATGCAGTCAAATGCCATTATCTGGTTAAACAGTTGACTCCGTTGAATCATATGATTGACATTGTGTTTTGTTCAAATTTTTTACACTAGAAATCTCTAGATCATGACCTTCCAATCAAACTTCTTAGACGATCTTTTCACATGGTACAGGCCCCCAAAAGATCAAGTCTTTCTTTTAAACTCTTGGAAGGGCTAACTTCTCGTGTGCAAGTACTGAGGGCGCTTAAACTGTAAACCTGTTGACTGCTTTGAATCAAACGATGGAGATTGGTTTTTATTCCAATCTTCCACATGACTGATCTTGGCACCATAGGAGTACCATTCGGCCATCAATTTTGTATTCCACATGGCACAAATCCCAAAAAGTGATCCTAAAATCACATTTGAGTGTGATGTGTTGCATATGATTTTTTTGTCACTTTTTGGGGATCTATGCTATGTAGAATACAAAACTAACAGTCCCTTGGTATGTCATGGTGGTAAGATTAATTATGTGAAAGATTGGAACCAAAATTGTTCTCCATCTTATGTTTCAACAGTCAACAAGTTTATAGTGTACGCACCCTCAAGAATAAAAGGTAGCTACATTAGCGTCTACAAAATTATTGAGGGTGCCTACGCTTCAAAAATTATTGACTGCTTTAAATTAGACAATGAAGATCTATTTTCATTGTAATCTTTCACTCAATGGATCTTAAGAGCATAGGCATACAATCACATGTTCAATTTTCTATTCAACTTAGCACAAAACCTAAAAAGTGACTTAAAAATCATGTAGCATACATCACGCTCAACCATGATTTTAAGGTTACTTTTTAGAATTGTATTACGCGAAAATAAAAACTGATTGTTTCCAAAAATAACAGCTTTGGGAATACACAACACAACATATACGTGAAAATGAGAAAAAAATAATAATAACAGTGTAAAAGAAACTACTACCTGAAACAGTGGTAAACACATCGACAACTGAAATCAGTCGTTTAACACCTTACAATCGCGGTTTTTCAAGAAAATGATAGGCGGGTAATTTTATAATTGTTGAAAGGGCAAACTTGTCCTTTTAACAAATATATCCTCTTTCTTTCTCTGTTACCAAACCCTAGTTCCTCATTGGTGCACGGAAGAACAAGACGATCCACTCCATAGAGCAGATCCATTTCGAGATGGAGAACGAATTGTTCTCTGTGTTGACGGCTGGTGCTTTCTACATGCACGGCGATCAGTTTAGAGATAATCGCGGTGGACGAAATCTCAGATTCGATGACTGGTGTTTTCTACATGGACAAAGGCACACTCGTGGCGGAAGGAAGCTCATATTCAAGTGAGTTTTTCAGTTTCTTCTTCGTTTTTCCCGATCTCCTTGATTTTGTAGCTTTTAAATTAATGATCATTGGAGGATTGAATCTGCCAAAGTTAGGGTTTGTAATTTCTTTGTTTTCTACTTCAGATCAATCAATTTTATCAGTTCCTGAGATCAAATTAATGTTTCTTCTTCATTTTTCCTGATTTTGTGCATGATTCGAGTGAGTTTATTAGGTTAATGTCTTAATATCGTACTTTTTCTTTGTGGTTATTCTCCAAAACATATGCAGTTTCAGTCCCACATTGGTTGGGTCTAAATCATCGCCCCTGTTTCATGTCAATCATGTCTTTCAGGTGCACACGACTGGTGTTGTAGAGCACTTTGCAACTCATGATTTGCACAGCACAACATGCTTTTAAGGTAAAATATTCAATACATTTAATTTAATTTGCTCTTGATTAATGTTCTTTGTTTTGTTAATAATTGAATTTTTTATTTGATTGCATGTTTCTTTTTTCAAATGTTACAAAAATCAAAGCCAAATCTTCAACTTATAAGAGGGCATTGACTATTTTTAAAGGTTTAAGGTTTTTTCATATTTGATTTGAGAGATTTTTTGCTATTGAGATTATAAGAACTATATTTAAGCATAGAATTGAGTGTTCATTTTGGTGTTGGCATAGAATTAGATTTGGATTTAGTGTTCATTTTGGTGCTGACATATTATATAGTTATCTACAGTTCTATATCTAATTGACTTTGCTGATGAACTTTATCCGGCATTTATCTAGGGTTTCTGATTCTCTTCTTCTTACTTTTTTTCTTTTTTTTTAATGATTTTTAGGGTTTCTGAATTTGGATTTATTTGCAGGATGATTCCTCACAAGACTACGTGTGGTGCTGCTGCGCTCGCTCATCTGAAGGCGTACAAGGGAGTTCCTGCACCGTACGATTAGATGAAGCGGATGGTGATTCCTGATGCACTTAAGTGAGTTCAATTGATATGATTTCATTTTTTTATCATCTTTATAAATTTCTTATTTTTTATAATTTTTTATTTTTTATTATATTTTAGGGTTTTGATGCTTCAGCTTGGGCACAAATACTGTCTGTTAGACCGTCTTTCTTCCGAAGTCGGATGGAATCATTATGATACCATCAAGGTGAGATTTTTATATTTTTTAATGAATGCTTTTCATTTCATGGAGGGGCATGATCCATGTGTATATGTTTATTTAGAGCATTTTTTATGTATAAATTGGTGTAGATTTGGAGTTTTATGTCATTTTCTCTTAGCATTTATATGTATATATATACATTTATGTATGTGAACAGATTATACTACTAATTCAGGAGGCTTAAATTGGTCTTTGATATCTTTTAATTTGACATGGATCCATGTTTATCTGCCATTGAATCAATGCATGATTCAATGGCAGGTTATAGTTAGATTAGTAGGGATGGGTTTACCTTGTCAATTTATTCAATTTGGCTACCAATAGGGTTGTTTATATAGAATACTCTGTGATTCACAAGCACTTCTGTTACACAACGAGGGTTTTATGTTTTTTATCTGTTATATAATAAATTCTTCTGAAGCTTCCTGAATTGAATCCCGCACATCTTTTTTTTGTTTTCATTTTTTATCAGGTATTCTTTGTATGGTCAAATAGTTGGTATTAGCACTTCTGGCACTCTTGTCAATCTCCTTCCTAGTTCTTACCAAATGGTTGATTCATGGAAGTGCCTTTTGCTTATTTGGTGCTCAACATTTTCTGGACATACTCCAATGTTGGCATTGGGAGTGTGATCCAAGTGTAGCTGTTGACACTTGGGTCAGGTACCTAATACCAACTATGTTTGCAGTACACTACTACATTTGACGATAGGTAAGATAAATTCTTAAGGTGTTTACGTGGCTGTCTTGAAAATGTGAAATCTTTTGCTACTGATTAAGAACGAAAATTGACGCCTTGAAATCTAGCACTTAATGTATAACATATAAAGAGTTCTTGTTTTTTCAGTTAATAGTCATTGTCATCTAAATGAGTTTTACATTGATCTTACATTAGATAGTATTTGAAGGATCCCTATTATGAGTTTCATTGTACATCCGTAATTGTAAGATGCACAACTCTTTCTAGGGCTGTCAGCTACCTGGTCTGCCTGTGACCCAACGCTGTTTAAAACTAGGTCGAGCATGTAGCTTGGCTAATTGGTCAGGCCAATCCTTGAAACCACTTGACTTGAAGGTTGGGTCAGCTCAGATTACTGCCTAACTGAACTCGGTTTTTTGGGTCAGGACAAGGGTCCAAAATCTCCTGACTTGTCTTTTGGCCAACTTGGCCTGACCCATTGACATTCTTAACTTTGTCTGCTATTTGATTTAAAAACCCACTGTTGATTCATTGTTTCTTTGTTGTTCTAGTCTAGATCAATGGTGTCGTTCTACATATACTTACTTAAGATGTATATCTAGAGGAGACGCTTGCAATTTTCTTCTTTCCTAGGTGCTAAATTTTGAAATATTCTGTTTTCTATCCGCTTCTCATTTGTCAGAATGTATGTTGTATGAACAAAATCTTTTAACTTCTTTTTCCCTCATTGTACTTGGCCTGAAAAAACCTTCATAACCCTTCTCACGACTTCCATCCAGGTCTTTACTGGTCTTCCTCTTCTCCTACCCCTTGGTACTCGTAGGGGTCTCAACTCTTCGCACAAGGTCTGCTTCTGGCCTCCAATGAACATGTCCAAACCTCCTCAAGCAACTCAATAATTTTTCTCCTTATAGGTATCACTCTCAAATTTTCCCTTATGTACTCATTTTGTATTTTATCCTTTCTTGAAGTTCACACATCCATCTCAGCATACAAATCTCTGCTACAAGTACTCTTTTCTTTTGTCACTTATTTGTATCCCAACATTCTGTACTATATAATGCGGCATGTCTAAATGTTGTCTTATAAAAACGTCCCTCCAATTTAAGTAGAACTCTTGGGTCCCATAATTCTCCGCTAGCTTGCCTCCATTTCATCAAACCTGCTTCAGAAGCTTCAGACTTTTGATGGTACTCTACCATCGTCTTTATTCCTTAAGTGGACCTCTATGACACACTATTTTATTGAGTGGCAATTGCGATTGAGAGCATTAGGGCATGGCCAACTATCTGTTAGTGTAATATTTGATGCAGTAAAGTATGCAAGAGTTGTGATAATTGGCTAACTTTGTATGATGATCTAAACCCTTGGTTCAAGTCATATGTTGTCCTTGGTAAGCACCAGGATTGAACACCTGAGTTAAACCCTACACTCTCAAGGGTCTCGTTATTGGGCTAAAAGCCCAATACTCGTGGAAATGCATAATTTAGACTCACATTTAACTATAGAATTGTATACTAAGTAAGAAACCCATACAATGCAAGAGACAAGAGGAAGGAAACAAAACTAAATAGGAAAAAAAACCACAAATGAAATAAAAGTGATAGAAATTTTACTTTTGTACATATCATTGTTACCATGTCCACTAGTTCTCTCAGTTCGGGTTTGTGGTTTGCCACACCCAAACGAGTCAAGTTCAATAAGGGTAGGATGTGTTTTAGATAAAATTATGTTATATTTTTTATTGTTCAAACTATTAATCTTTATTAGCTTCTTTGTTAGTTAACTTCTAGATAGCACGAGAGGCGTGGGTTCGAATCACACCAAGTAACTAACTGCATTGATGACGAATTCTGAAGTCGACGTGCTATTGTTCTTTAGAAAATACAATAAAAAATCAAATAATTTTTTTAAATATAAAAAAAATAAAATAACAAACTCGAGCAACAAAGATCAAATTAAAGGAGAACAGCCTGGATGGTTTTTAAAGTAGTACAAGGAGTTTAGGGAGATGATTATAATTGAGCGGGAGGGAGAACATTGGTGGTTCTATTTTTTTTTTCATGATTTTAAAGACATTTTATGGTCCTCATGTCGTTGCGGTCAACGTTTGGCCGCAGTCATATGGTCACCCACTTGAGTCACACATGACTCTACCGTGACTCGAGTCAGGTGATCATTACCCTATATGTATATGCTACTTGTCACATTTTTTTTCTTCCCGTGATGGCTGCCTCTTCTAGGCATTGTTGATGTCGTGATGGATTCCTCATGGCAGGGGCTAGGGCTCGAGGAAGTGCAAAGCGTTAGATTTGATTTCATGCTCTTTTTGATGGGGTTAGTTGTTTGATGGTGTTTTTGGAATTTTGATGTTGTATGACAGATTTTTCTTGTAAGCTTTGAGTATTGTGGGAGAATGCTAGCTGAAGCAAGCAGCGAACTCGTACCATTTTTTTTCCTGAAAACACTATTGAGAATGACAAATTACTCACTCAGATAAATTGATCAATTTTCATCTGATTATTGATATGAGTATGCTGGTTTTTTTCCTGTCTGCCCTTCACTTTTCCTCTAAAAATTTGTGTATACTATTATATGCTCTGGCATAGAGTTGTTATGTTTATCCGCTCCCCAATGATTTACTAAAATGCTATTACAGTAAAATAATAGTCCCTGTATTAATGAATGTGTTACAATACAGGAACTTGAGGACAAGCGGAAACAGAGAGCAACAGTTGCATACTAGAGGAGGAAGCAATTGACCAAGCTTAGGATCAAGGCAGAGAAAGCAGCCGAAGAGCAGCTCGGCCCCCAACTAGACATCCTCGCCCCATTGAAGTACTAAGGATACTCTAAGTTTTTCAATCTATTTCTTATGGACGTTTTTGTTTTGCTAAAGAGTTAGATTTTGCTATTGATTTTTGTTTCTAAGACTTCAATTTGAGGCTAAGTAAAATGGATAGAACTATGTACCTGTCGTTCATTTGATCATGTTTATGCTATTTTGAGTGAGTTTTGACGTTTAATGCTATCTTTTCTTCCTTAACTATGTTCTTCATTGACTTTTCATGTTATGTTTTTTTCTCAATTTGAGGCAGTCATAATCATAATCATAGCCTATCCCATCTATTTGAGGTGGGCTTTTTTATTGGGATAATTAGAGAAACATGCCTCAAAAACAAACTTTTTAGCAAAAAAGACCTGACTTCAAATGTTTCAGAAAAACGTGCTTTCAAGGATTTTGGAACTTCAGAAAACCATGAAAGCACTGTTTTTGAACTCTTTTGCTAAAAAGTTTGTTTTTGGAGCATTGTTTTCTAAACTGCCCTTTTTTTATTCCTAATTGCCCTCATTTCTAATTAGCTCTAAGCTCTCGGTAACTTCGCAATTCTTTGTATCCATTCTAACGGCTTCGATTCAAGTCTTCACTGATCTTCCTCTTTTCCAACAACCTTGTGTTTATAGAGTGAGTCTCAACCCTTCTTACAGGTTCTGTGCTTCTGGCCTTTGATGAAAATGTACGAACTACACACGATGTTTTTTCCTCTATGTGTCACTCTTAAAGATGTGCGTGCCAGTTTTGAGTGGTGAAAGATTAAATTCAATAGATATAATGGAAGTTGGCGCTAACCCCATTTTCCCTAAAAAAAATCTGTTTGGACACTACATAGAGCAAGATATTTTTTATATTGCATCTTATATTACTTTTTTAGTTGTTTTATTTTCTTCAAAGTTTGAACTTTTGCTATAGATGCAGGTTGTTGGGAATCGAATAAGCCTCCATCATTGCTTGTGTTAGGGAATGGTGTTTGACTTAGAGAAAGAAGCAACTCTATAACATTAATCTTGTAAAGTCCAATTCAAGGTCCAAACGCCCAAGAACAGGTCTGTAGAACCTGTATTTGATTTTTTCTTTTTTGTTCAATGTTGGCTTATCTTTTCTTTAATTGGATATTTTTCTGTTATTTTCGCGAGGGCTGAAGTATTCCTACTTGTGTAATAAAAAAAACTTAAATTTGTTGATATTGTGAACTGAGTTTGTTACTTTTGTGAAACAAAGGATGGAATGCCTAATTCAAACAAGGAAGAGACGGGTACGCGAGGATCAGACCGTATTATACATGGCAGATTTGTTTGGGATTGACAGTCCACATTTTACTAGATTTTCCTTTTTTTTTTTTAACTTTTCCCAATGCTACAGACCAGTTGAACAGCAACACCGATGATAATGTTAATATTTTGGCCATAAATAAATTTAAATGACATGATGTAGGTTTGTTGAAAAGCAAACTTGATGGAGATAATTGAACTTGGAAGGTCTGGGATATGGTCGCACCTAGTGCTAAAAATCCTTTTAAAGGATGGGTGGGTCATATGTGTTGAGCTTTATTTTTATTTTTTCTTATCTGCATTTCTCTTGCTAAAGTGGTAAAAGTATTCGAAATATTTATAAATCTTTATATCATGTGATAGTTTTAGGTAAAAAAAAAATGCTTTAGGAGTAAAGAATAATAGAAAGTTGGGCAACAGAGTGGGAGGGTAAAAAGAAAATATATATTTGGGTTTGAGTGATGCTTAGAATTTTTGAAATATATATTTTTTGATTTCTTAAATTAATGTATTATTTTTTTATTTTTTTAAAAAATTATATATATATAAACGACTGCCTAAAACCATCATTTTTCTTTTCATCTATGACTGTCGTTGTATGAGAAAAAAACGATAGTCATAATGAGTCGTAAAAAAATGGTGTGTTTTTATTTTAAAAATTACGTGTAAAAACGACAAGTCAAAACCGTTATTTATGGTCGACAGCCGAAGACAGTCATTATTTTTTTATGAAATAAACGACGGTCTAAATCTGTCGTTGAAAAATACTACTGCTTTTTCTAGGATAGCTTACTCGACGGTATATATATATATGTCGAAACAAAGCCATCACATGCTCCTCACAAGCTCACATTGGAGGGAGCGTACCATGGGTCAAAATCTCGCTTTCCCGATACGTATCGTCCGAGCTCAAAACCGATATGTATTGAACGATACATATTGGGATCGGACCATATCGGACGATACATTCAATGTATCATCTGATATTTGAATGAAGAAGAATAATACGGTACATTCAATGTACCGTATCGGTAGGGTCCGATATCGATACGTATCGGTATTGGACGAAATTTTGATCTAAAACTTAAAAGGCCTTTTGGTTGGGTGGGATCGTAGGATCCACAACCCTACGTCTTAAGTCTTAACCTGCTAGTTTATTTAAGCAAAAATGCCTTTGAAGTGTTGAAGATTCTCAATGCATGATTTTTTTTATTATTTTTTTAATTTATTTAATTATTTATTTGTTATTTTTTTTATAACTTAAGGTATTTCAATTGAGAAGTGTGCAACATTCAAACATGTGGCACTCAAATACAATTTTGGGCCCTATAGAGTCGGGTCTCGGGATCATAGTGGATTCATTATGGTTTACAATTTTCTTATATATATATATATATATAATTTTCAGATATCATTGATCTATAGTGGTCAACTGATAGAAAATGAATAACATCCATAACAACCTACTGTAAAATTTCTTCTATTATCCATATTTTTTTCTATTTAATTATTATTATTGATTAAGAAAAACGACAAAGCAACTATTAATATTTGTAACCATCCGTAGCCCTGTTAAAAGAAAACCTTGCCACCAAACTTTCGAAACCAAATTTAATAGCCTACTTAAGCTATAACACATCTGTTAACCTATTATATGTTCCCTTTTAATTTTGAGAGTACTATATAGTGTATGCTCCCTTTTAATTTGACTTGAGTTCTGAAACTGTTGATTGTTAGGTTATATTTTTGGGATGTGTGTCATATGAAAAATCATTATATGTTTCATGTAATTTGACGGCCATGATCTCGAAGTTTATATTGCAATAAAAATGGTGTCCATCGTCTGATTCAACGCAGTCAAATGTCATTCAAAATTAACAGTATGTCAAAGTTACATGGTAATAATTAATTTTAGATGACGTTTGACGGTATTGTTGTTGTTTGGTTAGCCTAGCTTTTCACCCTGATTTCAGTCACAATAGCTTTATTCATGGAAAAAACTGAAAGCCACCAAAATTGATCAACTTCCGGCATTAACGTTTGAAGGAATCTATTTTAACTGAGAGCCAAGAGCTCTTACCCAGCACCCTGGATAAATTCTACTCCACTCTTTTTT
The DNA here is from genome assembly GCA_021018995.1 of Chloranthus sessilifolius. Lineage (NCBI taxonomy): Eukaryota > Viridiplantae > Streptophyta > Magnoliopsida > Chloranthales > Chloranthaceae > Chloranthus > Chloranthus sessilifolius. The sequence goes on from CM037584.1 coordinate 3,540,504, forward strand.
TTTTCTTTTGAAAGGAAATTCTACTCCACTCTTAAAGGTTGTGCATGTTTGGCAAAATTGTTAATGAATCTTTAATGAGATAGTACAAAGTCCTAGAAAGGACCTGACAGCGCCAATCGGTCGTTCTCGGAGTCACCGTTTCTGTAATTACGAGAAATTGATCCGGGTCCATTTTGAATCCAATCTTTTCTGCTTTTTTTTTCTTTCCAAGGAGCTCCACCATCTACTTGAGAACCTGTAAACCTGTAAATATACTTTTGACTCGTTTTTAGGCCATTTTTGTGAAGTTTTAGGAAGGCTCCTTTGCCCTGCAATTAAAGGGATTAGGTGTTGCCTACACCTTAAAACTCTTCAAGAGTGCCATTCTTGTCAAAATGCATATATATAGGTATGGTAGGTTATGAAGTTTTATATTACACTCTTATTTCTAAAATGACTAGAGGGTAGAATATTAGTTTAAGATTCCTTTTACTCAAAGATCAACTAAGACCAGATTTAGAGTCCTAGTGGACCAACCCATAAATACTTTACTCAAAGATAGCCTTTCAAGCAAGGTCCACCTGGTTGAACCATATATACAACGATTGGATATGAGAGAATCTTGGCTACATGTTGATTTGTTAAATTAGAAATCGTGGAAGTCAAAATTTTGCCAAACATGATGACCAAGTATCTGGTTTGCTGAAAATTTCACCAAACGCTGACATTTTCATAGTGAAGCCCCCCTCAACTTCACGGAAATCAGTGGCACGGATGGAGTACGTCGGGCCGACGTAGTCCAATTAATTTTATTTTTTTGATAAATGAGGAATATCATATAAGAAACCGTTATTAATTTGCACACATTTTTTGTATTAATCATAGAAGTTTTCACATGTGAAAATCATTGATTGGCTTGAATCAGATGGTGATAAACATTTTTCATCCCAAACTTCCGCACAACATATTTTATGTCATAGCACACTTATCAGACACCGACGTTGATTCCACACTGTACGCATCCCCCAAAATTACTATGGTTGTGTATGGCATTGTTCTGTGGTAGCCACTGCCATAGCAAAGCTCACTTGCTTTAGCAGGTTACCATCCTCTTTGTTAACATCCTGCTACTTGTTTTAGCAAGTACCCCTTCTCCTTGATAACTCATTGTATAGCAAAATTTTATACATGATTTACCTGTTTAGCAGTTCTACCCTCTTCCCTACTCACTCATTATCAGAGAATTAGCTCTGACAAGGAGTGAGTAGAGAGAAAGGTAGAACTGCTAAACAGGTAAATCATACCCTCCTCTCTACTCACTCATTGTCAGAGCTAGTTCTATTAGCTCTAACAAGGAGTGAGTAGAAAAAAGGATAAAACTACTAAACAAATAAATTATGCATAAAATTTTGCTATGCAAGGAGTTATCAAGGAGAAGGAGTACCTGTTAAAGCAGGTAGCATAATGTTAACAAAGAGAATGGTAACCTGCTAAAGCAGGTGAGCTCTGCTACGGCAGGGGCTACCAAAGAGTAATGCCAGTCACTTTAAAGGATGTGTGCCACGTAGAATCAACATCTAACCATCTGATACCCGTGATCTTAAGATCTATTGGATAGAAGTTTGGGCCGAAAAAGATTTCCTAGGCAACGGTTTTCACGTGTGAAGACACCAGTTGAGGATACAGAATACCCACTTGCAAATATAAATATTACGTTTGGAATTACAAAATGGCAGGGGCATTGAAGTCCTTTTACTCGGTAACTCTATAAATGTGCATGTGCGACGTTGTCGGGTGGCGAATTACAGGTAAGCAGATTGGTTGTAAGTTGAGAGGGTTCATAAACGCCGTCAAAATCTAGTTGGACTCTCTTCTCTTCACGTCCTTTTGAATTTATTGCTGCGATCTAACTACCTACTTTCTTCTCCCCACCTCCACAAATTTAAATTAAATCGATTTCATCGCAAACTCGTTAACCCTACTCTCTACACAATTTCGTCTTCCTCAGGCTAATAAATCTTTTTTTTCTTTTTTGATGAATTCCTCAAGCTAATAAATCACTTCCCCATACCTCCAGATCCGTTGATCTACTTACTAAAATGGCAGTTTATACAGTAAAAGTTGAAGAATCAACAGCCGCTGAAGGCCAAAAGCCGTCGGCTGGACCTGTTTATCGGAGCATTTACGCGAAAGACGGCATCATGGAATTGCCTACCGGAATTGAATCTCCCTGGGAATTCTTCAGGTACGAATCGTTTGCAAATATTTTTCATTATTTTATCTTCAATTTGTTGGTTATAAATTTGGCCTAACCTTAACCATCGTCTCAAAGCTGACTTTCACGGATGTCAGAACCGTAGATATATATGAAAGCCTGCTTTGGACGGGAGAGAGACCCATTCAAAGAGGCTGTTTAGGGTTTTTCTTATTTTGATATTAATGTCGTTTTGTTTGTGTATCGGACTTCACTGGCGGGAATAAAACAAATAAAATTTCTGAAATAAGTTATAGCATGATTCTTAGCACCATCAAAGTTGGCAGTGCGCAATATCACCCACCGTGAATGGTTTTAACTTACTCCACAGAGGGTCACATCTTATTAGATGGTTAAAGCTAATCCGCTCAGGGAGTGTGAGTGGTGCACCACCAGAGTCTGATGGTTCTGCGACTAAAGCTGAGTGCCACAAAACCGGACATTTAATAATTTCAGTCAGTGGGCGGCAAAAGTTACGACAAACCAGTAGACGACGTATCAGAGATTTTGACTTATGGGCAATAAATAAATTATATTTTTCATAAGATTAAGGTTAATATTAAATGGTAAAGAATTAGGCTGCGTATGGCACATCTCTGCTAGATGCTAGCCCCTATTCACATGCTTTACCAGGTTCTCATCCGATCCTCTCCGCTAACACCTGATACCTGTTTTACCATAAGTCAAAGTAGGTGAACTCTCTTGTAGAAGGGACTAGCAGAGAGTTAGCCATACGTTGCCTTAATATCCAAAATAAGTGTTACTAGCAAGGATCAAAATTTCGGTTGAAATGATCGAAATGTCGGCCGAAATTATTGATTTCGGTCCCACCAAAACGATAATTTGGGACCGAAATTTCGGTCATAGAATATATGAGAGTGAAATTTTCGGTCAAATTATCGGCCGAAATTTCGGTTTCAATCCCCTCCGAAACCGAAACAAAATCCGAAATTTTGATCCTTGGTTACTAGGATTACTATAGAATCTAAAGACTGCGTTCGAGTTAGCTCATTCAGGCCAAAGTCTGCCTCTTTCATTCTTTGACTCAAAACTATTTTTATGTTTGGTAATATAGCTTTTCGCCATATTTACTCCAAGGGCACACTTGTTTCATGGTAATCCTTCCCTTAAAAGGCATATTACATGTAAAAAAATGTTGATTAGATTACATGCAAACTCCATTCATGTAATATTTTGCCGTAAAATGAACGTTCCTTTCACCGTAAATCCAACTCACAAAAACACCCTTTTAATGCTATTTTATATTATAACGAAAACAAGTCGTGTAATATTTTTGTGGGTGCTTCAAATGATCATCTTGGGCGCTAGTCGATGCTAGTTTGAAACTGAATTGTAAGTATGAAACAGATGACCGATGCTCATGATATTTTATGTGTCCCATGTTTGTATTAACACCCCTATTGGTTTGGATTTGTCACATGGAATAATGGTAACCCAATCTTTAGTGGTGTTAGATCGAACATATAAAACTCATTTTCATCGCGTCTCACACACGAGCCATTAACGGTAAACTAGGATAATTATTTGAGGATAAAGAACTAAAATCCATGCGGCAAAATGCTTCGGCTTTGGTTGGAAACCCAACCAAATTGGAAACTAAAATGATTTACCGATTGGAAACCCATCTTGCTATTGTGACTCTTGTATTTAATCATCCGAATACAATTATTTTTTACATGAAATTTACACTAAAAATTAATAATAAATAAAATAGAAGATCTCCAACTCCTTGTACGGGCTTCAGTGCCTTTAAAAAAAACCCATGGGATTCAATGCCCGCAAAAAACGAGGCTTAAAATAGATTTTTTTTCATACTTCTTAATTCCAATTCCAAAAATAAATTTTCTAATATCAGCCCTCCATCGTAGCCCTCACTCGTTCAACACCATCTACAACAGTCGCCTGCACCACTACATTATCATCCCGTCTGTAACACCAAAAATTTTAAAAACCAAATCTCATCTCTAATTCTTCTTTACTTTCTCCATGGCCAACTCACCTGATAAAAGAATACCCACATAAAAAAGACCAATTTTTTAATTACTTCTCATATTTCAATCTCTAAGGAGTCTCGTTTAATAAGAGAATAAGATTTCAATCTTATTATATTTTCAAAAAATATCATAGCTGCGATTGAGGTGTTCTTGAGGGAATCACAATGAATGGGATGTTGAACGTATAAAGAAGAAACTAATTGCCAATGATCATTGCTGCAATAAAAAGGGGCTTCACTGCTCCCGTTGAAGGACTTTTTGATAATAATATCGCTACGATTTATAGGAGGGTTGAAAGCCTTGTATAAAGAGGAATCGTTTTTGTAGCCATTTTTCTCCTGTATTATTTTAGCATTACAAGGCACAATCTTCGTAAGTAAAAAATAGTACCTGCAAAATGTTCAATATTATACACCCGTCAATTATGATGAAACGAAGGAAGCGATAAAATTTCTGACCATTGCAATGAAAACCCTTACTTTACATGTAATTTTCCTATATTACTCTTAAACAAAAACACACCCTAAGGAAAAGCTATTTTAAGTGACAAAATTGTTCTTTGCCCCTACTTTATCAGAACATATTTTACCTGCAAAGAGTTACATGTGTGAAGATATTTTTATCAATCTAATAGAAAGTAGGCAGAGAGCTACATCGGACTTTTGAATGGTAGCCGACCCCTTCCAAATGACAAGTGATACCATGGTCATCGAGTGCTTATCAAGTGCCCAATGTGATTTGAAGACCGAGATCTAATCATTTACAAGATTTGAAAAAACTAAAAAATTTATCATGTAATTCAAAATAGTCACCATCTTTAAAATAACCAAAAGTAATTTTAGAGATTCACATGTTAACCGGTCATTTTAAAATGTTTAACTGCTTTGAATCGCGTGGGGAATTTTTTTCTTTTTTCATGTAAGCTTAGATGTACCATATCTTTGTATGAGATCTTTTGACTCATACGACATAATTGATGAAATAATGTACCACGTGCCTCAATTCAATGACATGTTACAAATTGCCTTTTACAATAGGAGTTCAATATAATAATTAGAAACTGGAAATTGATGGAGTGCCCTTGTTGGTACTGTAATATCGTCTTAATTCTTAACCAATTGGATCATATCCTTCAATGTCTATACACCATCATAGATATTAAATAATATACCGTAACCTTTCCACCTACCTTCCAAAATTTTCAACGATTTTGAACAAGGTATACCCGAGTTTACGTCCTCTTACGAGCTAATCACAACCGATAATACGATGTTGTAATTTTTCTGGGAAGGCAGTCCATGTGGGAGCTTACTTAGTCAACCATAACAAAACGAGACCTATTTTAAATTTGGGTACCTCTATTATCGCCCAAGGAATCTCTGAGGGCGTTAGATTGATTGCTTTGAATAAGATGATCTAGAATATGTTTTAACCTAATTTTGTACACGATGAATTTTGAAATCATGAGCGTACCATCAAACAATCTATTTTTTTTTTACGTGATACAGATCCCAAAAAAGAGAGAGCACCTACTTACACACGAGACAAGATTCCATATGACACATCACGGTCAAACGAGATTTTTTTTTTATCTGTATTATCTGAAAAAAAAAAATAAGACCGTCTGATGCATGGGTCAAAATGCCGGCTTTCCGATACGTATCGTCTGAACTCCAAACCGATACATATCGGATGATACGTATCGGAATAATAACTTACCGGACGATACATTGAATGTATTATCCGGGCCTTCCCATATATATTGGACAATACGGTACATTGAATGTACCGTATCGTCCTACTTCAATACCGATACGTATCGGTATCAGATGATATTTTGATTCATGGTCTGATGGTACAATCATGGTATCAAGATTCATCCTGTGAAAGATTGGGGGGAAAACGGTCAAGATCGTCTCATTCAAAGCAATCAACGTGTTTCAAGGGTTTCGAAGGTGGGCGACGCCAAAATTTGTGTGGGCGTGAATGGAGGTACCCTTTTAATTTTGAGTACCTTTAAATTCGAAACGTACGCACAATGGATCTTGAGATCATGGGCATACCATCAAATGGTCAATATTTTATTTCACGTGACACATATAAAAAAAGTGACCTTAACATCAGTAGATCAGGTTGACCTAAAATGTACCCCATACCTAGTGTTTTTATAGTCGGGCATATAAACTTGACCCGTTTGGTCAGGCAATGAAGTATACGAATTGGGCATGAAGCATTCGATCCGACCTTAAGGTTGGATTGGGGTGTACCACCAGGTCTGGTTTAGATTTGTACCCTCGACCTGTCCGGTGACCAAAGTTTTAGCTCAATTAGACCAGAGTCAACCCATTGATAACCCTATGATAGATGAGGACCATAGTCAACTTTAATTGACAAAGTGGGTATGGCGATGGGCTGGGTTCCAGTAAGCCCAAACCTAGCCCAACAGATTTGGATTTGGCTCAAGCCAACCCACGACAGACTTATGATTCCAACCCCAAGCCCAAGCCTAACCCAACCTGACCCATCTATTTTTAAATTATTAATAAATCATAAAATTTAGCTCTATAAGCCAGCCGGCGGGAGAATTATGATTCCAAGCCCAACCTGCAACAAACATTTGAAGCCCAAGCCTAACCCAAGCTGATCCATCTATTTATAAATTATTAATAAATCATAAAATTTAGCTCAATATTCCTCCTAAATGAAATTTATATGATCACCATACTCGAGTAAGCATGACTCCGGCGGGTGACCGTCAGATCACTTTGTGGTCAATATTTGACGAGGCCTAAGCCCAATTACTAATAGGGTCAGCACCTTATCTTGAATCCGGCCTATACTGGGCCAGTCTGAGGCCTCTGGGCGACTGGCCACCCAAGCGATTGACACCACTAGGTTGAACATCTTTTGTTTTTTTTCCACAACACTTCAATATGAACGCTAAGTTATTAATGGAGTTCATAAATTGATACTTTGAAATTCCCTGTGAAAAGACCAGAATACCCCTATTCCCTCCCAAGTGTGTAATGAGTGGTCACGATTTTAAGGGTTATATTTAGGACTGTCAATGAGTAGATTCGAGTAAAAGTTATAACTGCCCAGTAAGAAAATCACAAATGTCCGACCGATCAAATGGTCCACTTGAGTTGACTTGACCTGAAAGCTCGATCCGACCCGACATCCAACTTGAACATCTGACCGGGTCCGGTGACAATCCCAATCTTTATAATTTTTACATGTAAAATACTGGGTCAGGTCGACTCAGACCGATCTGGAAAATGCCCGACCGGAATTTCCGGTCCGATCTCTCATGCCCAATACAACCAACGGACCAGGTTTCTGTGGTCGACCCAGTAGTATATCGGGTCGGGTATCGGGCCGACCCGTCGCATCCCTAGTTACATTCATCTCCGCTTCGAATAAAAGAACAAGTTCCTGAGTTATGACACTTTAGAGCGCTTCTGCAACTTCAATTGGAAAAAATGTGAAAAACTTCAATTGGTACTCAATTAAAGTAAGTTGAAATGTTCTATTACAATTTTTCTCTTTTCAATTTACTAAATTATCACATCCCAAAAAAGTAAAAGAAAAATTTCTACTGCATTTTGTTCTCATCTTTCAAAATTCAAAATTTCTCGAATTAGTTTTAAATTGTGGTCTATGTTTTATATTTTGCAGTGGGTCTGTTAAAAGGAGTCCTCAAAACCGAATGCTTGGTCGTCGGGAGGTTGTCGATGGAAAGGTATTAACTGAATTCAAACACACTCATTTGCAGAAAAACAGAATACCGCGGCAAATATGCCATTCGGTAACCGTTAATAACTTAAAATTGAACTGGGGTTAGTATTAACTGGATTCAATTATACCCATTTGCCAAAAGAGAGAGAAGGCTACACCAATTTGCTATGCTTTAACTAGGGGTACAAGTCCGGTTAACTGAATCGACACCACCGATTTATTTTTTATTTTTTATTTTTTTGAGTTTTCGGTTTGGTTCCGCCTGAACTGAAACCGAACCAAAATGAATTGGTTTCGGTTATTCAAATTTCCAAAAGTCAAAAAAGAAACCAAAAAAACATGGGTTCAGTTCTATGTTACTTAATTCGCTCACTCACTCAGCTAATCTCGAATTGAATACAACGAATCAAATTCGGCATAACAAGTGAATTGTCAAATTAAAAGCATAAAGAGATGATTTGAAGTTAAGATTTTATGTAATTAATAAATAATTTTAAAACTCATTGTACCCCAGCGAATTGGATTCAATTAAACCATATTCGAATCAAGCGAATCAGTGAACTAAGTAACCATCGTTCAGTTTCGTTTATTATTATTGTTATTATTATTATTATTATTTATTTTATTTATTTTTTCGATTTTGGGTCGTTTTGCTAAACCTAGCCAAACAGTTTTCAGTTTTGGCCGCCCAAAACTGTAATCAAACCGATTGGGTGTTATGACCCCTAAGTAATAAGGAATTAATTCCTGCTCCACTACTGCCTAGGCTTTGGAGTATTAGTTAGGACCTAAATATTGGGGAATTGGTTTCGGTTTTCTATACAAAACTTGCATCCCTAGCTTTAACAGTTAATAAATTGCAATAAAATTGGGTCACGTGTTTGATCATTATGGGAGAAAGAAACTAAATGGAATTGAATTTTATAGGCGGGTCAATACGTGTGGCAAACATATCAGGAGGTATATGATAAAGTCATCCAAATCGGATCTGCCATGAGAGGGCTCAATGTTAATCCTGTGAGTGCTTTGATTTATTCAGAGTTTCTTTAGTGTATGAGAAATTTAGTTTTTACTTATTTATTTTTATTTTATTTTATTTTTCCATTTCTTTTGATGGAATGTTATATTATTAATTTTTAGTTGTGTGATTGTTAGGGAAGTCATTGTGGTATATATGGATCCAACTGCCCAGAATGGATAATTGCAATGGAGGTATATTTTCATGGCTAATCTACTACACATTATGCTATACAGATTCGTCCATGTTCTAGTGCAATCTTATTGCTTGGACAGTCATATCGGCATCACTAGGGTCCAATGTGAAACACTTGCCCGCATAGGTCAAAATTTCAGATCAAACCGATACGTATCGTTCGATATATATATATCGGTTTTAGAGCAGACTGAGTCGATACATTGAATGTATCGACCCATATATTTTGGTATGTATCGGTTGATAGATACCAATGTGTCGTCCAAAACTGATGCGTACCGTCCGATAGGGATCGGTTATGGAGCTGGCAAATACTTCACCCGAAAACCGATATTGTGACCCATGCTTGCCCGACCTAGTCCTTATATATGTTACATATTATTAGTATGTATTGTATATATTTGTGGCACGTCCAATTTATAAGCATATGATTATAATCAATGTTTTTAAAGGTGAAAGGCGAAGACGTAGCGCTCATCCCTGCCGCGAGGTGAGGCATAAGCGGTGCGGAAACTAACACAATGCAGACGCTAGGGCTGAGATTAATCAGTGAAGTGATATAAATAATTGAAATACGAATTTTGTAACAAATTATCACATAAAATAGCAAGAATTCTAATTAATTAATTTTGATCTAACCCAAAACAGTGTTACTTTTCGCGTATATTCCCTATTAGATCTAGAAGACTAGGGTTCTTAACGAATGAATCTCTGACAGCTTAGGGTTTCAAATGAACTCACAAGTGGGTTCTTTCGACTCTGTGCGGAATTATCAACGAAAAATTTGAGGTATATGGATTCACAGGGCTCAAATAGACTAAATCCTGTGCTAGGACAATTGAACGATCTTTGGTTGGGTCACGGGAAGATCGACAAGCAAAACATGTGATTTAGTTTCGAATCTTAGAAATGAAATAACTGGAAAAAAATGTCCAAAATACTTACACGTAACTCGGAGATAAAAGTAGATAGAAGGGAGAGAAAAGTTGGCCTCACCCCAAACCACACGTAGAACGAAGAATCACTCTCCAAGTTGAGAGAATCACATCCTCACAGAAAACTTTGTTCAAAAGCTCTAAAGTTTGCAAAACAAATTTTCATTAATCTTCAATAATTAAATTGTGTTTATATGGCCTTTATATAGACAAACCAAAACTCTAGCTAATAAGTTTGAAATTAAAGAGTCTTAAAGCAAATAAAACACTAAAATTGGCGAGTCTCGGGCCCGTCTTACAGGACGGACGTCCGTTGCCTACGATGCGTAACAAAACAGAATGCTTCATTTCCACAAACGTCCATCCTGAAGCCACGAACGTCCGTGGATATGGAAGTCGTGGCACGGAAGTCCATGCGGCTACCCTTTCAAAATGCTCCTTTGTTTAGTCCCGAGGTTTTGTAACACTTTCACACGCTTCTTTCGCCTTTGATAGGTTACGGGTGACTGTTTAAATCGGATGCCCCCATCAGTAAGCCTTAAGGCGTAAGGCGTAAGTCTCATGATTTTTAAATACTTTAATTTTAAAAATATAATAAATTTAAAAGATATAAAAAAAATTCATTAAAAAATGATAAATAAATTGAAAAAATGTAACAAAAAATGATAAATAATTTTCTACTCATAAACTAATCAATATTCAAGGCACAAATGGCAATGAGAGGTATAAGTGACAACCATTTACCCTTGACAAAGAAGGATTCAAAATCAAAATATCTGCATGATTGCAAATGTTTGCAATATATAAGTCTTAAATCATGACTCAACTCAAAAACTAATGTTACAAGACAAAGTAAAGTTCAACAACTCATTGACCAGTTCCTTTCTCATTAACAAATAATACATTTACATTATTAAATATTAACAGAGGTATTCCTAGTCTATTTCATCCCCTAATAATCCTTTGAAAGAGTAAACTTGTGAAAAAAAATAAACTTGATTGAAAAATTAGGATAAAGGAGTGAAAATGTAAAAATTCACGTGAGGTTTAAGCCTCACTGTGCCTCACATACTCGTTACTATGCCTCATTATGCCTCACTAGGCCTCAATTACGCCTCAAGGCGAAAAGCTTACGCTACGCATCAAACGCTATTTAAAACACTGATTATAATATAAAAATATAAACTTCAAGGGGTTTGGCGTGATGACTAGGTACCTGCCTCAGGAAGCCAGAGGCCTGGGTTCGAATCCCCCCTTGAGCCCACCCTAGGGATTTATATCCCTTGCTAACCCAACATGTGATAACTTGGGTGCCCACATGCCCCTGGGATTAGTCGGGTGCTCTAAGAGGCCCGAACACCTAGGTTATCACAAATCCCCTAATAATCCTTTGCAAACCCTCAATATGAAGCTGTTATGAAGGATAGTGCTTTTCCCGAATTTGGTGTCACCAAGGTTCAAAATTTCGGACGAAACTGGTATGTATTGTCCGATACGGGTCAGTTTTGGAGGTCACCGGTATAATACTTTGAATGTATCGTACGGGTGCATTACATATATCATAGGTATGTATCGGACAATACATACTAATGCATCGTCCAGAACCGGTATGTATCGGACGATACATCTCTGTTTTGGAGCTGGATCATACCGGAAAACCGGTATTTTAAACCATGGATGTGACATCTGTGATATAAATTGCCGATATATTTTCTTGTAAATTGGTGAAGTTATTATGCTATTTGTTTGCTCAAAATAATATTAGGAAAACCAAAAGAAATCACCAATTTCATGAAAATTTCTTTGATCTAAGTCAGTCTTGATGCTACCTTTTTGTCAGAATATCGCATTGTATTGGTATGGAAAGTTCTAGTTATCAGTTGGTATTCATGTGTTTCTAAAGCTTAATGTATAATTGGTTCTTTTACAGGCTTGTAATAGCCAAGGAATCTGTTATGTGCCTCTATACGATACCCTTGGTGGGTTCTTTGTTTCATTCTTTATTTCCCTTTTCCTCACAAAGAATAGTGGTTCTTTCTGAATGCTTCTATGGAAAATATACGACACATACTGTGCTTTACATAATCTTGAAAATCGACCACGCCAAAAATCATTGATTGCTTTAAATCAGATGATGGAAATCGTGTTTCGCTCCAATCTTCCACACAAGGGATCTTGAGGCCATGAACGTACCATCGGATGGTCAGTTTTCAATTAAACATCGCACAAATCCCAAAAAAGTGGCCCTAAAGTCACGTGGTACACATCACGCTCAAACATGACTTTAGGGCCACTTTTTTAGGAGCTATGTCATGTGGAATTAAAACTTGACCGTCTGATGGTACTTTCATGGCCTCAAGGTCCCTTGTGTGGAAGATTGGAATGAAACACGATTTCCAACGTTTGATTTAAAAGAATCAATGAGTTTGGGCGTGAGTACTTTCCAAGATTCCGTGGGCGTGTTTAAAGGTAGCCTTTTGACATTACTAAGTGCATTATCATCTAGCTTTTGTATTTACTATCTGTTTTGCACATGTTTCAGGTCCTAATGCAATAGAGTTCATTATCAACCATGCTGAAGTCTCAATAGCCTTCGTTCAAGAGAACAAGATACAATCTGTATGACTTTTGTACTTACCAAGTCCTTTGTATGATGTGTAACAACCTTTCTTGGATCTAAAAGTTGGAATTTGCAAATATTACCAGTTTATGCAAAATGGTGACTTAAGCCAGATCTATTTGTACAAATACAAAATCCTTTTATTTATGCAATTTTATTTCTAGAATTACCCTCATGAAAGAACTTTTAGTCATGTTCTTCTGACATCATAGAATAGCCATATGTCTTAAATGACTGCACATTGATCATTTTTCATTGGGATTTTTACCAAAACCCATTCCAAAACCAAATATATTATGTTGATCATTTTTCAGTGGGATATTTACCAAAATCCATCCCAAAACCAAACTTATTACCAAAAACTATGTTTTTCAAAAAATTACCAAACCCCTCATACATGGGCCTGTGTACCGCATGTTGGCTCTGTGCTATTATTGATTTTCCCTTTGACGATCAGTATGATAAAAGACCAATTGGTATTTTATAAGACTGATTGCTCTTCTATAAGAACGATCAGTCTCTTATGGTCAAAGGGCAAAATGGTAATATTACAGGGTTTGCATGTCGTACACGTGCCCATGTACAAGGTTTTTGACAAATTTTTTGTATTACATTTTTGGGTGATAAGGTTGGTTTTTGGGATGGGCTTTTGTAAAACTCCTTTTTCCTTGTAACCCTCCATATTGCTCAATCTGATTTCCTTGATTTAGTAAATCTCTGTTGAAAGTCTCTAGATTGTCTATGGATAGTTGTGTTTAGCATATTCTCTGAGGTCGATAAACATCCTAGAAACTTTTTGAATAGATTATTATATTATCAAACTTAACTTTCAATGCTCGATGCCAAAAAATGAGGGAGGTATTTACTGTTAAACAGAGATTCTAAGACTCGGATCCATAATTAAAAACACCGGTTTTCCGGTAGGTATCATCCAGCTCCAAAACCGGTATGTATCGTCCGATATGTACCGGCTCCAGTCGATACATTGGTATGTATCGTCCGATACATTACCAATATCTATGTAATGTACCGGTACAATACTTAAAGTATCGTACTGGTGAGCTCTGAAACCGGTACTTATCGGAACATACGTACCGGTTTCGTTCGGAATTTTGAACCATGCTTGGGACTTTCATTTGACATTTGAGAAAAGTTTTCTAACATTGGCTTCCTCTACGTAAGGAGCTCTGATTGGTGCAGCATGTGTTTTCTTGAAGTGAGAGTTCAGGCATAATGTGGCTTATATGGTTTTTGGTTTCAATATTATAATTCAAGTACGCACTATCCTTTTTTATAATTAGCCATATACTTAATATATTGTGGAAGATTATTATGAGCAAAAGACATTTTAAAAACTAATTCTATCTTTAACATCGATCATTTATATGTTCAATAATCAATAAAAAACGTTCGTTTATTTATTCAATATAGGGATAATGGCTCCTAACCGACTTTTATACACTAACATGGTGTTTGAATGATCTTACACCATTACTTTAGACTTTTCATCTTGTACCATCAAAGTGTGGTATTTTATTATGCCACTTGGCACACATCTGTGAACAATTTCAATTGCCCAAGTGGCAATCTATCATTACAACATTTCTCAGCTAAAAAAATATGCCTATAAGAAGATGTGAACCATCCGTTTGGTGAACTTAATATCGACCATTGAAAATGAGAACAAGGGTTGACATTTGAGTTCATAGATTAGATAGTTAAAATTTCCTAATGAGTGTATTTTTGGGCACAAGTCCCTTCAATATATGGCCTATCGGTTTAATGGTATGGGTTGCCCACATCTTGAACCATTAATGGTGTATGATCATTTAAACACCAACTTGGAGTTTAATTGACGGTCAGGAGAGTCAGGTCCTATATATATTAACGTTACATCACACATTGTTGTCAATGTGATACTGATTATATCTAAGCTGAATATAAATCTTTTAATCTTTTAAGTGTTTCTTGTCATAAGTGGTAAACTCTCTGTTGTGCAGGTACTAGCATGCCTTGCAAGGTGTGCCACATATCTAAAGAGTACGTAGAAATTTAACCTTCTGTTTGAAAGCTTAAACAATAAGGTGATTTTTGAGGCTAATAAAATTTCAATCTTTCATGACTTATTCAGCAATTGTTAGTTTTGGAAAGGTTACAACTGTCCAAAAAACAGAAGCCGAGGAAGTTGGGGTATCTTGCTTTTCTTGGGAAGAGTTTGCTTTACTGGTAAGACCTTGACATCCAGTCTTCCACCTATCTTTTGCTTGGCTGCAACAGTTGAATTCATGAGCTGATGTTTTTTTTTTTTTTTGCACTTTGCCTTGTTGTATCCACTTTGCGTGAACTTAATCCCATTTTAGAATAACCCAATGTGAAGCACATTGTGTACCCTTTATACCTGTAGTCACCAAGTTGGAATTCGGGAAAAGTCGAAAAGATTAATGAAGTAGAAATGATGTTAAAAACTAGAATGGGTTCTAAATTGGAGATTTTTAATTTTTCTAGTCACGAGAGTTAAATTAAAGCTCATTGCTCTTAGCTTGGTTTTTTGGAAATAAGAACTAAGATTTTTCGTTTTAACTTGGTAAAAAGTGAAGATTAAGATTTTTTTCATTTCATTTTGTATCTATTTTCCAATAAGTAATTGAAAAAATTGTGTTTTAATTAATTGCGATTAAAATGTAAAATTTGCGTAAAAATACAAAAGCTCACGACTTCTCCAGTAAATTGTGATTAAAATATAGAAAGATCGCCCTAGGATTATTCGTGATTTAACATGACTTTTGTAGAAGTCAAAGAATTTGGTAACTATGTTCACACCATGGTCTTGGGTTTATTTAATTCTAATCTGATTGTATAACTAGATTCTCATCATATTTATTTTTATATTTAGGAAGGTTGATTCATGTTTATGCAGGAAGTATGTAATCTGGTTTCTGTCAAATTGAACTGAAGGCACTCTATGGAGATTCTGTTAGATAACTTTTTGAAACAAACTAAGTGTGTACTCTTGAATATGTTCTATCAGGTTTATATATATATTCTCAATATATGTATATATAAAATAGTGTTGTAAATGCATGAAAAATTTCTTACCTACAAAATGATTTCTTTTGTACAATATTAATGGCCAAAAATATGAATGGGGATGACTACTCTCTCAGTGCTTTCTGGGATGTGGAAGTAAGTAAAATTGAGGCAATTAAGGACCTCCCATGCTTTTGTGTATGGTTTAAAATACTGGTTTTCTGGTACGTATCGTCAGGTACGTACTGGTTCCGGATGATAAATTGGTATGTATTGTCCAGTACATTACCAATATGTATGTAATGCACCGGTACGATACATTCAAAGTATCGTACCGATGATCTCAGAAACCAATACATATCGTCTAGAATGTACCGCTTTAGGATGAGATTTTGAACCATGCTCTTGTGTGACTGTGGAAGGCGATTCTCTCTAGTATGATGGTACTCTAAGGGGAAAGATCCCCTGTTTGTCTTTGCAATTGATTTGTGGAGACGCGAGATAAAAAAAGAAGCATGTTTTTCTTTTCCTCGCTAAACCTTAGGGAGGCCAATGAAACTAAGGATTCTCTTGCAAAAGAAGGAATTGATTGGCAATTTATTTTCTTCTATTGATAAGTATTAACTTCATATCTTTTCAACTAGATTAGAATTCCTAGTGGGTTTCTTTGTACCTTCTTAGCATCCACCGAATCTTGGAGGGCACCGACTCCAAAAACCATTGACTGCTTTGAATCAGACGATGGAGATCGTTTTTCGCCCCAATCTTCCACAAAAGGAATCTTGAGATCGTGGATGTACCATCAGACTGTCATTTTTTGGTTTCATGTGGCACGCATCCCAAAAAGTGACCTGAAAATCATGTTTGAGCATGATGTGTGCCATTTGATTTTGGTAATTTTTTTGGGATGTGCGCCACATGGAATAAAAAACTGGCCTACGCCCATGATCTCGAGATCTATTGTGTGGAAGATTGGGGCAAAAAACGATCTCCATCGTCTGATTTAAAGTAGTCAGTATTTTTTTTAGCATTGGTGCCCTCACAGATTCGGTGGGTGCTAATAAAGGTACCCTTTTTTTTAATGGCAAAAAAATAAAATGCTTTGGTAAGAAGCACAGAAGCAAAATAGAGTTATAAATCTAATTATCTTTTAACCACTTATTCATACATAGAGATATGCATGTCATGTCTTACAAAGTGGAGTATTGTGAGAAGGTTTCTCCCATAACCTAACATTGTCGAATATATTTTTGTCTAAAAAATCATGGAGGGTTACACATCAATAGGAACACTAGAAGAAGGTTTTATCAGAACTTTATTTTTCCAAAAAGATGTGAATTGGTTTTTAAGAGTTATGCAATAGCTATGATACTTCTAATTGCAATTTTATGGTTTATTAGCTCGGTAAATACTTTGAACAGTGACTTGCTCAATAGTCTACTACTGCTAAATGTATCTACCTCTTGATTTAAGTTTATTGTGGTAAATTGAATGGCATGGTTATCCGCATCGTATACGATACATGATATGATAGAAAACAATATCATTTATTGTTTTCAACTGTATCATTCAATACATGATGATATGGTACAAGGAAATATGATATACAATATGCACGATAAACACAATTTCAATTATAACTTTACTTTTGGTTTAAGAAATCTTATTGGTTATTTTACCCGCAATCAAATGAAAAAAGAAAAAAAAAATGAAGAGAAGAGGACACTTCATAGTCTTAAGAGGTTTCTGAGGAGGAGAAAGGAGAAGAAACTATGTGATAATGAAGATGACAATGTTGATATTGGGTATGGAGATGAAGATTGAAGATTTTATTTATTTATTTTTTGGAATATCTTCTAATTTTTAGGTAATTTTGTAGATAAATTTTTTGTTTATGTATAAAAATAAGTGTATCTTACGATATACAATACGATACAATAATTCCAGAAGACTATACCGATTTGACAACCTTGTTGAATGGCCTTGATATGGGTGATCGTAGTTAATGGCTATGAATTTGTTATAGTGATATACGTCGATATTCTTATAGCTGTTTTGGTAGAGGCTACTGATACCTTTGGAGCTTGGATTGCATCTATCTTTTAAACTGGCACATCAGATAAGATTGAAAATTTTATTTTGACCTGATCATGAGTTTGTGGTCATATTGCAAAGACTTTAGAATATTATTGATGGGCATTGACAGGAATGCTTTGTACATGACAAATATTTAATATTCGGTAAGTTTCAAACTGGAAAAAGTTGACACATGAACTAGCTTGCTCTATATTGAGGTTTTTAGATAGGGGCTCTGTTTGACCTTGTTTTGTTCCTTTTAGGGAAGTGCTCATTGCAAGCTTCCACCCAAAGTGAAGGATGATATCTGCACTATAATGTACACCAGTGGAACAACTGGCGACCCAAAAGGGGTTATACTGACTAACAGAGCTCTTATAGCGGAGGTCATGACTACGGACCAACTGATTCAAGCAACAGATAAAGTGGTACTAAGCTAAATCTTAACCTTGTTAAGAATGTTCTGTATTATTATATTGGGGCCTACAACTGCACACGAGATTTGTATCGTGTTACAAGGGTTAAAAATAAAAACTTAATATTATTGAGACCTGTGCCATGTGGAACACCAGCTAAGCTGTTTGATTTGAAGGCCATAATGTAAAGATATTTGATAACAGAGATTGGCAGGAAACACAATCTTTAGCATCTGATTTACCAGAGTCGACGATTAAATGATAGAGATCATGTTTGGTGCCAATCTTTGGCGTGAAAGACCTTTACATCTTAGCCTTTAAATCAGACGGTACAAATCTCGTGTGCAAGTTGGAGCTCCCTATTATATTGCCTTAGACACCAAAAGTTCAGTTGCCTTTTTTCTTTTTCAAGATTTTGCACTAAGAATATTGCTGAGTTCGATTGACTTATCCATATATCTAGCAATATACTATGTGTAATATTCTGTAGTACACGCATGCAATTTGGGTGATCTCGTCGCTTCTTTTTTATCTGGAATTTATTCTATCTGCTTTTCCTGAATTATGATTGAGCATTGTTTTCTTAGCTTATGGAAGCCTACATCATATACTTAACATCATTATCTATTAGGTAATGAATGTGAACCAAGGTGTCAAACTCGGGTATCAGTATCGGGTATACGGATACGGTATCACTGATACCGTCTTGGTCGATATTTTATTTATATTTTTTGAAAAAATGTAAAACAAAAAAATTGGTTGTATCAGTTAGTATCGGCTGATACTGACAAGTATCGGTCCAATACCGATACCACCCTGATACTTGTATCGAGGTTTTATTGGTATCAGTTCTTGATGGAACCGATACATATCTCCAAAACTTATCAGTATCGGCCGAATTTTGATATCATGATGCGAACATAATAGTGACAAATGAGACCCAAACATCCAATATTTACTATTGCGCTCTGTTTGTTAATTACAGTTTCCTCTTAATATGATTAGAGATTGTGCAAGATCTCTCAAACTTCGTGTTAAGCTTTGCACGGATAATACTCTACTTTTTTTACAGCACATCTTCCTTGGAAACTGCAACAGTTCACTAAATCAGTAAAAAAAATTTCCTGGCATTAGTGTCTACAGATTGAAAATATTATGGTCTAATGACTATAGGGTTGGCAGGTGTCAGCCACTAGCCCTACCAGCTATAGAGAGATCTCTACTCTGCAGTGTTTTCTTATAAATATTGGAAAAAATGTAAAGGGTAATACCACAAAAGAATTCGGCAAAGTGTAAACTTAGCAAATAGGAGATCTACTTATTGAGCCTTTATTAGGCCATATTTTGGCAGTGTTGAGTATGGATTTCTCTTAAAGAAGAGTACAACAAGGGAATCACCATCTGATGTCTAGGGTTTTACTAGGAACCCGTGAATATCATGATATTGACTCCAGTTCTACAATTCTACTCCAGATCTCGCGTAAGGGCTCTGGTTACAAAACAGGAAGGTCTTAGGCACAAATTGAAGAATGAGAAGATTAAACAAAAAGATTTTCAATAAATCAAGCTAAGTGATAGCCTAAATAAAGGATATAAATGAGGGAAATTAAATAAAATAAACAAACCTTCCTCTTTCTCGAAGACAATTGGACTTCCAATGATATTACTAACAAAATTTTCGCATAGTGACGATATAGCCCTGGTAAGAGGAAAGCCATTCTACTCTCCAACTCTCTCTCTCCCCTACAAGCCCTAACTCTAAAATGAAGTTTATTGATCGTCTACCCACTCAACCTTGTGTGTCTCAGTGTGAAAGCGAAGTGGTCTGAGAATTCGAATCTTCTCTACATGACAGACTCTATGGTCAGGAGCATTGGAATATGATGTCGGTAACCCTGTCGAGGAGCTACTATATTCTTTCTTATTTGGTGCATCAAGCACCCTTTGATGCTCCCAACGTGATCCCTCTACATAACCTTTTACAGCACCTCCTTGTGGTTCTTCACGCCAACTCATGCTATGTAACACCTTTGTACCTCGACCTTTCCGTTTCATCCTTGTGTGCCTCAATACTGCAATTCGGTTTTACGCCCCACATGGAACGACCTTACACTTGCATTGCAGCTATCTTGTTCCTTGACGCCATTGTCTTCACTTGAGTTTGCCTTGCATCTGCTTTTGGTCCTCTTGACCAACTTGACTATATTGCAATACCTTAATACTTAGCAGGTTAGGGACACTTCTGGGCTAGGTAGGACACAATGGTGCTTGTTGACTTGGTGCACAGGTGGACTCGAAGGGCCAAATGGGCTTCTAGCTTGATGGAGATCATAGCCTCAGGTAAGTGAGTTGTGTGCTGATTGAGAGGGCCACACATAGTGGGCTTGGTTTCATATATAGCAAGGCATGTTGGTATGGGACGACATGATGAGCTGGCATGCAACTGTTGCATGCGAGGGCTTAGTGCATGCGGCACAACGTGTAGCATTATCAAGCTAAGCAAGGTACCCAAGCGTTAGGCATGCCCAATGGGTTCGTATATTACTCAGTAAAAAATCTGTAGTAAAGTACTAAAATGATGTCTATAACACCATATCTATGACCGATAAAAAAAACAACCATATCTATGGATCAAGTTTTTTCCCCCATCTTGTGTTGGAGATGAGGTAGTCGATGTTGATCAACTAGGGTCATTTGATAAGTTTAGTCGATTGGATTTTTACCATTGACTCAAGTAGCTCATGCAAGGGTAGTTGAGTTGATAGGGGAATCACCTAGACTTCCTCTCTCGCCTGAGCGAACTAAACTCTTTGATTGATTAGGGTCAACTCTAGAGCAGTTTTGCCAATCGACTTTATACCATTGACTTGAGTAGCTCACCTAGCGGTAGGTGAGTTGATAGGGTAGTCACCTAGACTTCACCTCTTGCATAAGTGAACTAGACGATGACCCATAATAGCATAGGTTATGCTAACTTTGGTTATGCATATTTTTATTATATCTACGTAATTTATAAATTTGTAATACAGTTTATGTTATTGTGCAACAATCTATTATCTCATCTTTTCAATATTTTCTCTCACCCCATGCCTTGGATGCACAGGTTCCCTTTGAAATCTAAGGAGGGTTCACCTCAATTCATATAACATTACAAGTGGGTTAGTTTATTATGTTTTCTGAGGTTGTCTTTGTAATCTTGTGTCCATGGCTTGACTTGGGAATGTAGAATTTTTCAAAAATTTGGATTAATTCAGAGAATTTTGTGACAGCTGATAAGGTCACATAGGCAACAAATATCTTTGGATATGTGTTTCTGAAGCAATTACAACGCCAATAGTTTTCCTACAACTGCTGCAACTACTGAACTTTCTCCTAGCTATTTGATAGTCTCGCTGAGGTGTCGATCAATTCCATTTTGTAAATTGGCATAGAATGAAAGCTACTTTTTTCATCAACTTGCAGGTCACTGAAGGAGACACATATTTTTCTTTCCTTCCATTGGCTCATGTATTTGACCAGATTGTTGAGAGCTATTGCATCTACAGGGGTGCATCGATTGGATTTTGGCAAGGGGTATAATCTACTCATATCTTGCCAATTCTTGTTTTTGGGTAACTTTTCCCCAATCTAGAATCAAATTTAATTGCACTTCTTCTGTCTCTAATTGTTAGGATGTTCGGTATTTGATCGAGGACGTTCAAGTACTGAAGCCAACAATGTTCTGTGGCGTTCCCCGAGTTTATGACCGTATATACACAGGTTTAAGTGATTAATGCATGTTGCTTTACTTTTGATTGGCTTTCCTACACTTTTAGCATCTCATTCAGGTTTAAATTTGTCATTTGAAGGTATAAACAGCCAAATTTCATCCGGAGGAGCATTGAAAAGGGGATTATTTCAATGCGCTTATAACTAGTATGTAGTAGAGTAAGATCCTTATAGTAAGCTTGCAGATATACATTGTAATTTATATTTTCGGGTATCGTTAGTCTCACCCTATCACGCTGCTTTTTCCCCCCATCTCCTCCTGCCAGCATGCATTGACTGCCTTTGAATCAGACGATGGAGATCATTTTTTTTATTTGTAATCTCAATCTTCCACACAACGGATGTTGTGATCATAGCGGTTCTATAAGATGGTCAATTTTTTGTTACATGTGGCAGACATTCCAAAATGTGACTCTAAAATCACGTGACACACGCTCAAGCATGATTTTAGGGTCACTTTTTGCGATGTGTGCCACATGTAACAAAAAACTGATGTCTGCTGGTACGCCCGTGATCTAAAGATCCATTGTGTGAAAGATTGAGACGAAAAAAATATCCATCAACTGATTCAGAGGAGGTCAATGCATGCCGGCTGGAGGAGATGGGGTGAGAAAGCAGTGTGGTGGGTGAGAATAAGAGTACCCTATTTTTCTTGCTTCCAATATAAGGATCTAATTGAGTATAATATGATGCATTATACTGGCATTATTTTGGTGATACCAGCAAGTTGAGGAATTTGAAGAAGGGGCTAAAACAAGACGAAGCGGCACCTTTCTTCGATAAGCTTATCTTCAACAAAGTTAGTGTAAACTATTTACCCAATATTTGTATTTCCTTCTTTGTGTTTCACGTTTTTAATTTACTCTATATTAATATTATGTATAGATCAAACAAGGACTAGGGGGTCGAGTTCGCATCTTGTTATCTGGAGCTGCACCAATACCTAGTCATGTTGAAGAGTTTCTAAGAGTCACAAGCTGCAGCGTTTTGGTACAAGGATATGGTATGGTAGAATGATAAAATTTTCTTGAAAAATTGATCTCAAGTGTAATTTTTGCAATCCAAAATATCATACCACTTTCATCATCCATAGAGTTACACAACAAAATGATTGGTACCTCTATTCGCGCTACCAGATTACTGGTGGGGATTACTGGTGGGCATCTACGCTGAAACCCGTTGTGGTTGTTTTTTATTCCAATCTTCCACACAATGGATCTTGAGACCATGGGCGTGCCATCAGCTGGTCAAGGTTTCTATTCCATGTGGCACAGATCCCAAAAGGTGGCCCTAAAATCACATTTGAGCGTGATGTGTGCCATGTGATTTTAGGGCTACTTTTTGGGATCTATGCCACATGGAATAGAAAACTTGACCATCGGATGGCATGCCCATGGTCTCAAGATCCATTGTGTGAAAGATTGGAATGAAAAATGATCTCGTTCGTTGGATCCAACATGGTCAATGGTTTCAGTGTAGGCGCTCACCAGTAATTTGGTAGGCACGAATTGAGGTAGCTAAAAATGATACCTGGGTTAAAAAAAATTCTGATTGAAACGAGAGTACAAAGAGCATGAAATAGGATAAGTCAAAAGGATCTGTCCAATGACAATGTATCTATATGACTATGAATTTAACCTCAACAACATCTTAAAATTGTAGATTACGCCAATTTATTTCAAACGAGTCACTTATCAAAAGAAAAAAACACAAGAATGTTGCCTATCAATAAATTTGGTCATTTAGCTGCTACAGTAACTTTTTCTAATAACTGAGCGCATGTATGGAACCAATTGGGGAATTGTCTACAGCCTCACAGATATTTGAAAAGGCTCTTATTATAGGCAAGTGGATTGAATCCCTGACCTCAAAGTTACACACATGAATACATCACTGTTGCACCCAAATACACTAAGATCCAAAGGATGAACACTCAAACAGTAATGCAAAAGAGAAAAATAATGATAAAAAAGATCCAATCACACAAGAGACAATGATATATGTGGATCGGCAAGATTGCCTACATCAATGGGGCGGCGTTGAACAGTTTTATTGATGAAGAGTCACAAAAATACGTCACAGTTTAAGGTTTTCCAATGAAGAAAATATGTAGTGCCTAGGGCTTCCAATACATTTTCTAGCACCGATAATCCCCCAGAAGTTATATCAAGTCGAAATTTCTTTTCCTCAATTCCCACCTTTTGGCACAGAATACCAAAGAATCTGGTATGTCCATTCATCCAGTAACCTCTTGGAGGAGCTATAGTCCGAAAATAAAAACACTCAGAAGCTCCTAACCACTGGATCACTCGACCCATATTTCGATGGACAAAATTTATCGGCAATGAGGATCATTGATTGAATGGTTGGAAGTATCTGATGTGATTGATATTTGAACTGTGTACCCTACAAGTGGGGACCAAAAGTTTGGTTAGTTTGCATTGATCAGAAACTTTGCGAAGAGGAGCCAAAAGGCACAAACTTTATAGAATGTGACCATGGTCACAAAGTTGGGAGTCGACAATAAATTGATAAGGGTCTAAGTTGGGAAAAATCGGTCAAAGTCGGGTAAACTAAAAATAATTAAAAAGAACATTAAAAATCTTAAAAATATATCATAATATATTTTAAATTAGAAGTAGTGGTTTTAATGACAAAGTAGTACAAAATAGGCAAAGAAGAAGAAGAAGAATAGAATAGAAGCAGAAGAAAAAAGAAGAATTGGAAGAGGAAGAAAAAAGAAGAAGAAAAATCGGACAACTTCACAAACGTCGGGATGATTGTAAGTCGCCGGCTTTTTCTGATTTTTTGAAAAAGTCGGAGACTTTTGTGATTGGCACTGCTTTGTATTAGTTATCAACCATTTTCGTGCTTGAGATAAAAATTCAAATTAGATGCCACCACTGATCCAAACTTATTGACAGGTTTGACAGAAAGTTGTGCAGGATGTTTTACATCCATAGCCAATGTGTACTCTATGATGGGAACAGTAGGGGTACCTGTCACAACCATTGAAGCAAGGCTCGAATCAGTACCCGACATGGGTTATGATGCACTCGCTGCTGTGCCACGTGGAGAAATTTGCTTAAGGGGAACCACATTATTCTCCGGTTATCACAAGCGCTCCGACCTTACGGAAGAGGTCCTTGTAGATGGATGGTTTCACACAGGTAATATTTTACTACATCAATGAATTTTATTTATTTATTTATTATTTTATTTTTGTTCGGCTTTTTGCATTTATCCCCCTAAGATGTCATATTTACACCCTACCCCTTGTGTTTCACATATTTACACTACAACTCTTTCTTTTGTGTTTCCTTATTACCCCCATAGTGACGGATCAACCGTTGACTGATACGGAACAAAACTTTGACTGCTTTGAATCAGAAGATGAAGGTCAATTTTCACCACAATCTTCCACCCAAGGAATCATGATATCAGGAGCCTACCATCAGACTGTCAGATTTTTTATTCCACATGACAGACCACCCAAATAGTGAATATGATCATGGGTGTACATCAAACATGGTTCTTGGATCACCTTTTCAAGATGTGTACCGTGTGAATCAAAATCTGAATATCTGATTGTAGATCCATGATCTCAAGATAATTGGGGCGAAAAACAATCTCCATCGTCTGATCCAAAGTAATCAAAGGTTATTTTTTCGAAGAGTTTGTCATTGTAGGGATAATACGTAAATGAGAAAAGACATCTCAGGGGGGGCAAATGCACTGTAAATAGGTGACGCGCAGGGGCGGAGCGTAAATAAGACATCTCAGGTGGGGCAAATGCAAAAAACCCTTCTTTTCTTTTTCCAATTTTTACTTCAATGATTTAAAGAAGGCTCCTACACATAAACTGTTTGTGCATGTGCTGGCAAATAAATCCATCCATCCATGTGTTTGATCTATTGTATAGTGCATATGAACTGTTTATATGGAAGGTAATTTTGCATGCTGCAGGAGACATTGGAGAATGGCAACCTGATGGTTCAATGAAGATAATTGACAGGAAAAAGAACATTTTTAAATTGTCACAAGGGGAATATATTGCTGTGGAAAACCTTGAAAACACGTATAGCCGTTGCCCTCTTATCACATCGGTATGATATTAATTACATGAAAATTTTCACAGATAGTTTTGTAATAAATACATTTGGGTACTATTATTCACACTCCGCCGAACTGTTTTCGCACCCCCATTGTAATAAATACATTTGGGTACAATTAATTCAGTGAATGCGCAATTTTTTAACATCACACTAAAAATTATTTTGGTGTTTTTTTTTTTTGGAGGTTTTGAAGCATTTGCATCCCAGGCTATGGAATCACCATACGCACATCGTCTTCTCCTTCTCTGACCATCCGTACAAGCCGAGGCTACGAAAACACCACCCGGTGGTTGCAACTGCCATCGGAAATCTCCTTAACACCCTGTTCCCCCCTTCTCCGGTCATTCGTACACACCGAGGCCACGAAAACACCACCCAATTGTCACAACTACTATTGGAAATCGTCTTAACATCTCATTTCCCCCTTCTCTAGCCAACTCTAAACCACAAGATTACGGAAATCACCATCCGATGGCCACTAACCTCTCTTCTTCTTCTTCTCTGTTCAACTCTAACCGATGAAGCTACATCAACCACCATCCAGTGGCCATTAACCTCTCATCTTCCACTTTTAGGGTTAACTGCTCCCGGTGACATCTCGGTGATTCCTTACCGAATG
This sequence comes from Chloranthus sessilifolius, assembly GCA_021018995.1. Taxonomy (NCBI): domain Eukaryota; kingdom Viridiplantae; phylum Streptophyta; class Magnoliopsida; order Chloranthales; family Chloranthaceae; genus Chloranthus; species Chloranthus sessilifolius. Next base: position 3,567,279 of record CM037584.1, read on the forward strand.
TCTGTAAAGTGTCTCGGTGAGAGCCCACTGAGAGGTATTATAATTCCTCAGTAGCTGTCCACTGATAGTGTTCAGGACAGTATGATTCTCAGGCCCAAATATCTCTAGTCTCGGTGAGAGCCCATTCAGAGGCATTGAAATGCCTTGGTAGCTATCCACCGATAGGAAAATGGGGTGCACCACTTACAGTGTGCACTACAAATTGTTGGGGTTTGCACCTAAAAAAAATAAAATTTAAATACCTAAACACATGTAAACTGGGGTGAGCAAGCTGTGTAGTGGGGTGTAATAACGGTACCCAATACATTTTAGTATGGTTAATACTTTATAATAGTTTCTGCCTCAGTTATGATAATTCTTCCTCATTGGAATCTCCTTTCCAATTGCATTGATTAATTTGGCTACTACACAGATCTGGATTTACGGGAACAGTTTCGAGTCCTTTCTCGTGTGTGTGGCTGTTCCTGACAGGAAAGCGCTTGACGACTGGGCAGCAACCCATAATGAGACCGGAGATTTTGAATCATTGTGCAAAAACCCAAAGGCAAGGAAGTACATTTTAGATGAGCTCAACAATGCTGGTCAAGAACACAAAGTACGTCATTATTTATTCAAAATTTGAAGCAAATATATATATATATATATATATATATATATATATATATATATATATCAATGACTCTTGCAAGTTGTGGCCACAGCTCAGAGGCTTTGAGATGCTGAAAGCAATTTATCTGGAGCCTAATCCTTTCAACATAGAAAGGGATTTGATAACTCCGACATTTAAACTTAAGCGACCACAGTTACTCAAATACTATAAGGTATGCCTCGCCTTTTTTTTTTTATGTTGCTGGTTTTATTTTTCTTTAATCCTCCATGTATGGGTATTCACTTTTTTTTTTCTTCGGTTTTTCTTTTCACAAACCAGCAAGATGAAATTTAGATATGGGGAAAAAATAATACATTAATATAAGGTCTGGAAAGGACAAACAGACCATTTTCTTAAAGGATAAATGATTTTGACCCACAATTCTAGGCCATGTGGCACATCTTTTGAGGGATCCAACTCACCAAAGTGCTAGCTCCAATAGGGAGCTACCATGGACCCAAAAATCACATTCATTGGAGGATTTGAACTAAGAGGTTGGATCTTGGTGCGATGGCAAGTGATGTCTGCACAAAGCGCTGCTTCACGGGTTCGAGTCCGGGAATTAGCCTCTCCAAAATGGGGGTAAGTCTGCCCAAGGATCAAAATACAGGTTTCAGTTTTGGTTGGGACCGAAACCGAAAATTTCACCAAAATTTCGGGATTTCAGCCAAAATCTTGTGGGCCAGACCAAAATTTCAGTGCCCATTTTTTTTAAACCCAAAAAATCTCTAATTTGCGGTTTTCGGCCGATAATTTGCAAGGTGGGATATTTTGCCTGAATATTTCGGGATTTCGTTTCGGTGGGGTTTGAAACTGATGTGATTCGGCCGAAATTTTGATCCATGAGTCTGCCTACCATGAGCCTTGAGTTCTGGGTACGTCCTTTTATTGGAGGACTTGAACTGTCCGATCTATCCATTCAAATATCGATAGTTGTAACATATTTTTTTGACAGTCCATATTAAAGTGCACAAATCAGATGGCTGTAATCGTCTCATAGGCATATTAAATTGATGTCTTTTAACCTGAACCTGTCACTTTCTTAAACAACTTTTGGTTCATAAGAAGGAGCCATGGATTTTTTAACGTTCCTTCTGCTGCAACACTTTTTCCTCGTCTCCCAGACCACCTCTTTGAAAAGCTTTACCTGATCAACTAAAGATTCACATTCTGATCAAAATTTTGTCATCACATTGGTAAAAACTGAACTGAAGAAGTGATGCCTAAAACATTTTTTAAGTTCTAGCTGCAACTAAGATCCTCCTTTTTCTTCTGAAATTCAACCAAATGAGCATCTCGATACAATTTTGAATCCTCGTTTTCAAATTGGAGCCTTCAGTGTGCATTGATGGTTTAATACTAGCAATATCTTTCTTAATAGTATTCTTGTTTTCGCATAAACTCCTCTACTTCTAGTGTGTATTGCCGAAGTGACATTATCATATATATTGTGCCCGCTTGGCCATAAAATGCATGTATCAACTTCTAGTTAAGCTAAACTAAATAAAAACCACTGAATACTACTCACTTTTCGCTATTGTAAGATTCTGGAGAACATAACTTGCTCTATCATAAATTTGTTGTTTTCTCCTTGTTATTTGTATGTTCATCCACCTAGTAAGATCAGAATTCGGTCATTCAAGAAGTCAAAAATGGGCTTCGGCATAATATTCTTTTGGGTAATAAATCTTATAGTAGTCTTCAACATGAATTTCCACCATGGGTTCCATGGAATGCTTTGACTCAGCTAATCCAAAAGTGATTTAAACCACCCAACCTAGATTCCAGATGCGGGGACTCAAAGCATTTCACGTATACCATGGCAAAAGCCGTAAAACCCCAATTTATGCATGGAATTTTTCATTGATTATCTGGGAAAGGGAGCCTCTCCTTCCCTTTTTTTTTTTTTTCCTTTTTGGAGACTTCAGATTGGCCCATCCATTCCAATCCAATCAATGACACAGTATGTACCACTGGGGGTTTGCTTTCGGTCTCCCAATCTTGTGATCCTCCTCTTTCGATAACCAATTCTGTTGATTACTATGCTTTTGTGGATATGATTTCAGGATCTTATTGATGAGCTCTACAGTGAGGCAAAGGGAACCAAAGTCTGATAGATGGGAAACCATTCTGTGGCGTTCTGTTCAAATATTTTAATCATCTTAGTGTTTTTTTGGAGATCATTTTCTCTTGTTTGATCTGAAGATAATTGTAGTTGTAAGATTATGTATCCTAGCGAGCAAGCAACCTGGATGCTGATCCTTATTTATATGTAGTACGAAAAAAAAAAGCTTTATTAGGCTCGGATCATTTGTGTTAGAAAAAATGATATATGTTGTTACGGTTTTTGTGTTTCGGAAAAAATGGAATAGTCCCACATCCTTTGGAAAGTTAGATTTTTGCTCAAAGGCCGGCTCATGTTGAGTGGGACTATGCTCATTACTGTGTGTTGTGCCTAGTCCGTCTTGAATTAATATTTTGGTCAAATTTTTTTCTTAATTACTTTAAAACAGTAATTAATTTAAATCTGATTTTTCTTTTTGTGACTTTATGTTTGTTGTGCACACAATGTTTACACTTGATTTGTGTTCATGTTATTTCCTCTTATTCAAGAAGTTTTCCTTCGGAAAAAAAATTAAATTACTCTTTGAAATTTTTATTATTTAATTAATTGTTTGAAATAAAGATTGAAAATATGCAAGAAATCCGAAGTATACAGTTACCTTTGTACGCAACAAAAAATATTGTTACCTACTATGATTTGTGCAAGTTGAAAGCCGAATCTGTGTGATGAGTTTCAGATTAGGTCATCCCTTTAAGATGATTTGCGCCCCCACTATCGAAGGACCGATGATGCACTGGGATTCTCAACACATTGCCCCATGATACAACTCACTGATTACGTAGACATGATCCTTAATTGCGTACTGATAAAGTGTGTTCCACATAATCTGTGAATTGTCGCATCAGGAATCCCAATGCATTGTCGGTAATTCGATAGTGGGTGTGCAAATCGTCTTAAAGAGATCAACCTAGTCCGCGCCTCATCTCACAAATTCTTCTCTTTACTGTTTGAGTTTCATCTTGCACAAACCATAGCGTGTAACTGTACTATTTGATGCCCACAAAGGTAATCTTAAAATTCAGATTTCTTCATATTTTACTAAGGAGACCTGTAGTATTAAATTGTGATTCCAATCTTGCTATTGGAAGAGCCAACAGCAACTAGTATAATGGAAAGTCCAATTAGAAACACCAAAACTTAAGAGAATTACTCATGGGTGGAGAATTTGTTTGACCTTCTAACAAAGGACTTTAAACGATAAAATATGAAGTGGGATTTAAGCTAACTGATTTGCAAACTATAATATCAACCGTTATTTTTAGTTTTGATTGATGAAATTAAAGTTCATCAATGGGAAGATTCATGCCCACTTATAGGGATGTGTTTTTGTGCTGAGACATGCTTCAACGATAGATTACCACTTGGATAATTTAGATTAATTACAAATGTGCGTTACATGGCATAACAATAAAACACACTGTAATGGTGTCAGATTAAAGGTCTAATTTTAATGATGGAAGATCATTTACACACCATTGTGGTGTTTAAATGTTGGTCATGAGCCATTATTTCTATTTTCTAATCTAAGGGAGAAGACTTAATTATATTATCATTCCATTGTTCTAACGGTCAACAAAATTTCAAATATACATGGTAGATGGAATTCCTTTTCTCATCACACTTTAATGGTGTGTGTAAGATTAAAGGTCTAATTTTAATGGTGTAAGATCATTTTAAAATTATTTTGGTGTTTAAATGTTGGTCATGAGCCATTATCCTTATTCTCTAGCGTAGCAGAGAAGGCTAAATTAAATTATTCCATTGTTAGGTTTGTAGAAGTAGAAAAGCTAGCTAATAACTAAAGAAAAGAAATATCCATTTAGGGTTTATTAGAGAGGGAGAGAGAGAGAGAAAAAGAAAGAGGAAAAGGCATAGTGAGTTCAATGTTCTCTCTAGCATTAATATTTATATTAAGTGAGAGGTTCCATGAACACCCTATATTAATAGATACACCAACACTCTAACCAACTATAGTAACATTACTAACACTCTCCCTCAAGTTGGAACATGCATATTGACCACTCCCAGCTTGACAGCATCATTAAGTGTACTAAGTCCAACGGCTTTAGTCAAAATATCTACAAGCTGCTGAGAGGATGTAACATCAATTAAAAACAGTATCTCGTCCTGCATTTTCTCTCGAACGAAATGAATATCGACTTCAATATGTTTAGTCCTCTCGTGAAGAACGGAATTAGAAGCAATCTTTTCGGTTGCCTCATTATCACAATGAAGAAGAGTGGACTCTGAGAGAAGAAAGTCAAGTTCAGATAGAAGAGAGTGCAACCATAAAACTTCGCATGTTTCATATGCAATAGCTCTGTATTCGGCTTCAGCACTAGATTTAGACACAACGACCTGCTTCTTACTCTTCCAGGCAACCAGGTTGCCTCTCAAGAATACACAATATCCTGAAATAGACTCGCGATCAGTAATGGATCCAACTCAATCGACATCAGTGTAAGCAGAGATGCTCATAGAATCATAAGCACGATATATCAATCCAAACCCGAGCTGGACTTGATATTATCTAAGAATACAACGAACCACGGCGAGGTGGACAGTGCGAGGGGCATGCATAAATTGGCTCGCATGACTAACAACAGATGTAATATCAGGACTCGTGAGAGTGAGATAAATTAATCTCCCAACCAATCTCTGATATTCATGTGGATTTGGAAGTAAGTCATCATCATTCTCATGAATAGAAAGCTTCTAATCCATGGGTGTGGTTGCTGGTTTGTAACTCAGCATTCTAATGTCACGCAATAAATCTATGGCATACTTCCTCTGAGAGACAAATATCCCTTTATGAGATCTAACAATTTCTAATCCAATGAAGTACTTTAGATTTTCGAAATCTTTAACTATAAAAATTCTACCCAGTTCGCTCTTAGTCTAACTAATAAAAGCATGATCATCACCAATGAAAATAATGTCGTCCACATAGACAAAAAATATGGCATGATCGGAAGGATTAGAGTGGATGAATATAGTATGATCTGAGTAACATCTCTGAAATCCCAAATCAACAACGACACCGCTAAAGCAATGAAACCTAGAACAATGAAACCATGCCCTAGGAGACTGCTTCAACCTATATATAGATTTCCAAAAGCGAGGGACATGGTCAGTCTCCCCATAAAGCAGGAAATCAGGTGAAGGATCTATATACACCGCCTCTAAAAGATCACCATGAAGAAACACATTCTTCACATCAAACTAATAAGAGGGCCAACTCTAAATGGCAGCTAGAGATAAAAGAACACGAACTAAAGTTAACTTCATCACAGGAGCAAAGGTAGCCTCGTAATCAATTACATAGGTTTGAGTATATCCTTTAGCAACAAGTCAAGCTTTATATCGAGAAACATAACCATTCGGATTGTGTTTGATTGCAAAGACTCATTTTCAGCCAACAATTTTCTTTTCTGGCGGAAGAGGAACCATGTCCCATGTATGATTTTGTTATAAGTCACTCATCTCATCAACCATGGCAGCTCGTCAAGAAGGGTGGTCAAGGGCGCGCGAACAATCCAAGGAATCTTCTCAGAGCCAATGGCAGAAAGAAATGCCTAATAAGCTGGAGAAAATTCTAAGAACAAATAAAATTGGCAAGGCGATGAGGGGTCACTCGATCGCTTCCTGAGAGCTATAGGAAGATTTAAATCATTAGTAGAAGATAAAGGAGAAATGAGAGTTGGATGAAGGATACGTACAAGAGGTGGAGTCATCACTTCAGAGGATGTTGGAAGAGGCATTGGGATGGTTGGATCACACCACCTACAACGTACATAAGTAATTATCCCCTTTTGTTGTTGAGAGATCGGAAAGTTCTGAAGGGCAGGTAAAGGAAGAGGGGAGCAGAAGCAAGAGTATGACAATCATCAGTGAAATATGAGACATCCTCAAAGGATGTGACATTCATAGAGGTGTAAAAGCGACGAGTATGAGGATCATAACAATGGTACCCTTTAGAGACAATAGAGTATCTCACAAACAAACACTTGATAACTTTATCATCTAATTTTTATCGAGCAAGACGAAGATCCTGAACAAAATAAGTACATCCAAACATACGAAGCTCAACCATAATGAGAGGATTTGTAGGTTTAAGAGAGTGATAAGGAGTACGGTCCGCGAGTGCTTGAGAGGGTGTGCAATTCATAAGAAAGCAATTGGTAAATAGTGCCAAAGACCAATAAGTTTTTGGCACATATATACCACGGAGCAAACAATGAGTCAATCCCAAGAGATGTCTATTTTTACTCTCTGCGACATCATTTTGTTGGGAAGTGTAAGGACAGAAAAATTGATGAATAATGTTATGTATTGTCAAATAGTGATCAAATGATTAAAACATATAGTCTCCTCTATTATCATACCTTAGAATTTTTACAGAAGCCTCATATTGAGTCTTGATTAAAAAATAAAAATTTTAAAACTTAAAAAGAACTTCACTTTTATTTTTCAATAGATATAACTAACTTGATCTAGTGCAATCATCAATAAAAGTGATAAAATACTGAAAATCATCAACAAAAGTAATTGGGAATGGGCTCCACACATCAAAGTGCACGATATGAAAAAAAGCGTTAGATTTATGCATGTGAGATGGATAAGAATTTCTAAGATGTTTTGAAAGCTCACAAGCATCACACTAAAATTTAATAGAAGTACAAATAGAATTAAAATCGGGAATTAAAGTGTATAGAATCTGAAACCCAACATGTCCAAGTTTGGCATGCCACAAAGATAAAGCGTTTAAACTAACGCTAACAGAAAAAGGAAAAATAGAAGTAGGCATAGCAGTGGGTCCATCAGGAATAACAACTATAGGGGTACTAAAGTCAACCTGCAAGTAGTAAAATCTGCCCCTCTCAATGCCTCTACCAATAATCATCTTCGTAGTAAGCTTCTGAAACATATAATAATCAGGATAAAAAATTACGCAACAATTTAATTTCTTTACAATGCTACTCACAGAAAAAAGATCAGTAAAGAAGTGAAAAATATGTAAAACATGAGAAAATGACAGGGAGGAAGATACGAGAATGGTGCCAAATCTCAGGATAGGAGTGTAAGAACCATCAACAATGTGAACCTGGGCTGGAGAAGTGGAGGGATAATAAAGAGAGTACTCCTGAGACTCACCCGTCATGTGATCAGTAGCCCCTAAATCAATGACCCAATTGGGAGAAGTAGTGGTCACAGCGAAGGTAGATGAATCAGAAGTACTTGGTGCCTTAGAAGTAGATGTCGAGATCCCTATATGCTCCGTAGGAGGAGGCTGCGAAGTACCGTACTCATAGGCACGAAATAACTCTGTCATCTGGAATCTAAGGGAGCTCATGAGATCACTAGCAGAAGTAGCCTCGAGGGTGTCAACAGTAGCAGTATGAGCAGAAGATGTATATCTAGGTTGATAACCCTCCAGATAATCATGAAGACGATAACAATGATCACAGTCATATCCTGTAAGACCACAATGATCACCACGACCACCTCCACGCCTACCACCTCTATGACTCTCTCGACCCCTGCTTCCAAGAGAACGAGTATCTGATGCAAAAGTGGCCCGCTCAGGTAGAATAGAGGTGATTGAAGTACTGATAGACATAATAAGGCGACGCTACTCCTAAGTAAATAGTATCCCATAGATAGTGCTCAATGAAGGAAGAGGTCTGGTAGTGAGTATCTGAGTGCGTGTTTGCATGTAGTCAGATCGTAAACCCCCAAATAACTTATAGATCTGGTCTCTTTTAAATCGCTTTTCCAACTTGACTCCTACCTCCTCTCCAAACTCAAATAGGGGCTTATAATGACTGAACTCCTCGCACATAATTTGAAGTATACTATAATACTCTCCCATGTTATAAATCTCCCTACTAACACTCGGAAATCATTTGCTTTAGTTGATATATGTGTGTATCATGGTTAGAATGAGCAAACGTGTCAACCAGCTTAGCCCATAGCTTGACTGCAGAATCGTAGAACATGAAGGTTCTGTATATAGAGGGGTCCATAGAATTTAGTAACCATCCAAGAATGATGGCATTATTGGCATCCCACTTCTCGGCCTCACTAGCACTAGTGTTAGGCCTACGGGTAGCCCCTGTCAACAAACTCATTTTCATACGACCCTAAATATAAAGGGTGATGGCCCTTTTCAATTCCAAAAAAATTACAAAATTCAATTTTAGAGAGGTGATGGTGGTGGGTAAATTCTCCCCACTCATATTTTTATATCCTCCAGTCATTGTGATTTACAAATAACCCAAAAGGGAGATTGCGAGAATGGTTTGAGAAGACGACCAGAAAATTGATTGATAGGAAACAATAGTTACATCAACAGTCAACGTTGTTCAACCAAATCATCAAGAAGACGCCGACAAAAAAACTTACAACTAGTCACTGTAGCCTTTTAACAAACACTTTGTGGGCAGCAAGTAAGTGTAAAAAAAATCTGCACACTTGTATATATGAAATTTGCATCACTGTGGAGAAAAGAAAATTCTGCATACCATATCGCCTTACAGTAACTACCGCCATCAAAAGAGGAATAATAGGCCATATAAATCTAAAGTTCACATCTAACCACGTGGTTTTGAAGAAAATTAAAAAATATCCAAATCTAAAAGAAAAAAGGAAGCTAGACACAGCTTGAATCACACAAAATATCAATTGATCTAGAGGCTTCACATTTCTAAAAAAAAACCAATCACACAAAATACTAGCAACGTCTTTGACAAACCCATTGTAAACTCTCAAAATTCGAGTACATCAGCTCGCAAATATGTGCAAAAGTTGTATAAAATCTCAATAGTACGCGCCAAAAGAACTAGAGAATCATAGCAACAGAAATCTCAGAAAGTTTAAGAAGCTGAAAAAATGTTATCCAAAAAAGGCACAAAATACTTCTGATTTTGAACACTATACACCCGATCTGACCATCGATCAACAGGTTGTAAATAGTAGGAATGCTCCATAAAAAGAACCTGATCAGCCTGCACAATTTGGTTGTTGTTATAGCTTTAAAAGAGACATAAAAGAGAAGATGATGTTGCAAAGCATACGACGAAACCTTCAATTAAGACGCGCCAGATCAACCCGCTTTAATACCATGTAGAAGTAGATAAGGTAGCTAATAACTAAAGAGGATAAATACCCATTTAGAATTTATTAGAGAGAGAGAGAGAGAGAGAGAGAGAGAGAGAGAGAGGAAAAGGCTTAGCGAGTTTAATGTTCTCCATAACATTAATATTTATATTAAGTGAGAGGTTACATACACACCCTATATTAATAGATACACTCACACTCTAACCAACTCTAGTAACATTATTAACACTAACGTTTAACAAAATTTCAAATATACATAGTAGACGGGATTCCTTTTCTCATAAAGACTAGGTAACGTTTACATACAACAGCAACAAGATAATCATTTAACTTAATTCTGACTCATTTTGTGTCTATAAATTCAGAGTTAGTCTATACAATAGGTGTAGACGCATCATGGAGGTCCACATGTCTATGTGACTGTTTGACGTGCGCGGACTTTTATTTATTAGAAGTCCGTGTACGTCATGTAGTCACAAAGATGTGTGAACTGCCGTAACCACCTATCATGGGTGGACACTCATTGTAGACTAAATCATAAATTAAATCTAGTATGTGGGCTAAAAACTTAGACACAAGCCAATCAATGCTAAAACTTGAGCAGCCTTCATTCCTATCAGTGGTAAGCAATATTGTGCATGGTTGATTATGAAGCTTTATTTTCTCCATCCATGTAGAGTTTTGAGAGTAAGAAAATGCACGCAGAGGAGAATAGTAGGGCACCGGCAAAACAAGCAAGATCCAATGCGGTGGCTAGGGGTACATTCTTAAACTTGTCCAAAACTCCTACTTGAAGTATCATCACCACGGCGTGCCCGATTTTCGATTTTGCTTGCGATATTGATTGCATCTCCGCCCACTTCGGGAGCCTCTGATAAAATGAAATTAAAATTCTCTTGTTAGTAACAAGGATCAGAATCTCAATTTTCCGGTATACATATCGGTTTTGGATGATTCATTGGTATGTATCGACCGATACATACTAATATATATGAGCTGATACATTCTCTATATCGACCTCGTAGCCTTCAAACTCGATACATATTGGCGATACGTATTAGTTTCGTCCGGAATTTTTGATTCATGGTCAGTAACCTTATATCTGGAATTACACACACACAGACAGATATATATATATATATATATATATATATATATATATATATATATATATGGCTTTTCACGTTATTTTTAACTTCTAATTTATGTGAGATTGGAAACCCCATCCCACGTGCTATGTAAGGTAGTAAAGGTGACTTTACTAAACTACCCTTCTAAGGGCAAAAAATCTGGAAACTTTCGGCCAGGAGAGATAGAGGAGGGTTTCAATCGATCCTACCCCGAGTTGCTAGATGTTGCAGATATGAGATTGAAGAAGGTGATTAGCAAAACATCCCTCCTTCGCATACTTGAGGTTGAAGAATGCGGCAGTTTCATAATTTTTGGCGAAAAATACACTCTTTATAGAAGGGTATTTTTGTAAAACAACAAATGTAAGTTGGCTTAACACGTGGGAACAAATTTCCATCTCACAGCTATTAAAAGTCCTAAAAACCGTGCAAACCCTTTTTCCTAAAAGGTAATTTCCCATATATATATATATATATATATATATATATATATATATATATATATACCATGAAGAAGCTTACCGTGAGATGCAAGAGGCCAAAGAAATTTGACCCAGAAATTAAAGAATCCTTATCTCTCTTCATTTCTTTCGATCCAACGAATAGACCGTACAACCCCATCCCAAATATGAGCATTGCAGTTCCGAGAAGAAACATATCTGCGAATAAAATTACAATAATATTAAGCCAATAGGTATTGACTGTTAAATCCCTGATCCAAAGACATATCATAGCAAAGAGCGAACTAACTAGAAATTTCAAAAGAAAACAACAACAACAACAATAATAATAATAATAATAATAATAATACCTATTGCTTCCATAAGTAGTTGTATCATCTCTCCTTGATAGGACCTTTTCGTCATTTTATGAAAATACTCGAAAAATGACTCTACAATGAAGAATGAACCCTACAATATAAGTAAAAAAAAGAAATTAGAAATCACACACAGATATATATATATATAGCTTAGATTCTTCTAAGCAAAAAATCAAGACATTGAATATAATTTTACCTCGAGAAAGCATAAGATGGAGCCTACCAAGGTTCCTGCAACTGCGATTAACGTAAAGAACCGGCAGTCAATGATTCCCTGCATTAAATCCAACTTACAGAATAAGATCACATATTTAATTACTTAATTTCAGTGGCCATTGCTTGGTACAACTTTGTGTGTAAAAAGTGAGGGCAATGGTCAGGTCCAATTGATTGAATCTGATTTCGTGTTCAACTAGTTTTGCAGCCATTGGTTATAATAGAATCTTGACTTAAGGTCTTCCTATAAAACTGGAAATCATGAAAGTAAAAATTCTCTTCCTTCCACTGGCGGCAAATTGGTTGAATACGAAATCAAAGGTTCAACCAATTGGACATGACCATTGTTCATGAGCCAAAGGTTAGATATGTATTCAGTGTAGTCCAAGAAGGTTATACGAAGACACCATTGAACTTGGCTATCTTCCTGAACAAGTTCATCGCTTTCACATTATACAATAATAATAATAGGAATAAATAACTAAATAATAATAATAATAGATAACTTATTTGCAAAGAGAGTTTTTCTTGGCAAATGTGAAAATATTGATTGCTTTGAATCATACCATGAAAAAAAAATTTCATCCTAATTTTCCACCCAATAGATCTTGACATTATGGGTTTAATGTTGGACGGTTAGCTATCGATCTACAAGTGTTGCACATCTCAAAAAGTAATCCCAAGAACTATGGTTCCATCCATCATCCCCGATTACTTTTTGGAATGTATGACACATGGAATAAGAAAAGCCTGTGATCTCGAAATTGCATAATTGCCAAGAAAGAATCTCTGGTTGCAAATAAGGGCACCTTAATAATGACAGTGCAATAGATGTGAAACAAGAAGATCTTGTACGCAAAATTGGGAGTGGTTAAGAATATAAAAAAGATTTCGTATAAGTTACTCGTCCACCACTAATAGAGAAGTCAATAGTGACTTTATCCCGAGGTTTCTAAATCTCTCCCATAACTTGGGAGCCAGTGCGCACGTTAGAGGAACCCCATTACTAGAGCGAGAAAGCCATGTAATAGATACATTGAGCCAGGTGGGCTTACCTTTTCAATGGCCCTCTCCGCCTGCAGCCTCCATGATTTCCTCCTCACGGTCGATCTGAAGATCCTAACCACAGCTCCTGCCACGTCAGCAGCTAGCGAAGCAGCATCATCTAACACTCCATGCTTCTTCTTCTTCTCCACTACTAAGCGCTCCGAAACGGCAGCCTTGACCGTCAAAATCGCCTTCCTTTCTCCGTTACGGGGAACTCTCTCTTCCAGATTTTCCCCTGAATAATGAAGAGACTTCTGTGGGGATTGATTGGAGTTCAGAGAAGAAGAAGAAGAAGAAGAAGGATCGAATTTGAGCGCATTACACGTATGAAGAAATCTGCTCATCGTAGCCATTGCTTAAAGCTATTGGTTTTCTGAGTCCATTAGGGTTTAGTGTTTTGGGTCCGTTTTATAACGTGCGCCAGGGGAAGAGAAGATTCGCGGCATATTAGGAGGATTTTGGCGGGACGTGTGAATTTTCGCTTTTCTTGGAGGGGAGGGCTTTGAGGTTTGAACAGAGGATTTTTCATGTGGCGTTTGTTAGCATCAGCGTGTGAAGGCCAGAGGAAGAGAGAGCCGACCACGTGTCGAAACCTCGTTTACGTCGTTTTTGCACTGGGCTTTTATTGACCATCCGCTCTTTCCGCTAGCGTGGCAAGATTACTTTTTCTTTTTTTTGGTTGTTATATTATAATTTGTAAGAGGAAAATTTTCGAACTTTCGATTACGTAGAAGCGTAATGGCCATTCGTTTTTTAGGTATGCCCTGCCTGTGCGAATGAACAGAGGAAAGGGTTTAATTCTCCTCACCGCATAGTTACTAAAAAAAGGGTGGCTTTTCCATCATAAAAAATTATTGACCGTCTTAAAGTAGACGATGGATTTTATTTTTATTTTTTTCCGATCTTTTATTAAATAAATTTTGAAATCATCATGGTCCATCTATGACACGATTACATATTAATTTCGTGTGGCCCACCTACCCAAATGTAATAGTGATTATGAGTGTACGATGGGAAAGAGTTTACAAGTGTCACTTTTAAATATGTGTGTCATTTAAAACGATCTCTATCCCATTTAAGGTAATCAACGTTTTCTATAGTTAAAATGCGTGTCCTTCTTAGAGAAAGTGGGTGCAATTAATGCCACCCAACCAAACTCATAAAGGCCGTCATCACTCGCATCACTTCAGGCAGGAGCACAACGGCCCAAATTATATTAAGACCAAAGGTCTATTTAAATATGGCCAAATGGAATGGTCTGAAATATCTTTTTAGTTGTGAACCGTCTTATTTTTATAATCATAGATTCTTGTGGCATAATTGATGATTTCATGGCTTATGCTTGATTGCCTTGACTTAGATGGTAGCATTCATTTTTTGTCCCAATGTTTTAACCATTAGATCTTAAGATCATGGCCAACATATCAAACCGTTATATGTTCATTATATGTGGCACACATCTCCAAAGGGTTCATAATTATGGTGTACAATTATACACGGTGATCACAGATGTGTACTATATGAAATCGACATCTAACCATCCTATTTATGGGCCATGATTACCAGATATAATATGTACATAATTAAGGAGAAAAATTACATCTAACATCAAAGATTAAGGCGAAAAAATACCGCATCTCATTCAAAATTTAACGCTGTGAGCTGTTCTTACTGCTTAGATAGTTAGATGTTTACTAACTTCAACAGATGAAGGGGGTATTGAATGTCCTAAAAATGTGGGGCTCTTAAGGATCCGTAGAAGGCGGTGAGCTCCAAATAACACAACGCGACAGAAAAAGGATGCTTGATATTTGAGGACAAGGATCTAAATTTCGGCCAATATTTTGGTTTTTGGCATACCGAAATTGAAATCCGATAATTTGGCCGAAATTTTGATCCTTGTTTGAGGGTCTTTAGTCAGCATCTACCACGTGCAAAGCTACACGTTATTGACTTTCTGGGTGCCCACTAAGGCTATGACTCTGCATTTAAACATCAAAATAATACTTAAATAATCTTTCATCATTAAAATTAAATAATATTTAAATAATCTTATCCATTAAAATTATACTTTCTATCACACCATCGGAGTGTGATTTATCATTATATCATATGGCACACATCTGTGATCAATCTAAATTATTCAATTGGCAATCTATCATTGGAAAAATCTCTCATCTCAAAGAAACCGGCATATAAGAAGATGTAAACAATATCATTGATGAACTTTTTTTTCGATTGGTGATTGATGAACTTTAATATCAGCCATTTAAATTAAAAATAACAGTTATCACAGATTGACTGCTTTAATTCTCTCTAAAACATCTT
The DNA here is from genome assembly GCA_021018995.1 of Chloranthus sessilifolius. NCBI lineage: Eukaryota > Viridiplantae > Streptophyta > Magnoliopsida > Chloranthales > Chloranthaceae > Chloranthus > Chloranthus sessilifolius. The sequence goes on from CM037584.1 coordinate 3,582,713, forward strand.
TTTTAGACCTATTGCACTTCAATCTATGATCTATCACTTTGTGGCACATGTCACTCACATCTTATATTATTGACAGTGTAAGATCATTTAAATACCATTTTCATGTTTAAATGGCAACTACGAGAGTCAGATCCTTGAACTAAATGTTTTTAAAAAATTGGACTGTGAGTGTGAGATGCACTATTGGAAGCTATGGTTCCTGTTCAAGCAGTTTGATTGCGGTTTAACGTGACTGGGAAGCTTACTGTACATAATTTGGCCGGTCCGATAGCAGTTCAAGCGGTTAGCCCGTGTATTTGGACTGACTTGTCGGGTCAAGCTGGATTGGGTTAAGGTGCACCACTGAACCATCAAGTCAGGTCCGATTGCGGTGGTGCACCATCAAGTTGGCTCAGGCAGTCTGGCATATACCCTTTGACTCATCGGGCAACCAAAAATTTTGGTACAACCAGACCGACCTGGTCCATTGATAGCCCTACCTTAATGCCCAACTACACTTACCGAAGCTTCTGTTTTTTTTTTTTTCTTTTTTTTTGGCTACATGGTACTATATTTTTCTTAATTACTCAATTCGTAAAGCATTGAACTTTACCAACAGATCATGGGATCGAGTATTGGCGTCTCTCTTCTATAATAACAGGATGCCTCGTAGGGTGTGTGAATCCTGAAATACTTGTTACACGGTTTGGGGAAGGGCATCCATTAGGGATTGGCCCAAGCGTATCCTTGGGATTACCCTAAGTTACCCAAAAACAAAATTTACCAGAAAACTGTTCACCTTATCTAGACATGTGCCCCATTTTTTCATGGAGTGTGCCACTTGATTTGAAGATTAATGAGATCTCTCGTTTCTAAGATTGCATCGAAAAAATATCTCTATAATACGACTAGAGTTATGAAATGCTAAAGGTATCATATAAATCTCTTTAACTAGGCTCGGGTTAAAGAACGGTATCATATAAATCTCTTTAACCAGGCTCGGGTTAAAGAACGGTATCATATAAATCTCTTTAACCAGGCTCGGGTTCAAGAGGGGCCCAGACCACCTTAGTATGGGTTGAACTAGTTGGGCTAGGCCTGAACCTAGTCGAGTCAGACCGTCAACGCCTGAATCTAGCCAATTTATTAATACGGACAAAAATGACCTAGCCCAAACCCCTGCCAAGCCCATAAACATTCTCAACTGAGCTGGCTGGTTTATCGGAAACCAGTAGGTCTAAGTCTGGTTTGACTACAAGAACCATTTCCACAGTTTTATAGGGTTAAACCACTAGATCTTCTAATTCGATCGATTCTCTTCTTTCAACATCTTATCAATAGAAGTACAATTAAGATTTGTTGGGAGTTTCCAACCATAAATGGCCATTAAGTACTAGGAAGCTTACTACTTGCAACTATAGTGATCAAATTCTCTTGACTTTTGAGAAAAATTGTGAATTATTCAGTGCTTTTTTTGAAACAAATAATTTTAAAATCATTCACGACTTTTTCAAAAAATAGTAAATCTTAAAAATTAGTTGTGAATTTCACGAATTTTCAAAATTTTCAAATTTTGGCTCAATTTTTTTTTTTTTAATATTTCTGATTAATATATTTTATATTTTTCTTTTTATTTTCTGATTTTTTTATCCTTTTTCCGAATTTGACAAAATTTTCCAGATTTTTCCCAAGCCAATTTATTCCTAAATCCCAACTTGGTCACCATGTTCGCAACTACTGAACTACATTTAACTTGAAAAATGAAGAACTTTTTCAACATATTGTAATTGTCTATTTAGTCTAAAATCATATACTAATCCAGGGTGTAGATAAGTTCACCCCATGAGTTGATGCATCCACCCAACATCTTTTGTTTCTTTTCTTTTCTTTTCTGGGCGAGATTACCGTGGTAAAAATTTCAATTACATCTCTTTTTTTAGCCTTCCAACTATAAGCTATATTGGACTTAACCTAAAAAGCAATAAAAGGGAAGATCATCAATTCACGGGGCCAAATTTATCAACAATCTAAGACTATTTTAGTTGTCATTGACTAGCTTTAATGACCCCAAATAGATAGTATGAGGTTACGGTGATGAAGATGATGATGATGGCTAGCTTTTATTTTTAAGAATAAATGAATTTCTGCTGAAATAATATTTTTAGTTTTATACATCACTTGTTTTCTTGTATTCATCAGTGAACAGTAATTTTCATTGATCTATCACTGTTACCCATAAATAAAATAAAAATAAAAATTTATCATTACGAGGATTTTTTAATAATTTTCAAAGAATATTGGTTTCTTGCATTTTTCATCCAGCGTGTATTTTCTCTTTAAGACGGCATTTAAAGAAATTTATCAGCCCCTAAGTCTATCGAAACGCTAACATGGCTCCCCACCTATATATGCATCACCATGCATAGCTTTGTGACCTACCAACCTTCCTCGGGAGACAGATTTTAGTATCCCCCCAAGCGCGGTCCTAAACCCACCCCTACAGCCATAGGAAACCATCGATGCAAGCACGTAGAAGCCCGTTGTGCAGAGTAGCCCTTTCGGCTCGGCTCCACTCTGCATATATTATAGTTAAAGCGCGCCTCCTTGATGAATAGTAGGACTGCCTTGCCACAACTTAGTGGATGTCTTACCCTTCAACCCGAATACATGGCGCGTAACCTAGCCCCAAGGCCACACGCCTCCCATCTAGATTCACCATCGCATCTCCCCACACGCAATGCAACCTTCAGCATACCTTCCCTCTAGCTTAAGTCAGCCGTTGTAGCGCAGCTTGAGGAATCACCATCACTTGCCACTCTAAAATGTCATCGTCCTCACTGACACTCAGCACAAGGTCCCGATTCGTCAACTTCTCCCACTTAGTCTTCACTGGCATTTTTATGCATCAAGGGGAGTTACCACATCACATCATGAACCACATTACAAAACTTTAAAGTCTTTACTAATGGGTTTTGTGTCCTAGTGGCTATGAACTAACAATGTCGCAGCATTTACATCCATAATTCCATCCCAACTGTCTCTAAACAAGTCATTTCAAGAAAGCCCAGTAGATCATGAAATTCTCCAAAAATCAATAAGCTTATAAAAAGAAAGTATACTCCCAACATATATGGAACACCAGCTACGTCTTGACATCAAGTACCCGTACAGAGGTTCCTATCCAGTAACAAATACCTACCTTAGGCATAGTAGTTTAAGCTGGCTTTCTTCTTTGCTTGAACTTGTATAATCCCTTCGTTGAAGTCCTCGTGGATTACCTGAATCATAAAAAAAATAATTAAATAACCATATAGAGAACACACTTATATAACATGTCGCTAACTTATTTAAAAATTGTCACCAACAAAATAAAATTTTATAAACTGATGAAGATGGGCAATTGATTACAATGCTCATCTATGCTTGCAAAACATTAAGAAAGAAACAACGCAATTTTTTTTTTGTTGGTGAATAAGAGGAACAATGCACCTAGATGGAATTAGAGAATGACAGTACCAACCAACTACTCTTATCAGATGAAGAAAATCTACAACAAGTTTCACCTCCTAGGAGACACAACTACTGACCATCGATGAGTGGCTCCTAGTAGTCAGAATTTCTCCAACAAAGAGAAAAAAGTTCCATGAGACGACTTTTGACAAGTCAATATGGGCTGTCCTCGTCATGGGTCAAAATCTCGCTTTCCCGATACGTATCGTCCACCATCAAAACAGAGAGGAGAAGCATCGGTATTGCGGATACATTCAATGTATCGGCGATACAACGAAGAAAATACATATATTGCACCACTGGCCAACGATACATACCCAATGTGTTGTGTACCGCTGGCCAGCAATACCGGTATGTACACGTACCGGTATCGTCCGAGATTTTGACCCATGGTCCTCATACACCCATTACCATTATTCCCGTACTATGCCAATGAAATTTGGAAAAACAAACATGATGGTAGAAAAGTTGTAGTGGGACAATGAATTAATATCTCGAATGATACCAAGACGCTTCATATGATATATCTGAGTACACGAGCCCCTCAATAAAAAGCTGTATCGGTTTGTATCAGGTGATAATACAGCTGGCATGGACTTTTAGCACTGTATTTATCCAATAAAAGTGTGTTGATGTGGAGGCTGAACGTTCGGGCTAAGACATAACATGATATTAATCTTGGATGTAATGGATGTCACGGGCGGCAGTGGGTGTCTAATGATGATGATGAAGATGATGGTAGCTAAAAGGGTAACGCATTCCTCATTTTGTGCATGCAGGGACTACAAAAAAGACATTTCAAGGTCAAAAAATTAAGCGGCGGAGAAATAGTGTTATCAAATAGAACCTCAGTTGCATCCCGACGGAGAGCTAGCATGCCAGCCTCCACACAGACAGCTTTCAGCTGTGCGCCATTGAAATCATCTGTCGAGCGAGCAAGCTCTTCAAAATTTACATCTGGGTTTACATTCATCTTTCTTGAATGTATCTGCAGTTCCAATAGGAAAAAAAAACTGCTGAAATATGGTAACCAGTAGAATATAGAATATTACAGAAGGGGGGAGGGCGGGGGCCCACCTGTAAGATTCGGGCTCTTGCTTCTTCAGTGGGATGAGGGAACTCGATTTTACGATCCAACCGACCTGAACGCATGAGAGCAGGATCGAGAATATCAGCTCGATTAGTAGCTGCTATGACCTGCACATTTTATTTAAAAAAGTTCTTAAATGTCAATAAATTATACATAGTATTAAGATGCTAAAGAATGATTCATTAACTAGACAGATTAATAAATCGCAAGTCTTTCAAGATCCAAGTCAAGGTTATTATAGGTTTGGGGTCATTGTTACCTAGACATGTGGCAAGGTGTCGTAGATGTTTGGTATGCCAATTTCTAAAAATTCAAATACGTGGCACGGCCTTAAGAATAAAAAAAGAATCGTATATAGAAAAAAAAAATGAAGGAACATTATAGAGAACCAATTGAGATATGTAATGAAACGCCACATAATGTATGTCATGAACCTAACTAAAAGTATACTTATATTATACAAATCGTTTTCAAGGACCCAGCCTTTTTATTTTATAAGTTAATAAACTTTACACAGCTTGTTTTTTATAAAAGTAACAGTCCATTTTATTTTGTTAAAACGAGGAACATTTTGATGGTATTATGTGGTATTTTCACTCATATCTATAAGTGTCGTGCTGTGTTGAGGAGTGTCCAAGTGCCATCAAGTGTCAGCACGTGTCCAAGAGCCACCAACTGTCGGTATGGCAAAAATTCCAAAAGTAGAAGTGCCTAGGTAATACTGTTTGTGACATTCCCATTCATCAACACAAGTGGGTAAGAACTTCATTCAAATGTCAGGATTCAAGTTAGATCATCTCCCAAGTGTAGCTCTATTCATGCCCATGCACTTACTCAAAGCACCTACGCCGAAAATCCATTGACTTCATTGAATCGGATGATGGAGATCGATTTCCATCCCAATCTTCCATAATTGATCTTAAGAACATGGGTTTACTGTCAAACGGCAATATTTGTATTTCACATTGCACGAATCTAAAAAAGGGGACTCAAAAATCATGTGTACACATTACTCTCAAACATGATCTTAGAATCACTTGTGCGACATGGAATTAAAAACTAGCCGTTTAATGGTACGCCCATGTTCTCAACATCAATCGTGTGGAAGATTGGGATGAAATTCAATCTCCATCGTCTGATTCAATGCAGCCAATAGTTTTTTAGCATCGGCGCCCTTAATAAGTGGGTAGGCCGCAGGCCTTAATAGAGTTACCAAAACAACTCTAATGATGCTTATTGCGTCAAAGAGAGACATGGAGAGAGAGAGAGAGAGGCATGGTGTCAAGATTAATTTTTGTTAATCTCTTTTTGGAACTGTCCCATTTGGAATTAAAAACAGACAGTTTGATGACGCATGGTGTCAAGATCAATAGTATGGAAGATTAAAATTTTAATCAATCTTCATCGAGCTAGTCGACGAGTTTTCCATTTATGCGCCCTCAGTAATTTGGAGGAGGCAAATAGAGTTACCCAACTCTACCTAATTTTGCTTGCGTGAGAAGAGAATATTGCGGGATGAGAGAGAGAGAGAGAGAGAGAAAATGTTGCAGGGAAGAGGTAGAGAGATAGTTGAGGAGAGAGATAGATGGAGAGAGTGAATCTTAGGGTGAAGAGATATAGGAGTTGCTTGGCGAGAGAGGAAGGTTGGTGCGGGACAAACGCTAAAACCCTAATTATGCAAATTTGGGATTAACTTTAGAATGAGTTGAATAGCGGAAAGATTCGAAATCATTCAACACATAAAATTAATTCAATGAATTCAATAAAACAGCTAGATTAATCCATTTTAGCGTTCGCATGCACAAAGATCTACCGATTTAGAAAAACGGCTCCGATGAAGGAACACGAGTTTCGTACTAGTTTAGGGCATCAAGCGATCAGTACAATATCGTCTCTTGATTCCTCGAAGATTTTGGATGAAATAAAACTTGAAGATATAACTCAATAAAAGAGGAAAATCAAAGATATCAAGGAAAAAGGTTTTCGGATTTTTAATCTTTTATCAATGGAAATAAGGAAGATATTACCTGATAATAATTCGAAAAAAGATAAAATAAAGGGATAGATTCCTAGGCTTCACACCACGGTTGTACGTCAGCTTCGCACCAAGTCGCACAAGAAAGGATTGCTCACTCCTCAAGGTTTGAAGGATTCACTCCCTCGATTGAAAACCCTTCTCAAGCTTTCTAGGGTTTGCACAAAAGCAACTCTCTTTTCATTCAATAATCAATCAACTAATTAATAATGTCTTTACAAGCCTTTATATAGGCTAAGAAATCATAATAAGAAATTAGAAGACTCCTAAAATAATAAAAGACTAAAAGACAAGTTTTCATAAAAAAAAAATTGAAATTTCCCGAGAATCAGTCATTCGGCGGACCCGTCTCACGGATGTCCGTCGCCTTCAATGTGCACACAAAACCAATGAGTACTCATTCTCACGGACGTCAAAATCGATGCGGGACAAATGCTAAAACCCTAATATGCGAATTTGGGATTAACTTTAGAATGAATTAAATAGAGGAAATATTCGAAATCATTCAACACATAAAATTAATTCAATGAATTCAATAAAACAGTTCGATTAATTCATTTTAGCGTTCGCATGCACGAAGATCTCCCGATCTAGAAAAATGGCTCCGATGAGGGAACTCGAGTTTCGTTTTAGTTTAGGGCATCAAGCAATAATTACAATATTGTCTCTTGACTCCTCAGGGATTTGGATGACATAAAATTTGAATAAATAACTCAATAAAAGGGAAAAATCAAAGATATCAAGGAATAAGGTTTTGGGATTTTGATCTTTTTATCAATAGAAATAAGGAAGATATTACCTAACAATAATTCAAGAAAAGATAAACTAAAGGGATAGATTCCAAGGCTTCACACCCAAGGTTTCTGAGGCTTCACACCACTGTTGTACGTCGGCTTCGCACCAAGTCGCACGAGAAGCGATTGCTCACTCCTCAAGGTTTGAAGGATTCACTCCCTCAGGTGACAACTCTTCTCAAGCTTTCTAGGGTTTGCACAAAAGCAACTCTCTTTTCATTCAATAATCAATCATCTAATTAATAATGTCTTTACAAGCCTTTATATAAGCTAAGAAAACCCTAATACGATATTAGAAGACTCCTAAAATAATAAAAGACTAAAAGACAAGTTTTCATAAAAAAAAAAAAAATTTCCCGAGAATCCGTTGTTCGTCGGACCCGTCTCACAGACGTCCGTCACCTTCAATGCGCACACAAAAGTAGTGAGCACCCATTCTCACAGACGTCCATCAAGAGCTCACGAACGTCTGTAATAAGGGTCACGGACGTCCGTCATAGACTGACGGTGATGCTCCTCTTTCTTCTTTCTTGTTTTCTCTTAGCGCTTTCACCTGCCATGCTTTGTGTGATGTCTCCATCAATACTCCCCGGGTGGAAAAAACGCATCTCCGATGAGTTAGGGAACCCATGGATGGCATACTTAGGAAGCTTAACTCTTGTCTTACCTTTTCACGCTGTGAGATACTCCGGATTTTTACCTTCAATGGCATTGAAGTTCGTAAATTTTATGACCTTCTCATTCGACCTTTTCTTATATTGTGCAGGTAAGGTACGGGATAGAAACTGGGTAAATGGGTGTGGTTCGATTGGGTGCTCAATAAGGAATGGATCAAAGGGCAGGGTTGTGGGATCTAGAATAGGCGTAAGCATGGATCAAAATATCGTCCGATACCGATACGTATCGGACGATACGTATCGGTATTGGACTAGGACGATACGATACATTCAATATATTGTATCGTCCAATTTATATGGGAAGGCTCGGACGATACATTCAATGTATCGTCCGATAAGTTACTATTCTGATACGTATCGTCCGATACGTATCGGTTTGGAGGTCGGACGATACGTATCGAAAACACGAGATTTTGACCCTTGCCGATACGTATCGGTTTTGGACCTCACCGATACAATACAATGGGTTTTTATCGTCCTCCTGAAAAAACAGTCAAATTATCGTTCAATGTATCGTTCGTATCGTCCGTATCGTTCAATGTATCGGATGATAATTTGAAATTAATTATCGTCCGATAATTTCAAATTATTGATTTTGATGTTTTTTGTATTTTTTTTGGAAAAAAATCGGAGAGTATCGTCCGAAACCGATACGTATCGGTTTTGGGGCTGGACGATACGTATCGAAAAAACGAGATTTTGATCCTTGGGCGTAAGATCCGTTACGACAACTATCGGATGGTTGCCCTTGTCTAGAGAAAAATTTATACCTCCATCCTTACCCTTTTCTGAGATTGGAAAAGATTCCACATGCTTGAAACTATCAGGAATTAATATAAAACTGTTAGTATCAAATTCATTAAACATATTCAACGTGTTAGTGTGATCAGGCATATTTCCAATGTTCAATAAATTATGATTGTTAACCCCATGCAATTTAGAATGAGGATATGCTTCTACCAACTCTAATGACTCACTTGGTATGGACACACTATCAACACCGTCTCCGATAATAGGAATTGTCCTAATGCAACCTACGGTTTTAACCGAAACTTCACCTTCATCATCACTTGGCATGTCACACGGTTCGTACACTCCTTCGTGTAACTCATTGCTCTCTTTCTTGGCATGCTCCTGAATAATCAAGGCTTGACCCTTACTGGGACATTGGGATGCAAAGTGACCAAAACCTTGACACTTTTAACATTGTTGCGGAGCACGTCTAAAACTCTCAATCATTGGTCCCTTTCCTTTGTCAACCTGAGGAATCACGGATTTTGAAGATTGTCTGGAGGCATTATTTCCCTTTTTATAGGATAGATTGATACTCAAGTTTGGAAGACTTAGATTGGCCATTATTGGGGTGTCGAGATACCGTTCTAATTCTTCAACCCTAGCAAAACATTCCTCGAGATCCGCAACGGGATAAGGAATGAGTTCCCTCTGTAACTTTAGTCGAAGACCCATTCGGAATCGGGAGAGGGTAACTTTTGCTGGCTCATCTACATTGGCCTGAGTCATCAGGTCTTCAAACTGATCGATGTACTCTGTGACCGAGGAATCTCCTTGATGCAATGACTGTCACTGATCAAGACTACGTTCATCATATGATACAGGAACGTATTTTTCATGCAATTGGACTTTCATTTCAGTCCACGTGGAAATAGCACGAAGACCCTGGATTTGCCTACGACGCTCTATTCCCAACCAATAAAGTCTAGCTTGACCCATAACATTGCGCTCTTCAAACATGGCATACCACTCGAAGTAGTTTTCCATGCTAGCAACCTATTCGAGAAAGACCTTGGGTTGTCTTTTCCCGACAAAAGTAGGGGCATCCATTTTCACCGATTTCATGACTTTATTGTCTTGACTGATTTGAATTTCACGACAACGAGGACCCTCCCTCCTACGGTCGTTGGGGTTGACTCTAATGTGATTCTCAGCGATAAGCTCATTGATCTCTTCAAAATAGGTTTCTAAAGCCTTATGCCTGATTTGTTGATCAGTGATGTGCTCATCCATCCGAGTTTGACCAGCAGTCACCTGGAATTATGCAAAATTAGATGGTGTAATATAAATCTGAAATGGAAAGAAATAAACCCTAAAACCTATATGAACACGGAGAACCCTAATCTAAACACTGTGCTCTGATACCAAAACCGGTGTGAGACAAACGCTAAAACCCTAATTATGCAAATTTGGGATTAACTTTAAAATGAATTGAATAACGGAAAGATTCGCAATCATTCAACACATAAAATTAATTCAATGAATTCAATAAAACAGTTAGATTAATCCATTTTAGCGTTTGCATGCACGAAGATCTCCCGAACTAGAAAAACGGGTCCGATGAAGGAACACAAGTTTCGTTCTAGTTTAGGGCATCAAGCGATAAGTACAATATCGTCTCTTGATTCCTCGGGGATTTTGGATGAAATAAAACTTGAAGAAATAACTCAATGAAAGAGGAAAATCAAAGATATCAAGGAATAAGGGTTTAGGATTTTTGATCTTTTTATCAATGGTAATAAGGAAGATATTACTTGACAATAATTCGAGAAGAGATCAAATAAAGGGATAGATTCCTAGGCTTCACACCAAGGGTTTCCAAGGCTTCACACCACGGTTGTACGTCGAAACGATTGCTCACTCCTCAAGGTTTGAAGGATTCACTCCCTCGATTGAAAACTCTTCTTAAGCTTTCTAAGGTTTGCACAAAAGTAACTCTCTTTTCATTCAATAATCAATCAACTAATTAATAATGTCTTTACAAGCCTTTATATAGGCTAAGAAAACCTTAATATGAAATTAGAAGACTCCTAAAATAATAAAAGACTAAAAGACAAGTTTTCATAAAACAATAGATATTTCCCGAGAATCCGTCGTTCGGCAAACCCGTCTCACGAACGTCCGCCCTGGTGCCACGGACGTTTGTCACCTTCAATGCGCACACAAAACCAATGAGCACTCATTCTCACAGACGCCCGTCGTAGACTTACGGTGATGCTCCTCTTCTTCTTTCTTTCTTGTTTTCTCTTTGTGCTTTCACCTGCCTTGCTTTGTGTGATGTCCCCATCAAAGGTTTTAAAGAAATCTTTTAAATGAGATGCACGAATTGTGAACTTAAGGGGGGCTACTTGCAAAACCCATAGAGCCCTATCAAGGAATCTCAAAGTTTTTTTTTTGGGGGGGCGGGGGCAGGGGGAGGGTGGGGTATCCCCCCCCCTATCCATCCCTCAACGTGCGTCCGCCCCTACTGTGGACATTTGGTAGTGCTGGTATATTCTTAGTTAGATCTTGTTAGCCACACATCACAAGGGTCATCTCTCCCAATCTTGACTGGAATTGCTATCAAAATTCCTCTCCGCTTCTTCTATCTCATGCCTAGATGGTGGCCTCAGACAAGATTCGAAATCAAGAAAATCTCATGACATAGTAACAAAGTTCGGTTTCAGCAAAAATTCAGTGAGGGATCGTTTTGGTTCAATTTGGATAAATTCCAGAAAGACTTAGGGAAAACTCCGTAAAATGTTGGTGACTAAATAAAAAAATATAAAACATGGTATGGATTGTTGAAAATTATGTTAACCTAGTTAAAGTTCAGCTGACACATTTAAGCAATAAAATAAGTGCATTATATATTCACAATCCATATGCATCATAAGTCTAACAATCATCCAAATATATATACAAAAGAGACGATAGAAAGTATAACTAAATTGTGAATCCAATTTCATACATCATAATATTCTAAAATTTTCACTGAAATTTTTGATGAAATAGGAGAATTTTCGCCAAAAAACACGACATTTCGGTGAAATTTCGATGAAATTCAGAGAAATTTGTGACTATGCTCATGAGTAGGGGACACCCCCTGCCAAACAGATGTCATCTCGGTTATTTCAATGGAGAAAAATCCAGTCATCAATTTCTACAATGTCTATTTGCATGCAAGGTATGGAATGCAAATTCAGATAAATTTGTGACTATGCTCATGAGTAGGGGGACACCCCCGGGCAAACAGATGTCATCTCGATTATTTCAATGGAGAAAAATCCAGTCATCAATTTCTACAATGTCTATTTGCATGCAAGGTATGGAATGCAAATTCAGATAAATTTGTGACTATGCTCATGAGTAGGGGGACACCCCCAGGCAAACAGATGTCATCTCCGTTATTTCAATGGAGAAACATCCACTCATCTATTTGTACAATGTATATTTGCTTGCAAGGTATGAAATGCTGCTATCCTATCTCTTTTCGAGCTTCAGTGGGCGGTGCCTAAATCTGTTGGCGAAGGCATCACTACCCAGAACCATTGTCCCTTTAAATTAAGGGGTGAACTATCGTGGGAGACCAACTTAATGTCTGTACTATGGGCGTTGTGGAACAATGTTACCAGATTCGTTGGTTCGAATTCAGGTTCATAATTCGCTATGTCAGGGCGAATTCAGTTCACTAGGGTAAGATAAGTTTTAAATAAACAGAAAATTAAGTAATAATTTTATATTAATTAGTTGTCTTATTTAAATCATAATATACAATATATAAATTGTATATGCAGTTTGCAAAACAAGCGCTGGTAGTGTGTACGCTGCTGAGTGTAGTTGAGCAGGGTTCGAATCCGCTTAGCAGCATTTTACTTCCTACCTTATAAAAAAATGGTCGCTGGCCGGTTCGCCCATCCGGAGCGAATCAAACCGCAAATTGGTTCAATGCGAACCTGTTCGCAGTTCACAGCCCTACCTAGCGAATTAGGTAACCCTGTTGTGGAAGGAGAGGAAATAACAAATTTTTCAATGATAAGTTCTGGATTGTCCAATACATTATTGGCATAGTCACCAAATCTTAGCATTGGAAAAAAAATCAGCATGTGAAAAATTCAGGAAATACTGGCAAAAACAGGAAAGTTCAGAGAAAAAATGGTCATAATATAAAAAGAAACAAGGTTAAAAATTATGATATATATATATATATATATATATATATATGAGGCCTTGGAGTATGCGTTTCAGTGCAACTCTCGACACTGCACTCAAGCCAGTTGGGTGCCAGGTGGCACCCATCCAAAGACCGGGTTCCATGTGCACGTGCACAAGGTCGATCAACGACCATGGGAAAAAAACAATATCTACACCGTTTATCACCAGGTCAAAAAGTATTTAAATGGATGGTGAAATTTTCGAAGGAAAGCCGATACTTTTGACCTGTCAAATCAGGGCTGCACATGAGGGGGTGCTGATAAAAAGTCTGCAAGGGCTAGTCTGGAAGCATTCGCTATTCAGTTTGGCCACTGTGACAGCATAGAAGCTGAACTAAGGGCAGCACTGCATGGTATCGAATTAGGTCTCGTTAGAGGCTGGTGTAGATTGGAAACTGAAGGGACTATCACTGTGCATCTGCCTGGGTCAGAGGTGGTCAGAGGACTCTTTAGATGTTCTTTGATATTCTATCAGGTGTCCAGATAATTCATATTCGGCAAGAGTCAAATCAAGTGGCAGATTGCCTAGCCAAACTGGGGGTTGCTAACTAGGGAAGTTCCGATTCTCAGAACATTTTAATCATGTAGCCTGTTTTTATTTTCATATCGGCTGTAGCATCTCACTACAGCTCTGTGTTATTTATTTCTTTTTAGTTAATATATAAATAAACAAAACACAAAGAATATCTACTACAGGTACGGTTAAAATATCCTCACCTTTATCCGGTCATCACTGCTAAAACCATCAAGCTGATTAAGCAACTCCAACATGGTCCTTTGCACTTCCCTATCACCACTCACTTCGCTGCAATATAATGGAGAAGACAATATAGGGGATATAGCTAATAAAAATCTGCTAGTCAAATTTCAAATTCACAATATAGTGCCCCATCAGGCCATCTAGAAAGAAAACATTAGGCATAATTATCGTACGCAAATCACCTTTTGAGATCCAGCTACAAATTGAATATTTACCAAGAAGCAGGTGATTCCCTACGCACTTAAGGCAAATTGGAGGGGATCCCCTGCATAGGCTTTACTCGTTCTAGTGGAGTCACTAGACTCCAGGTGATACCCTAGGGGAATATTTGGTTGCTTAGACTCCCTGGGGTGGTAACTGTGTACAGGCCGATACACATGCACAGAACAATGTATCATTAATGGTTAACTCCATAATGGATAATAATGAATGGTTAGGATTCATTAAAAAAAAAAAGGAATCAGTGATCCACTCACAGGAGAACCCTTATCCCGCATCTGGTACTAATCCATTTTTAACATCTAATTAGATCGGGCAATCATTCAAATTCAGAACAGAAGCTCGTTGCTTTTTGTTTCCCTATAGTTGGAGCCAAAGGGCTCTATCCATTTATTCACTCGACCCAACTTTGAATTGATTTGGTACCGTTTGCAAGAATCAAAACAATCGTTTTTACCGATCTGGTAAAGATGAAGTATGGTTAACCTTCAATATATCGGTTTATAAAGGGTATCTGCAACATAATTATTTTCAAACGATTGGAATTATAGGCCGATAATTTCAATAATTTGAACATACAGACCGATACAAGAATACAACCAATACATTATTGACTATATCAGCCAATAACTTGGCGGATACACAGGGTTGACATTTGAATGTATCGACCTGATGACCTCCAAAACCTATATATATCGGGTTGATACATTATCAATTTCATTGGAGATTTTGAACTATGGCTCTAATCTTTAACAGAACTATAATCGGAAAAAAATTCAAGGTATCCATCTTGAATTCTTTTAACTAATCCTACATATATTGAACCAACATGACGCATGTTACTAAAGTTCCTTTTTCATTTAATCATAGTAACAAAGTCGGAGTTCTGAAATAAATCATAGAATTATTAATGCTAAAAAGATAAGATTAAAGGTAAAGGTAGATGTTCAACCTCGAATTCTTTAGCTACTCCTCCAAATCAACATGACACATGTTACAAACATCCTTTTCCATTAAAGTTCGGAAATATATATATATATATATATATATTATATGTGTGTGTGTGTGTGTGTGGGTGGGTGTGGGTGTGTGGGTGGGTGCGGGTATGGGCGTGTATATATATGATATTTCACATGCTCAACATTTCATATGAAAGATCGATAAAAAAAAATATATATCTCATATATTTCTTCTTCTTTCTCAGACTCAATGTGCAATGAGGAGATGCAAGCGGTAGAGTTAAGGCTTTAAAGTTTCAAAATATGTTTTTTTTCCACTCAAACAGTGTTGCGACTTTTGAACAAGTCGCGAGGGCCCATGCACAGACAAACACTAGATTATATCAGAGCCTATGATGGTTTGTTATATTGATCAACATTTTGAAACATATTAGGTGATAAATATTTTCTAGAACAAGTGGAAACGCAACGAGGGCAAGTGGCACTAGCGATAAATATCAAGCTGATAAAAGGAGACGAAGACGGCAAAGGCAGGAAAAGAGAGAAGCAAAAGGGCTATGATTTCAGTGTCTGCCAAGAAAAAGAGAATTTCCCCTTGCTTGACTTTGCTATTATTCTTCCAAAAAAAAAAGCCAGGCCCACACACAAAAAAAAGTATGGGGCCGTTCAAGTAGGAAAATCGAATATAAAGAGCACCCACGATTAAGTATCTGGATAGACGAACCAGAAGAAGAAGAAATCGGAGAAAAAGTTTGTTTTTTGCCTACGGAGGATTTTAAAAATGAATGGAGTCCCATACTTGTGCACAGAAAGAGGGAATATGAAGATATAAATGATTTTGTGGCAAGGGACACTATGGTTAGTGGATGAAATCACTGGAACAAAGGAAGTGGTGCGACCCTTCAAAGTGACAAACCCAAAGGAGGAAAAGCGGAAATTTGGAAAGGGCCTGGCAGAGTAACTAGGGGAAACCAAGAAATAAGCGAGTTCCGACCGACCCATCATTTAAGGCTAATCGGGGCAGAAGAGGAGACCCCGTGGGAATAGAATGAGAATAGGGGAATAGTGAGTCAAAGGTTCGAAGAGGAGAGGTGACAAGGTTCAAAGAAAGGGCGAAATACCCAGCAGTACAAAGAAAGTAAGGAACAACCGATGTCGCTGCAAAAAACAACCGATATCACAGTGGACAAAAATGACTCAGTAAGGGAAGGTTAGAGAAGAAACAACTGATTCAATGCATCAAAACAACCGATGTTGCAACAGCAAGGATCGGTTCATTTTTTTCCTATTGGAACCATAATATAAACCACTGTCGATAACATAGCAAATCACTGCCATTGTGTTGTCCAATTTGATTGTCTTCAGCTTTATGCGTCAATTTCTCAAGTCATTTCTCTCTGTCAAACTGCAATCATTCATGCCACTTGACACTACTTCACTGTTTTTATTGCTTACAATTTCCCCTAGTTCCATTTACCAGTATAACAGAAATCCTTCAAATAGGGATGTTTCAATTTTCAAGCATAGTGACAATTCAGTAATAAATCGGCGAGCAAGAAAATTCGGTAAAAATTGGTCAAAGTCAGAAAATCGGAGTAATTAAATTTCTTTAAAAAGATAAAAAATAAATCATAAAAATAATGGTTTTAGTTAACATAATAGTACAAAATAGGCAAAATCTAAAGGTTTTTTATGAACAAAATGAATAAAATAATACAGAACCTAAAGGGTTTTTTCCCCTTTAAGTATAACTGGAAAAAAAAAGTCAGAAACATCACAAACTTCGCCAATTAATCACCCGAGTTGCGAATTAGTCAATTAATTGGTGATAATGTCGGGCTGACTGCAAGTCGCCAATTTTTTCTGATTTTTTGAAAAATTCGGAGATTTTTGCGACTATGATTTCAAGTAATCAAGACTATAATGGACAGATGATCCAACTCAAATAATATTCCATCGTTCCTCTTATCGGAGCTATCGTAAAAATTTCCTCTTATGTAATCTCTCCTAATTATATATCCCTTGTTGTAACTCCAACATCCACCTTAGCATATACATCTCAACAATGTGTACTCGATCTTCCTAAGTCGTAACACTACCTTGTTCTTCAACTCTTTGCACTACATAGTAATGCAAGTTTTATTGTCACCTTATAAAACAGCCCTTTACAGTCACACCCATTTATAACACAGCACAAAACTAGTCAGTCTCCACTTCTTCCCCCTACATCAAACTCTATCACCTCCTCGTATAGCGATGACATAGCAAATAATTTTTTCCAAAAAACTCTCACCCACCATCACGATCATTATCATCTAATAACCTTATTTCATCGATTTAGTGACAGCCTATAAGTCCTATTTCTCCACTCATTTCTGGTAAGAGCTAAGTTCTCTGTAACCATGGGTTAAAATTTCGGGCTACCGATACGTATCGTCCGAGCTCCAAAACGATACGTATCGGTACCGGTCTGTATCGGACGATACATTGAATGTATCGTTCGATACATTCAATACATTTGAATGTATCGAACGATACATTCAATGTATCGTTCGAGTCCAATACCGATACGTATCAACCGATACGTATCATCCGATACGTATCGGTATCGGACGATATTTTGATCCATGTCTGGAACATCATAATATCTCATGTCCCTTCTCACTCTTCCCTCCAGGTCTTCATTGGTCCTCTTTCCTAATTCCCTATGCTTATAGTGTCTCAACCCGTTATACAGGGCCTGCTTCTGGCCCACAAAGGACATGTCTAAACCACCTCAAGGGACATTCCATGATTTAGTGATATTAGAAAGAAAAAAAAAAAAAAGTGTATACCCCTAACATAACCCTGCATCAACATTTTCTTAAAGATCATACTGGAAATTCTGTAACTCTATTTGGAACGGACCATGTATCAATGCCCAGATAACATACCTTCAGACAGATTAAGCGACAATTAAATCTTACCTTTTCTATCATACTCATCATCCACCAGTTAAAGAAGCACTCATGCCTCATACATAACCAGATCTTGCATTTAAATATACGGTGATCCTATAAGTAAATACATTTTACTGCCTAAAGCATTTTTCTCCTTACAACTGAAATAGTATGGTAGCCATTACTCATGAGGGTTCAGATGTTTCAACTCTAATGACATGAAAAACTTTTGTATCACAAATTACGGAATTATTGTGCAAAATATTAGATACAAATCATATAAAAATTCAGTCAATTCTGTACAAGATGATTATATGGCATACCTATCAAATCGCTTTGTTCCTATTGCATCAATTTCATCTATAAAAATGATGCAGGGAGATTTCTCTTTTGCGAGTTGGAAGGCATCACGAACAAGTTTCGCTCCATCTCCAATGAACATCTGAACAAATGCCAGATTTAGTTTTGCTATCAGATATATAAAATCATGAATGCAAACACACTTTAACCATCAATAAAACATAGTTTCTTCAGAAATAATGTCAGATGACCTTATCCGCTGAAGTAGTGTACTGCTATAAAGAAAATTCATGACTTCAATGCCTAGAATGAGATATTTAGAGGCCATTCTGTGTGTGTGGGGGGGGGGGAGAGAGACATGGCATCAAAACTCGGCCGGCAACGATATGTATCAGTGATACTCGAGAACCGGAACTGGTACCACCTCGATACCTATATCAGGGTGGTATCAGTACCATGGATCAAAAAATCGGATTTCCGATACATATCGTCCGATACATTCAATGTATCAGACAATACATTCAATGTATCATTTTGATACATTTTTTTTTTCCAAAAAAATGACAAAAATTACTCTAAAAATCAGATCACCAAATTATCGTCCGATACAGACGATAATTTCAAATTATGGGTCCATGTCAAACCACCAAATTATCGGACGATAATTTGACTGTTTCAGAGGGTACGCGATAAAAACCCTTTTTATCGTATCATCCCCCCTCTAAAACGATGCGTATCAGTATCGTCCGATATTTTGATCCATGATCAGTACCAGTATCGGTCAGCCGATACCGTCTCAGTATCAGCCGACACTAACCAATACTAATATTTTTTATTTTTTTTCAAGATGAAAGTTATCAACCGATATGGTATTGGTGATAGCGTATCCGTATCGGTCCAAGATGGACCAATACCCGATACCGATACAATACCGATAACCTGAAGATAGATATTAGATGATGCAGTGGTAGCTAAAAAGGTTATTGATATGACCCACAAATCTGCTTTTGGGTTTGCTCTTAAATTTGATCATCAAAAACTTAAGACAAAACAGAATAGTCACTGAAAAAGGAATGAAGAGATAAAGAAAATTTGTCTGACAAGATTCTAGGAAAGTTATAAAATTGAACAACAACCTGTACGAGCTGTGGCCCCGCTAGCTTCAGAAAAGTAGCATTCGTTTGTGCAGCGCACGCACGAGCCATTAGTGTTTTCCCAGTTCCAGGAGGTCCATACAAAAGAACACCTTTTGGCGGACGAATTCCTAATTTCTGAAACCTCTCTTTGTGCGTCATGGGCAAAACAATGGCCTCAACAAGTTCTTGTATCTGCCAAAACAGTAAAGTACCCAGTGCGAATGAAAATAAGTACTTTCTATCGAATGATAACCCCAGAAATTAAAAATAAAAAAATAAAAAATAAAACAAAAATAACTGAATCCTTAATTGTATAAAACCATAATTCAATTTCAGTATGCATAAATTACGTTTCCATAATTATCAGCAAGGATCAAAATTTCGGGCATGACCGAAACCGAAAACCGAAATTTTGACCGAAATTTCGGCCGAAATTTTGGTGTCTATACAAATATGGACTTAGATTTCGGTTTCGTTTCGGGCTTGCCCGAAACTGAAGCGTTTCAGCCGAAATTTTGATCCATGATTATCAGTGTTAATCCATCTTTCAGAGACTCATTATGATGAAACTGCATATATAAGTAAAGGATAACAATTCATCATGGATAACAACTCCATCACTCCCATGTAAGAAATTATTCCTCATAATTAAAGCGCAATGTAGCTCAAGGGTAACAATTCTTCAGTTCAGTGGAACATCAACTGCGTGTCAGTAGCATAGTCACCAAGTCAGGGATTGGCAATAATTCGGTAAGGTTAAAATTCGGAAATTCTGGCAAAGTTCGGAGAAACATTTAGAGAAAAATCGGTGAGAAAAAATAGATAAATAAATAAAATCAGCTTCAAAAGAAAAAAATTAAAAACAATTAAAAATCATGATTCATTATAAATAAATAAATAAATATCAGATTAAAAAGAAAAAAATTAAAATTAATGATTCATCGGCGCCGCAGAAGAAAATTTGCATTGATCGACGATGAAACAGCTTCTTGGGGAAGAGTCGATTTCTTTTGGGATCACACACTCACTTCGGATGAAATTTACGAAGGAATTACTTTAAACTGTAAATTTTCTTCTGCGGCGCCTGATGAATGTAGGTTTCGGTAATAATTCAGGAACGTTAAAATTCGGAAAATCTGGCAAAGTTCCAGGAAATATTCAGAGAAAAATCGGTGAGAAAAAAAAAACAGATTAAAAAGAAAAAAAATTAAAAATATGATTCATTAAAAAAATTCATTCAGGAATTATTTGTGATTTATTCGCGAATTTTTAAAAACAGTTGTGAACAATTCGGGATTAATTCACATAACCTCAAGTTCGCGAATTATTGGCGAATTTTTCAAAAAAAAAAAAAATCGGCGAATTTTGTGACTATCGTCAGTCGAAGCCTAAAGAACTCTTTCATGAAGAAGAAAGCAGAAATTCACCTGCTTCTCAAGACCACCGATATCATTATAATCTTCAGTAGGCTTTTCATCTACCTCCATTGCCTTTACACGTGAATCATACTCAGAAGGAAGAGTATCCAATATCAAGTAGCTGTCTTTGTTTACTCCAACCAAATCGCCAGGTTTCAGCTTGTCAGGGTCAACAAGCCCAACAACAGGCAAAAAGATTGTCTACAATAAAGAAGAGTAAGTGTAAGAACTCTCTCAACAACAACCATTGTTAATGACATGGGAATCATTTTTAAATAACACAAATAATTATGAAAATTTTGAAGTGGGAGACCAAAATTAACTAACTAATGACAGGTGGTTTTAAGAGAAGACAAGTGCATTAAGAATTAAAATGTACGACGACTTAATTTAAACCATCACTAATGGTGGGAATTCTGATATGTTTCAATAAAACCATTTGGGTAGATTGGTAGAAGCAAATTATGTTCACAACCATAGACCAACCTTATAGGAACAGATAAGCAAGAAAGATATAACAGAAAAACCAGAACATGTGACTTGAACATGAAGGTTTTGCAAATAACGGAAGGGTAAAGGTAGCCTGGTACCATGGACCAGGTAACTTACCTGGTCCCACACTAATTTGCAGCCACATGGCACCCAATCACATGATTGGATGCCATGGATAGGAGCGGCTCAATGGTCACAGTAATTTTGTGGAAAAAAAAAATTAAAAATAAATAAAACCATGCGGTCAAAAGAGTCAATTGCACATAAAATGAACAGTAAAATCACATTTGGTTTTATCATTCATTTCTCACCACGGTTGACGCTATTGACTATGCAGATTTTTATTTTTTATTTTTTCACAAAATAGCTATGATCATTGAGCCGCTCCTATCCATGGCACCCGATCATGAGATTGGGTGCCACGTGGCTGCAAATTAAAGTGGTACTAGGTAAGTTACCTGGTCCATGGTACCAGGCTACTTTTACCCATAATGGAAATCGTGGGATCCTATGTTTTATTGTTTTGTACAACTGACAAAATAGACAACCTAAAATATGAGCAACCATTAGACATCCTTACATATGAGGAACCATCTGTTCCATATTTAATTTCTTGAACAAAAAAATAACATAAAAAGCACAAAAGGATTAAAACAAAAAAACAACTAAATAGTCAACGTTATCCATAGGAATGGCAACGGATAGATTAGAGAAATCATTTAGTTAATGATTAATTACCTATTCAAACATATGAGTTGTTAACATTTAATAACTGACCAAGTTGACCAATCAGGTCACTTGTTCCTTCAATATTCACTTTGAACTCTTCCGGAGATTCCTAACTTACCTTGAACAAATAAAGGAAGAAAGAGTATATCCTAGCCTGAGAAACCAAAGAAAAATATGAGGGGGAAAATGGTAACTCACTTGGCGTGTCGATGTTTTTAACACAACACACTTCCCCTTCCTTTGCGAGTCTAGATCAACATTAGCACCATCTTCCTCAGCTTCATCTTCCGGATTCATTTCCAAAATCTACACATAACAAAAAAATACATTTTTGAATACCCTAACAGACGTATCAACAGAATATCTAAGGACTGAAAGAGAGAAGACAATATGAGTACGATACAAATTATAAAAAACAAGGTAAAGAGATAGTCAATAATAAAACTGATATGGATGACCAAGTAAGGAAAATGAAAGAGAATGAAATTGTGTAGGCCAATACACCGAACCTTTCACCTTGCATGCTCCCATATGTTTGAAAAGTAGAGACCAATAAGTCATGACTCAACCCTCAAAAAACATGAGAAAATTATAAAGTAACTGTAACAACCGCAAATGATAAAAAGAACCAACAGATTAAAAATCTAGCGGTAGCATAGTAGACTTTCCAACAGATCAACATGTTATTTTTCATACTTCCTCAAGTCTGTAAACTGGGGCCTACAGTAATTTTCATCTATTAAGAATGGATTAGTTGTTTCCATAATCAATAGTGATCTCTTCAAAAACCATGGACCGATAATAGGAGAAACAAGCACTAAGGTTGAAAGTGAAAAATCATTATATAATTCAAGTATGGAGATGTGTGTGTGTGTGGCTATATAATTCAAGTTTGGCATGTAACCTCACGTGGCTACACGCTCTCACGTGATATCCACGTAGTTATCTATGACTTTTAACTTTGCTTGCTTGTTGAAGTTTGCTTTCAACTAGGTTACGTGCTATTTAGAAAGTAGGATAATGCTTAGCTTCCTAATTAGAAGGAAGAGAGCAATTAAATAAGGACTTATAATCTCTCGGTAGACAGACTAAATTTATCAAAGAAGTTCATCGGGAATTGCGAGATCGACATTCTCGAAGAGGTCCACCCCATCGTTAACAAATTTCATCAATTTACAACAATAGAATATTTAGTTATTTGTTTGTGTTTTGATTCAAATATTGTAACGTCGTCAGACGTGTCATTACAAGTGGTATCAAGGCCAACAACATTCACGCTTCAGCAAACCTCACCATGCCGACAAACAAGGAGCTTGAAGAGGATTTGAACTCGCTCAAGACAATGTTTGGGAAATCTGGCATCCGTTGTCGAAGCATTAAGCAAGAAGGTCAATCTTCTTCTAGCCAAATCCAAGTTGTCCACAAAACAATCCAACGATCAGAAGATCATGTGCATATTTTTTTTATCGGTGCGATCATGTGCAACGTTTCGACGGTACCAATCTGACTGGGTGGATTTTTCTGTTGGAACAGCTTAAGAACTAGCATCGCCTA
Source organism: Chloranthus sessilifolius (assembly GCA_021018995.1). NCBI lineage: Eukaryota > Viridiplantae > Streptophyta > Magnoliopsida > Chloranthales > Chloranthaceae > Chloranthus > Chloranthus sessilifolius. Next base: position 3,606,289 of record CM037584.1, read on the forward strand.
TCAGATGCCAAGATATACGAATTAGAAATAGCTATCATTCATCTCCAAGGAAAAGCGATCCCATGGCATCAGTGGATGATAGCCGCCTTTGATTCAGTCACTTGGGACCAACCCAAAAGGACCATCAGTGTCCGATATAGAAGAAGTAAGATTGAGGACCCCAACAATTTGAAAAAGATCAGTAAATCGAGTCCTTAACATGGTTGTCAAAGCAACGCTATAGCCACGCCATGGCCTCACTATAGCCTCACTACGGCGATAGGAAACGCCGTATACAACCAAATAGTTATGATAACTAAATAGTGACGCCATAGCGTTGCCATAGCAAAATAGCATTATGGTGTCGCTATGCACGCTATTTGATTTTTTTGGATAATAACATACAATACTTATAAAATAGATAAGTTATAAGTATGACACAGTAACTTATAAACCTTATAAGCAATGACATTTTTGTAATATATAAGTTACAAAATTAACTTACAAGTTGCAAAACCCCAACTTATAAGTTACAAAATCGTCGACTCTCTCTCTCTCTCTCTCTCTCTCTCTCTCTCTCTCTCTCGTCAGGATAACTACTAACACTAGCGTCGGCGACACATCAGCGGGCTACCAGTCGATGGAACCTCAGCAGCGACGATACTAAAGTATTTGTACTTGATATTTAAATATTTTTTAATATTCTATATTTGTTGATATTTCATATTTATTTATTTATATTTACCAGGTTGCAAATTTGTTGATGTTTCATATTTGATTTGTATTTATTGATATTTATTTATGCCTAGTATATGAAATCCTCAATATTAGAATCAAAGTATGGTGCTTCAGTAATTGAATTTTTTTCTTCCTAGATTTTTTTTATATTTCTTCTTCCTATATAAAAAATATAAATAAATAAGAATATTACTAATTAATAGAAAGAAAAAAAAAATTTAGAAAAATTTTAAAAATTAGAAATCAAGGAATAGCCTCACTATGGCTTCACAATGGTCACGCCAATGTGTAGCTAGCCTCTTCGCCATGACCTCGCCTTAACTACCTTAGTCCTTAGATTAACTGAAACCTATCTCACTGAGTGTTACATTTCTAAGTTCCACAACGATTTTGCATTGGCCTAAATATGTTCTCACCATGGTTGGGCAAGCATTCCAAGTAGAGTATTATAGCATGAAAAGGGGGTGCGAGTTTGGGGTAAAAGTTCAAGACTAAATCTATGACACCAACCCTGAAACTGCCAAATCATGAACAACAAATATTTCCCCATCAGAAGCGTCTAACATAAGCGAAGATGAGCGGCCAACAGAAGGGGCTTTGTTTTAATTGCGATGAGAAAAACGCAGCTGGACACCAATGAAGAGCTCACTTGACCATTTTAGAGGGGATTGACCAGGGATAACGAGATCTCTATACATGTTGAGGACGACGACCCTTAGGGACAAGAGCCATTTGAAGGAGGGGGAATGTCATAACACTATCTTTGGCACGTGACCTCACGTAGCTAGATGCTCGCTAAGGTATCATGCAAACCCTGAACAGGTTCAAGGTTCGATTCGGACCATGTTGGGGACACCAAGTATTATTTTTTGCTTTTCTAACGTGGCGTATTAAGAGAGTTTGAATAGATTGGCGTGGTAAGTTCAAAGTGTGTTCGACCCTGAGTTCAAACATCGAAGAGGATTTCCGAAGAAGTATATCTTGGCATTCGAAGATTGAATGTTCAAAGTCGGAGGTGGAAACTCTCTTCAAACATCTGACCTACTTAGAACCATGGTTCAAAATTAAGATTTCGGCCGAAACGCATCGGTTTTGGTCCTATCCGAAACGAAACCAAAACCGAAATTACCGGTCAGATTTGTGTGGAGACCAAAGTTTCGATTTTCGGTATCGGTCATGCCCGAAACCAAAATCCAACCCGATATTTTGATCCTTGCTTAGAACATTCACATTCTTCAAGCATTCTACAAACAGACTTCTACATTGATGATGACACTGTCAGAAGAAAGGAGGATGTGCGCCCATGTGCATCCTAAGAGATGGTTGTTAGAGCTTACACGTATCAATATGTTATCAATTTGAAAGTGAAAAGTGTGGAATTGTCTTATGCCCTGATTGAATGAAAGTACCAGTACTGGTGATCGTTAGAGATTTTGCAAATTAACGATTTCGGGTGCTTTTGGCATGCAATCTGAGAGGTGTTCCAGACAAATGAAAACTTGCTACATGGGAGAAGGATATTTGCTGAATTTTGGCACTCTTACTATAAAAGAACTGAAATTTTAATTAAGGGAAGTTTTTTAAGAAGGCTGGTGTTACTACCACAGCACTTCATGTTACAGCCACCTCACTTAAAAAAAGGAAAAATCCGTTGACTACTTTAAATCAGATGACAGAGATCACTTTTCATTCCAATCTCCCACACAAAAGATTTTAAGATTATAGGCCTACCATCAGACGGTCAGATGCTGATTCCATGTGGCATACCTCCCAAAAAACGCGTGATCACAATGTACCATTAAGCGTAGTTCACGTTCACTTTTTGGGATGTGTGCCACGTGGAATCAACATCTGACCGTCTGATAGTACTTAGTAGGCTAGTAGGCTCATGATCTAAAGATCTATTGTGTGGAAGATTGGGACGAAAAATGATCTCCATCGTTTGATTTAAAACAGTCAATGGATTTTCCTATGTTTATGTGAGGTGGCTGTAAGAATTAGAAGAATTGGGCAATATGAATATTGATTGAAGATGTTCTTGGAGTCCTATAAGAACTTCAAGGGGAGGACGAAGTGTATTGCATAGATTTTATTTGATCTTGACCTGTTATGTGAGATCATTGTACTTCTTATTAATTTTTATTATTCCTTGGGGTTATTGTATTTATCACTTTTATAATTCAATATGGACGAGAATCATATTTATGTGGATTGATGTGTTATGGTGATTAATTTCTCAAGGAAACCCCTCCAAATGATCTTAGCAAGATTGGTTGGGTGGATTTAGAATCCCAGAATGTTAGGCATCTATAGATGACAGTTCAAGGTGACAACCTGAAATGTCTAAAGTTGATGATGTGAGTTCAATTGGGTTACATATGAAAGTGATACTTCACGATTATCAAATAATCCAGGAATGTTACTAGATCTACATGTGTGTTACCCAAGGATCAAAATATCGGGTTGGATTTCGGTTTCGGGCATGACCGAAACCAAAAATCGAAATTTTGGCCGATAATTTGAATTTCGGCCGAAATTTTGGTCACCATACAAATCTGACCGATAATTTCAGTTTCGGTTTCATTTCAGATAGGACCATGGTGTGTTACCTCTACTTTTGAATGACAATTCTTTACCCCCTAAGTTGGTTAGCCTAAAACCAAGTTGAGCAATTGTATATATTACAGACAATAAAAATTAAAAAACCTATCCTACCCTTAATGAAACGGGTTTGATTGACAGTGACGAACTGTAAACCCAAATTTGGACCAAGTGAACAAGAGAACTAAGTAACATTGCTCTCCCGTGATACCCAGGTAGTTTATCTACTATTTTTACTACTTTTTTATTCGTTTACTTGCTTGTTGCTTTAAGAGTTGCTTTGTTATTTAGAAAGTAAGATAGTGCTCACCTTCCTAATTAGAAGGAAGAGAGAAACTAAATTAGGACTTGTAATCTCTCAATAAAAGACCAGACGAAATTTATCATAGAATTCCTTCAAAACTTGGGCGATCGACCTTTTCAAACAAGTCACGCCATTGTTAACAAATTTGATCGATTTACAGCAATAAAATCTAGTAATTTGTTTGTGTTTTGACTCAAATATTGTAACAACGAGCGGTACTGTCACACAATCACAAATACCGCCGTCTAAAGTACACAAATAAATCCAGATTAAAAACTTTGAAGTTCGCTTAATAACCTCAACAAAACTGTTGAAAGATAGAAACCACAACCGATCTAATCGCAAAAATAAGAATCTAAATCAAACAAATTTTTTTTTAAAAGGATATTGGAAGCTTAGAAGTTCAAAATCAAGACCTCGACGATGTTTCCAACCAAGTAGGGGAGCTGTTTGTTGAGCTTGATCTTCTCCTGGTTCTCCTTAATCTTCTCCTTGAATGAATCCAACTCCAGATTCGTTCTCTGCAACTCTTCCTTCAATATAAAAAGACAAAACCCTAGAAATCATACTCCGATGAGAAGGAAAACAACAATACCCTAGAAATTAAGAGAAAACAAACCTTGAGGATTCTGATTTCGGTGTCGAGAAGGCGGGAAGCCCTGAGTATGTCGTCGGTGGACATAGATGAGAGCTGATCCTCTTCGAAGGTGCTATCTTCCGCCATCGCTGTAGCCATTAGAGAAACTAAACGATGAGTGTTTTTTTTCAGGATGCAGAGCTTTCGCTTTGGAGCTTAGGCTTTTGGGGGGTTTCTTTGATGAGAAGAAAGGGAACCATTTTATGAGCAACTAGGATTAGGTACTCAAACCATGCACCAAGGGCAGTGAACGGATCGTTGAGATGTGTACCACTGTCACAAAATTCTCCGAACTAATCGAATTTTTAAAAAAATCTCCATTCTGTCAAACTTTTTGTCCAATATTCACATTTTTTTTTATAACCTGGGTATTCGGGCCACTTAGAGCACCCTGTCACGGGGTCGCTCTTCCAGCAGTGTCAGCCCCTATGGCACATAACGCCCGATGCGCTAAGTCAATCATCTCTGATACCAACGGTCGCGGGGGACGTCCTTCGATGCGTTATCAACCCGCGCGATGTTTCACTACCGCATGCAGCGAAGCCAATCAATCTTCTCATCAACTCTGATACCACCCGCCTAGAGGATGGGAACTCCCCCTCGTGGTTACCTCTGTTTCGCGGCCTACCACCCAATATATCGTGCCCCTTACGACACGTTCGTTTGCACCATTGTCTTATACTTGGCCTGCTCAAGTTTCACCATGTGCACTGCACTAGTACTTCGCTTCGCAACAATGTTGGCATGCAGCTCCCCATGCCATCATGTCTTGCTCGCATACTGAACCAATCCCACAATCTCGTGCCTACTCATATTGTCGTGCTCAACGGAGTCTCACGCAGCCTTCATGCTGTCGTGCTCTACTGAGTCCCATGCAGTGCTCAATTGCTCTCGTGAGGTTGCCCAGCCATATGCACCGCAACGTGTAGTCTGGGATCATACTTCAACCTCACATTGGGTGTCACACGGCATCGTTGCGTCGACGTCCTAGGCCCACCCTTTCAGGCCTAGGAGACACTTGCACCCCCTCTGGCAACACAAAGTCCCGTGTATGTGGAAGGCAACTCTTCAGCTCCTCTCCCACATAGAAGGGTAAAACAGTCATTCGGCCAGAATGACAGGAGAACTTCAAAACCATTGGTTTGACATACTGCAACACCTTCGCATCGCTAACCCAGCTTGGCTATGTCGCATCCATGTCGCGACCTTGTCACTCCCGTATCTTACCTCCATGCGACCGCGTTGCATCCTCGCAACGCGACCATGTCGCCAGACCCTCTTAGCCCCATGACGCATGCCCTCCTGGAACCACATGTCGTGTCGTCCTGACACCAAGATGTCGTGTGCCCACTTGGCACCACATCATGTGCCCCAAGCACCATGCTACAAGCTCGAGTATTCGCCCCGTCACATCCTCCACCACTCTATAATGTCAACGTTCTCGTTGACGCATTATCACAGTGAACCGACCCTCCTAGCCTGTTAGTATTCCATATCTAGTTCTTAGGTCCACACCTTCCCACTAGCTCCCCAACGTCACCCTTGTCGGGTCAACCTGGTTCCGCCGTCACAAGGCCCTCACTTGTTAAAGAGCAGTTTTATCATTTAAAACAACTCTCCATCAGAGCAAATTGGGTGAGGAGCTGTGTTACCAAACATAAAAGCAGTTCTCTATCGGAGCCAAAGAGCATAGGAGCTGCTCTTTGCCCAGAAACAGCTAACCTAAACGTAGCCTTAATTTTAATAGCGTAAGATTATTTAAACATCATTTGGTATTAAATGTATATATAAAGTTATTTGATTATCGGCCATCGATAAACAATACGATCTTGAGCATCAGTTCATCAAAAACTGATTTCAATCACCATAGTCACCAAGTCGGCGTTCGGCAATAAATCGGCAAGTTTGCGAAAAAAATTGGAGAAAATTAAAAAAAAATTAACGATCATGATTTATTTAAAAAATTTTGAATTATTCGCAAATATTTTAAAAATACATGATTTTTTCATATATTTGGAATAATTCGTGATTAATTTATAAAATTTTAAATTCGCAAATTATTTGTGATTTTTTTCAAACATTCAGAGAATTTAGTGACTATCATCAAAACATATAAATAAATATGAACTTACATTGCTTGTAAGCCATTGATGATTTGTCGTGTATTCGGATCGTCCTCACGTCTAATTCTCGAGCACAAAGGGGATGCAGCAGCAATGAGAATCAATTGATTTTTTTTTTGTACAGAAAGAGTTGAGACCCTTCACCCCTAATTATAGGAAAGAATTTTAAAAAACCTTTGAACTTTCACCTCAATGCCCCTAACGCACATGAACTTTGCATAATATCAACTAAACCCCTAAAAAATACAAATGTATCAAAATTAGCCCGCTACCGTCACACCCTATTATCTCTTCGACGAAAATTGGTGACGTGGATCCCTAAACATTTAAATTTGCTGATATGGACGTAACGTGGCCAGCTAAGTTGGATTTTGAGGGAAACTAATCACGTGACTCGCACGTGATGAACTAAACTAGTTGTTTTTAATATTTTTCTTTTCTCTGCTTCGCCTTCCTCAGCCAAAGGTTCTGTTTGGTTCATCTTCCCCAGCCCAACTGCAACGGAGGTGTAAGATCATACGGGTTTGGGCTGAGTACCTCATTTTGTAGCCGGATTTTGATCTTCTTCTTCATTTTCTCTTATTCTTCCTTCGAAAATAGCCCGTTTTGAGAGGGTTTAAATGGTTTGGGGTAAGAGAGAAGGTGCATGTAAGACGCCTTGCTACGGTAAGTTCGATTTTTGAATTTATTTTGTCTATTATTTTCTCTATTCGTGTCAATATTTGTTTGGATTGATTGCTTTGTAGTTTACAAATATTTAAAAAAGTTGACAGAAAGAATAGGGTTTAATTGAGTGTTAATCCTATTTATGTAAATGCTGATTATGGGCATAGGCTTATAGTTGCATAAAGATTGCAATTGGTAGTATGTAAATTTGCAATGGGCTTACAACTGTATAAAGATTTATGGCAGTGGACACCCATTGTAGACTAACTCTACAGGATAACTCAAAATAGAGTCATATTAACGGTAATGGACTTCAGACTATTTCGACATGGAAATGGAAAGAGTGTTTATGACCATCAATATTTATGTTGATGTATAAATCTAACAGAGTTCTTATGACGATAACCAAATGTTGACACAAGAAACATGAGGTCATAAAACTTATAATCATAACAGTTTATGATTTATTTTCCTTTATAGGAAGTCATGAGTACCAGAAATTTTAAATAAAGGATTCAAGACTAAAACTATTTCATTATAACTGTAAGTTGTTGGAGGGTTGTGTATAGTATACAAAGCAGGATGTCTATGCCAACTTTGCATAGTTGTGTATAGCGTATAAAGTAGAATCAGCTTTATATAGTTGTGTATAGCATACAAAGTGGGATGTCTATGCCAGCTTTGTATAACATATAAAGTTGTAACTGCTACTGTTAATATCTATAACTGATGCATGGGTTTAATGCATGGGTTTTATGTATAATGTCTGTAGCTCATGCATGGGTTTAAGCTATTGGAGAGTTGTGTATAGCATACAAAGTAGGATGTCAAGTAAATATATTCTTTTACTATGTTGGTTATTTATGAGTTGTCACTATTACGCGAGCAATTGTTTTATTTGTTTAATGTGCAGATAAAGGCTCCGACAACTTTGCGATACGATTGGTTCATGGAGGTAATTTTTAAGGTACACCAGCCGCCAATAGATATAGAAGAGGACATTTCAGCTTTTTTGATCACTGCCACATTGATGAGATGTCCCTATTAGAGTTATTCCATATGGCTGAAGAGTTGGGATACCTTAGTTTCGTAGAGTTCTATGGTACTATTCAAGGCAAATTTGTTGTCATCGAAACTGATATGCAGACATTGGAGTTAGGGAATTTGATTGGTTCTGATGGGATAGTCGATATATTTATGATTCCTTTCGTACCATTATATGTGGACACTCAAGAGAGTCAAGTCAAGCACGAACATCTCAAGAGGATAGCAGCTATGATACGACCAAGACTCCACAAACCAAGGGAAGACCGATAGTATTGATAAGGGCAAAGCCCTTATTTTGGTAAGTAAAGGAAAGGACAATAGTCTTCATATGGGTAAGGACATTTCAGATTATGAGAGTAATGATGATTATGACCCGAAGTTCAGATCTTTGTCTTCTGACAAAGATGAGATGTGGGATAGTAATTACTTGATCTGTTACAGCCCGATTTTTTTCGTTCTCATAAAATCCTATACTATATATTTTTTTCTTTCTTACATCTTAAACTTGGGAAAAATCGATTCGTCGAATCACACTTCACAATCCGAATACAGAAATACTTGGTATATCCATGTAGAAGCGTGAAAATCAAAGCAGATATCATACGTGCGTGAAAATGGAATTTTAGATCTCACTAGGCATAACTAAATCTTTCTACTTTATACATAACATCTAATACAAAGGGTAAAAGAAACCATCGATAGTGGTCGACTATCACCTAAACAGTGGCTTCCAAAACGTACATACAAGACAAATCTTAACACTGTATTTGATCCCAGGACATATCAAGTCCAAATCTAAATTCCTCAAAAATCCACCATACAAACCTAAAACATATCTAGTCCAAATCCTCACCTAGGGTAGAATTTTCCAAACGAAAGATCCGATGCCTTTCTCCAGTGCCTGATCTTGATCTACACCTGTACCTATGATGTATAATTGAGGGATGAGCTAACATATAAGTTTAGTAAGGAAACATCAATAACATGCATATTATCACATCACACATATATCTTATGACATAATTCGAACATATTTTTCAAACAAAGATTCGCAATTTAAAGATATTTGACTTAAAGCAAAATTGATATCAAATACAGATTTCAAAGTTTAAACACATGATTTTCAAAAAATATTCTCATAATAAAAGAAAAACTTAAAATGATCACTTAAATACAATCTCGAGCATATACAGCATCGAGAGCCGCATATAAATGCTGATGGGAATACCCACCATTGTCGTTCAATGAACCATTCGTATGATGCTCAAGTCCGTTCGTATGAGGGAAACTTGTATAGAAGGAAATTTACTATAAATCGGTTGGAAATGAATGGATATCCCGCCGTCCCAGAACACAATTGTATGGATATCCCGTCGTACCGGTCACGAATATCCCGCTGCGTCAGTTGGGTTTCGCTCATAAACCTTAAATCAAAGTACAAAATTAACTTATAGTTTATCACCGTGAAATGTGGTAATTTATAATTAGGTTTGAAGTTTTAAAGCTTCCACACACTTATTCACATCTTTCTGATGTCACACACGCACATAACTGATTTTACACACATACAAATCTGAGTGCACATACACACACACACATACTTTTAATATTTAAAATTATGAATGAAATTCATGCTAAATAAATAACAAGTTTCACAAATCACATATATTTCTATCACATCATAAAATTCATGCTAGCTGTAATCAAATGCAAATGTTACAAAAAATTTCCTACCTCGACTTGAAGCCAAAACGAAGATTCCCTTATCAAGGTGACATTCCCCTCATGTCCCCTTGGTCACAACTTAGAACACACCAATTTACTTCATATTAGTCAAAAGTAACGAAAAATTGAAAGCTCCAAAGTCTCCCAAAGTTTCTTTCTCAAAACAAAAAAATTTCAGAAGCTGACCAAATTGATCAATCGAATTCCAATCTGATCGATCAGTTTCCAAAATCGATCGATCAAAACGCAGTTAGATCGATTGGTTTCCTCCGAAAAATATACACATTTATATTTGTATAATCAGTCTCACACTCGATCGATCGGTTCACAAACCGATCGATCGGTTTACTTAAAAACCAACCCATCTTCACATCATAATCCTGTCAACTTTATATGAAACCTGTTGACCTTAAATGAAGCCTGTCGATAAATTTTGATCGATCGAATTCCATTTCGATCAATCGGTTCATCCAATCGATCAATAGAATTTAAATTCGATCGATCGATTTCCTTCAGAAAATCAATCCTATTTATGTTCTGTCAAATCTCTTCACATAATCTTGTCCTGTCAAAATCGATCGATCGATTCAGATTTCGATTGATCGATTTTGTCAGATTTTTCTCAAACCTTCACCATACACTTATAACTTTTTACCCATACTTTTTCTAAAGCTTATGATAGCTAAATATAGCCTAATAAACACAACTTGTTTACATTCCTTTGATCAATCACGTGCTTTTCCAAAAATAGTGGCTACGGAGGGTTTGAAGCGACTTTTGTCGATTCCTTCCGCAATTGAATCGCAATGAAGCCCACGCTGAATATCCACTTAAGCACACACTATTCTTCACTCTATCTATCGCATATAGTGCGATCGCACGGAAAGGTCACACATGATCAAACGGAGAAAAAGTTCAAGCTCTTCTTCTTTCTTTTCTTTTCCTATACCTCACTCTCTCAACTTTCTTGCAAAACCAAACAAAGCCAATGTGGCTTGCATGAAACGCCTACCCTTTTTTATCCCTTTGGTTTGATTCTGTGTGAAGCACACACGCACCACTTGTGTGTTCTAACTCAACTAAACTAAGCTTAGCCTTGGTGTTAAGCGTGTACACTTAAACCCAATGTTAACTATCATTCATAATGTTTTACTTTGGTGTGAAGCGTACATGTACACGTTTTTCACACCAACTAAGCCCCAAAGTTGGTCCAACTGTCGGCCCAATGAGTCAACCCAATTTAGTTGACCCAAATCATCGGCGCGTGCGGGTTCAAAATTTGGAGATGTTACATGATCTCTGATGATGATGCGTTGTTCGATGAGTTTGTGGATGTGGACTTCGAGTTTGCAGGGTTAGAAAGTAGAGAGGTAGGGAATAAGGGTCCATCCGGAGTTGAAGGTGACATGGATATGAGAGTGTTATCTGACCCTCTTTTTTCAGATGACGAGTTGAAAAGTTTAGACAGTGATTCAGAGGCCGATGGGCAAAGGAAAACATAGAAGTGAATGTTTCAAGTATTTAATGAGAAGACGGATATGGAGAACCCAATTTTCACTATTTTGATGGAGTTTAAGACAAATGAGCTCTTTAGGGAAGCTGTGAAGGAGTATGCCATAAAGTGTGGTAGAGAAATAAGTTTTTGTAAAAAATGATAGGGATAAGATAAGGGCAGTATGTAAGGAATGTTGCCCTTGATTGATATATTGCTCGTATATTATCGAATGATGCAGTTTATAGAGTGAAGACCCTGAAGGACGTGCACAATTATAGTAGATTCTTTGAAGTGCCTTGGGTGACTACTCGTTGGATAGTAAAGAGGTATGGGGAAAGGATTAGGTTGAATCCTACGTGGCCAGTGAAATCACTAGTGAACACAATAAAGACCAAGATGAATGTGAAGGTTCACATTCAAAAGGTTTACAGGGCAAGGAAGAGGATAATGCAAGTGGCAGAAGGAACTTCGAGCACTCAATTTAAGTTGCTATGGGGGTACGGGAGGAATTAGAAATACAAATCCCGGGATAACTGTAAAGGTGCTCATGAAGCCAGCAAGTGGAATGCAAGGAGTGGTGAAGTTCAAAAGATTTTATGTGTGTTGGGGTGAGCTGAAGAAAAGGCTTATAGATGGTTGTCGACCTATCATAGGTCTCGATGGATGTAACTTAAAGGGGCCCCAGGTGTCATTCTGTTATCAGCTGTAGCCATTGATGCAAATAATTGTATCTATCCTTTCGCATATGCTGTTGTGGAGAAGGAAAAGAAGAAGACATGGACGCGGTTCTTAGAGTTGTTGAGAGCGAATCTTGTGGTTGATAATTCTGCTCACTATAGCTTCATGAGCGACAAACAGAAGGGGCTCATTGATGCGGTGACAAACTTATTTCCTTGTGCTTCCCATCGTTTCTGTGTGCGACACCTCTATAATAATTTCAAGATAGACTTCAAAGCGCTTCACTTGAAAGATATCCCATGGAGAGCAACTAGAGTGACAACGACCCCTGAATTTAAAAGGGTGATGGGTGAGATGAATGAGAAGGATGTTAGTGCTTATGAATGGTTGGTGGCAATACCACTTGTGAATTAGAGTAGATCACACTTCGATACATGGGTTGTGAGAGTTTCAATTTGACAATATTATCTGATAGGGATCAACCCATCTTGACAATGCTTGAGAGAATAAAGGTTATCCTTATGGAAATCGTGCGAAAGAGAAGGGATGTGATGATGAAAGTCAAGGGGCCTATTTTTCCAAAAATAGTGAAGAAGATTGAGAAGATGGAGGCAGTTAGTGTATGGATTGTAAGATGGTGTGGTGACGACGGGTTTGAGGTAGTTGGTGCTCATGAGGAGCAGTTTGCTTTGGACTTGATGAAGAGGATTTGTAGTTGTCAAAGGTGAGAGCTCTCGGGTCTGCCTTGTGTCCACGCGATAGCCGCAATGAAATACATGAACAAAGACCCACTGAAGTACTGTCATGATTACTACATGGTGATTATATACCTAAAGTGCTATAGCAATTTTATAAGACCGATAAGTGGAAGAGAACAATGACCAAATACCGATGATGTAGTCATGATGCATCCAGATGTGAAGAAAAGAGTCGGGAGGCCTAAGAAGGTGAGAATGAGAGAACCCGATGAGCCAGCTAATCCCTCAAAGCTATCAAAGAAAGGTGTGAAAATGAGGCGTATCAATTGTCTAGAGGTAGGGAATAACAAGAGGGGTCCAAATCGGCAAAGGTAAAAAAAAAATTGAAGTTTATTATATTTTTTCATCGCATAATGACGTAACTGAATAATGTTTGTCTATATGTACTATTGCAGAGAGTAGGGTCATAAACTAGGGGTGAGCCAATTGATGGACAACAACCTCAAAGGGGCAATATCGATAAGTTTTATATTTATTTCATTGGTATATTACTATAAATTACTCTCCGTTCTCTTGACTGACAATTAGTGCATTGTTATAAATACAGGTGAAGAGAAATCAACAAGCCACAGGCCCCATCCCTCAAGCTGTTGCTTCAAGTTGTGGACCCTAGCCTAGTTCAGATAGAGGACCCCAGCCTAATGCTCCTTCAATTAGTGGATCCCAACCTCAAACTTCTACTTCGGTAACAGGACCCCAACCTTAGCCTCCAACTTCTACCAATTCAAGTACTCGAGCACACTTCACAAAAGCTCAGATCCTACAAAAGATGAGAAAGCAAGGATGATGAAGTGGCTGATTTACAAATTTTTTTTTTGTTAAATGACAAAGTTTTAGGCCTACTTTTTTTAAAAAATTTGTTGAATGACAGATTACATGGGTTTAATGTCTATAACAGTTACATGAGTTTTTTGTATATGATTTTAATGTCTATAACAAGTACATGGGTTTTATATATATGGGTTTTATGTATATGGGTTTTTTATGTACATGTGTTTTATTTGTAGGGGTTTTTGAATGACAGAGAACAATGCTGATTTTATGTACATGGGTTTTGAATGACAGAGTACAGTGCTGATTTATGTACATGAGTTTAATGTCTTTTAAGTATAACTGTTGTACAAATCTGCTTATAACTGATGTATGGGTTTAATGCCTTTTAATTATAACTGTCATTGATGCATGGGTTAATGTCTGTAATGTCTGCAACTGATGCATGTGTTAATGTCTGCAACTGCTGTTGTTACAGTCTATAACAAGTTGTATATAGTAATATGTTCAGATTTTCTCAAACTTGTTTTTTGTTGAATGATAGAATAATATCTGATGTTATTTTTGATGTGGTTGTTGAATGTGATCACAAAGTAATTTGATAACAGAGTAATCTATTCAGATTGTATGTAGTAATTTATTTTGATTTTCTGATATATGGTATTTTATGTTGAATGACAGAGTAATATCTGATGTGATTTTTTATATGGTTGTTGAATGTGGTTTGTCTATAACAGGTTGGCTTATGTTGAATGTGTGTTTTCAATTTAAAATGTGAGTTTTTAATATAAAATGTGGGTGTAGTTTTATATCAGTTTGCAAGGTCTTTGATTGGATGGGTTTTTAATGTTGGTTGGGTGTTGCTGTATGGATTGTTGATGTGGTGGTATGGATTGTTGCTGTATGGATTGCTAATGTTTGCAAAGTCTTTGATTGTATATCAGTTTGAAAGGTCTGTGACTGTTGCTGTGGGTGTGACTAATGTTGTATTTGGGGGATGTGGTTGTTGATGCGGTGGTATGGATGGATGAAATTTTGAATGTTGAATGTGATTTGTATGGATGAGTTTTTTAATGTTGAATGTGGGTGCTATTGTATGGATCATAAGGAGTATATCTCTACATCCATGTTGAATGGTTTTGTTTCTTGATGACACATTTTTTAATATTCATTGTTTCAAGGGGCTTCACTTGGCTTAATGTTGAATGTAGGTGCTGTTGTATGGATAGTAAGGAGTATATCTCCATATCATAAGGAATATATCTATCATGTTATAAGTAGTATATGGAACAAATCCTTACCTTTATTATATTTGCACTTATTTTTGTCTGATTAGATCGGAGGGCAACTAATAAACAGATTTGTACATATAATAGTTTTAGTTCAGATTTGTACATAGCAGTTTCAGTTCAGATTTGTACATATAGTAGTTTTAGTTCATATAGTCCATAGCAGTTTCAGTTCAGAAATTGTCACTATTGTCTAAAGCAGTTTCAGATTAGATTTGCACATATAACAGTTTTTGATCAGCTAAGAGCTTCCATGATACAAAGAGACCCATCTGATTTCAGTGGCATCATAGGTAAGTAACCCACCATTTTCTCCATCAACTCCATAGCAAATCCCAAGGTTGTCGACATGTGGACAGATCCCTCAAAATTTAGGGAACTCACCAATTAACAAGGTGCATTCCAAAGGGAGTTGGGTTCACTATAGTCTATCAGTTTGGACTAAATGGTTTATCAATTATGTGGAGAAGTGAACTGATTCTTTTATCATAGTCAAGTTCAATGTCCAAAGGGACTGATTCTTTTATTACAGTCAGGTTCAATAACCAAAAGGACTGATTCTTTCATTACAGTCAGGTTCAATGTCCAAAGGGACTGATTCTTTTATCAATTGTGTGTAGAACTTGACTTCTTCTCACCATCCAATTGAGAGTGAGATTAAAGTGCCCATGAGAAAATTGTCTTATTCTCATCTCAAAATTTTGGTAAATAAACACAGTGAAAGGGGAGAAGAATGTCATTTTCTGTGGACATCCAGAGTTGTTCAACAACACAAAATTAAAGCTTACTCAAAGGGTATGATTAATCGGTATTTTCATTAGCATTCATCATGCGAACATGATACAGAGAGAGAATTCAAAACACATAACTTCATTACAAAGGATCTACCATTTCATTCAAATGTGGCTTATATTCATCACCTTTGCCACAAAAAAAAGCACCCTAAACCCTAAACTGAAACAAAACCCTAAACCCTTATCATCAAGATATAAACAAAAAAAAAACTAAGAGGCAGCCAACGCCACCCACAACACCTTCTCTCTGCGATTTTTTCTCGCGATCTCAGCCTTAAACCCGTTAAATCTCCGAAGGAGCTCTGGAATGATTTGTGTGAATCTTTCGCAGTTGGGTGGATCGATCCAGACAAAGTCTCCACAAGATCGATTGAGGCAGCTCAGAAACCTCCTCCCCGGATTGCGGGACGTCCGCGATGTTTGAATGTCCCTTTGATTGTCATAGATGGGGCATGGTTTATTTTCTATCAACGCCAAAATTTTGGGAGAGGATCGCATGACGAAAGATGTTGAGATTTTGGATGAAGAGGCAGCGCCCATGGAGAAAGTAGATGAAGAAGAAAGAGGAAGAATAAGCGAAAATGAAGAAGATCAAAATTCGGCTAGAAAATGAGGTACTTAGCCTAAGCCCAATTGATCTTACCCCTTCGTTGCAATTGGGCTGGGGAAGATGAACCAGACAAAATCTCCATTGATGTTGGCTGGGGAAGATGAAGCAAACGAAGAAGAATATTATAATCGAACGACTTAGAAGTGTTTAGGGATCCACGTCAATGTCCACATCAGCAAATTTAAATGTTTAGGGATCCACGTCACTAATTTCAGTCGAAGAGATAATGGGGTGTGACGGTAGGAGGCTAATTTTGGTACATTTATATTCTTCAGGTATTTAGTTAATATTATGTAAAGTTCAGGTGCGTTAAGGGCATTGAGGTGAAAGTTCAAGGTTTTTTTTTTAAAAATTTTCCCTAATTATATTATGATTAGGAAATCAGACTCATGCTTTAATTAGAACTTCACTTGCCTCCTTTATTCATCAAAGAAGGAAAATTAACTACAATAGATTTGTGTCAATCAATGGTTATAGATTGACCAAAGTGATGGCAGCAAAAATGGAAACTTCCAACAAGAGCCATTATCTCTTTAATCCTACTTATTATTATTTTATGTGATTGTAAATTATTAATACATGTGGACTATATAATATATTTATTTTATTATTTAAATATATAGTTTAAATTATAAATAACTTAATATTTATTTATTTTAATAATTTATTATTATTTTTATAATCCCTAAATATTTAACAAATTTACTGAAAATAAATCAAACGAACTTGGTAACTAAGACGTGCACAAATCTTTATGAGTATGCATGAGATGAAAGTAAGATCTCCGATGAGCAATAGTTTTATGCTCAAAAATAATTATGGGATTGGGAGCATAGTGACAAATTTCTTTGAAATTCTTTGAAATTTACCGAAATAGGGATCGGGCGAAACATTAGGCGAAATTTCAATGATTTCTTTAAAATCGTTGAAATTTCATTACTTTCGGTGAAATTAACGAAATTTCACCGAAATTAATAAATTTTTTCTAATTTTTATCATTTTTTAAATAATAAATAAATTTTTTATGAAGTTTAAATATAATTTATATTAATATTTTTTGTACTCCCAGAAATTTTCCCAAAACTTTTCGAATTTTCTCGAAATTTATCCAAAATGAACCGAAAGGACCCCCTATCGAAATGTTGCCGAAAACGAAATTTGTCACTATGATTAGGGGCAATGATCATATCCTACCAGGTAGAATCAGATTTCTAGTCCTACCCTGTTCGTTGCCCTTTGAAATAGGGATCAAAGTTGGCAAAAGAAGATTGACCTCGAGTCCCTAATTAATGCCAACTCTTTTATTTGCTTTTGTAAAGATATTGGGACAGTGTCATACGGTGGACAATTTTGCAGGCAGCTTATGTGGTATGATGTAACTGGTTGCACACATAGTGGACAGTAAGCACTGCAACCAGTCACATCGTGCCACATAAGCTGCCTACAAAATTGTCTACCAAAAATTGTTCACTATTTTTGATATTGGTATTACGTGGTGCTATATGTGTACAGGGAAAATTGCAAATGACGGGCTAGTTTTGTGCAGGCAAAGTACAAGAGGCCGACGTGGCATGATGTGATTGGTTGCCCGACTTGCATTAGTTTGGTCCTCATTGCACTTGCAATCAATTGCATAACGCCACGTCAGCCACTTGCACTTTGCCTGCCATATGACAGTCTCTGTGTAAAGGGTTTTGGTAAGGTTTAGTGGACTGAACTTTTAATGGGGTTCAACTGATTTTAAAATCGTTAGATGTAAGGGTTCTAAAAGTAAATATAAATTTATATAAATAGAAGTCAGCATTCCTTCTATCCAATGATTTTAAAATCAGTTGAACCTCATTTAGGCCATGTTCAGGTATTTCCCCAATTATCCTAGAAAAGCTCAGATTCCTGAAAACTTTGTTTCTTGCAGATTCCTGGCAAACTCAGATTCCTGTCTTTCCCCAGGTATATTCTTTTAGGCCTCAGAAAAGCTCTGATTCCTGACATTTCACAGAAACGAAGGATTTCCTGTGTTCTTTTAATTAATGCAGAAAAGCATAGAATCGGTCTATTTTAGGGACATCGTATGACTGTAGGAATGACGGTAGAGCATCCGATACCGTGCAGTATATTTTTCAAGGTCAATTTTGGGCGATGCACGATCCATGAGAAGTTAAATACTTCCATCGGTACAATTGTGCAAAATAGATTCCTACAACTATACTACCTAATCACCTATCATAGTAACACTAAAATAGTCGCTTGTACGATTCAGGAAAGTACATAGTACATTAGGCTATTACATTCAAAAGCGGGTTAATTGGAGATTCAATTACAAAATTATGACTAACTGAGGAAAGCATGCTTTTGGACCCACAGCCCTTCAATTGATGATCTATTACTTTGACGGTATAAATTTCCAATATCATACGTTAATAAATGGTGTAAGATCTTTAAAATATCATTTCAGCCTAATATCGAAATGAACAACATTGTACCGGGTTAGATTAAATCGATACATATACGATAAATGTTAGACAATTTTGGCAAAAGGAGATCAACCCATGCATTGTCATCTAGGTATCAGCCGATACCTTTATTTATTTATTTTTTTAAATAGGGTGATACGTATCGGTATCGGCCCTTATATAACGGCCGAGTCCTATCGGTCCTCCATGGACCGATACCCGAGTCCGATACCGAGTTTGACAACTTTAGTTATAAGTCACATTTAGGCCCCATTAATTTTTTGTATGCTACATCCATTTGAATCCGACACAGTGTGCGCCTTAGATAGTAGGCCTCCATCCTA
This sequence comes from Chloranthus sessilifolius, assembly GCA_021018995.1. Taxonomy (NCBI): domain Eukaryota; kingdom Viridiplantae; phylum Streptophyta; class Magnoliopsida; order Chloranthales; family Chloranthaceae; genus Chloranthus; species Chloranthus sessilifolius. The sequence continues at coordinate 3,625,301 of CM037584.1, forward strand.
ATTTGATCAAGAGCAAATGAGACCTCACTGTGCACCATGAGGTTGTTACACACCGAAGCCTCCACTCACAACCATTACTTAAAACACATTATTGTTATTATTATTATTTTACTAAGGGTAGTTATTTATTCCCTTTATCCAAATTAATTAAAAAGGTCACTTCTCAAATTGAAATCACTTGTTGGTGTCTTCTTCCTCCACCCGAGTGAACTAGAGATGAACCACAGAGGAGTAAAAACTCTTTACTAGAGAGAGAGAGGAGTTGCTACTGCAAGAGAGAGAGAGAGAGAGAGAGAGGAACTGCTAGAGAGAGGTTGAAGACCACCACTGAATGGCTAGTTTCTCACCTCAGACGCTTGGAAACGACTATTCTATCCGGTGTATATAGTAAGCGTACTATACACTCATTGTTTAGTTTCTGAGCAAATATGCCGGAAACGAAAAGTGCATCAAAACTCAGCTTTGGTCGAAATTTGCGTGGGACCCACTGCGGTAGCTGAAGCATAGGAAACTCTTCGAAAAGCTCAGAAATAGCAACTTTCTAAATTGCACTTCAGTTTCCGAGCAAAAATGAGGTGTTCGAATATAACCTTAGCGTTCAACCAGTTGGACCTAACCAAACCCTATGTAAATATGACAACCATTATACGTGCATATGGCAAACCCCTCTCGATTGGATTCATTCTTAGGATCATATCGAAAAATTATTTATACTATAAGGTTTTCGTTTGGTCCGGTCAAACCGATTGAACTCTAATTGGGGTTCAACTAATTTTTAAATTGTTTGATGTAAGGGAATCTTGATTTTAACTTTCATAAGTTTAGATGGATGTCTGGATGATGTAAGGGAATCTTGATTTTAACTTTCATAAGTTTAGATGGATGTCTGGATCTGCTGAATCCAATGGTTTAAAAATTAGTTGAACCTATTTTAAAATCAGTTGAAGCCCTTTGTTTCCTTTGAATCAAACGATGGTTTTTCATCCCGATCTTTCACACGATGGATCTTGAGATCATGGGCGTACCATTAGACGGTCAATCTTTTTATTTCATGTGACACACATCTCAAAAAAAGTGATCTTAATATCACATGGAGCTCATCACGCTAAAAAATAATAATTTTAAGGTCATTTTTTTGAGATGTGTGTCACGAAAAATAAAAAATTAATTGCCTAATGGTACAGGCATGATCTCAAGATCCATCATGTGAAAGATTGTGACGAAAAATGTTGCCTGATTGAAAACAATCAATGAATTTTTAGCACTGTGTGAACTCAAAGATTCAGTGGATGAATTTAAAAGTACATAAAAATGAAAACTAATAAACTAGGTTTGACAAACACGTGTTTATTGTTTACCTTTGAAGCACTTTTAATCTCTTACATTGTTTTTTTTAGAGTATATATGATCTAGATGATGGCCGTTGGCAGGAGATGCCACCACTGTCGCTGATCTGGTCGGTCACCTAATAAATTGTTGGATAAAAGATATAACATAACGTCACCACATGCGTTGGAGGAGCAATGGTCTGGTCCAATTGGCTAATTCAAATATCGGGGTTCAACTAGATAAGCAACCCTTGAATATAGGAGCATCTTGACTTTCATAGATTCCATTTTTATAAGGTACATATAATCAAGATTCTCTTATATCTAAGGGCTGCAAATCTTGTTGAACATAAAACCCGATTCAAACAGTTAGACCTGACCATTGCACTGCATGGTCCCATCACAATCTAGGGAAGATCCAACTAACACGGAAAAATTTAAGAACCATGCAACAGAACTCCCTCGCGAAGCAACAATGAAGGAACAAGTGGAAGGCTGATTTGGCTTTATTCATATTCACTGTTTGGAAAAGTTGCTTCCGAAAAGCACTTTTCATTGAAAAAAATTATTAGATTAGTAACACTTTCTATCCAAATACATGGCCATCTCTAACTCAAAATAATATGTTTGGAGAAGCTGCAGGGGCTAATTCTCCATCTTCAACTAAAGGTGGCCAAATCCTTGAGTAGAAAGTGCTCCTCACCCAAAAAGTGTAAAATATTCATAGTTCAAATTCTCAAACAATATTGAAGCTATCGTCCCATGCATCTTGATACCAGAGCCCACTGATACCTAAGTCAACGGTATTTTATGGTGAAAGAGGGTGTGCTCTCCACAGTAAAATGGAGTGCAAATAATGCCACCCCAAGATTTTAAACCTTGAATTTTTTTCACTGACGGTGCATTTTCTTTTCTTTTTTTTGGATAATTTACTAGAGTACCTTTAAATCCACCCACTAAATCTTTGAGTTCACCCACACTGAAACACATTGACTGCGTTGAATCAGATGATAGAGATCTTTTATTTTCCCAATCTTTCATACGATGGATCTTGAGATCATGAGCATACCATCAGATGGTGAATGTTTTATTTCACATGACGCACACCTTAAAAAATGACCTTACCATCACGTGCACGCTCAAAAATCGATTTTAAGGTCACTTTTTTGGGTGTACCACATGAAATAAAAAACTGACAGTCTAATGGTACGCCCATGAACTTGAGATCCATCGTGTGAAAGATTGGGACATGACAATAAACAATCTCCATTGTCTGATTCAATGCAATCAATGTGTTTCGGTGTGGGTGAACTCAAAGATTTAATGGGTGGATTTTAAGGTACTCAATTTCCGAATGGTGCACTTCTTACACCCACCATGTTCAGTGTAGGTGTAGTAGTGATTATGGTTCAATATATTGTCTGGAACCAATATGCATCATTCGATATGTATCGGTCTCGAACATGAACATACCGACCCATATATATTGGTATGTATCGGCCGATACATACCCAAGTATCGTCTAAAACTGATATGTATTTTCCGATACATACCGGAAAACAGAGATTTTGAACCTTGGCAGTGATTGCACCAAAATCCAATCACAGCTGATCATCAACAGGCACCTATCTAGTAAAAGTCACAAAGCATTGAAAGATGTCTTCAGATAAATCCTCTTCCACGAGGGTATTCAACATGAAGCCGGTCACTCTCTGAAACATAAATAGTTTTCTTTCTATATAAAAAAGATTTTGCCCAGGACAGGCTACCAAGATCCTTCAGCTCCCTTAGTTGGATTTTGGAAAGCAGAGTAGCCCCAGAAAGTTCTCAAGGAATAAGGCTCAGAAATAGTCACACCTTCTTCTGTGATCTTAGCAATCTGTTATCAAAGCATTAGAATATCAATGATGTCTATGAATCAAACCCAAATTCAAATTTTCACCTCAAGAAGAAAAAAAAAAAAGGATGCAAAAGTAAGTTTGTCAAAAATAATATCGGGTTTCATTTTTTATGATCGGTAAAATCACTACAATTTTATTATACGGGAGTCATTACTTGACTTGGAAAGTTTGTCCTTGCACTGAATTTAAAAGAAAAACTTGTAAGTATGGCGACCTCCAAGTTTGTCCCTAAAATACCAAGTCCTTTAAATTCAGTGCAAGGGCCAACTTTCTGGGTGCAAGTAATGGCTCCTTTATTAGAATTTAAAACAATTACAGCAGACAAAGCATCAGAGCGAGGAGCTCAGCTAGAGATACAAGAAAAGAAAAGAGAAAATTACAAAGTAAACTGTACAAAGCAACATAGAGAAAAAACAAAGGCACCCCAAAGCCCAAAGATTACAAAGGGATAAAAGTTCTCCCAAAGGTGGTCTAATAAGGTCCCATTCCGTCATATGCTCCTCCATGCCTAAGCCTAAACAGGAAATCAGTCCATCTGGGAGAATGGAGGTCGGAAAGAGGTTTGCCCATATTTTGTTGACCAAACGGGCATAGTAATAGTAGATGAGAATCTGATTCCTCTTCCTCCCCACAGAAAACACACAAGTTGGATATTACCATACCCCTCTTATGTAATTGAACCGGGGTTAAAATCCTCCCCCACGCTGCTTCCCATCTAAAAAAATTCACCTTCAGTGGGGCCTCCGTTTTCCATAGAGACTCATGAGGGGCCGATGTTTTGATTACTTACGAGAGCCTTCTAGAAAGATTTAACAATGAACTTTCCAGATTTATCCCAGTGCCCCACTCTTCTATCACTTTCCATCCCATTCAATACCCTAATAAGTTCCTCTAACATCTCCACCAACTCTCTTTCCTCATCTTCTTTAACATTCCTTCTAAGGGTAATATTCCAACGCACTTGGTTTTGGGTGTCCACTCTCACATCCCTTAATTTAGCATTCTTCTCCCTTGCAAGGTTGAAAATCCTACGGAAAGTGCTCATAAGCATTTCCTCACCCATCCATCTTTCCAAAATCTCACCACATTCCAGCACACAGGGAAAATCTGTTACCCTCCTCAAACATAACTCTAGCCTTATGGCACTCTTCAACCACCCCGATCCTAGACACCCTCTAGGGCCTCCTCTAACCCCCCAACCACTATTTTCTTTCCCATGTTTCATTATAAATCCCCTAGCCTACCAAGAATTCTCCTCAATGCAAAGCCTCCATAGCCATATACCTAGCAACACTCGATTAGCAATCTCGATGGATCTTATCCCCAAAACTCTGGCCTTTTATATGGATCTCGGGAAAAGTGTTCAATTTGTCAAAAATGATGCTCTTTCCACCCTTTTGATCATGTGTTTCATTTTCATATGCTTCTTAATAAATATTCCAAAACTGACTCTGTTGGTCGCTGTACACAAATTAGGGCTATGGCAGACCACTTTTACACCATGGTGGTGCACATCTTTGGTCCATCCAAGTAGTCCAACTTGCAGCCCATCATTGGCATGCCTCTGCCAAAGAATCAAGCCTATAAAGAGTTTTGGAAGCCATTGAAAAATATGCAATATTGTCCATAGTAGGGTAGCTACCACTTTGATGGATTGGATTGTTGAAAAGATAGGGCACTTGCCCTTACTTTGGGTCAGTCTTCCCCTAACCTGTAAAGAGGTCATTTCCTATTTATCCTAAAATTTCAATTGTTTGGAAAAAAAAATATATAAGGTTCTCCAGACACAAGCGCAAGGTCCACAATGAATCATGGGCATCTAAGAAAATGAAATAGCTACTAAGCAGATTGACCGAATCATATCATCAGAAACATTATATGGTCACAGTTCAATACGGTATGACAAGAGAATTACTTGTTAATCCTAACTATTTTGTTTTAAAATAAAATAATAACATGGAGAGGATTTGAATCTAAGACCTTATGAATTTTAGGTTTATAACTAACCAAAGAGATTTGCATCTCTTTTATTAAAAAGTGTAAATCTTTATTATAGAATTAATAAAAACTTTTAAAACTCATCCTACCCCCATATTAAAATGTAATGAAAACCAGGATCAAACTGTAATGAAATTGATATTTCAGCCACTCCTGATTCTAGCCTATTTTTCAGTGGAAAATGACATTAAAACGTAATGAAATCAGTAATATTTGGAAGTTTATTGAGTTAGCCATCAAGCAAGCCTAGTATCATCCAATTTTAACACGAATTGAATGAATCATAGCCCAAAAAAGGATATTTCTATTAGGTGTGTTAGGTCAAGTGTTTGTCGATGATATTGGTGTTTAATTAGGCATGAGCAGGATATATATATATATAGTGTCAGACTAGATATTGAGAAGTTTCAATTATGTCAAGCAGCGAGGATGTGTTGATCACATATAGTTGTGTTTACATCGATCATCTTTAAGATTCTCAATACTACTTTCATCTCCTTAATTCCTAATAAGGGACAGCAGAGCTGGCTGCTTTTAGGTTTATTATATTGCCAGATACCATCTACAAAATTTTGGCTAAGGTACTTGCAAACTGTCTCTCTCTATTAGATTGGCTGATAGCATCTATAACAACATTCACCTAGTGTTTTCAAATTCATTTTGTTGCCAAGTGATTATTTGAAAAAGAAGAGCCTTTCTGAAAGATAAATCAAGTTGGATGCTACTTGGTAAAGCAATTACAATCTCTACTGATGTGTTCCACGCCCGATAGCCACTTGATAGGATACAAATTTTGACACAAAACTAGCAAAACCTACAGGAAGGCTGAAATCAGTCTTTCAAGGACGTTGGCTTAAGAAATATTGCACCAAAATTCCTCTTCTAATGAACCCGTATGAACACCTAATACCAAGGTAGGTAAGGCGATGTGGCGAGGTCATGACGAAAAGGCTCGCTATGCCATGGCGAGAGCGAGCGCTTGAGAGCATATTTATTAATTTTTTAATATTTTTTTTAATTTTTAATTATTCGGATTCTTTTTTTTACTTTTTTTACTTTTTTATAGATGAAGAAAAAAATTCAACTACTTAGACCTCATTCTTTAATTCTAAGATTGAGGATTTCATGTTCTAGGCGTAAATAATATCAATAAATACAAATCAAAGATTAATAATTAAATATGCAACGTCAACAAATTTGTAACATGAACTTATCATAAAAATAAAAATATCCAACATAAGAAAATTTAACGAAAAGAGAACCTAAATTTTACAAAAAAGAATTCAAAAGGGAACCTAAATTAAAGCCTAGCAAACCCACATTGTTTTGTCATTTGGGTTCATAAAAGTTGGCACTTGCGCATAATTTATAGAGATGCTCATAAAAAAATAGAAAACCAGAAATTAGAACTTAAAAAATTACAGAAGTTAAAGGAGATAAATTTATAATTAAAAAAAACAGAAATAAATCAAAAGTTAGCCCTTGCATATACTGTAAACAACAGACTTGCTATTTTGGGGACATGTGCCATGTAAAAACACCATCTTAGCCGTATGATTTGAATGTCATGATCTAAAAACCTTATCTTCAAAATATTGGTGTGAAACACGATCTTTATCATGTGATTCAATGCAGTCAAAGGCCATTATCTGATTCAATAGTTGACGCCATTGAATCATATGAGAGAGATCTTGTTTTGTGCCAACCGTTTACACCAAATATCTTTAGATCATGGCCGTCAATTCAGACGGCTTAGATGATGTTGTCACATGGCATAGGTCCCCCAAAAAAGGTTATAACAATACTATAACTTATAAGCGTTATAAGTTATAACTTATTTCCCTTAAAAAATTTAAAACTTTTTTTTTTGATCGGTGAGTAAAAAAACTTATTTTTAAAAGCCAAATAGCGTAAATAGCAACGTCGTAGCTCAAAGAATGTTAAGAAAAATGTCAAAGAATGTTAAGAATAATGTCATTTAACAAGTGCATATACATAAATAAAAGAATCATACCTGCATCTTGTTGACAGCCGACCTATCACGATACAAAAGAACAAGCATGCATTTCTCTAAGAGCTTAACAGCCTCTTCAAAGCTTAAGTCCTCACGCCATTCATCACGAAGGATTGGTCGTGCCAGGTGATTTCCAAACCCAGTAGCAACATGATTGTCCTCAAAATGTACACCAATCATGTTAACCTGGATGGTATTCACATACGCATCAGAACTTCCTAACAATAAGGATAATAAAAGTTTACACCATAGTATTGGCCAGTAGGGTATCAAAACTCAGCCGATACCGATACGTATCTGCGATACGGCATCAGTTTCGCCGGAAACCGATACAGATACAACCTCACCAATATCAGGGTCATATTGGTATCTGGTATCAATATCGGATGATGCGGGCCCATATCGGTCGATACGTATAAGGTATTGGCCGATATTCCCTTGATTTGATTTTTTTTTTAACTTGTTTCATCTTTTTATAATAATAATAATAATAATAATAAAATTCCGTATTGGCCGATACCGACACATATACCAATCCCGAGTTAGATAGCTTGTTGGCCAGAACGATACGGTATTGATCATTATCGTCCATCTAGCAAAAACTGAGATTATATATATATATATATATATATATATATGGTTTTGCTCCATTTTTATTTTTTTTCAGCTAAGATTTTATAAGGCCCTTTTGAAAGAGGAGATGGTTGGTAAGTTTTGAAATTTTAGTAGTTCATGATTTCTTGCTAAATAATTCATCTAAAGTTTGTAGTTTAAATAACTAAATTAACCTATATCTTTACTATGATTATGAGAAGGCGGAATATCAAGGAGATTATTTCGTTTATTTATATGATTGTAATGCCCTTCGTCCAAGCAGGAGCATTATTAAGAGGAGTTAGTATTAGGTGTGTTCACAGTACAACATAGTGTACTTATACACACCATTATGTGTACATACTTGGGGATGCACATAAAATTTAGTGCACCCAAATTTATACGTACATCTAAATAGTGCACAACATATGTTGCTATGAACCTAGATCTCTCTGTACACTTGAGGCCAGGATCAAAATATCGGTTTTGGGCATGACCGAAACTGAGAATTTGAACCGAAATTTCAGCCGAAAATTTCCCCTCCATACATATTTTGATCAAAATTTTGGTTCAAATTTTTGTTTCGGTGGGGACCGAAACCGATACATTTCGGCCGATAATTTGAATTATTCGCCGAAATTTTGAACCATGCTTGAGACCACTAGTTCCTATTGATGACTATCAAATAGTAGGTATTTATCAAATACATGCTGGAAATTATTTATAATTTTTTTATTTGTTTTATTTTTTGGAATACATTGAAAAATAAATAAATTGGTGACCCTCACTACTGATACTAGTGGTGGACCCAGTTAAGGCAAAGAATGGGCAGATGCCCATGGTGACTTAAAAAAAAAAATTACACTCGGACTATTTTTAGGAGAGATTTCTCTCACTTATTTTCGGACTAATAGATTTCTCTACTATCATATTTGCGGAAGAATTTATGGAGAGATTTCTCTCACAAGAGCTCAGCTATTGTAAATAAAAAATTTAATCCATATATAATTTTTGAAAATCAGTCTGATGTTGCCTCCAATATCAACGTTTTAAACCTTGGTTTAAACTGATGGTGAGAAATCTTAGTTTAATGATTCAAAAAGATGGTAAGAGAACGCAAAGTAAAAGGAAAATAAAAGGCAAGTACGCATGTAAAGAAATAGCATTACCATGCCAAGATACTTCTGTCCGTTTTTAACTCCTCCAAGAACAAGAGTATTCCATAGAGGATTGAATTTGTTACGCCGATTATACATCACCCGAGTTAAATAATTGTGGACCTCTTTCGGTCCCAAAGAGTTCCCATCATCCCACATATTGTCATATAATCTGAAGTGAGCAGAAGTTCAAAATTGTCAGACAGACTTGATTGGGGTGCAAATTAAAACTGAACCTTCCGAACTGGACTGAGACCAAACCGAACGGTTCGGCCCGGTTCGGTTTCGGTAGTTGAAAACCAAAAACAGGTCGGGTAGGGTGAGAAAACCGATAAATTTAAAAAACAGACAATTTTTCTTCAAAAACAAAGAAAGAAAACTGAACCGAAACGACAAACCGAAATCGGATCGGTTCGGTTCGGTTTTGGTTTAGGGGGGTGGTAAGTTCGGTTAGCCGAAACCGAAACGTGTAGGTTCATCTTTGATATAGCAGGAACCCACCAGAAAACTGAAGTTTTGGTTAACCAAATTTACACCCCTAGACTTGATATGGTAAACCCCGAGTATAATGCATCCTCAAGAGGGTAAGAAAAGAAAAATTATTCTTAAATCTCCAAGCTTCTATCTCCTTGCATTGAGCATACATATATTGTAAACCTTGTTTAGAAGTGCAAGTTTTTTTAAAAGAATGTGTGCTTACATAAGCTCATCAAGATAACGCAAGATCTCTTGAAAATCACTTATCTCTCCACTCCCACCAAGAAGAGAATGTTTACCAACAGGCTTCATTCGCTCCACACTCTTGTATCGCAAAGTAGATCCATAGGAGCCTGGCAATTCATTCACAAATTCATATAACATGAAAATCTAAGAGATTATAGAGAGAGAGAGAGAGAGAGAGAGAGAGAGAGAGAGAGGCCCGGGACTATGGGTTCAAACCCAGCCCGGGGTGCTGGGTTCGAATCAGCCACTTGCACAAGGACGATCAAAGGCCACCCAAAAAATTTGGGCGTGATCCGATGCATATCCACCGTCCAAAATGTGGCCAAAGGGGGAAAATTTTCAATGCACCAGCATGTGTGAGTGGAGTGGTATCCAAACTTTGACCCTAGTTTTCCCACCAATAGTACGTTTTTAAAAATTTCTTTAATAGATCGCATGCCACATGGCACGTGATCCCAAAACAAGTGTATTTTTGGAATCACGTGCCATGTGGCAAGTGATCTGAGGTTCAAACCCAATGCCCTCAGTATGGGTTAAAACTCTCTAACAACGTTATAAACTACAATTTTATTAAAATGGGGGTATAACCACGTAAAGGTTCTAATCACACTATTAATTGCAATCGAACACTAAGACCAATTTGAATGAGTGCCAATTCAAGAACGGAATGAAAAGTTGCAGTCTCATTCACAAATTGGTGGAGCTAGTCTGTTTGGATGGCCTCCAAGTACAAGTTAAAACTATTGTTTGACATGCATTTCTGTTCTTAAATGCAAATGGGATAAATTCTCCGGTACCTGAATTTAGCCTGTATTAGTGTACATCCAAACACCTCCTAGTTGATTATAAATAATACTGATGAGAAATATGTGGATTGAAGGTGTGACAACATGAATGCGATGACTTGTTTATTACACTCAATTTCTATTGGTAGTATATGAGAATGTGTTTAACATGAATATATATATATATATATATATATATATATATATATATATATATATATATATATATGCCAGGTTTGTTCTAACAGGAAATCTCATATAACTTCGATTTAAATAGGTTACTGATAAATCCACCCACAAAAATGGATGCATCCATTCCTTTTTGGTTTTTGTTAGATATAGATAAAAATTTTTACCCCCATACCTACAAGAGAAGTGAATTTTTACTTAACGATTACAGATAGGTATAAAGTAGACAAAAAACCAAGAAGCAGTGGATGTGACGGGGAACGTCACGAAAAAAAAAAAAATAAATAAAAATAAAAAAAATTACTGTTCATGTGAACAGTGACGGACGTCCGTGAACAGTGACGGACGTCCGTGAAACACTGACGGACGTCCGTGATTTTGCCCCTTCACTGTCCGTAGGTCACGGACGTCCGTGGGGCACTACGGACGTCCGTGGACGTCGTGACGGGCTTCCGAAATTTGAGTTTTTTTTAGCGAAAACTTGCCTTTTTGTGTTTTATTTCTATTAGAACTCTTTATTTCGAATTTTAATTATTGGTGGCCTATATATAGAGGCTTGTAAAGACTTTTTAATTAGTTATTGAATATTTTGAATGCTTTTATGCTTGAATATTTTTTGCCTGAGATGGGTTTGGTGTGAGGCCAAGGGAGTGATTCCTAAAAGCCATTGTTATCTTCTCTATTATATTGGTTATCTCTCGATCTGTGTTTGCTTCCCCTACACCGTAGCCTAATTGTTTCCTTTCGATCCCAAAACCCTAAGCCTATTTGAAACCCTAAATCAAACATAGCCAACACCTTTTTTTCCAAACCATAAACCTGTTACAAAACCAAAACTTATTACAAACCCATAACCTAATTCCGCCACCCTGGTTCGAACCGTGAATCTACATCGGATCGAAGACGAGCGCCTAAGCCTGGAAAAGCTAGAGTTCTATCTCTAGGCCGATCTTGCCTCAAATCTAATAGTACTCGCGCATCGGACTGGACCCTAACTGGATCTCGTGTGATCTACCAACCTGAATTCTCTGATACCAAAACTGACGCGGGACGATAACCCTAAAATGCCGAATATGATTTTAATGCTTAGCCAAGAGGGTCACCCTGTGGCCTATTTTAGCGAAAAACTTAACGAGGCGAAGCAAAAATACTCCACCTATGACAAGGAATTCTATGCGGTCGTTCGATCTCTTTGGTATTGGAAACATTACCTTAGATCGCAGGAATTTGTGTTGTTCTCTGACCATGAAGCCTTACGCTTTCTTGCTTCACAGAAGAAGTTGAACCCAAGGCACGCGAAGTGGGTGGAGTACCTTCAAGGGTTCACATTCGTGTTAAAGCATAAGGCTGGTGCTGAAAATAGGGCCGCTGATGCACTTAGTCGGCGAGTGGTGACTTTGCGCACAATGAGCACCGAGGTCGTCGGGTTCGAAAAGTTAAAGGATGAGTACCCCGAGTGCCCAGATTTTGGGGTTGAGTACACTGCTCTCCTTAGTAACCCGATCAGTTCACACTCTGTGTACACCATCCATGATGGGTACTTGTTTAAAGGCAACCGCCTTTGCATCCCTCGCACTTCATTGCGTGACTTTCTCATTTGGGAGTTGCATCTTTGGAGGATGGCGGACATTTGAGCGTAATAAAGCTATTCTTTCGTGAGATAGGTTCCTTTGGCCTAGCGATGAGAGATGTCGCTTCGAGGTTGTCAAATATTGTCGTACTTGCCAAGTGTCAAGCAGACCAAACAAAATACGGCTTGTACACTCCTTTTACCCGTGCCACACACTGCAGTAGCAAGACCTCTCTATGGATTTCGTGCTTGGACTTCCTAAGACCCCTAGGAAGCACGACTCCATCTATGTCGTAGTGGACCGATTTTCCAAAATGGCCCACTTCATTCCTTGTTCCAAAACCTCAGATGCATCTCATATTGCTAAACTATTTTTCGCGGAGGTAGTACGTCTCATGGTTTGCCCAAACTATTGTGTCCGATAGGGATGTTAAATTCACGAGTTATTTTTGGAAGACCCTTTGGCACATGATGGGCACATTGCTCCAATTCTCAACAACTTACCACCCTCAAACGGATGGTCAAACCGAAAGCACCAATAGGAGCCTTGGGAATCTCCTTCGTAGTCTTGTCGGTGATCATGTTAGAACCTAGGATACCATCTTACCCACATGAGTTTGCATATAATAATTATTCAATAGGTCCATAGGCATGAGTCCTTTTGAGGTAGTGCATGGCCTAGGACCCCATTAGATTTGATCCCCATGATCGTATCCCATAGAGTGTCGAGTCCGATGCATTTGCACAACATATTCATAGCTTGCATGAAATTAAATGAAAATTAATTCAAGCAACAATCAATATAAATTATCTAGATGCTCACAGGCGTTTAAAGAATTTAACGGGTGATTATGTGATGGTCGGGTTAGGCACGGCGGGTTCAATGAGATCCACAAAGAAGCTACAATCCCGAGGATCTGGGCCTCTCAGAATTCTGGCAAAGAGTGGCCCTAATGCATACGTGCTCGAGCTTCCTCGTGCACGGGGTTAGTTCAACGCTCAATGTGGAGGACCTGGTTCCTTACTTGGGTTTCACCCCACCTCCTGAAAACCCACTCCAGCCACCCCCTAGTCCCAGCCCTAATCCAACCTTGCAACCTATACCTCTTCCTTCCCCACGCAGACAGAGATCAGATGAGATAGAAGATATAATTAACGATCATGCCGTCTCTACACAGGACGGGGGATTCCAGAAATACTTGGTTAAATGGGTCGGCAAACCGGAGTCCGAAAACACTTGGGTCCAAGAAAATGAAGTTCGCCGAACCCCACCGCTAGATATCTCCCACGAGCGTGTTTCATCGGTGATGAAACCTTTTTGGTCCAGGGGAATTGATGGGGACGCCACATACATGGACATTGGATTCGGACCACATCGTTTCTACCGGCGTCGAAAGAAGAGGAGAGGGAGCCCGAATCCGAGTACCACATGCGTGTTTCATCGGTGATGAAACATTTTGAGTGGAGGAGAATGACGGGGAACGTCACGAAAAAAAAAAAAAAAAAAAGTTACTGTTCATGTGAGCGTGATTGGACGTCCGTGAACGATGACGGACGTCCATGAAACAACGGAGACGTCGTGATTTTGCCCTTCATCGTCGTAGGTCACGGACGTCTGTAGACTCGGACGTCCGTGGACGCGTGTGTGAGCCCGAAATTCGAGTTTTTTTTAGCGAAAACTTGCCTTTTTGTGTTTTATTTCTATTAGAACTCTTTATTTCGAATTTTAATTATTGGTGGCCTATATATAGAGGCTTGTAAAGACTTTTTAATTAGTTATTGAATATTTTGAATGCTTTTATGCTTGAATATTCTTTGCCTGAGATGGGTTTGGTGTGAGGCCAAGGGAGTGATTCCTAAAAGCCATTGTTATCTTCTCTATTATATTGGTTATCTCTCGATCTGTGTTTGCTTCCCCTACACCGTAGCCTAATTGTTTCCTTTCGATCCCAAAACCCTAAGCCTATTTGAAACCCTAAATCAAACATAGCCAACACCTTTTTTTCCAAACCATAAACCTGTTACAAAACCAAAACTTATTACAAACCCATAACCTAATTCCGCCACCCTGGTTCGAACCGTGAATCTACATCGGATCGAAGACGAGCGCCTAAGCCTGGAAAAGCTAGAGTTCTATCTCTAGGCCGATCTTGCCTCAAATCTAATAGTACTCGCGCATCGGACTGGACCCTAACTGGATCTCGTGTGATCTACCAACCTGAATTCTCTGAACCCTAAGGTATTTAAGATAGTTTTGAGATTACGCTTGATTAAATTCTAATTAATTTCGGCAAATCGCATTAAAATCATATTCGGCATTTTAGGGTTATCGTCCCGCGTCAGGATGCCTTCTCATATTCATGATCAAATGTTTTTCAGTAGCAGCACCCATAACTGAAAGTGTCAGAAAAATATATACTAAGCCTAGAAACTACGAAAATTACACAGAACTATTCCCTACAATATGAGGCACATTCACCACAGAACCATATCCGCAAATCTCATGCTATAACAAGAAGCAAACAGGGTTAAGTGTAGATTAAAAAATACAATAACTATAGCAGTGAGGTCAGAAAGCAACCTCCCATATCAGCAGCCATGAGAATTCCATCTTTGTATTTGACAGCTACTACAGATGTACCAGTGACATATGGATACCTGCATGAAATTTCCATTTAATTTATGATTACCCAGCTTCTTTCTGTACAAAAAGGGAGGGAAAAGAGAGAAAAAAAAAAAAACTTCTCATCTGAGTACATAAAATAGTAATGAAATATGATATTGAATATGACAAGGGTATATAACATATATAAAGCTGCTAAAAAAACAAGGCATCCAGTTAATGGCCATTAACTTTTGAGCAATTTGGAATAAGATACAGAAAAGAGTACGAAACAAATGTCGAAACAAAATAACTGACCCAATATGACACTTTTTCAATGTACAAATATTTTTTCCATCAACAAACCTCATATATTGAGCGGGTAACGGACCGAAAAAGAGATGCTTAAAAACCATGGTTCAAAATTCCAGACGAAACCAATACATATCGTTCAATACGTATCGGTTTTGGAGGTCACCAGGTCGATACATTGAATCTATCGGCCCATATATATTAGTAAGTAGTACATAGCAATGTATTGCCCAAAATCGATACTTATCGTCCGATATGTATCGGTTTTAGAGCTGGCCGATACGTACCGGAAAATCGAAACTTTGAACCTTGCTTAAAACAATGACATAACCTAGGCATCCTAACAACCAACACCATGATTGAATGCCAACCATCATCATTATCATCAATTGGGGTCAGCTTTGCGATCCTTATTTCTCCATTCATTTTTATTTAGGGCTAAAATCTCTGTCACTCAGCAATCTTCATCTCAGTTCTCATTATTTCCTTCTAGTTCCATATTAGTCCCACGCCCACCCCGCCCTCTTCCCCTTCTCCAGCTTCTTTGTTTTTGAATCATTTCAATCTTTCGTAACTCGTAAGAGGTCGTTTATTTCATGCCTCCAACTAACATCTCTCACTCATCTAAAATGGCATTCCTTAATTTTTCTTTGTTGGCCACCCTCAAACTTCCTCTTATACCCTCACCCCTAATTTTATCTTTCCTTGTTACCCCACTCATCCGTCTTACCATATGCGTTACTACATTTATACTATCTTATTGCCACTTCTTCGTAACCAAACAATGCACCCTACAATAAAGCAGCTCCTATCGCCTCCTTATAAAAATGTTCTTCCAATCAAAGTGGCACTCGTTCGTTACACAATACATCGCATGCTTGTCTCCACGTCATCCATCTTGCGTTGATCCTATTTCAGGTGTTCTCAAAACCACTGCCCGGTTTTATATTAGAGCCTAGATACCGAAATCCATCTGATTGCTGCTCTAATGGTTTTCCAATTACATCAAACCATCCTGCCTGCTCTCATGTTCACTAAATTTGCACTCCATATTGTTTTTCTTCGTTCTGCTAATTTTCAAACACCTTGTCTCTCCATAATTTTTCTTCTTTTTTTAAAGTCTCTCCATAGTTTAAACTTATCATTTACCTTTTTCTTATATAGCGACTTTGCACCGCATCATTAGCAAAGATCCTCTACCATTCTTGTTTTTTAACTAATAAAAATTGTAAGCAAATAAGGACCCAAAGCAGAAACTTGATGCAACACTCCTCCAATAAAGAACTCAGTTATATCTCCACAAGCAGTTCTAAAGTAGTTATCGCCCCTTCATGCATGTATAAATTTTTTTTTAAAGGTAAAGGAAATGCATTCATTTAAAAAGGCGAAGATTTCAAAAACCAGCTAGTGAGAAACTACAACAAAAGGGTGACAAGATGAAAACAGAAAAATTTAAAAAGAAGAGGCAAAAACACCGTCAACATGGATCCAAAAGGATCGCCTGATCCCGAAGAATGAAAGATCTAGTCAAGGCCACAAAACTCGGGTGAGAGAGAGCCCATGCAATGATCAAATCAGAATCCGCACGCAAAACCATAGATGGAGGTCTACGGTGACGCCTGAAAATTTGAGAGTT
Organism: Chloranthus sessilifolius; assembly: GCA_021018995.1. Classification (NCBI taxonomy): domain Eukaryota; kingdom Viridiplantae; phylum Streptophyta; class Magnoliopsida; order Chloranthales; family Chloranthaceae; genus Chloranthus; species Chloranthus sessilifolius. The sequence continues at coordinate 3,642,110 of CM037584.1, forward strand.
GTGCTCCAATGACAATGCACGAACAGTGGTACCGACAGCAAGCGACCAAAGGAGCTTCCCATGGTTATGCAAGGGGCCCGGATCCCAAGCAGCAAAAAGCTAATCGCACGTAAGAGGGAGGCAGCACTGGACACCAAATAGCTGACGCACACCAGCCCAAACAACCCACGCGAAATCACAGCATAAAAACAAGTGGTCTGCAGATTCAGGCATAGAGAGAGCAATGACACATCAAGGCCACTAGAGGCAAGAAGGCCATTCGTCTTCAGCCTACTCCAACAGACACAACAACAGAAGAGGGAAATTTCCGGAGGTAGGGGATCTTCCATAGCTTGGACCAAGGAGCAGCAAAGAGGGGTCTCCGACCAATGAATGACTAGAAGCTTTTGATCGAAAAGCAACTGTTGGCAGAGCAACGCCACTTCTGAAGATCCGGGCAGTTAGGAAAAGGCTCAGATTTGGGATCGCAGCCCTAAGACCAGCCACAGAAACACTGTCCTCTGGAGCAAGCGGCACACTCCAAAGCATAGGGAAATCGACAGAACTGCTGGCGAGGAGGAAGAAATTGGTGAGGACCAAGCTCTTGTTGAACGAAGAAGCATACAAGCGGGGGAACAAACTCTCCAAAGGTTTGTGCCCAGCCCATGCATCCCCCCAAAAACTAATGGCTTCCCCATTACCAATGGAGAACGAAGTGTAGTCCAAGAAACCGTTATGGCATAGCTTTAAACAATCCCACCACCCTAAGCCACGACCCTCAAAAGAATGGAGATTAATCCAACCCGAAGAAGGGAGTTCATATTGTTTTTCTTAATGATTGAAACACATAGTAGATCATCCTGACCATCAAGGCACTCAAGCCATTTGCCAAGTAAAGCGTCATTCATTTCTTTCAAGTGAATACACCGAGTAAATACAGTCAGTCAATACACCAACTTTCGTTACCTCCGCACCATAAGAAGCAGACTTGGATCCGCTCGATTCTACCAATCACCGTTTGAGGGCAGCAGAATAAGCTCACGAAGTACGTGGGCAAATTAGACAAAGAAGCTTTGATGAGGACCACTCTACCCGCCATGTAGCAAGCTTTTGATCAAGCCTTTCTATGACCGGATCCCACAGTCAACTTTCCAATGCAGAGAGGAAGACCAAGATAAGAAGAAGGCAAGAGGTCTCCCTACCTCCCAAAAGTAGCCGCAAGGTCAACTATGGTGGCTTAATCCCCCCCCCCCCCCCCCCACACACACACACCCCCTCAAGAATTTAGTTTTGGCAATGTTCACTTGTTGACCTGACACCGTCTCATAGAAAAAGAGAACAACTTTGACAATAGAGAGAGCCAAAGCAGGAGCATCTGTGAAGATGAGAGTATCAGCGGCAAACTGAAGGTGAGAAATAAACGACCCGCCACTAGCCGCCGTGAAGCCTTTAATCATCCCGAAGGTTTGAGCTTTTAAGATAAGACGGTTAAGGCCTTCCACAACAATATCGAATAAGTAGGGGGGTCCCCTTGACGCAAACCCCAGGAGCCTCTAAAGTAAACACAAGAACCACCATTCACCATACTCGAAAAAGTCGAGGAAGAATAGCAACCTTTCATCCATGACCGCTAAGATGATCCAAATCCCATGCGACGAAGGAGATAATCGAGAAAACTCCCAATTAATGCAATCGTAGGCTTTCTTCATATCAACCTTGACCACCACCCCCGAGAGCTTATCCCGGTAATAAGAGTCGATACACTCATACGCAATGATCGAAAGATCAAGAAGTTTACGACCCCTAAACAAAAGAACCTTGAGAGGGAGAAATGATGTCCGCAATAAGAGATTTAAGGCGATTGACAGGACCCTGGCCAAGATCTTGTAGAGATTGCTGAGGAAGCTAATGGTTCGGAAATCACAAAGAGAATCAGCCCCATCTTGTTTGGGAATGGCCCAGATAAAAGCAGCGCTGAACACTCTCCCAATCCGCTTGTGCGTATGAAACTCCTTGAAAAGAGCCATCATCTTAGGCTTCAGAAGACCCCAAAACCACTTTAAAAATTGTAGAGTGAAGACATCCAAACCTGGCGCTCTTATCCCCAGTAGTCGAGAACAAAGGATCCGTGACCTCCTCTTCCTGAAACTCTCTCTCATGTTCTCTTTATTAGCGGCCGAAATAACGGGAAGGGAGAGGCCATCAAGCTTTGGCCTCACCCACTCGTCGTCCACATAAAGGTTGCTATAGAAATCAACCATCAAATTTTGCAATATTATCTCTACCTTCAATTCTCACCCCATTCACCATCAAATACTGAATAGAATTCAGACATTTTCAAGCGGGGGCACATACATGGAAATAGGCGGTGTTTCGATCGCCCACCTTAAGCCACCTCACATGTGCCCTTTGATGCCAATAGATTTCTTCAATTCTCGCTGTGTTTATATACCTCTTGAAGCCCTCTCTTGCTTGTTATATCAATGCCAGAGAGGGGGCCACATTCTTCATTCCAGTCAAGAGCATGGATCTCAAAAAGAATGACAATCATAGTATCTCCCACAGACACTTATTCCATCCCTTGATTTTTTTCCTTAAGCAATTTTATTTCATAGGTGAATGTGAATTTAGCCAAACTAGACACAAGAAAGGAACCACATTGGAATCAGCTTTCCTGATTGTGAAGCCACAAGTTTTCAAAGCGAAAGGGCGAAGAGCCCCACTCCTCATCAACTGAAGCAACGTCCAAGATTAGAGGAATGTGGCCGAGGTAGGATGGGGGAGTCCTTTAGACCTAACCGAGCGAAAGAGATTGGCCCAAGAAAGGAAGCAAAGAAACCTGTCAAGATGGTACAAAGTTGGCACATCCTGTACACTCGACCACATGAAAGTCACATCTTCAAGGATAACATCGATCAAACATACCTCGGAAATGAATTCCCCAAACCCGATCATAAGAGGAGTTACCTGAGTGGGAACATTCTTCTCATTCCCATACCGAATAACATTGAAGTCTCCACAAAGGAGCCACAACACCACTCAAATCTTTCACATCTCGAGCAACATACTCCAAAAGGAAGATCTTAGGGCAGCGTTGTTGAGCCCCCAAACCGCCGAGAGGCACCACATTGCCATCCACTGAGGAGATGAGGGCAGAGATAGAGAAAGCACCTTTTCTTACCCTAAGAAAGTGATAGGAACTTGATTGTCAACTTATCAAAACAACTCAAAAGAACCAATAGCATCTAAAGAGCCCCACCTCCAATCAGGGCACGGAAGAACATAAGCGATACGCGAAGGTCGCAATCTGCCCATTTCATTTCTTGAAGGGAGACTATGTATGGGTATTGGAGAGCAAGGCTTAAACAGAATGACACTTGTGCAGGTCACCAAGAGCACAGACAGTCCAGCTAACAATCTTCATCAAAAAACAACTGACGCGAGACACAATCAACGACCAACCAAATCAACACTCACCCTGATGTCTTCTCCCCCTGGTACTACGACCACTTGAAGAAGAGTCACCGGGTAGACTACGGAGCTCGCGTAGACCAACAGTGCGAGACCCATGAGTAATAGGTGCATTGGAAGCACCTAGTCTATTTTGGATGGTATCAAATAATTTTCCCAACTCTTCAATAAACGCACCAGACGATAACCTGAGCAGCTTGCCTATCCCAACTAAATCATGATTCATGAGCCAACAAGTCATCCATCGATTTAAATCTGGAATCCGCCTGACGCACATGAAAATCGGCGCCTGGATTAGCCGAATTAGAGGACTCAGACGATACTTCAGTATCAAGAGAGACTAGAGAAGATACAGGCAGCACTGGATCGGCCTTGGTAGAAGGTGAGACCATGTCTGGACAAGGCCCTTGAAATCTGTGTGTTGTCAAATTTAAAAAAATTTGACCATGCGAGAAAGCCAAGGTCTGGAGAGGCGTTGACCAAAGTAGGTGGGCCCACATCTCAACAACAAGACAGCAGGTCTTCCCTGACACCTGGCCACCGGAAGAAGGTTTTGAAGCTGAAGCTTTAAGGGAGAAAAGGACCTGCCCGTACTGAGGTTGCATGGGAAACCTATCAAGGCATTAAGGTTTCATCGGGAGAAAAGGACCTGAAGCTTCAAGGATTCATGCACATAAAAAATAATTTCATTCTATTCACTCGGGATGCATTTACTCCTTATCACCCATCAGATTTGTCTAGACACTCTAAAGCATTTCCTCTTTAGCATCCACTAGATTACTAGCACGGGCATTCTATCACAAGCCTTCTTCTGATCGATAAAAATAATATGTAAATCTCTCCTCCTTTTTCTAACCTTTCCCGTGAGTTGCCCCAACCAAAAAATGGCTTTTGTTGTCGACTTCTTTTAGTTATAAACCCATATTGGTTCTTAGAAAATTTTGATTCTTTTCCTATATGTTGCTCTACTACTCTCGCCAAGAGTTTCATAGCATGGCTCTTTTAATATGACCATAGTTTGCACAATTCTAGATATCCACGTCAATCTTAGAAAAAGGGACTATGGCATTTTTTACCTCCATTCTTTTCTTTTCTTTACTTTTTTGATAACCCGGGTGTCCAGGCCTCTTAGAGCACCCGACTAATCCCAGGGACCCCAAGTTAGCACGTGTGGAGTCAGCACAGGATAAAATCGCTAGGGTGACTCCAAGGAGGGATTTGAACTCAGGTCTCCCGCTTCCTGAAGCGGGTACGTGGCCATCACACCAAACCCATTGAGGTTCCATTCTTATGTCATTTTTATAGTTTTAGTGTCTTCTTAATCAATTTGGTCAACGAAAAAACACAAAACTTTCAGCGGGTAGTCTTCATATACATCCAACAGAATACATTGAGAAGAACAAATGTGAGTGCCCGAGAAGAAAAACAGGCTTCATGAATTAGTTAAAGTTGACGGATCGTAAAAACAAAATAATAGTTAACGCTGACGCCAAATCTTGTACATGACTTACCACAAAATTGCTTACAGAAGTACTAAATTTTTCCTAATCAGTCATTCCAGTGCAAAATCTCACTCCCCACCCAAAAAAATAAATTAGGTTCGGTTAATTAGTAAGTATGATATAGGTTAAAGGCGGTGACTTCCATTATGAATAAAAAATAAAAAGTAAAAAGACCAAAATCACCCAACAAAATCCTGTAAAAAGGGATTTCAAATCCCCCTATGAATAAAAAAAATAGCACCTCCAGAGCAAGAAACCTAAAGGTTCCATGAAAACTTACAACGTCCGCTGGGTGCCCATCTCAAATTCTGTCAAGTCTTCGTTGCCGAATGACTGCCGAAACCAGGAGAACAAGAATCAGATTATGAAATAGAGAAGACGATGGTAGAGGGGATACAGAAACTTACTTTCATATTTTGCAGAAGATCAAATCAAATATGTTGAATCTTCGAGGAGAGGTTATGCACTGGAGATGGGGAAAGTGTGTTTGGTTTTATTGGTTGTGATTTTGGGGGCCAATTTTGGGTTAGATGTACGCTTACGAAACCCCTCCAGGGGACAGGAACATGTAGGGGTCTCGGTGGGCCGGGTTGGTCCGGGCATTAAACCAGACATTTATAATTGGGCTTCATGAGGTTCTCATACACAGCCTGACACTACTCAGTACAGGCCGGACCAGCCCTCTTATGAATCAAGTTTATCTTATCTTCTCCCATACTCGGCCCACATTGAGTCGGACTGTGCCGGGCCACGGGTTGCCAATCATTTTAATCGGCTTTTGGTTGTAGTCCATACCCGACCTAACTTACTAATTGGGCTAAGCCAGGGGGGCTTCCCTACTATAATCGGCCTGTTATGGGCCAGGATGAGCTCCAGACTGGCTAGTTGAGACCCATAGGAACAAAGAGAGAGAGAGAGAGAGAGAGAGACCCGGGCCCAATAAGACCCAATAAATGCGCACTACTTTTTTCTTTCAACTTGTCATTTCTAGTTATGCACTAACTTCTAAGTTCTAACTACAAACTAAAAATGACATTAAACTTTGCTCTATTGTTACTAATAGTGATCAAACACGCATACATTTTGTTTAAATCGTATCAAACTCTGTTTAAAATATGTTTTTCTAAAAAACCGTTTTCCCCCTTAAATAAACGTGTTTTTTGGTCACAGGGTAATATACCTATATTTTTTATAAGAGTACCTTTAAATCCACCCATCGAATCATTAAGTTCACCCATGCTGAAACACATTGATTGCACTGAATTAGACTATGTAAATTGTTTATTGCCCCAATTTTTCACACGATGGACCTTGAGATTATGGGCATACCATCAAACAGTCGATTTTTTTATTTTATGTGATACATACTAAAATAAGTGATCTTAAAAGCAATTTTGAACTTGCATGTAATGTTAAGTTCACTTTTTTGGAAATATGTGCCGAGTAAAATAAAACACTGACCGTCTGACCCTCATGATCTCAAGATCCATAGTGCAAAAGATTGGAAGGATAAACGATCTCTATCATCTGATTGAACGCAGTCCATGTATTTTAACGTGGGTGAATCTTTGAAACTTGGGTGAACTCAAAGATTTAGTCACTGATTTAAAGGTACTCTTTTTATAATTACCATTATTTTATTTCATTTTTCTCTTAAAATTTGCTATTTTTTCCTTATATTTCCATAGCCATTTTATTTTTTGAACCTAAACTTAGTCACTATGATTGCTAATCATTATCATAGTCTTATCCCATTTAGTTGGGGTCGACTTTACTGGTTCGATTTTTCTATTTGTTTATTAGCTTTAATGTTGCTAATAAAAATCCAAAATTTGTATTACTCATTAAAAGCTGTGTTCACAGCAGCTTATCTGCTTATGTCTGCTCAGTTTCCTTAATTTTGTCTCTTTTCATCAAATAAAATAAAGTTTCATTAGGCACACGCCAACTTTTACTAGCTACACACTATTACTTCTTTTGTATAAAAAGGAAAAGGTGGTGCGCACATAGCCACTCTCAAACTTAATTAGAGTTCGGATTAGACCAAATTTTTTGTACGACATTCAGAATTTAATTTTCCAAGTGGGTATGAGATTTGGACTTCTCCGAGACTATGGGGCTCGACCATGTTGGTCAAATTAGCTTAAGTTCAATTGATTTGACCCTCTTTACATTTCTAAAGTCAGTGGACAAATCACCACTATAATAAGAAGGAAAATTATAATATTAGGACTATAGTCACAAATTTCATTTTCGGTAATTTTTCGGTGAGGGTTCTTTCGGTATACTTCGAATTGAAAAATTTTCAGGATTAAAAATATATAAAAAATATGTTTAATATTTTTTTAAAAAAATTACTACAATATATATCAAATTATTAACATATTTAAAATAAATAAATAAAATGATAAAAAAATTACCGAAATTTATAGAAAATTTTGAAATTTCACTGAAAACTACTGAAATTATCGAAAAGTACCGAAATTTTTGTTTGACCCCCATTTCGACGAATTTCATGAAATTTCGCCGAATTTCGGCGAAATTTATCACCATTCGTAGGACAGATTTGTTGAGGACAAAGTGCAAGCGGCTAACGTGATGCAACGTGACTGACTGCACTGACCTGCATTAATTAAGTCCCACCACACTTGCAGCCAATTGCATCGTGCCACATCAGTCGCCTGCATTTTGTCCGTATAAAATTTGTCCTCCATATAACATTGTCTTAATAGCAATTGTTTATTCTGGATCAAGGGTCAAAATCTCACTTTTCTAATACGTATTATCCGAGCTCCAAACTGATACGTATCGGACGATATGTATCGGAATAGTAACTTATCGGACGATACATTGAATGTATCATCCGGGCCTTCCCATACAAATTGGACAATACGGTATCGTCTGATACATATCAGTATTGGCCTACTTCAAATGATACAACTTCCTATATAAAAAAGTTGGTATTAGTTAAGTAGCGGACCGCCGGGTGGCCGGATGATTTTGCTCACATGCCACTTTTTGGAACATGTTACATGTATCACCGATAGTTTTATTATATGTGCTATGGGACTTGAAGGTCATAATTTAAAGATTTATGTGGCAAAAAGCATATCTCTAGGGAAATGGTCAAGTCGAAGCAGGTTGAACCACAATTCGAGTTTAGCCATATCTGCAGCACTCGGATATGGGAGAGTCTCGACTTTCAGGATATTCACTTCCTTCTTGTAGATGATGTGTATTGGTTACGGAGGCTTGACCATTTGGGCAGAGGTGTTGGTCAAGTCCAACCAATTTAAAATTAAATGGGGTTCAACATATTTTAAAACCCTTGGATGTTGGGAGCTGAAAAAGTGGATGTATAAAAGTTAAAAGTCAAGATTTCTCTAAATCTAGTGGTTTGAAAATCACTTCAACACCATTTAGGGCACGCTTATTTCAACATAATCCATTCTCCAGTAATATCTACTTTACCTATATTAAAATACACTTTTTTGCTTGTAAAAAGGATACACATCCAGTGTAAAATAGTTTACTTCATTTTAAAAAGTGGGTATAAAATTTACTTTATGGACTACTATTCATTTTACCCTAAAGTGAACGACTTGTGTAACATTGCACACTCCATAAAATTGTGACTTCACCCCACTCCTCCCGTCGGCATACGTTGACCACTTCTAAATCAGACGACAGAGATCGTTTTTTACATCAATATTGTACGCCAGTTCTTGAGATTATGGATATTCTATTAGATAGTCAATTTTCTATTCCATGTGTCACATATCCCAAAAAGGGACCCTAAAATCATGTGGCATATAACACACTCAAACATGATTTTAGGGTCACTTTTTGAGATGTGTGCGACGTGGAATAAAAAAGTGACCGTCTGATGGTATACCCATTATCTAAAGATTCATTGTGTGGAAGATTGGTACGAGAAACAATCTCCATCATCTCATTCCAAGGCAGTCAATATATGTCGGCTAAAAGAGTTGGGTAGAGGTTGCAATTTCATTGGCTGCAAATAAAGGTACTCATTTCTTTTAGTTGTGCTCCTTTGAGTTCGAATAGAAAGTCACCATTACAGATTTTACCTACAATAAATGAAAATTACGAGCTATAGCCTCGTAATTCAAAAATATTACAGGTAGGTAATATTTTAAGTACAAAACACGAGAAATTACATTAAAATGAACACACAAAATTGTACTTTTTGCGGTAAAATGGGGTGATTGCATATAGCGACGGAGCTAAGGAGGGGCTAACAGGGGCCATGGCCACCCCCGCTTATTTAATTTAATTTTTTTCTCTCTCTCTCTCTCTCTTTAATCTATCTTACTTATTTGTTAGGCGCCAAAATGATTGGCCTCGTCTAAAAAAATGCAGAGCTGAGCTCTCTCTCTCTCTCTTATCTTTTAGGTGTCTCATCTCTCCTATCTTTTAGACGTCTCATCTCTCTCTCCTACCTTTAAGCGTCTCAACCAAATACACTACTTTAGTCTCTCCTATTTTTTTTGCAGTAATAGTTCAACCACCCTCCTAAAACTTCTCTTCTTAAATTATATTTTAAGACATCTCTCTCTCTCTCTCTCTCTCTCTCTCTCTATGACACATGATTAGGCCATTCAAATCGTAAAAAATAAAAGATCATGTGGATTCCTACAACCTCAAAAATCATGTGAATTTATTAGATTTATAAATCCAAATTTGTCATTATCCTACTATTTTATCCAAACATACCTTAAAAGTTTAAAATGAGGCTTAGCTCAATTAATATGGCTTCCAGCTATGGCCGATTGGCCCTAATGCCTATTGATAGGCACGTGAATATATATAAACAAAAGATTTCTTTTTTTTTTTTTTAATTTTATTAACAGTAAATAAATGCTATTTTTATTTTTTATAATATTATGCATTTCTTGTTCATACTTTGGCCCCCTCCCATGAAAGTTTCTGGCTCTGTCCCTGGTTGCATGTAATATAATATTCACATATTACGGTGAACTGAACGTGCCCTTTGAGTTAACCAGATAGAACTAAGTGCAACTGCTAGCACTTGGGTTAGGTACCTAATGTCAACTCAAGAGTAAGAACTTAAGGTGGAATTTCTAGAGTTGGCATAAGGCGCTCAATTCGCACACTAAAGATCAGTGTACATATCTGTAACAACTTGAATTTTTTTACTTTTCTTTTAATGGTGTTAGATGATATTTTACACTGTGCACGGTGTTAGTGCTCCATAGCAGAACCTATCCTATTTTAAAAAACCCGCACCTCTCTTTTCCTCTTTTTTTATTCTCTTCTTTTAAGAAAACCTAGTTGTACCATAATTCTTATTTTTCTCTTCTTTTAAGAAACTCTAGCTGCCGCAACCTCTCTTCTTTAACTCATCTCTCTCCAAAACTCCCTAATTTCTTTCTTCTAAAATTCTCTAGCTTCTTCCTGCTCAACCAAATCAACATCTTTTTTTGTGACAAGATCAAAGGAGAAAGGAAGAATAAAAAACATCTTGGATAAATCGTCGCGTTGGACATCAATCTCTTTAGCCCAAATCGCCGTAGAACTATATTTCACGCTTCAATAGGTAGGTACCCATCAATCCACTCTGTATTTCTCAGATCCCGTCGCATAGGTTCGATTGCGCATCGACGGGTTTAAAAATTTATTTAAACCTTATTATCCTTTAATTCTGATGAACTGGCATTTTTAATATTTTTTTCCCCTTAAAGGTGTATATATTTTGTAAGCCGGTTTATTTTTTGTTTCATTTTTCAAACAATCCATTTGTTTGAAAATTGAAAATTTTCTTTTTCATTAGGTATGCTTATTTAATATTTTATTTTATTCTTTTCTATTAGGTCTTAATATTTAATATTTTATTTTTTATTAGATATGCATATTTAATAGTTTACTTTTCTATCAGGTTTGCATATTTAATATTTTGTCTTTCTTTTTAATCTGCATATTAATTAAACATGAATATCTTTAAGTCTGGTAAATCTTCATATCTAGTATTTTATCTTTTTATTAAAGTTATATATTTTGTAAGTTGATTTATTTTTTTGTTTCTTTTTGCAAACAACCCCTTCGTTTGGTTGCCGCCGGCGAATCACCGGCCGGACGGTGTTGAAAATTATCAGGGAGGTTAAGCTCTATCCAAGTCCCAACTTTTATAGAGAATCGACCCCAAATCTGTTGGATATGACTCTAATTGGTTGTGATCCATGCAGAAAGGATGCTCGAAGGTTTCATGACAGACGTTCGAAGGCTTCCATAGGCAACGTTCATACTTTGGTTCTCGTTCGAGCGACCCTCGATGTTTTAGACTCGATATTTTAGCTATAACTTTGTATTCCGACCTCAGATTGACACGATTCTTGCGACACTGGAAAACGTAACAGGTTATCAGGAGGACCTTGGTGCTGACCTCGACTCTAGTGTCGACTATTGATAGTAGTAGTTTCGATACTGAAATTAGCTTCTTACAATTATTGTTTATTTATAGCCTCATACTTTTCATTTATGTATGATCTGTATTTTCTCATAAATTATTAAATATTTCATTGATTTTTATCACATTTATTCATTAATTAAGATCAACTTTATATTTTATTCTTTTATTGTTGAATTCATGGATTTCGTGGAACTATATTTGCATAAAGACTCTGATCATGGATATGTCGGCTTAGCATATCTGGGATGTGCACAGGTTATAACTCGGAATTTTAGGCCCTCAAGATAGGGTAGAATTTTGGGTTGTAACAATATCAATCTTCTTCTCTACCATCTATTTTTTATGCATTAAATCAATGAAAAATTCTAACAATTCATAAGGCCCGTTTGGTAATGCTTCAAAACAACATTTAATAAAAAAATGTTATTTAATAAAAACTTATCTTGCTTTAATTCAAATTTTAACAATAATTTGAATTAAAGCAAGATAAGTTTGACACGAAGCTAAATTTATCCCACTTTGATTTTTCTTCTCCTAAAAAAGTCGCATGCAGGCCCCCTCCTTTTTCAATCTATGCATCACTTAAAAAGTGGTTCAAGCATCTCTTTGCCCAAAATTTTTGCTTGATTATTCTTTTTGTTGTTTTTATTGTTAGCTCTTTATGATAGCCTTGTTCTCTAAATTTTAATTGCTAGGGTCTAAAGCCTGATTGATGGAATCTAAATGGATCTGACGATTCGACCATCCAAAATTAAGCCTAAAGATCTAGGCGCACGATCAATCAAAAACCAATAAATATACAAACTATAAATATGCGCACCTTGAGCGTTAGCCATTGATGGTTGCCGATCTTCAACGATGTTCTCGCGTTCAATGTCTCCTAGCACAATGGGGATGCTCTCGCCAATAGGGAGGATTGAATTATGTCAAGCTATCGTTGGGACCAGGCACCCCTTATATTTATAGCCAAAGAGTCTTATCCCATTAAGGACTGAAATTGCTAATTATAGTGTGATTAGAAATCACAATCATACTTTAACTGAAAGACTCAACAAGCAGTTGCCTATTCTCTTCAAACTCACCAGAATAGCAATTGTACATCTTAAGGTTGATCTTATACCATTCACTGGTCAACGGGTTCGACCATAGTGATGGCCACCAAAATAGAAACTTCTTACAGTCTCCCACTTGGCCAAACTATGTCAATAAACTCCGATTACCCAATGTTAGCTAACTTTCTTTGAATGGTAAATCACAATCAATCTCAATCAAAGTCTTTATTATCAGTCCGGTCCAGTGAGAATTTCAACACAGAATCAATGTAGTCAATATATCATATCATCAATATATGACCGCTCATCAGTTACTGTATTGGAAGTCATCACCGACATGGATTCCAACTAGTATGATTTCACATAGATTGTAAGTTTACATAACTGAATGGTGATTACATATAAACGCAATCTAATATTGGTCCTACTTTATTGC